>CM030364.1:78691756-79300585 GCA_017893485.1 Hemerocallis citrina
CCTTAGTGCAAGTCATGGACAACAATTAGAGAAAACAGGGAATAATTGAACATGGTATATCAAAGAAAAGGGACAGGATCAAAGTCAATAACAAATCAAAGATTGACAATAATATCAAAGGTCTATATTTAGTCATGCATGTAATGAATGATGTCAATTTAAATTCTATCTTGATGACGATATACAGGATTAAGCATGGAATGTCAAATACAGATTATTTATCATTTTATTAATCTATCTAGTGCACGTACTACTGCGTTCCATTCCACAGGTTCGGCGCAAGCATACAGCAAACGCTTTAGACTGATGGTGAATTTACGGATCGTGTACTCGGTAACAAGATGACAAGATATCATGATAGCATGATCACTCAGTGACAAGCAATTCTCCACCTTCCATGTAATAAATCATGCAAGCAAGAAGGCCTTTACCGAGTATATTTTCCGATCGTTTACTACCAAGCCATTCCATAATACCCCGGTTTGTTAATAGTTTATTTTCATCCTATGTGAGCATGCAAGAAAGTGTCAATGTGGTATTATGCTAGGTGTGACTAATTCTACTCGTTACAGACAAATCAAGAAGCAACATATTAATTAAACACAAATCATACAATCTGGACAGCATAACGTTGCTGTACAAAAACACAGATCAACGCTACTACAAAAAAGCAAATCTGGATCCGTCAGAAGTTCTAGAAACTAGACTCTCGGCGGTTCCAGCAAATATATGTATGACATATAAAAGTTACAGAAACTAGAGTGAAAATTCTATTCTTTTCGGATTTTATGTTCAGGCAGCAAATTATAAATTATATAAATACATATGAGACAGATCAGAAAACTCATCAATTAAATGTACAAAAATTCAGGGTGATTCCTATACATGTTCAGTCTCAGCCAAATTAATTTCATATTTTTATTTTACTGATAACATGTTCTATTTTATTATGAAACAGAAAGATATGCATGAATTTGTGAATTTGAAAATTCAGATACAATTGTACTAAAATACTGATATCTAACAGGTCATATATTGGGATTCAAATCCGTCAAAAGTTTTAGAAAATACTCATGGGGATATAATTCAGTTTCAGAAAGTAATTTCAAATTACAACGGCAACATGGTCGAAAATCTGATACAAAGAGCGACAAACAGCAGTCCAGAAAATAGTTTGATACGAATAGGCAATGACTTTATCATACAACCATATAGTTCATGCTATTTGATAATCAAAGTGATGCTAGATGTTGAACATGCATAATTCCAGTCTTAAGATGCAATTTCACAGGCATGGTAATCAATTCTTCGAACAATTTTATAATTTGGATCTAGTTTTTTTTCATATAAATATGCATATGCAATGTACAAGAGGGACTAGGTTTTAGATCAAAGATGTTGGCACGATGTTAAGAATATATCGGGTTTGCTCGTGTAAACCCTCAATATACTTAACGAAATTTTAAATAACAGTACAATTTAAGGAATTGGATCTACTTGCGCAGATCAAAGAATCTTGAACAAGGCAATAAACTAGTTCAAGAAGAGACTTGCCTTTTTGATGTTAATTTCGAATATATAGAATAACGGGATGAGGATCCCGGGCGACGAACCACGAACATGTGCGAGCTATGTGCAAAACAGAACAGCAAATCAACAAACAGCCCACACGGCAAATCAATCAATCCTTGATCTTCCTTCACAAAACACCAAACACGGATCGACTCTCACAAAACAACAAACACCCAAAAATCCAACTCTCCTCTTCTCAACAGCTACGGAGAGAGAGAGAGAGACGGCGGGAGGGGATGGCGACCGAGCGGCATCTGGCAACAGAAGCGACCCACGGCGAGGGCGGTTGTTGGCGGGGACGTTGGCGGTCGGGAAGCGACGCAGGGACGAGGGACTGCGGTTCGACGGGGATACTCTGTTTCATGCCGAAATAGATGAGACGGAAACGGCGTAGGTAGTGGCTCTGGACGACGATGACGAGGGGTGAGGGGTCTTCGGTGGTTGCAGGGGTCAGCGGAGGGGGATCGACGAAGAGTGGGATAGTGGCGAGGTGGATGGGTTCGAGCGAAGGCAATGGTGATGGGTTCGGTGGAGAACCGGAAGGCGACGGGGATGAGATGGCGGGATGGTGGATGACGGTGATGACGAGGGTACGACGAGGAGGGTGAGGGGTCGGAGAGGTGACGAGAGGGCGGACGGTGATGGGGCGGTTTGGGTTCAAAGGGAACAGAGAGGGAGAGAGCGGGATGTGAGGACAGAGAGGAAAGCGGCGGAAGAGAGAGAGTATAATAGATTAGAATATAATATTAGGGTTTTAAGGGTATTTATATAGGAGATCTAGATGTGGGGTTTTGGGTTGCGGGTTAATAAGTTTAGGGTACGGATTTGGGCTCCAAAAATAAACGAATAAATAGAAGACGATGAGATAAACATATAGCGGATCAATTCAAACTCGAAACAGGAAAAGCAAAATTTGCAATGAGCCAAAAATAGCAGAATTCAAGCTGAAAGAGTACTAAACGATCAAAAGAGAATAAATGACTCCACGAAAACCAAAAATTATATAAGAAGGAATTCAGATACAATAATCAAGAAAAGAAAATAAAATACAATAAAATCCAAAATAGAAAAATAGGGGTTACAATATTCCGTTAAGTCTAACGTAATGGGGCTAAAATGACTGAATTACCCTCATCTTTTTTAACCTAACTCTTGGAGAGCACAAATCTTGAAGGTGTACAATCTTGATTGTTGCTGCTGATTTTGGTGTGGGAGCAAACAGATGATTTGTAGATTCTTCTGGAAACAATAAAAGCAAACCTGTTGACTTCTTGCCAGCGTGGACTGTTTCTCGCTGCTGCCGCTAACCTATAAAAAGTTCGATACACTGGGATGGATCCTGGCAACGAACCCGCCACGCTCAAGTCAGTAATCAGGAAGATTATGAAAGAGCGATTTGTGGAAAAATATTCATTACCTTTTTTATGGTGGGGGGAGGGGTATTTATAGTCTCCTTTAGAGACAGTTTAGAGATAGTCATTTATCCCTATGTTCCAATGTTTTTGGATAAGATGTATAGTTTAAATCGTTTCATGATTAGAGATTTGGTTTAAACCGTCTCTTAGAGATAATCATGAATTTGGATTACTCTCAAATGACCTGGGCTGGTTTGTGAGGGGCTGCTACCCATACCCAATATGACAGATCCGTTTTTGGGTATTGGACTTTGAAGAAAGATCCAGTTCCCATTTCAAACCCGTTTGTGGTGAAAATTATCGTTTTACCCCTGAGAGCATTATGATTCGTGTCCAATTTGAACGGTCCCGATTTGGTTCTATTTTTAGCCATATCACAAGCACCCCACTCATGAAGAAGTTTCAATCTTTGAGGAGTAGTTCGCCCGTTTTTAATAGCTTATAGAATTTATTGGCGTTCTCAGGGGAATTTGGATTTTGCTCGAGGTGTAACGGTGTTATTCTGAGCTTGTAAAATACCCAAAATTATTTTTAGAATTTTATGGATTTTTTGTGATTTTTTTTTTGATTTTTTCCAAAATTTAATCATTTTATGAATTTTTTATTCAATTTTCGAATTTAAATAATAAAATTTTGAATTTTAATTAATTATTCTAAAAATAAAATAATTATTTTCAGAATATAAAAATATTTTTCCGAGTTAAAAATTATTTGTTAGAATTTTTAATTAACTTTTTCGATTTTTTAATTATTTTTCGGATTTTTTATATAATTAATTCAATTAAATAAATAAATAAATAAATAAATAAATAAATAAACAAATACCTGTACTGATGTAAAACCAACCCTAAGATAGAGAATTTCCAAGAATTTTAATGGGTTAATTTTACCAACATGAAAGTTCTGATCTAAGTTAGAAATTTAAAACAGTTAGCGGATTTGATGGATTTTCAAGAAATGAATTATGCTAACATTTCCAATTAATAATTCGACCTCAATCAATAATTAAATCCCTATATGTTAGCAAGTAATAAGTCCAATATCAATTCGTACCCTAATCTAGCATGTGGATCACTCAATCTCAGTATTTTGTGGTCGACAGTCAAATCAGATAATAAACTAGATGATAAGGCAGTAAAGCACAAATACTTAATAATGAAAAGAGTATACCGGATGTGAAGAAACCCAGTGTCGATCTAGGAGCGCACAGTATCCAAGAACACAGCACACAGTGAGCAAAGTCAGCAACTAAGACGAAGGGCCACAGATCTGGAATGTTGCACTTGAGATCAGGCAGGACTGTAACGATGTCTGGAGGAGTCCTGGTCGGTCCCTACCAACGAACTCAATGGAAGTGTGGCCTGAACTGGATTGAAACCCTACCGACCGGTTCTTTGATCGGAAGCTGAATGATCCTGCCGAGAATGGCTGTTGACTGCGATCGATGTCTGCAGAGGTGGAAGGAGATTCGGGATCGGGGTTTTCGTTGACGATCGGGGAACTGGGGTGATGTTCGGGATTGGAGGAGGAAGGAGGAGATGGGTGGAGGCTGTAGTGGTGGTGGGTTCGACGGAGTGTGGGGTTGAAGGAGAGGGTCGCGGCGTGGTGGTGGCGAGAGAGGGAGAAGGTGATGGTGTGGGGGTTGGGTCTGGAGTGGAGAAGGGGTTAGGGCGACGAATTGGGTTTGGGGATTTTTTTTGGGGTTTCGGAAAAAAACGAAGAAAGAAGAGAAAGAAGATGACTGGCGGCGGCAGGGGTATTAGATTAGGATTTTTTTTTTTTGGGGATTAGGGTTTGTATTAGAGATTTGTATTTGGGATTTTTAAGTGGGGATAAATTTTTAGAATTAATCACTAATTCTAAAACTAGATTAGGATTTATCACAAACCCTAATTTGTCTCTCAGTTGTATCACACAAAGGAGAAAGAAGAGGAAGAAGATGACTGGCGGCGGCAGGGGTATTAGATTAGGATTTTTTTTTTTTTGGGGATTAGGGTTTGTATTAGAGATTTGTATTTGGGATTTTTAAGTGGGGATAAATTTTTAGAATTAATCACTAATTCTAAAACTAGATTAGGATTTATCACAAACCCTAATTTGTCTCTCAGTTGTATCACACAAAGGAGAAAAAAATGAAGAGCAAACTCAACACAGGTTTTTTTTGATCAATAATGGCATGCCTTTCTCATTCATCTCAGGGCCTTTAAATAGGCTCAATTACATCTTGAAACACATCACCAAAATATTCTCAGAATCTAAAAATTACAAAAAAAGATTACATAAAAATGGAAATAAAATAAAAGTCCTAAACTGAATAAAACAGCTGATGAAGACGATGCCTGCGCTGATAGAAACGCCCAAATCTTCTAGAACCGATGTCCTCATCATTCTCCCCGGGTGGGAGAAGGCTCGACCCAGTCGAGTCAAAACCAGTCCTCCTGTCATAGTGCTCCAAGAGGTCTGGATCCAAGCGCTGGAGCTCTCCGCGATCTATCCAAGTGTTCTCCGACTCCGGCTTGTTTTTTCAACTTACCAAATATCTATGAATACCACCATCTCTAGTAGAGATTATCTGATCATCTAAAATATTATCTAACTCTTCTGTCGATGGGTAAGTAGTATCTGGTAGTGGAGGTAATGGGGGAATCTCACCAGTAGGCTGCAGGGTAGGCTCATCTATAAGAGGATTTCTAGGGTTAAATTCTGGGCCTTCATAGGGTACTAAATCCTCAATATTGAAAGTTTTACTGATGCCAAAGCCTTCGGGGAGGTCAACAATATAGGCATTATCATTGATTTTATGAAGAATTTTAAATGGACCTGCAGCACGTGCGTTCAATTTCTTAACGGATCCCGCTGGGAACCGTTCCGGACGAATCCGAACCATCACTTCGTCACCCACATTAAAAGTTTTAAATTTCCTTCTAATATCAGCTCTTAACTTGTAGTTAAAATTATTTTCATTAATTTTCTTGGAAATTTCTCTATGCAAGTCATGAATGCGGGATGCAAATGCTGATGCAGACTCAGAGACTCGGTGATGTTCTAACATGGGGGCAAGATCTATAGGCTGCCTAGGACGATAACCGTGTACAACTTCGTGTGGACTCATGCCAGTGGTTCTATTCCTAGATGTGTTATATGCAAATTCAGCCACCGTTAATTTCAAATCCCATGTTCCCAAGTTCTCTCCCACAAGAGTACGTAAGAGATTGCCAAGACTCCGATTGACAACCTCAGTCTGTCCATCTGTCTGTGGGTGGAACGCTGACGAAAACTTTAATTTTGTACCTAACTTGTGCCATAGGGTCTTCCAAAAATAACTCGTGAATTTCACATCCCTATCAGACACAATGGTTTTTGGCAACCCATGTAGCTTCACAATATTATCAAAGAAGATCTGAGCCACACGGGATGCATCAAAAGTTTTCGAGCACGGGAGGAAGTGGGCCATTTTAAAAAAACGGTCCACGACGACAAGAATGGAATCGTGTTTCTTTGGTGTCTTCGGTAAGCCTAACACGAAATCCATACTCACGTCTTCCCAAGGGCGGCTGGGAACAGGTAGGGGAGTGTACAGGCCTGTGTTCTGTTTTTGTTGCTTGGCAAGTTGACAGGTGTGACATCTGTTAACAAGTCTCACAACATCTCTCTTTAGTTTCGGCCAGTAAAACCTATGTTCCACAGCATCAATGGTCTTGCTATGCCCAAAATGTCCAGCAAGGCCACCAGCGTGCAATTCCCAAACAAGATACTCTCGTAAGGATGTACTAGGAATGCACAGTTTGGAGCGATAGAAGAGATAATCATCTTTCAAGAAATAATCATCTATCACTCGAGTTATGCCTTCCTTCAAAGAGGTGTAGATCTCGTGAAAATCTGGGCAGGAGGCATACTCATCTCTCAATCTCTCAAAACCAATAATTTCGGTGCGCAGAGCAGACAAGATCATGTAACAACGACTTAGCGCATCCGCGGCCTTATTATCAATCCCTTTCGTATGCCTAATGGTATATGAATATTCCTGTAGGAATTCTACCCATCTAGCATGTCTCGGATTCAACTTTTGTTGAGAATTAAGGAATCTTAAGGCCTCATGGTCTGAGAAGATAACGAATTCTTGCGGTAGGAGATAATGTCGCCAATAGCGAAGTGACTGAATGACCGCATAGAACTCCTTGTCATAGGTGGAGTATTTTTGTCTTGCCTCATTCAGCTTTTCACTGAAATAAGCAACAGGATGACTCTCTTGACTGAGGACTCCACCTATACTAATACCAGAAGCATCACATGTTACTTCGAAGACTTTAGTGAAATCAGGCAACCTCATGACAGGTGTCTGAGTCATTCTCTTCTTGATCTCTTCGAAGGCATTCGTGGCTTCTTTCGACCAGACAAACTCACCTTTCTTCAAACAGTCGGTTATCGGAGCCATGATCATGCTAAATCCTCGCACGAACCGACGATAAAAGGTGGCAAGGCCGTGAAAACTCCGCACATCACGAATATTGCGGGGCTCAGGCCACTCTGTAATAGCTCGTATCTTTTCTGGGTCAGCAGATACTCCTCTGGCAGACACAATAAATCCCAGAAAGATAGTCTGATCGGAGAGGAAGGTACATTTGGTAGGATTAGCATAAAGCTGTTCCTTCCTCAAAACACCGCAAACCTGTCTCAAATGGTCAAGATGTTGCCCAACGGATCGGCTGTAAATGAGGATATCATCAAAGTACACCACAAGGAACTTGCCCATAAAGGGACGGAGTACTTGCGTCATGATTCTCATAAACGTGCTCGGGGCATTTGTCATTCCAAATGGCATGACCATCCACTCGTACAGGCCATCCTTCGTCTTGAAGGCGGTCTTCCACTCATCACCAGGACGAACACGTATTTGGTGGTAGCCACTCTTAAGATCAATCTTGGAAAAAATTGTGGCACCAGACATCATGTCCAACATGTCATCCAAACGAGGAATGGGAAAACGGTATTTCACCGTGATCTTGTTTATGGCACTGCTGTCCACACACATACGCCAAGTTCCATCTTTCTTTGGCGTCAATAGAGCAGGTACAGCGCAAGGACTTAAACTTTCCCTGATGAAGCCCTTTGCCAATAACTCATCAACTTGCCGTTTCAACTCAGCATGCTCTGTCGGATTCATCCGATAATGTGGCAAGTTGGGAAGACTCGCTCCCGGAACCAGATCAATAGCGTGTTGGATGTCACGCAATGGGGGCAACTGGTTGGGGAGGTCAGCAGGAAACACATCTGCAAATTCCTGAAGGACAGGAGTAACTTGGGGCGGGATGAGTGACTTAGGATCTTTAGGGACTTCTCTCGCTGTGAGTAAAAGAATGGTAGCCCCCTTTTCAATTTCATTTGTAAGTTCCTTTTCACCCATATACGTTACCTCCTTGCCCTTTCTCGAGGGAGCCGGTGTTGTTTCAGCTGGACTAGTTCGTGGCCTCACGGGAATGAGCTTTATTTTTAGTCCATCGTGCTGGAACACACATTGGTTGGATCGACCATATATAGTCACATCGTGATCGTATAACCAAGGTCTCCCTAAAATGACTTGACCCACATCCATTTTAAGCACATCACACCAAATTTCCTCTTTGTAAGCTTTGAAGTCCACAGGGACTAAGCATCGATGTGTTACTTGGAGTACTGTTGCATCAATCCAAGATACTTTGTATGGGCGTGGATGGGGTTCAGCCTTAAGTCCGGTCTTTGCTAAGACCGCAGAAGAGACAGCGTTGACGCAGCTCCCACTGTCAACAATCACCTTGCAGTTTTTGCCACCTATAGTCGTAAAGGTGTGGAATATAGCAGTGCGCTTCCAATCATCTTCCTCTTTTGGTTGGGACAAAGCACATCTAACTACATTCAAGTGAGGTGATTGGATAGACCGAATACAGTGGAGATACTGGTCATCCTCTTCTTCACCGAAGTCATCGCCTTCGATAGGCTCATAAGAAAACTCATTGTCTGAGTCGTCAGCAATGACAGCGGTACCCTCTACTATGTTTATCCTACTAGGACTGGGACAGTTGCTAGCAACATGACCATAGCCCTTACACTTATAGCACTTAGTGAGAGGGTCAATCTTACTGTAATCTTTTCCAGTGTTCTTACCCTTATGTTCATCTCTATGTGAATTAAAGTTTGAATTAGGTTTGTTGGGGTAAGATTTGTTGGGGTGCTGAGAGGGAGGCTTAGGTCTAGGTGGGTCAGTAGAGGTCATTCTAGAGGAATGATCTCTCGAGTCGCTGGACCTAGAATGAGAACTAGCTTTAAGTGAATCTATGTCGAGGACTAGAGCGTAGGCTGCCGCTATTGAGTCCACGTTTCTATAGATTAGCTCGTTCCTAAGGTCAGCTCGTAGTCCAGCTCTGAACCTAGAGAGAGTTTGTTCTTCACTCTCTTTTCCTAGCGCATTGCACCGAATAAGGAAGTCATCGAATTTATCAATGTATTCTTGTGTGGATTTACTTCCTTGATACAATTGGTTCCACGAATCTAACAATCGGGTGTGGAACGACAACGGTACATACCTCTCAGTGAGCTTCTCTTTCATGGCCTCCCAAGTGGCTATGGGTGCCAGGCCTCGGCCTCTGCGGGCATGTTCAAGATTGGTCCAATGCTGTTGAGCTTTACCCGTTAATTTCATAGTTGCAAATTTAACTTTAAGGGCTTCGCTCATGTCGAACCACACAAAATATTGGTCCATGGCACGGACCCAATCAAGGTAAGCTTGGGGTTCCATGTGGCCTTCAAATTGGGGAACGTCAGCCTTAACGTTCTTTTTATATTGTTCGTCAGGGTCACGTTCTTGACGTCGATCGTCATGAACATTCCCTTGAGGGATCTGACGATGGCCATGAAGCTCAGGGACAATGTTTTGATTTAGCTCCACTTTCTCAAGCCTCTCATTGATATTGGCAAGAGTTGCTTGGATGGCAGCTAGGGTAGTGGAGATATCAGGGTTGTCCATTTCAGGTCTGGGGAGTCTAGGGTTCCTAATTGGGTGATTGGGAAGGGATAGAAAAGGCTCTTCAGGGTCTGTGATGGTGCTGCGAAGGCGCATTCACCAAAAGTGGAAACTATGGGGTGTGTCCTTTTTTTTTTTTCTTTTTTTTTTATTTTTTATTTTAATGATCCTGAACTAAAATAAAAATAAAAATAAAATAAAATAAAAGACTACACGATACTAAATGAATGCAAAAATAATGCCTACGATGCAAGAACTAAGGTTTTAAGAACCTTCGCTCTGATACCAAAATGATGTAAAACCAACCCTAAGATAGAGAATTTCCAAGAATTTTAATGGGTTAATTTTACCAACATGAAAGTTCTGATCTAAGTTAGAAATTTAAAACAGTTAGCGGATTTGATGGATTTTCAAGAAATGAATTATGCTAACATTTCCAATTAATAATTCGACCTCAATCAATAATTAAATCCCTATATGTTAGCAAGTAATAAGTCCAATATCAATTCGTACCCTAATCTAGCATGTGGATCACTCAATCTCAGTATTTTGTGGTCGACAGTCAAATCAGATAATAAACTAGATGATAAGGCAGTAAAGCACAAATACTTAATAATGAAAAGAGTATACCGGATGTGAAGAAACCCAGTGTCGATCTAGGAGCGCACAGTATCCAAGAACACAGCACACAGTGAGCAAAGTCAGCAACTAAGACGAAGGGCCACAGATCTGGAATGTTGCACTTGAGATCAGGCAGGACTGTAACGATGTCTGGAGGAGTCCTGGTCGGTCCCTACCAACGAACTCAATGGAAGTGTGGCCTGAACTGGATTGAAACCCTACCGACCGGTTCTTTGATCGGAAGCTGAATGATCCTGCCGAGAATGGCTGTTGACTGCGATCGATGTCTGCGGAGGTGGAAGGAGATTCGGGATCGGGGTTTTCGTTGACGATCGGGGAACTGGGGTGATGTTCGGGATTGGAGGAGGAAGGAGGAGATGGGTGGAGGCTGTAGTGGTGGTGGGTTCGACGGAGTGTGGGGTTGAAGGAGAGGGTCGCGGCGTGGTGGTGGCGAGAGAGGGAGAAGGTGATGGTGTGGGGGTTGGGTCTGGAGTGGAGAAGGGGTTAGGGCGACGAATTGGGTTTGGGGATTTTTTTTGGGGTTTCGGAAAAAAACGAAGAAAGAAGAGGAAGAAGATGACTGGCGGCGGCAGGGGTATTAGATTAGGATTTTTTTTTTTTTGGGGATTAGGGTTTGTATTAGAGATTTGTATTTGGGATTTTTAAGTGGGGATAAATTTTTAGAATTAATCACTAATTCTAAAACTAGATTAGGATTTATCACAAACCCTAATTTGTCTCTCAGTTGTATCACACAAAGGAGAAAAAAATGAAGAGCAAACTCAACACAGGTTTTTTTTGATCAATAATGGCATGCCTTTCTCATTCATCTCAGGGCCTTTAAATAGGCTCAATTACATCTTGAAACACATCACCAAAATATTCTCAGAATCTAAAAATTATAAAAAAAGATTACATAAAAATGGAAATAAAATAAAAGTCCTAAACTGAATAAAACAGCTGATGAAGACGATGCCTGCGCTGATAGAAACGCCCAAATCTTCTAGAACCGATGTCCTCATCATGTACACGTGACGCAATCATGGGCGTTGATCACGATCGAGCGCGGATCTTGAAGTGGAGTGTTTTTTCCCTCATTTGCGCTCCGGTGACGAGCGCTCGGCGCCCGTTGACTTGGTCAACGCCGACCACATTTTTTTTTCTTTTCTTCTTTCTTTGACCTCGTCCTCGACCACGCCTTCTTATACCGTGCTTCCTTCGACTTCGTCAAGGGCATCGTTGGAGCTCGAAGGGAGGAGCTCGGTGAGGGATGCTCGTCGAAGGTCAGGCTCGTCGAGGGCGGTGGAGCCGGAGCTCGGCATGGGGGCTTCGACGGAGGGGGCTCGTCGGAGGAGCTCGTAAAGGGGAGTTCGATGATGGAGCTCGTGCAGGGGAGCTCGACGACGGAGGGTTGAGGTCAGGGATGGAGGCTAGTTGGCGAGCATGGCGAGGAGAGAGCTGGCAATGGTGGGTTCGTCGAGGGTTGGGCTCAGTTATGAGAGCTCGATGGCAGAGGAGCTCGAGAAGGTGGGAGGTTGGTGAGGGAGAGCTTGGCATTAAAGAGGAACTCGAGCTCTGCATTGGAGCTCGATGGCTAACGAAGAAGTGCTCGAGCTCGACGGTGGAGAAGAGCTCAGTGACGACGGAGCACGAGGAGTGGAGCTCGACACTTCTTCGGGCGAAGGAGGAGCTCGGCATTGGAGAGGAACTCAAGCTCTGCATTGGAGCTCGATGGTTGGCGAAGAAGTGCTCGAGCCGACGATGGAGAGGAGCTCGGTGACGACAGAGCTCGAGGAGTGGAGCTCGGTGCTTCTTCGGGCGAGGGAGGAGCTCGACAACGGAGGTGATGGAGGTCAGAGCTCGGTATTGGAGCTCTGCGGAGTGAGGTCGACAACGGAGGAGGGGAGCTCGCGAAGGAGGTGGCTTCTTATGGGTTTTGAAGAAGGTAGACGTTGGAGAAGAAGGTTTTTTTTGGGTCCAATCGGGTTCAGAACCGACCCGTAAACCCCTTTAGATTGTTTTTGTGGAAATCTGTGGCCGTCAATCTAGTTTTGAGTGCGGATTGAGGCGGAGTATTTTTTCTCCCTCGGTTCCAAGAATGCTCGGATCGCGTTTCCGAACCCAGGAGAGGCTTCGGCGGCTTGACACGTGGCGGTCAATGGTTGACCGTTGACTCGGTCAACGTTGACGTTGACTTTCTTTTTTTTGTTTTAATCACAACTGTTGATCACGATCGAGCACGCATCGGGAGGCAGAGTTTTTTTCTCATTTCGACGTCGGTGCCAAGAATGCTCAGGGAGCGCTGCCGAGGTCCAGAGACACTTTGAGAAGGTGACACGTGGAGATTTGACCCTGACCGTTGACCAGTTATTGCCATTTCTCAAATTACGGTGTCAGTGACAAGAATGCTCGGAGCCACTTGCCGAAGTCGAGAGGGGCTTCGAGAAGGTGACACGTGGAGATTTTGACCCACTTCGCGTTGACTTAGTCAACCCCTCGGTTAGCTTTGCGTAGCTGCATTGTAACTGCCTTTTTCGGTGCTATGGAGGTCGAATTGGGGCATGTGACCCCTCGTTTCGAACCTGACTCAAAGATTTACAATTTCTCTTCAGAAGTCAGTTGAAGAATCACTCTTCTTCATGATCAAAATAGTCCCGCAATATTTTTGCTTTCATGAAGTTGAGAAGAGCTTTGTATGACTCTTAGGGAAGTCCGTTCTTGGAGGCGAGTTTAGGGAGCATCTCTAGACGAGTTAGGCTCCGAACTCTCAGAAAATGGTCACTCAGGAGGTGTGCGGGAGGAGCATCGTCAGGCTCTAGGAGAGCCGTTTGGGAGACGAGTTTGGGGAGAACTCTAGGGAAGAGTTGAGCTTCGAACTCGTTCAGAAGAAGGCCGTTTGGGAGGCAAACGGAGTGAAGAGCATCACCAGGCTCTAGGAGAGATCCGTTTAGGAGACGAGTTTGAGGAGCAACTCTTGGGGGGAGCTTCGAACTCGTTGAAAAGAAGGCGCTCGGAAGGTGAGCGGAGTGAAGAGCATCACCAGGCTCTAGGAGAGCCGTTTGGGAGACGAGTTTGAGGAGCAACTCTAGGGGAGAGTTGAGCTCCGAACTTGGTTGTTGCAAAATTTAACCAGTAGTAGTATGAATGTTCGTTTTGAGCCCCAAAACTGTATACTTGCAAGCTGTGAGGGCAATTTCGAACCATGATTATGAACTTCGAACTAGTTGTTACGGGGTTATCAACGAGTTGTAGGAGCAATTCCGAATGGTGAGCTGCTTCGCACTTGCTTGTTTGCAAGTGGCTAAAGCGGCGTCGAACCAAGTGTTGGACTCCAAATTTGTTATTTGAGGGGGTTAACGAGTCGTAGGAGCAATTCTGAATGGTGAGCTGCTCCGCACTTGCTTGTTTACAAACAGTTAAAGCGGCGTCGAACTAAGTGTCAGACTCCAAACCCATCTTTTGAGCTTAGTAAGTTGTGGGAGCAGCCCTGTAGGACAAGCTGGACTTCGAACTTACCGTTTAACGAGTCGTAGATGTGGCTCAGAGAGATATAATGAGGCAAATGCAATAATTTTTACATTTTATTGAAACAAACTAAGTGGCCGCTTCAATGGGGCGAGCCATTATTACATGCTTTTGGTCGTGTTATAAGCATCAGCCTTATTGAAAACTGAAAACCTACTTCTACGATAGGGTGGAGGCCTTTCGGGAGGAGTTTGATTCTCCCCCATTGGACCTCCATGGATAAGGTGCAGGATGGCCCTAGGTTCAGAGTCTTGGAACTCGGCGGACCTCCCGGTTCGCTTGTTGGCTACTCGGGGTGGAAGATCGACCCTTTTCTTTCTGACGAACTTGGCCAGGTCCCCGCTATATGAGTTCTTCGATCTTCTCTTTGAGAGCCCGACAATCATCCGTGTCGTGGCCGTGGTTCCTATGAAAGCGACACCACTTATCCCTGTTCCTTTTCTTGTCAGAGGTATTCATTCTAGGGGGACCGCGGAGTAGCCCTTCCTTGTCCACTTCCATAAGAACTGCTAATATACTAGCATTGAGCGGGTGAACTTCTCAAAACGAGGAGCTGGGCGGCATTGGCCATTGCGTCCCTCTGGAATTTCTGGAACCTTTCTTCGCTTGTATTCTTCCACTTGTTCTCGGAAGATGACTCCTCTCGACTAGGGTGTTGAGAGTCTCTTCCGCTCGGATGTACTTCTCACTCTTAAGCAGGAGTTTCGAGAAGTCCTGAGGAGTCTTCTTGGCAAGGGATGCCTTGAGGTCGGCGTTAATGATGTTGTGCCTGAATGCTGCAGAGGCTACTGATTGGTTGAGAGAGGCAATAGACCGGGCCTCGGTGGTAAAGTGCCGAACGTAATCTGTTAGGTATTTTCTTTGGCCGAGGGCTAGCAACGATACACTTATTTTTTCGGCTCGGTGACTACTAACAAAGTGGGTGAGGAAGCGCTCCTCAAACTGTTCGAATGAGAGGATGATATAACTACCTAAGTTCATATATACATCTATCCCATTTCCATTGCGAAGGAAACCATCATCCTAATCCTCTTCACGGCTTCACGTGCCCCACCTCACCCAAATCTTCCACGTACGTAATTAAACACAAGTAAAGAAAAATTGCAAACTAGCCCATAATAAAACTCCAGTTATAAACACACCCTCACAAAATCTCATTTGTGTTATGTTTTATGAGAAATAATCAAAGAGAAATTAGGGTTAATATCTAGATCTAAGTTGCTTGAGATATTCAATTGGGGATAGACGGGAGTACCATTCTCGCGCTGGTCCCTTTAACGTTGCTAGGAAAGCCTTGCAGAGGAGCGCATCCGAGGGTTGATGAATTATCATGAGAGTTTTAAAACTCTCAATATGATCGACCGGGTCTAACTCCCCATTGTAGGATTCAAAACAGGGCGGCCTGAAGATTTTGGGGACTGGAGCTTCCATGATGGCCCTAGAGAAGGGAGGTCTGCTTGGGCAGAACTTATTGGTCCGTTCTTCTTCGGGATTGATCTTGTTGAGGCGCCTCTCCATCTCGTGGAGACGGCGGTGCGCCGAGTCATCCTTCCGGTCGGCCTCAGGACTCCTTCATGAGAGACGGTTTGGCGAGGACTAGGCGCGCGCTGATCCTGACTTGTGGCAATATTAAGAGCTCGCAGGATATCTTCTTTGAAGTTCTGGAGTTCGGCCTGAGTGACCGGTGCCCCTCCAGCTCGGTGGTCCCCAAGTGTGGCTCGACTTATTGGAGTATGACTTCTCTACCGACGAAGTGGAGGGGATCTTTGCCTCCTCGGGGAGGGGATCTTTTGGTCCTCGGCTTGCGGGGGGTCCGGACTCTCGGGGCCTCTGGGCACTCGGGTTGATGGACTTCCTCAAGGGCTCGCCTTTCATTCAAGCGGGTTCGGAGGTCGATCCCTTGCTGACGATTAACAATTACTTGTCGGAGATCCTGCCCTGGAGGACTTTGAGAAGCCATAGAGTCAGTTAAGGAATTGTGGACAGAGACATGATCGTGAAGAGGGTGTTGCTTTGGACAACTTCGACGAGAGCCCCCAGGGCAGCCCCCCGATACCTTAGAGGGTCTGCTGAGGAGGAAGCTGGTGAGAAAGGGGATATTCAGGCTGTGGTTGCTGAACTTGTTGGTCGGGTTGAAGAAGATCTTGGAGTTGTGGAGGAGTGGCTCTTCGGCTGGAAGTCGCCGCTTTTTCTTTTCCTTTCGGAGGCATGGCTTGGAAACTAACTTCACCGGTGAAGTAAGGTTGGATTGCTTTTTCTGTTTTCCACAGACGGCGCCAATCTGTTGCTGCTGATTTTGGTGTGGGAGCAAACAGATGATTTGTAGATTCTTCTGGAAACAATAAAAGCAAACCTGTTGGCTTCTTGCTGGCGTGGACTGTTTCTTGTTGCTGCCGCTAACCTGCAAAAAGTTCGATACACCAGGAGGGATCCCAGCGACGAACCCTCCGACGCTCAAGTCAATAATCAGGAAGATTATGAAAGAGTGATTTGTGGAAAAATATTTATTACCTTTTTTATGGTGGGGGGAGAGGGGTATTTATAATCGCCTTTAGAGACAGTTTAGAGATAATTATTTATCCTTATGTCTCGGTGTTTTTGGATAAGATGTAAAGTTTAAATCGTTTCATGATAAGAGATTTGGTTAAAACCGTGTCGTAGAGATAATCATAAATCTTGATTACTCTTCAAATGACCTGGGTTGGTTTGTGATGGGTTGCCACACATACCCAATAATACAGATTCGTTTTTGGGTTATTGGGCTTTGAAGAAAGACCCAGTTCCCATTTCAGACCCGTTTGTGTTTGAAATTACCGTTTTACTCCTGAGAGCTTTAAGATTCGTGCCCGATTTGAACGGTCCTGATTTGGTTCTATTTTTAGCCATATCATTGATGAACTACAGTAAATGGTGAAGGTGGATCAGACGAGGCAAAAAGAGATGGAGAAGGAAAAGTTATTAGGTTTCGGGATTGGTTAATAATTTGCGTCAAGTTTAGTTAGGATTTCAAGTCTAGGCTTAGTTAGATTTTCAGGTTTAGTTAAGTTTTTGGACGGGTTTAGTTAGGATTTTGTGGGTTTAGAAGGAGAAGAAGAAAAGGGTAAAAGAGTAATTTGATAACCGTGGTTGAGGGTTAGCTGTGGTTAAACTAACAAAATCTAATAGAGGTCTTTTCGAAGTGAACTCAACATTGTGATTAGTGTATCTGGAAATAGCGATTTGTGGGTGGCTTTTTTGGAATTAGCATATTTGTGGTTGGTATTCTTGAGAAAAAAACAAAATAAAAGATTATGGTTATAAGCATTATATTTTATACGAAATTATTCAACAGATGGTGTAACTTTAAAATTTTATCATATTAAAGTAAAATATAGATAAAAATAGAACAATTTTATTCGATCCTTATTAATCAATATTATTATATAATATATCCAGCTAATATCCATATTTGATCCCGGTTCGAATCCGTTTTTATCAAATATGATCACTGAGATATCTATTCAAGTCATGTAATATCCGTATTCGTATCCACAAGAAGAAAGCGAACATGTAGGTGGTTATACTTCTAACCATTTCTGCCCCTTCTCCAATCTCATTGCACCCCGACCTCTTGTCCATTATGTTATACAAACACTCTTTCCCATAATTTCTTCAATTTTTTTGTTAATAAGTGAGGCACATATATTTTCATATCCTTGGTTGTGCCTGCCAATCCATGTTCGACTCAATTGTTGGCAAAAGGGGTACACAATGATGACGTCGATCTGTATATTGAATTGACTTATCTATGCTGTTATCTTAGTTGTTTTCTGGTTAGTCCTCCAATTTTTATACATAGTTATAAATTTCGGACGAAACATCCGAAATTTCAACCGGAATTTCGGATCTTCACCTTGGGGGTTTTGATGAGGACATCAGTTCAAGACGATTCAGGCATTTCTATCAGCGTAGGCATCGTCTAGGACAGCTACTTCATTAGCTAGGATTTTATTTCAGTACCATATTTGTTTTTTTGGCAATTATAGCCATATGTAATCTTTCTTTTATGCATTAGAATATTTTTTAGATTTTTAGAATATTTTGAGATTTGTATCAAGATTTGTTTTGAGCCTATTTATAGGCCTTGAGATTAATGAGAAAGTATGCCATTCTTGATTAAAACTTATTGTGTTGAGTTTTACTCTTCATCTCTCTTTTTGTGTGATACAATTGAGATCTAATTATTAGGGTTTGTGATAAATACTAATAAACTTTTAGGGTTTGTGATAAACTCTAAAACTATCCCAAATCCTCAAATCCAATACAAATTCATAACCCTAATTTCCCAAATTAAAATCAAACCCTAATCCCCCAAATATAATTAAACCCAAACCCTAATCCATGGTTTTAAATCTCGGATTTCGGACTCGTCTCGGCAATGGGTATTTCGTCTTGGATTGGAGATATCGGAAGAGATCTCGGAAAAATGTAATCATATCGGATGTTCATTTCCTATACTCAATAAATATTTTTTTTGTTACTAAATAATACGATATTATATGTCCTGCAGGTCATTTATCAAATAAAATATTGTATAATGTAACTAATAATATGAATCAATTACGATAAATATTCACATAATTTAACAACAATATAAAAGAAAATGTAATATAAGTATATAACTAAATTGAATTTGCATTGATTAAAAAAAATGTATTAGTTAATAAACTTACTTGACTTTGCATATATACAAACAATAGCGAGACGAAATCCTCACATTATCTTAGCTTAAGGTCCTATATTGAAAGACATATATGCAAAAAGTAAAACACATTTTTTATATATATTCACATTAATGTTTGTGTCTATTTCGGCTAATATTTTGCTAATTTCAGCAATATTTCGGCCGATATTTCGGCAATTTCTACCGAAATCTACACATTTCGGTCCACAATGATATAGAGTATAAAATATGTGATTTCGTATCGGCAAGCTAGCCGAAACGAAATTTCGGCCGAAATTTCGGTCGTATCGGAGGAAATTTAAAACAGTGCCCTAATCCCTCTTCATCTTCTTCCTCTCCCTCCATCGATTTTCGAAACCCTCCCAACTCATCCTCGCTGCCCCCATCGTCTGCCACCCACACCACCACCATCCCCCTCATCCTCTTCCATCGTCGTCGCCTGCCACCCGCACCACCACCATCCCCCTCATCCTCTCCGTCTTCGCTGCCTGTTCCCCACCACCTGACCAACTCCCCAACTGCCTCATCGACCTCCTTGTCCCTTCCTGTTTCTGATCGCCAGCCACAGCCAAAACCCCCAAATCCCGACGACCCTCTTCCTGTTTTCGTCGGCACCGCCGTCGACCCACCTCGCCGCATCGACCCCTGTCGCCGCCCTCAGCCAGTGACGCCGCCACCGTCGCCCTTGCTATTGCCATTGCTGACTTTGTTGCTGCTGTCTCTCTCTTACGGTTGTTGCTGATTGCTGTATTCTGCGTTGTTGCCAACCCGAGATCTAACGCTGGTTTCTTCGAACCTCGGTATACTCTTTTCCCTTTTCAAATATTTGTGTTATACTGCTTTATCATCTCTATTATATTATTTAATTTAACTGTCGACCACAAATATCGAGATTGAGTATTCTACTTGCCTAATTCGAGTACGAATCAATATTAAATCTTTTACTTGCTAAGAATGCCTAAGAATTTAATCATTGATTGTTAAAACTGAATTATTGATTGGGCTTGTTAAACTTAATTCAATTCTTTGAAATTCATCAAACAGATTAATTGTTTAAAATTCTAACTTTGATCCGCACTACATGTTGGTAAAATTAATGCTTTAAGATTTTTGGAAATTTCTCTATTTAGGATTACGTTTTACATCATTTTGGTATTAGAGCGAGGGTTCTTAAAACCTTAGTTCTTGCATCATTTAGGCATCAATTTCTGCATTCATTTAGGATCGTGCAGTCTTTTATTTTTTTCTTTCTTTATTTTAGATCATTTCATATTCATTAAAAAAAAAAAACTAGCACACACACGATCCCTTAGATTCCCCTTTTGGTGAATGCGTCTTCGCAGCACCATCACAGATCCTGACGAGCCTTTCTTATCCCTCCCACATCACCCAATTAGAAACCCTAGACCTTTCCGACCTGAAATGGACAGTTTAGATATTTCCGCTACCCTAGTTGCCATTCATGTAACTCTTGCCAATATCAATCAGAGGCTTGAGAAAGTGGAATTAAATCAAACTGTTGTCCTTGAGCTTCATGCTAATCGTCAGATCCCTCAAGGGAATGTTCGTGATGATCGACGTCAAGAATGTGACCCTGACGAACAATATAAGAAGAACGTTAAGGCTGACGTTCTCCATTTTGAAGGCCACATGGAACCCCAAGCTTATCTTGATTGGATCCGTGCGATGGACCACTACTTTGTGTGGTTTGACATGAGTGAAGTTCTGAAAGTTAAATTTGCCACGATGAAATTGACTGAGAAAGCTCAACAACACTGGACCAATCTTGAACACGCCCGCAGAGGCCGAGGCCGAGGCCTGGCACCCATAGCCACTTGGGAAGCCATGAAAGAGAAGCTCATGCGATGGACCACTACTTTGTGTGGTTTGACATGAGTGAAGTTCTGAAAGTTAAATTTGCCACGATGAAATTGACTGAGAAAGCTCAACAACACTGGACCAATCTTGAACACGCCCGCAGAGGCCGAGGCCGAGGCCTGGCACCCATAGCCACTTGGGAAGCCATGAAAGAGAAGCTCAATGAGAGATATGTACCGTTATCGTTCCACACCCGATTGCTAGATTCGTGGAACCAACTTTATCAAGGAAGTAAATCCACACAAGAATATGTTGATAAGTTCGATGACTTCCTTATTCGGTGCAATACATTAGGTAAAGAGTGAAGAATTCGGTGCAATACATTAGGTAAAGAGTGAAGAACAAATACTCTCTAGGTTCAAAGCTGGACTACGAGCCGCCCTTAGGATCGAGTTAATTCATAGAAATGTGGACTCACTAGCGACAGGCTATGCCCTTGTCCTCGATATGGATTTCCTTAAAGTTAGTTCTCATTCTAAGTCCAGCAATTCGAGAGATCATTCCTCTAGAATGACCTCTCTCTCAGCACCCCAACAAATCTTACCCCAGCAAACCTAACTCAAATTTCAATTCACATAGAGATGAACAGAAGGGTAAGAATACCGAAAGAGACTACTCTAAGATTGACCCTCTCACTAAGTGCTATAAATATAAGGGATACAGTCATATTGCTAGCAGCTGTCCAGCCCCAGTAGGATTAATATAGTAGAGGGTACCGTTGTCATCGCTGATGATTCTGACGAGTTTTCCTATGAGCCTATTGAAGGCGATAACTTTGGTGAAGAAGAGGATGACCAGTATCTCCACTGTATTCGGTCTATCCAATCATCTCACTTGAATGTAGTCAGATGTGCTTTGTCCCAGCCAAAAGAAGATGATTGGAAGCGCACTGCTATATTCCACACTTTTACAACTATAGGTGGCAAAAACTGTAAGGTGATTGTTGATAGTGGGAGCTGCGTCAACGCTCTCTTCTGCGGTCTTAGCTAAGACCGGACTTAAGGCTGAACCCCATCCACGCCCATACAAAGTATCTTGGATCGATGCGACAGCCCTCCAAGTAACACATCGATGTTTGGTCCTTGTGGACTTCAAAGCTTACAAAGAGGAAATTTGGTGTGATGTGCTCAAAATGGATGTGGGTCAAGTTATTTTAGGGAGACCTTGGTTATACGATCACGATGTGACCATATATGGTCGATACAACCAATGTGTGTTCCAGCATAATGGACTAAAAATAAAGCTCATACCCGTGAGACCACGAACAGGTCCAGCTGAAACAACACTGGCTCCCTCGAAAAAGGGCAAGGAAGTAACGTATATGGGTGAAAAGGAACTCACGAAAGAAATTGACAAAGGGGCTGCTATTCTTCTACTCACAGCGAGAGAAATCCCTAAAGATCCTAAATCACTCATTCTGCCTCAAGTTACTCCTGTCCTACAGGAATTTGCAGATGTGTTTCCTGCTGACCTCCCCAACCAGTTGCCCCCACTGCGTGACATCCAACACGCTATTGATTTGGTTCCGGAAGCGAGTCTTCCTAACTTGCCACATTATCGGATGAATCCGACAGAGCATACTGAGTTGAAAAGGCAAGTTGATGAGTTATTGGCAAAGGGCTTCATCAGAGAAAGCTTAAGTCCTTGCACTGTTCCTGCCCTATTGACGCCAAAGAAAGATAGAACCTGGCGTATGTGTGTGGACATCCGTGCCATAAACAAGATCACGGTGAAATACCGTTTTTCCATTCCTCGTTTGGATGACATGTTGGACATGATGTCTGGTGCCACAATCTTTTTCAAAATTGATCTTAAAGGTGGCTACCACCAAATACGTGTTCCTCCTGTTGATGAATGGAAGACTACTTTCAAGACGAAGGATGGCCTGTACGAATGGATGGTCATGCCATTTGGAATGACGAATGTCCCGAGCACGTTTATGAGAATCATGACGCAAGTACTCCGTTCTTTTATGGGCAAGTTCCTTGTGGTGTACTTTGATGATATTCTCATTTACAGCCGATCCGTTGGGCAACATCTTGACCATTTGAGACAGGTCTGCGGTGTTTTGGGGAAGGAACAACTTTACGCTAATCCTACCAAATGTACCTTCCTCTCCGATCAGACTATCTTTCTGGGATTTCTTGTTTCTGTCCGAAGAGTCCATTGACCCAGAAAAGATACGAGCTATTACTGAGTGGCCTGAGCCCCACAATATTCGTGATCTGCGGAGTTTTCATGGTCTTTTCACCTTCTATCGTCGGTTTGTGCAAGGATTTAGCACAATTATGGCTCCGATAACCGATTGTTTGAAGAAAGGTTAATTTGTCTGGTCGAAAGAAGCCACGAAAACCTTCGAAGAGATCAAGAAGAGAATGACTCAGACATTGTCATGAGGTTGTCTGATTTCACTAAAGTCTTCGAAGTAACGTGCGATGCTTCAGGTATTGGTATAGGTGGAGTTCTCAGTCAAGAGAGTCATCATGTTGCTTATTTCGGTGAAAAGCTGAACGAAGCAAAACAAAAATACTCCACTTATGACAAGGAGTTCTATGCGGTAATTCAGTCACTTTGCTATTGGCGACATTATCTCTTGCCGCAAGAATTCGTCATTTTCTCAGACCATGAGGCCTTAAGATTCCTTAATTCTCAACAAAAGTTGAATTTGAGACATGCTAGATGGGTAGAGTTCCTACAAGAATATTCATATACCATTAGGCACACAAAAGGAATTGATAATAAAGCCGCGGATGCGCTCAGTCGATATCACATGATCTTATCTACACTGCGCACCGAAATTATTGGTTTTGAGAGATTAAATGATGAGTATGCCTCCTGCCCAGATTCTACGAGATCTACACCTCTTTGAATGATGACACCACTCGAGTGATAGATGATTATTTTCTGAAAAATGATTATCTCTTCTATCACTCCAAACTGTGCATTCCTAATACATCATTATGAGAGTATTCTGTTTGGGAATTGCACGCTGGTGGCCTTGCTGGACACTTTGGGCATAGCAAGACAATTGATGCTGTGGAACATAGGTTTTACTGGCCGAAGTTAAAGAGAGACGTTGCGAGACTTGTTAACAGATGTCATACTTGTCAACTCGCCAAGCAACAAAAACATGACACAGGCCTGTATACTCTACTACCTATTTCCAGTCGCCCTTGGGAAGATGTGAGTATGGATTTCATGTTAGGCTTACCGAAAATACAAAAGAAACATGACTCCATTGTCGTTATGGACCGTTTTTCTAAAATGGCCCACTCCTCCCGTGCTCGAAAACTTTCGATGCATCTCGTGTAGCTCAGATCTTCTTTGATAATATTGTGAAGCTACATGGGTTGCCAAAAACCATCGTGTCTGATAGGAATGAGAAATTCACGAGTTATTTTTGGAAGACCTTATGGCACAAAATGGGTACGAAATTGAAGTTCTTTTCAGCATTCTATCCACAGACTAATGGACAGACTGAGGTTTTCAATCGGAGTCTTGGCAATCTCTTGCGTACTCTTGTGGAGGAGAACTCAGGAACAGGGGATTTAAAATTAACGGTTGTTGAATTTGCTTATAACACATCTAGGAATAGAACTACTGGCATGAGTCCATACGAAGTTGTACATGGTTATCGTCCTAGGCAGTCCATAGATCTTGCCCCCATGTTCGAACATCACCGAGTCTCAGAGTCTGCATCTGCATGTGCATCTGCATTTGCATCCCGCATTCATAACTTGCATAGAGAAATTTTCAAGAAAATTAATGAAAATAATTTTAACTACAAGTTAAGAGCTGATATTAGGAGGAAATTTAAAACATTTAATGTGGGTGACGAAGTGATAGTTCGGATTCGTCCAAGACGGTTTCCAGCTGGATTCGTTAAGAAGTTGAAAGCACGTGCTGCAGGCCCATTTAAAATTCTTCATAAAATCAATGATAATACCTATGTCGTTGACCTTTCTGAAGGTTTTGGCATAAGTAAGACTTTCAATATTGAGGATATAGTACCCTATGAAGGCCCAGAATTTAACTCTAGAAATTCTCTTATAGATGAGTCTACTCTGCAACCTAATGGTGAGATTCTCACATTATCCCTACTACCTGATACTAACCATCGACAGAAGAATTGGATAATATTTTAGATCAGATAATCTCTACTAGAGATGGTGGTATTCATAGGTATTTGGTAAGATGGAAAAACAAGCCAGAGTCAAAGAATACTTGGATAGATCGTGAAGAGCTTCAGCGCTTGGATCCTGACCTTTTGGAGCACTATGACAGGAGGACTGGTTTTGACTAGACTAGGTCGAGCACTCTCCCAGCCGGGGAGAATGATGAGGACATCGGTTCAAGAAGATTCGGGCGTTTCTATCAGCGCAGGTATCGTCTAGGACAGCTGCTTCATTAGCTAGGATTTTATTTCAGTACTATATTTGTTTTTGGCAATTATAGCCATATGTAATCTATCTTTTATGCATTAGAATATTTTTTGAGATTTTTAGAATATTTTGAGATTTGTATCAACATTTGTTTTGAGCCTATTTATAGGCCTTGAGATTAATGAGAAAGTATGTCATTCTTGATTAAAAATTATTGTGTTGAGTTTTGCTCTTCATCTCTCTTTTTGTGTGATACAATTGAG
This sequence comes from Hemerocallis citrina, assembly GCA_017893485.1. Lineage (NCBI taxonomy): Eukaryota > Viridiplantae > Streptophyta > Magnoliopsida > Asparagales > Asphodelaceae > Hemerocallis > Hemerocallis citrina. The sequence goes on from CM030364.1 coordinate 78,717,133, forward strand.
ATCTAATTATTAGGGTTTGTGATAAATTCTAATAAACTTTTAGGGTTTGTGATAAACTCTAAAACTACCCCAAATCCCCAAATCCAATACAAATTCCTAACCCTAATTTTTCAAATTAAAATCAAACCCTAATCCCCCAAATATAATTAAACCCAAACCCTAATCCCTCTTCATCTTCTTCCTCTCCCTCAATCGATTTTCGAAATCCTCCCAACTCATCCTCGCCGCCCCCGTCGTCTGCCACCCACACCACCACCATCCCCCACATCCTCGTCCATCGTCGTCGCCTGCTACCCGCACCACCACGATCCCCCTCATCCTCTCCGTCTTTGCTGCCTGTTCCCCACCACCCGACCAACTCCCCGACTGCCCCATCGACCTCCTCGTTCCTTCCTGTTTCCGATCGCCAGCCACAGCCAAAACCCCCAAATCCCGACAACCCTCTCCGTCAACGCCGCCATCGACCCACCTCGCCGCGTCGACCCCCGTCGCCGCCCTCAGCCAGCGATGTCGCTGTCGTCGTCCTTGCTGTTGCCATTGTTGACTTTGTTGCTGCTGTCTCTCTTACTGTTGTTGCTGATTGCTGTGTTCTGCATTGCTGCCAACCCGAGATCTAACGTTGGTTTCTTCGAACCTCGGTATACTCTTTCCACTTTTCAAATATTTGTGTTATACTGTTTTATCATCTCTATTATATTATTTAATTTAACTGTCGACCACAAATATCGAGATTGAGTATTCTACTTGCCTAATTCGAGTACGAATTAATATTGAATCTTTTACTCGCTAAGAACGCTTAGGAATTTAATTATTGTTTGTTAGAACTGAATTATTAATTGAGCTTGTTAAACTTAATTCAATACTTGGAAATCCATCAAACTAATTAATTGTTTAGAATTCTAACTTCGATCCGCACTACATGTTGGTAAAATTAATCCTTTAAGATTCTTGGAAATTCTCTATTTAGGATTACGTTTTACATCAGGTTTCTTCTCTTGTGAGAGACGAGATAACTAGGTAAGTGAGCTTAATACTACTCCCACTTGTGATTTGTATGTTTTAATTTTATAGTTTTATTTATTGTGTGACTAGTGATGCATGTCTGTGATAGATCATAGATATGTTTTACTTATATATAGTTTTATTTGTTTGTTTGTTTGAATTGTGATTATATTGATATTCATGTATGTATATATTCATTGCTCAAATTTTAGATTGTTTTATGCCACCAGTGACATATTACGAATATAATCAATGTTTTTTTTTAATCACATATATTATATTGTGAGACATATGTGTGAAAATATTGTGTACATTGTATTTTAGCTCACATTTTAAAGCTGAAATGACACCGATATTTATCAAATATCCTGAAATTTCCCCGAAATCCGATATCTGAAATGAAAATTTTTAGGCCGACACGACATCAAAATCATTACAACCTTGTTTATATATCTGTGATAATCTTTATTCCCTTTTCCGCGTATAAGATGGATATTTTCCTTACCTATATGTAGAATATATCAATTTTAATATTCGAATTGGATGCTTATCACATCCAGAAGCGGTGATGGCTGTTAGAATTGATTTTTGTTAACACACATTATAATCCAATTAATTTATGACTATTTGTTATTTCGTCATGGTTCTTGGACTTCCATCCTTCTCTTTAATAAACTCTTTTTACCACTTTTTATATGTGCCAAAGCAGCACTGAAGGAGATACATATGGCCAGGCTGCATCAAATCTTGTTGCAGGGAATAATTTTGAGCAAGCTGTCCAAGGTATTTTAGACATGGGGGGAGGCACTTGGGATCGGGATACTGTTGTCCGTGCTCTACGTGCTGCTTATAACAATCCTGAGAGGGCTGTTGACTATTTATACTCGGTACAGTTTATTCCCTTGAAATACTCCTCCCTTTGTGCTGTTTTAAGTGAAATAGTTCGACATGTCTACAAAATTTTAAATATTTTAGTGACACATTTATCTTTCAGGGCATTCCTGAGCAGGCGGAGGCCCCACCTGTAGCCCGAATACCTTTGAGTGCGCCCACGGGTAATCCCCCAATCCAAGCTTCACAACCAGCACCAGCTGCAGTTCCTTCCAGTGGGCCCAATGCTAATCCATTGGATCTTTTTCCTCAGGTTCATACAGTATCTTTACTTGTTTAATTGTTTAAGGGCAGATTTTAAAGTAGTGATCTCATCATTTGTATTTTCTCCAGGGTCTTCCCAGCGTGGGGTCAAATGCTGGTGTCGGCAGCCTTGATTTCCTACGTAATAGCCCACAGGTAACGTAAAAGTTACATGCTTATACACAATACACTAATTACAAACTACATCATCACTTCTCCCACTCCCCCTTTTTTGGCAGTTTCGAGCTTTGCAGGCTATGGTTCAAGCAAACCCGCAAATCCTTCAGGTATACCATTATTTTACCTTTTCTTTTGCCACTCAACCCCCTGCCAAACTGCATAATTGATGTTAGCTTTCTTATGTTTATTAGCCAATGCTTCAAGAGCTAGGGAAACAAAATCCTCAAATAATGAGGCTCATTCAGGAGCATCAAGCTGATTTTCTTCGTCTGATAAATGAACCAGTTGAGGGAGGAGAGGGGTATGAAGCGAACTATAGTGCTAATCCTTGTATAGTAGTTAGCTAAGATGTTTGTGGATATTTTACTAACTACTTTATGTGAATGTAAACCAGAGACCTACTAGGTCAGTTAGAAGGTGCAATGCCGGAAGCTGTGACAGTCACTCCTGAGGAGCATGAAGCCATTGAACGGGTAAGTTAATTTACTTCTCAGCTCTGTTTGTAATGTGTTGTTTTTATTTATGGGTGACTTCTCTTCAGACAATGTTTTGACAATCACTGGATCTCAGCTCTAAGTTGCAAAAACATTTAATTCTCACATTTGTACCAAATCAGTGCATTATTAGTATCTTTATCGTTTTGGCATATAATCTTAGCAGAATGATAAACAGTATCTATTTAAGGCTGACACATCCCATGCTTGTGTCTGAGGAATTCTACTTCATCTGCTTGAGAGTTGTAAGAAATTGTTAATATTTTGTAAGCAACATAGTTTTAGTATTCAGAGTGCATAATCCATCTAGGCGCTTTGGTATTGGCTTTCGGGTCAACTGCTCTTACAAGGTGGAGTTCCTTTCCCGGAGACCTGTTGCTCGCCATTTTTAATTTGTTTTCTCTTAGTTGCAGTGGGTAATGTGTGTGCAAAATCACATCAATCCTATTGTATGGTACACAACAGAAATCGTTTAATTTTAAATTCATAAAAGTGAAAAGTTTCGAAGTTTGTTTGTTTTCCTTAGAGACGATGATAGCAGAAAAATTGACAATCTAGCTATTGTATGTTCACGAAGAACCACCAAAAGATGAGAAATCTAACATTAATAAATCTAACACAATATTTAGGATAACAACAAGAGGAAATTTACTATCAAGGAGAAGAAAGGATAAGAGTACAAATTGGAGAACAATCGTTCCCTCTAACTATGAAGAATAATAATTTCCTCAACCCAAAGACATAACGATCTCTCCCCATAAGGCCACAAAGTGGTTTCTTTGTTTACAAAAGCTCTTTCTTAAAACGCTAGAAATCTCCAAGCAATCTTACTATATTTCATAACCCCAGGGAAGCCTACATCTCTATTTATAGCCCCTAAACCGACCTATGTCAATTTGGGTTGAGTATGTGCTTTTTTTCCAAACCCACAACTACATCAATTTGGATCTTATCGAGACTCCTTTTGCCACATCAATTTAGATCTGACTGGGACTTGTGTTCCACATCAATTTGGATTTAATCTGTCAGATTTGAATTTAAAGGCGTATTTCAACATTCTCCACCTTGACTTTCCATTCAAACACACAACGCCTGTAAGTAGAGTCGTCTCCATTTACTATAGATCTTTTTCGCTTCACGAACTGAGATGAACTATACCATCAATCAGGTCTTCTACGAATTTTTCCTTGCCTTTTGATTTCTTCCCAATGCACTCGAAGGGCATGCTACTTTAAAGCAGGTTTGTCATTGTGAAGTGCCAACATATCCACCTTTCCAGCATAATTTCTATTATCTACAAGTTTCTTCACATGATTGACAATCTCTGGTTGACCTTTACCTACAGTTGAGTTTTTTAATCGAAGCACAGACGACGGTCGGTTGTCATGATGTCACACTTTGCATTCAAGCAGTGACACGCCAAACAAGTAGACATGCTATGTATCACGCTCCCTCGAAGCCTATAAAGGTTTTGGTGATCAACATTTCCCACAATGACTGTGCGAGCATCTTTAAACACCCTTAGAACTCCGTCTCTAGATGATTACCTGCAGCCCTTAGAGTCGAGAGTGTCCAAGGGTATGAGTCTCTTCTTCAAATCTGAGACATGTTGAACATCTAGCAAAACACAAATAGTGTCATCGAACATTCTCAACTTGACTGTTCCTTCACCCACCACCTCACAGACCACACTTGTACCTGTTATAACTGAACGGTCCTCTGTTGGTAGTAAACAAATCCCTATGGGACGAACATGACAGGAACTCCCCAATCCAAGGTCTAAGGCATATCTTCCTTGCCAGACTCTGAAATAAGTGCATCGCATTGGTAAATATCTTCTGAATTAGCAACACCGACATGATCTTTCGAACTATCCTCTACTTATTTTCTTTGCAATTCCCAACAATCCCAATTCAGATGTCCCTTTTTATTACAGCAGTGACATCAAATCCCACTCCTATTATTCTTACCACCCTTCTTTCAACTTCTCTCCTTTCATCAACTGAGTCAGTTTCAACTGATTTCTTACGAATTTCCTCGTTCACCAACACAACAGTCACCTCCTCCAAATCGATATAATCTTTCCAATGAAGTGGAGTAGCAACCAAGTGTTCATATGATGGAGGCAAAGAAGATGGTAGAATTACGGTCTTATCTGTCTTATCTTCTTCATCGATCACAACTTCCATTGCCATCAACTGAGAAATAATTTTATGGAATTTGTTCAAGTGATCATGAATAGAGGTACCTTCATTCATTGAGAGCTTGTGGAGTTGTCACTTCAAATATAGTCGATTCATTAGGGATTCGTCATATAAAGGCTCTCTAGTTTTGCCCAAAGCTCTGCCGCAGTCTTCTCTTCGAGAATATTATAGTTTACCTCATTATCTAAACATAGACATATCGAACTCATGGCTTTATCATCATAATCCATCCACACCTTATTAGAATAGACGTTGGTTTCTTACCTTTCCCTAGCAACGCCTTCTATAGACCTTATTGTATCAACAGATCATTCGTGTTGACTTGCCATAAATTAAAGTTGATCTTTCCGTTGAACTTCTCTATCTTATACTTTGCCATGGAACTGATGTCTATTATCTTAAAGGATCACACCAAGAGAATAAATGCTGGTAAGGAGTCTGACACCACTTGTTGGGTAAAAAAGGTGAAGCTTTTTCCTTTGATGCGCAGCGGAACGAGCGGAGTCGATCTAGCAACTATGGTTTCCCGAACAACGATGAAAGATGTGAACTCAAACAATTAAATAGATCTAACACAATATTTAGGAATGCAACCAGAGAATATCCACTATCAAGGAGAAGAGTACAAATCGGAGAATACTCATTCCCTCTGATATGGAGAATAAAAATTCCCTCAACCTAAGACTCACCGATCTCTTCCCACAAGCCCACAAAGTGATTTCCTTGTTTACAAAAGCTCTCCTTCAAAACTCTAGAAATCTCCAAGCAATCTTAGTGTATTTCATAACCCTACAGAAGCCTACTCTATTTATAACCCCTAAACCGACCTATATCAATTAGGGTTGAGTGTGGGTCTTTTTGCCCCACGCTGCAACCACATCAATTTGGAGATGACTGGGACTTCAGTTTCACATCAATTTGCATCTTAGTGGGAGTCCTGTGCCGCATCAATTTTGATATAATCGGGACTCCTTTTCAAGTTTGAATTCGAAGACGTATTTCAACGGAAATGACCTTGATGAACTGTAAGATAGTAACATATGGACATTTTTTTCGTTGTTATAGAATCACGAGAGATTTAGAAGATTAGAAAATGATAAATTAATTTGATCAATTTTAGTAAATGGTTTTGAGTGCATGAGCATGTATATAGGACTGTAAATCTTAATGAAGGGTCTATGAATTGGATGAGGTAAGAAAATATGGTTATATAATATCATCTAACGAAAATATGGTTCACCCAAAGTTTCTGAACAATCTCCAAAATGTCAAGCATTCGACATAATTTAAGCTAATCCTCTGCATTAATACTCCAGAGGCATTTTTAGCTCTCTAAGAGCATCCACAGTGGTTTCGCTAAAAAATGGCAAAATGGCAGTTTGAGAAATAGCATTTAGCGAGCCATTAAAAAAAAAAGAAAGTCCCCTATATTTTGAGAAAGAGCAAAAAGTTTATCAAATATGAGAGGCTACTGTAACGATTTTGCCAAAAAATGGTAAAATAGCAAACCGATGTGGCTGCTATTTTGCCCTTTTTTTTTTGGCAAAATGGCAAATATAGCAGGCCACCACTGTGGATGCTCTAATAGAGAATTTTGAACTCATGATCTATGTGCTCAGGAGATCTGGGGAACCTCCAAGTTCTCAGATAGTCAGATAATCACCATAATTAGTCTCATCCTTGTTTATTGAACTCAAATAATTCTTTGCAAGTTTACTCTATTATCTTAGTTTTTGGTATATGTATAACTGTTTTAGTTTGCTTATTTTTGTTGGAATTTATTGTCTCAGCTTGAGGCAATGGGCTTTGACCGGGCGCTTGTACTGGAGGTCTTCTTTGCTTGCAACAAAAACGAGGAGCTAGCGGCTAATTACCTTTTGGATCATATGCATGAGTTTGAAGAGTGATGCGCAAAGTAAAACCGAACAATATATGGACCATATGTTTCCTTGGTCCGTAGCAGTTGCAATGCCCCTTCCCACTTTGTTCATATCTGGTTTGAGATTTCTCTGCTCTTGAAAACGTTGAACCTATAAATGACTGAAAATGGTATTAAGTTGGTTTTAGATACTTTATATATTTACCTGCAAACAATTTGGATCACGGATACTTAAATTATTTGATCTATTAATGCTTAGTTACATTTATATCAGAACTCAAGTTTATTTCTCATAAAATACACATTAGTTTTCTAACAGTGGGCTTAACTTAATTTTTAACGCAAAAACCCAGTCGGGGCACTACATATTTGCTTAGCCTCACAACTGTATTCATTTTGTTTGTTAGAGATGAAAGAGTTTGTTAGGTTCACGCTCATCATCATGCCCATCTTCTTCCCCATTTCAGACAACACGGGTGTCCATTTCAGACAACACGGGTGTGTTTCTGGCTCTATGTTATCTCAGTTTAGTACTTCCGGTTCTATTCCATTAACTTTTTTTTGAGCAACAAAAATGCTGCTTTGTGGGATTTCATATTGGTATATCATTGATGATGATGATGATCGGTTGCTACAGAGTTTTTTTTTTTTTTTTTTTTTTTTTTTTTTTTTTTTTCCTTCAAAGAATAGGTCACAATCTAATGTAGGCAGAATTTTAGCTTCAGGTTGTTTTATTGTTGTACTACAACATTAGCTACGAAGTGAATATGGGTGATACTATATCGAACATCTAGCATATTCTTAATCCTTCGCCCCACGAAATGTTGTTTCTATTTTCATTTTATTTCCCCCTTTTCTATTCCTGATTTAATAATAATAATAATATTTAATTTTCTCTTGCGGATTATTTCCTTAAGCAACTTCACCCTTTGTGAAATATCACGTGCCTGAGGACAAAAGGAAGATACGAAGAGATAGATCTGAAACAACGAAAAATTAGAGAATAATGATACACAGAGAGAGAGAGACAGATATACAGGTAATCTCCAAGATCCAGCGACTTCATCAGAATCTCGTTAGCCATAGTCTCTCTACTTTGTATTTTGTATCGACCTACTGTACTTTTGGTTGTTTGATGTATGGATGATTTGACCTACCCCTCAGGGTTTTGTTGGGGGTTTATGTTTTATTTCCTGCACTGTATTTTTGTATTTCTTTCGATACACCGGGGTTGTTTTATTAACTTCTTATTAGGAAAACAGGGTGGCGTTATTCCACCTTTTACCTCAAAAAAAAAAAACTCAGGCTATCAACAAGAACAGGGACTTTATTGAATTCAAATCACTGGATTACAATTGCTAGGGTTTGGGAAGAGAGAAAATGGGGAAGAACAAGATAGAGATTGTGAGAGATTCAAGATTGAAGGAGGTTCAAAATATCTAGCCACCTATCTTATTACCAATCTCCATTATTTATAGTTTGTTCCAGTTTCAACAGACTGTTATTTCCCGCCACTTCTTATTTTCAAACCACATGCACATTACACTAGCACAAAGTCATTCAGGTGCTTAGGCGGCTTGGTTGTGCGTCTGCTTCGCAGAACCACTTCAGCTCCTTGCACTCCTGAGCCTATTCCGTGGACACTTGTGCCCGTATCAATTCCCGCCCCTTGTGAATGAACCTGTACCACCAGGTTCAAGTTTGGAAAAGATTTTTCTATAGACTGAGCATCCTCTCATGTTGACTCTTCTAGTGGTAATTGTTCCAATCTCACCAAAACTTCCCCGCTCAGTCCCAATCCAACGATGTCCCACCACCTCCAATGGTTGATAAACTAGCTGCTGCATATCCCTGCCTTCTAGTAATGGTGTAGTGTTCATGTGATCTCCAAAGCACTTTTTTAACAATGATACATGAAACACTGGGTGAATGGGACTATGGTCGGGCAATTAAAGTTTATAAGCAACTTTTCCTACCTTCTTTAATACCTGAAATGGCCCAAAATATCGTTTGCTTAGCTTTTGAAATTCCCTCCTCACCACTGAACGCTTCCTATATGGCTGCAATTTAACATATACCCAATCTCCAACCGAAAATTCTCTGTCAGATCTCTTTGAGTCTGGTTGGTTTTTCATGCGATCCTGAGTATGAATTAAGCTCTGCTTGAGCTTAACTAACACAACATTCCTGTGCTGCAGCATAGAGTCCACTTTAAAATTAGCTGCTAATGCTGTGTGTTTTTTGGAGTGTGGGAGCAACAGGTGCGAGTTCTTGTAATTTGTGTAGCGGAAGATGTTGTACTAGCATCGATCCGATCCTAGGCCTAGGGTTGGCTCAGGAGTAGCAGGAGAGAGGTGGAGGCCGGGTGCTCAGCTCGGATCCAGGAGCTCGGCTCGGATCTAATAGCTCGGCTCAGATCTTTGTGGCTCGGTTCGGTCTTTCGTACCTGCACACTGCCTAGAAACACCGGGAGAAGTCCCGGCGACAGGCCCTCCGACGATCTCGACAGTCACTGAGAAACCAACAGTAGCTAGGGTTCAGGTGGGGAAAAGTTTATTACCTTCATAAGTGAGGAGGTGATCTGGTATTTATAGGTAGGGGTAAATGGGTCTGAGACACTAACGGACCGGGTCGGACCCGTTTGCCTGAGGGCCTGAATGGGTTGAAGCCCGTTTGACTCGTTTGACTTTGATGATCACAGGGGAGTGAAGTTTGAGGAGATATGGTGGTCTAGATGGGGCCACGTAACTTACCCCATATCAGGAGCCCCCCACCCCTGGAGGGCGGCGTAAGCCAGCCGTGTAGGAGTAGTCTGTCCCCGTCGGAAGAGTGGAGCGGTGTGTCTGAGGAGTATGACTCGTAGCTTCTTGGAGTGGTAAGTGGGGTAGGACGAAGCAGATCCTCTGTAGGAAGAGGCGTTCGAGGGCCGGGGACCGATGGTCGGGAGCCAAACGTAGAGCGTCGAGTTTCCATGCGCTCGGATGTCGAGGCTTATTGCCAAGCGTCGAGCCCCGATGCTTGCAGTGAAAGCAAGGGGGTGGCTCGAGGTCATTGCCGAGCGTCGAGCCCCCTAGTTTGAGAAAGCTTGGGGGCGGCTCGGAATCGCTGCCGAGCGTCGAGCTCCAAGCTTGTTGTAAAAGCTAGGGGGTGGCTCGGAATCGTTGCCGAGCGTCGAGTCCCCAAGCTTGCTGAAAAAGCTAGGAGATGGCTCGAGGTCACTACCAAGCGTCGAGCCCCCAGCTTGCTGTAAAAGCTATAGGATGACTCCGAATCGCTGCCAAGCGTCGAGCCCCCCAGCTTGTTGTAAAAGCTAGGGGATGGCTCGGGATCGCTACCGAACGTCAAGCCCCCAAGCTTTCTGTAAAAGCTAGGGGATGGCTCGAGGTCACTACTGTACGTCGAGCCCCCCAGCTTGTTGTAAAAGCTAGGGGATGGCTTGGGATCGCTACCGACTGTCGAGCCCCCAAGCTTGCTGTAAAAGCTAGGGGGTTGTATGTGATGCTGACGTCATGGGGGTGGAATTCGATGCGTTTGAAATCCTAGTGGCCGTTAGATCTTGATGATCAAGATTGGATGGTGAGGATTTTGACGCTGAATTCGAGGAGTCGTTTCCACTCTATAAATTCCCTACTCCTAACTCCATTTCTTCACTTTGCCTTCTCTCTCTAAAAAGCAGGAGCTTCTCTCTCTAACCAGTCGACGGCGACTTTTACGGTGGTCTCTTCGTTTACGGTATTCAGGTTAGTATTTTCTTTTGTAATGTCGCGCTCTCAGTTCGGCTCCGAAGCGAGTTCTTCTGGTCGGGACGAGGGGGATCGTGAGTTGGACTCCACGTCCTGGGATATGGATGATCAGGTTTTGGATGTGGTCCCCCTCCAAAGTCGTAAGCCGGAGGTGGTAGAGGCTTTGGACGAGGAGGATAAGGAAGGGGAGGTGGAGCAGGGAGGAGCCGTAGGAGCGGAAGAGGTGGTTGAACAAGGAGGAGCCAAGGGAGAGGAAGAGGAAGATAAGGAAGGAGACGAGGGTGGAGGGGTTCTTCCCCTTATCCCCCCTTTATTGACACCGTCTCCGTCGAAGGCGCCTCGTATCCGTAAGAGGAAGAGGAAGTGGCGTTGGCCGGATAGTCCAAGGACACCAGATGAGTTCGAACCAAAGCATGGGCTCGACGTCCCCTACTACAAGAAGCCAGGGTCGATCATGATGTATCCTGACGATGTAGAAGACTTGGTCCAATTAAACGTTGAGGTGCCTTCGTATGGCCGTACCCAGATACGGATGGACAACGTCTAGTGTGCGCTAAAGGCCGATTATCTGCCCATAATAAGGGCTAGTTACTTCATTCCTCGGGAGTACTAGCTGATGGTTCCGAGCCCTGGTCTCTGCCCCACCACTGAGTTGGCTCCTGGCTTCTGCATGTTTTCCGAGGATGCCTTCATCTCGGGACTAAGGCTGCCACTGCACCTGTTCATTAAGAGGGTGCTTAGGTGGGGGAAGCTATGCCCAATGCAATACGACCCCAATTCGTGGAAGCAGCTGGTCTGCTTCATCCTGAAATGCGAGGAGAAGAAGGTCCCGCTGAAGTTGAAGTACTTCCGAGCTGTCCTAGGAGTGAGCTCGCTCGGAGATATGGAGGGCATATTCTACATATCCCCCCATCCTCACAAGAAGGTTGTGCATGGTCATTCAGATTCCATAAAGGGGTGGAAGGAGAAGTATTTTGTAGTCGGGAGCGAGTTGCCTTGGGAAATTCCTACGGTCTGGAATTTCTACAAACCGAACCACAAACCCCCGAGGCGGAGGGACTTGACGGAGGCAGAGTGGGCTGATGTGGAAAACATTGTTGAGGGGCACAACATTAGTTGGCCGCGCATGACAGAGTTACACCTAGCCCGAGCCAGACTGAGCCCAACCGACCCCTGTATGTTTTTGTTTCGCTCTTGTCTAATTTTCTGCTTTCGTGTTAACATTCTCTTTTTCTCTGCAGTGATGGACCCATCGAAGCTCGAGGTGAGGAAGGCCCTGCTGGCACTGGCCCAGAAAAAGAGGGTCGAGAAGGCAGTGTCGGTGGCGTGGTTAGTCCAGGGGGCGGCACAGGTCTCTTCGGAGTGCCCTCTAAGAAGTCAAAGAAAAGCAACTCGTCCCTGGAGGCAAAAAAGTCAGGGCCGAGTTCCAATAGCTGCAAGGTTGTCGATGTCCTGAAGGCGGGGACCCCTGCTATTCGTCCCGACGCCCGACAGATGGTGGGCGAGAGGGGCCTAAGGCCGTTCGCCCCGAACTAAGCAGTCAAGGAAGGAGATTCGCTGGCCGAGTGCCCGGTTTCTATCGAGGTGGCGATAAGCTCGCCATGGCCCGCGACCGGACCATCCTGGCGACCGAGACTATGGAGACGACTTACATGAAGTGGGCTCAAGCTCAAGTAGTGGTAAGTGTAGGTTTGTTGTCTGTTTTCTTTTTGTGCTAGGCATTCTTTTCTAACTCACTGTCTATCTCGACCAGGCACTGATGACCGGGACGCAATTGAAGAGGTGCCTGGAGAAAGAGGTCCATACCAAGAAGCAGAACGCCGATCGGTACCTCCGAGAAGCGAAGGAATTGAGGGTCGAGCTGACGGCTGCTCAGGGGGCGGCACAGGCCTTCCAAGCCGATCTCGCCTCTCAACAGGACCGGCATCTCTGCAAATTGGCGACGATTTAGGGAAAGGCAGCAGTGGATTACGACGAGTTGGCGATGGCGGCCTCGGAGAAGTTGATGATTGCCCAAGACGAGACGTATGATAGGGCGAAGGAGCACCTTTTGCGCCTTTACCCTGAGGCGAAAATTGACCATCTCCACTACGGGTGGGAACCCCCCGTGCATCCGCTAACCCCCGGTGGCGAGGGAGATGCGGCCCCGAAAGACCCCCACTTGGAGAAGGAGGCGGGGGGTGCGACGACAGACGAAGGTGCAGATCCCCCCTCCGCAGTAGTTAAAATATTTTATCTCTTTTTGTATTTGCCGAACGCGGACCGGCCACCGCCTTTTGTAACTAATTTTTGAATTAATACAATCATGTTTTTGGCCGACCTTCTATGACTTGTTGTTTTTGGCAAGCTTTTTTAGTGAATTGTCGTTTCCTTCCCTTTTTGCCAGATGAACGAGACCCTGGGCGCCGGCCTCAGTTCTGCCAAGGTCCGGCGACTTCAGGATAGGCTAGAGTCCAAGGAAAGTATCTTGATCTGCTATCGCAAGCTGGCCCGCGATCGAGAAGTCGCGGTAAGCTATTTTATGAACAAGTCCAAGGAGATCAGCTTAGAGGCGGCACGCCTGACGAAGTGGTCAATATATGATGCTTCCACCATGCGACAGACCTTCGAGTCTATTCTTCGTAAGGTTGTGGTTGAAAAGGAGTTGGAGATTCAGAGGTTGAAAGTTATGCTAGGCACAGGTCGATCTCGGTTCGGCCATCCTGGGGAAGGAGGCCCCTTTATTTTGGGTTCCTCGCCGACCCTCTATCTGGAGATGGCGAGGCCCGCTGATGCGCAGAGCTCAGTTGCCGGGATGTCTACACTAGCGGAGCCGGTGGTACCGAACGAGCACATCGAAGGACGTACCCGCTCGGTGGGGCTCGACATGGTCCGTGTTAACCGAAAAATCCCCAAGGGAAACACTTAGGTTGAGGTTAGTGGAAGCGTTGTAATAACTTTCCTTGTACTATGGCCATTCAAGGCGTTTGTGATGAATAAAAACTGATTTTTTCCGTCCCTCCCTATTTCGTAAGAGAGATTAAGACGTTGTGCGCAGTGCAAGCCGAGTGTCGGGCCCCGTCTTGTAAGAAAGTTGGTGGTTCGGGGTCATTGCCGAGCGCCTAGCCCAAAAGCTTGAGAAAGCTAGGGTATGGCTCGAGGTCAATGCCGAATGTCGAGCTCCTGTGCTCTGTAAAAGAGTTAGGGTGTGGTTCGGGGTCATTGCCGAGCGCCTACCCTAAAAGCTTGAGAAAGCTAGGGTATGGCTCGGGTCAATGCCGAATGTCGAGCTCCTGTACTCTGTAAAAGAGTTAGGGCATGGCTCGGGGTCATTAACGAGCGCCTATCCTAAAAAGCTTGAGAAAGGTAGGGTATGGCTCGAGGTCAATGCCGAATGTTGGGCTCCTGTGCTCTGTAAAAGAGGCCGAGCGCCTATCCTAAAAAGCTTGAGAATGTTAGGGTATGGCTCGAGGTCAATGCCGAATGTCGAGCTCCTGTGCTCTGTAAAAGAGTTAGGGCGTGGTTCAGGGTCATTGCCGAGTGCCTACCCTGAAAAGCTTGAGAAAGCTAGGGTATGGCTCGAGGTCAATGCCGAATGTCGAGTTCCTGTTTAGGGCATGGTTCGGGGTCATTGCCGAGCACCTACACTAAAAAGCTTGAGAAAGCTAGGGTATGGCTCGAGGTGAATGCCGAATATTGGGCTCCTGTGCTCTGTAAAATAGTTAGGGTGTGGTTCGGGGTCATTGCCGAGTGCCTACCCTAAAAAGCTTGAGAAAGCTAGGTATGGCTCGAGCTCCTGTGATCTGTAAAAGAGTTATGGTGTGGTTCGGGATCATTGCCGAGTGCCTACCCTAAAAAGCTTGAGAAAGCTAGGGTATGGCTCGAGGTCAATGGCGAATGTCGAGCTCCTGTGCTCTGTAAAAGAGTTAGGGTGTGGTTCAGGGTCATTGCCGAGCACCTACCCTAAAAAGCTTGAGAAAGCTAGGGTATGGCTCGAGGTCAATGCCGAATGTCGAGCTCCTGTGCTCTGTAAAAGAGTTAGGGCGTGGTTCGGGGTCATTGCTGAGCGCCTACCCTAAAAAGCTTGAGAAAGCTAGGGTTCGGGGTCATTGCCGAGCATGTCGTCGACGTATACCTCCATGTTATGACCAATCTGGTTTTTGAAAACTCGGTTGACAAGTCTCTGGTAGGTGGCCCTGATGTGCTTAAGCCCGAAGAGCATGACCCGGTAACAGTAGAGGCGTTGGTCGGTAACAAAGAACGTTTTGGCAATGTCCGGAGGAAACATCCGGATCTGATTATAGCCCGAAAAGGCATCCATGAATGTCAGGAGCTCGTGGTCGGACGTCGCGTCGATCAGAGCGTCGATGCTCGGGAGGGGAAAAGGATCTTTGGGGCACGCCCTGTTGAGATCCGTGAAGTCTATGCAGATCCTCTAGCTCCTGTTGGCCTTCTTGAACATCACGACGTTAACTAGCCACTCGGGGTAGCTGACCTCTTGAATGAACCGGACGGACAACAGTTTGTCCACCTCTGCTTTTACTGCTTGTTACCTCTCCGGGGCGAACTTGCACCTCTTCTAATGGATCGGTTTGGATCCCGGGGCGACGCTCAGCTAGTGCATAATTAGGTCCTCAGAAATCCCGGGCATGTTGGACGGGGTCCAGGTGAAGAGGTCGATATTGCAGTGAACACAATCAATCAGTCCTGGCTTCAGGTTGGGGGAAAGGGTGCGGCTCACACGGAACCACTTAGATTTGTCTTCCGCCTTGAACGAGACCTCTTCCAATCGTCTGCAGGTTCCGACTCGGGTTGGCTTCTTGCAGGTAGAAGCTCGACTACGTAAAGTGGGAACACCCCGCCTCCGACCGTGGTCATGTAGCACGAACGTGCAGACTCCTGATTTCCTCTAACAATGCCAACTCCGAGGTCAGTGGGGAATTTCAACATTAAGTGGTAGGCCGAGGGAACGGCCTGGAACGAGCAGAGGCCGGGTCGGCCGAGGATTGCATTGTATGCTACCGTGACGTTGACCACCATAAAGTCCATTGATTCGGTCCGTGTGATGGGGGTTGTGTTGGCTGTTACATCCAACGTTACGTTCCCTTCAATTTGTACTTGTACTTCTGAGAACCCATGCAGGGTGTACCCGGCCGGCTTTAGCTTATCTGGGGGGAGTGTAGAACCTCATATTTTCAAATATTATTTTAATTATTTGAAAATGAATTTAAATAATTTTAGGAGATTTAATTAAAATTTTTCTAAGAAATTTATCTTTTGTACACGTGCAAAACACGTGCAAATGACTTTTTAGAGGTTTGGAAGATTAAGATTTCTTTATGAAAAACTATTATTTATTATTTAGAATTTATGTAGTATTTTTCCAGATTTTTCTGAAATTAATTGATACTATTTGCAATTTTTGAGAAAAAAGGACTTATTTGCAAAATTGACATTTTCAAGGGTTGAAATGCAAAATTGGCATTCTGGACGTTTTGAGCAGTATTGGCTGAAGTTTAGAAGTATATTTTCTATTAAATCCTAATTTAAAGGAGTTTTATTGAATTTGCAAGAATAATGGATATATATGAAAGTTGTATTCTTGAAAGGATTGTTTTGCAAAGTGTGGTAAAACCCTAACTTTTATCCGGCATATATAAGGGATTTCTTTTCTCCAGCCGTCATTTACAATATAGAGATTTTTGAGATTTTGTTTGAGGAGCAAGAAGAGGCTTTTGGATCTAGCAAGAAGGAGAGCATTTTTGTGGATTTCTCTTCAAAACAAGGTGAGTGGTTTGTTTTTGTTTTGCTTGTTTTGTTGTGTTTGTTTGATTGATGAATGACGTGAGATCTTTTGTTACTCTTTGTTTGGATCGGTATGATATTATTTGTTTGTCTCATTGTATGCGTGATATAGATCTTTTATTCTAATATGGATTATGAGAACATTTGTTGATATTTGGACCATGTTTGAGAAAACTATCAAGATTTGTTGAGGAAATATTGATCTATGGAATCTTATTGTTGGAAAGCATGATTAAGAATTGATTAGTTTGTGATCAGATGATAAACATCTAGATCTTATGAATTTTGGATCAGTTTTGATTAAGAGTTGAGGAAGAACTTTGTCGAGACACCCTAATGGAAGATTTGTGATTTAATTCTTGAGAAGTTGAGATTTGAGGAATTGATTAATGAGTAATGTATTCGTATTGGTGATTATTTTGAGAGTTATCTTTGGCTTGTGTATGAACTATTGTGTGATAAACAATGAACCATGATTTTGTAGAAATCTTCAGTTTGATTTTTGTACCAGATCTTATTTTTGAAAACTGTAGGCCGACAGTCGACTGGTACGACACTACTGATTATCTTCAGTCTTTTGAGAATTGTTCTGGACAGTCGACTTGGACTGTGTCAGTCGACTGGTCTGCTGATTGTAAATTTGTTTGGTCCCTTCGGGACAGTCGACCTGTGAACTTATCAGTCGACTTATATACTTAGAATATTTTGATGAGAATTATTTGAATTTATCTCGGGGCAGTCGACTGATGACTTCCCAGATGACTGATTATGCCTTAGTTTATTTTTGTAAAATGTTGGAAAATTGTCCTCTGGACAGTCGACTTACCTCAGCATAAGTCGACTGGTCCTGAAGGTTCTTCGTATTTGATTGTTGGATATTCAGTTCAGTATTGGAATTTAAGCTATTCAGTTCAGTAATTTGTTTTGAGATATTCTTTAAGAATATGATTTTGAGATATTCAGTTGAGCCACTTGGTTAGTGGGAATTTGTTCAGATATTTGTTTTTGAGTCTCTAGAGGTATGTGACCCTAGTATACCGGTGTTGAGATATTTGTTAAGTTATTTGTTGAGGCCCGTTGAGGCAAATTTTCAGTTATTCGTTTTTAGTCCGGTAGGGTACACTACTCTAGGAGATTTTGTTCAGAAACCCAAATTAATAAGGACAGGCATTAGTAGTGTCATGACGAATGGGAACATGAGTTATGCACCTCAGTAAGGCTTTAGATGTGGGATTTATCTCCTGAATTATCCAGGTAGTTAACCTGAGATATGAGGTATATCTCCTGAATTATCCAAATAATTATCTTGAGATGTGGGATTGAACTCCTGAATTATCAAGGTCGAGGCGACGCTTTTGTGGTATTCTTGTGATGATGAGACTGTGTTTAGATGTGGGAAGACCTCCTGAATTATCCAGGGAAAATACCTGAGATGTGGGATCTATCTCCTGAATGATCAAGCATGGGCAATTTATCATAGTTTATCTTCATCTCTTAGTAGTCATCGTTGTCAGCATTTAGTCATCATTGTTTCTTGACTCACTTTTCTGCATTTGGATTTCCTGCTTTCCCACACTTGACTTTTGGTTTTGGATATCACTTGTTGTTTACATTTCTTGCTATTTCACACTTTACACCTTTGGTTATTTTTGGTTAGATACTATGATTTAAGTTCATTTATGTTGTTGTTTGATTTTTATGCCACTCACACCATTTATGGCTGACCCCTTTAGTTTGGGAGTTAGGGTTCAACTCTAGCCTCACATGTTGCAGGTTATTGCTTAGAGTTGGAGATTGGATGCTTGAGTTAGCTTTTGGGATAAATGGACTATTAAGTGTTTGATGTTAATTTGTAAAGACTTGTTGAGTTAATTTTGAGTTGTTTAGTCTTCCGCTGTGATATGTAAAAGTTTTGTTGTAATAAATGTTGAAAATTCTAGTGGTGTTTGGTTGTGTTTATTGTTATATTGAAGTGGATCACTGGGAATGTGCCACGTATTTTCTATGCTATTCATCTAGAAATTCGGGGCGCTACAGGGAGCTTGAGGTTCTCAAATGCTTCCAAGAAGAGGATGTTGACTGAGCTCCCGTTGTTCATGAGAATTTGACGGACTTCAAAATTTGCCATGACTAGGCTGATGACGAGGGTGTCGCAGTGTGGGAGCCGGGCTCCCTCCAGGTCTTCACCGAAAAAGGACACCGGTCGTTGTTGAATCTGGGGGATGGATGGTCCCGAATAGAGTTAACCTCTCGGACGATGGCCTTACAGGAGGTATTAGATTCCCCTCCCATGGGTCCACCATGGACGCAATGTAGTATGGCCTGTCCTCTGGTCTCATCGGGCTCGGGATCCTGCTCGGGCCGCCGGTTGATCGTTCGAGGAGGAAGCGAGGCATTAGATTCCTCGGATCGCTCCGATCTCTCGGATTATCCTGAGTGAACTCTCTCAAGTACCCTTGCTGGATGAGGGCCTTGATCTCGTCTTTAAGGGCCCGACAGTTGTCCGTCTCTTGCCCATTGTCTCGGTGGGAGCGGCAGTAGAATTTCTGGTCCCGCTTCTTGTTGTTGCTTGGTTGGGGAGGGAGTCGAACGAGCCCTTTATCCTCTATCTCCATCAGGATTGCCGAGACGTTGTGGGTCAGTGGCGTATACCTCTCAAATCGGGGGACCGGAGGAACCCTTTTGAGATTGGCCGTCTCTTTCGTGGTTTTCTTTATAGGTTCGACGTCGACGGCCTTCCGCTTCCCCTTGGCAGTAGCTTCTTTGGTGGCCTCCGAATTTAAGGCCTCTTCCGCTCGAATGTACTTCTCGACCCTGTTAAGCCGGTCGGGGAAATCTACGGGTGGTTTTTTAGCCAATGAAGTCTTCAGCTGATCGTGCCGAACGTTGTGTTGGAAAGCTGCCAAAGCGAGACCTGCGTCAAGAGAGGAGACCGTGCTCGCCTCAGCGGTGAACCTCCGAACGAAGTCGCCAGAAGGGACGTGCTCATCTTCTCGACCTTTCTGCTGGTCACGAAGTGGGCTAGGAAGTTCGCCTCCAATTGGTCGAACGAGAAGACTGAGCCGGGGGCGAGCTTTGAGAACCATTCCCGAGCCGGACCACAAAGGGTAGCGGAGAAGGCGCGTCATAGGGGGGGATCCGCAGCGCTGTGAATCATCATGAAGGTCTTAAACCCCTCCATGTGATTAGCGGGATCACCCTCGCCGTCATATGTCTCGAATTGGGGAGGCCTGAAATTTTGGGGGATCTCAGCTTCCAAGATTTGGGGGGAGAATGGGGCTCGGGTTGGCCGATGACCATGACCCGGCATTGGTCCGCCCTCGCCGAGATGGATGAGGCGGTTCTCCATCTCCTGTAAATGCCGGAGGACGGCGCCTTCTTGTTCCAGGGGGCGAGCCGATCTGTAGGACTCGCCGCCCCTTGCTCCTGACCGAGGGTCGGAGTTGTTATGTACCTTGGTTCCCTGGCCACCTCAGATTGCTTGGAGGACCTCGTCCCGGAAGTTTTGGAACTCAACCCTAGTGACTGAGGCTTGCCCCCACCGGGTCCTACGGGGGCGGAGGTCCACGGGGTGAGCGGCTGTGTTATGAATCGTGCTCTAGGGACGGCCGTCTGCGGTGGTTCGAGACCGAGTTGGAAGCGGCCTCTCCCTTGTCCGACTGGCCTGCCGATCTAAGATGACGCGGTGCAAATCAGTCGCATTTGAGTGTCCGACCATGCTGTTGACTCGAGGTTGGTTGGAACCCTGGGCATCCACGCAGCTGTGATGTGGAGGGTCCGGATGTCGTGCCGAGGTGACGACCCTTCTGGCTTTGGGATCCATGGAAGAGCTCGGACTTGAGGTGACGTCCCTGGCTGGGCTCGGTCTGGCGACAATACCTGAGAATTTTCACAGACGGCGCCAACTTGATGCTGTGTGTTTTTGGGGGTGTGGGGGGCAACATGTGTGAGTTCTTGTAATTTGTGTAGCGGAAGATGTGGTACTGGCGTCGATCCGATCCTAGGCTGTAGGGTTGGCTCAGAAGTAGCAGGGGAGAGGTGGAGGCCGGGTGCTCGGCTTGGATCCAGGAGCTCGACTCGGATCTTTGAGGCTCGGCTCGGTATTTCGTACCTGCACACTGCCTAGAAATACCGGGAGAAGTCTCGTCGACAGGCCCTCCGACGATCTGTCACTCACTGAGAAAGCAACTGTAGCTAGGGTTCAGGTGGAGAAAAGTTTATTACCTTCAGAAGTGAGGAGCGGGTCTGGTATTTATAGGCAAGGGTAAACGAGTCTGAGACCCTAACGGACCGGGTCGGACCCGTTCGCCTGTGGGCCTTAATGGGCTGAAGCCCGTTTGACTTGTTTGACTTTGATGTTCACAGGGGAGTGAAGTCTGAGGAGATCTGGTGGTCCAGATGGGGCCATGTCACTTACTCCATATCAGCTACATTACCACTGATATAATCTGGAATACATGGAGGAGGTCTACCATAGACAATTTCAAATGGAGTGTAGCCTGTTGAAGTGTGCCAATTTGAATGAAACCAAAATTCCGCCCAAGGCAGAAAAAGACCCCACTTGCTTGGTTCCTCAATAACAAAAATCCTCAAATATTGCTTAAGACTCCTGTTAACCACCTCATTCTGACCATCGGTCGGAGGGTGATAAGAAGTGCTCATCTTCAATGTTGTCCCTTGTAATCGAAATAATTCTTGCTAAAAATTACTCACAAATACTACATCCCTATCAGACACAATGGATCTAGGCAGTCCATGCAGCTTAATATATTCTTCGCAAATATTTCATCTACTTTAATAGCAATAAACTTTGGAGGCAAAGGAAGAAAGTGCCCATACTTAATCTGTCAACGACCACTATTATTGCAGTGTGACCTTGAGATTTAGGCAATCCCGCCATAAAATCAATAGAAATGTCTTCCCAAATCTTATCTGAAACTGTCAGTGGTTGTAATAAGCCACCTGGTCTGTGTGTTTCATATTTGGATTGTTGACATGCACCACAGTGCTGCACAAACTCATGTACATGCTGCTTCATATTCTACCAATAAAATGACGATTTTAGCCTTGCCAATGTCTTAGCTACCCTGGAATGTCCCGCAATAGGACTTGAATGCATCTCAGTCATTATCTCAGCATATAAAGACCCAGGTACCACAATTCTGCCCTTGTACCACAATAGTTCATCTTTGATTGCATACCCATGCATCAATTGTTGGGAATTGCTAATTAAAATACTACAAAGAGGATCTTTGCACAATTCTTCTTTAATTCTATCTAACAACAAAAACTTTGGAGCTGATATTGCCAATAATAGCTGAGAATTTAACTGCGATTCATCTTGAGGCCTTCTTGACAATGCATCTGCTGCAGGATTCTTTTTACCTACCTTATACAAAATTTTAAAGTCATACCCCGCAAGCTTATGAACCCATTTTTGTTGCTCAGGGGTTTGGAGAACTTGATTCACTAGATGATGCAAACTCTGATGATCAGTATATATGACAAATTTCTTTCCCAAAAGGTATTGTCTCCACTTGTTAACAACCTCCGTAATAGCGAACATTTCTCTCACATAAGTGGAAGCAGCCTGCATTCGGGGCACCATTTTCTTACTGAAAATTCTACTGGATGATGGTGTTGCTGAAGAACTGCACCTATGGCTACACTTGAGGCATCTGTCTCAATTGCAAATGGTTGAGAAAAAATGGGAAGACTGAGCACTGGAGGCTTTTGCATAGCCAACTTAAGAATGTCAAAGGCATTACTTGCTATATCACTCCATTCAAAACAATCTTTCTTTAAGAGATCTGTTAAAGGCCCTGCTATTGTAGCATACCCCTTTATAAACCTTCGATAGTACCCAGTTAAGCCAAGGAATGCTTTTAACTGTTTCAAATTTGGAGACAAGGCTACTGACTAATCACTTCCAACTTCCTATGATCAGCCTTAATACCATCTGATGTTACTATGTGACCCAGATACCCAGATACTCATTCGAGTCTTTCCCAAAGTCACACTTGGATTGCTTTACATAAAAAAAAATTTGCTCCAAAATCCTCAACACCAACTTAAGATGTTCCAAATGCTCTTGCATATCTTTACTATAAATCATTATGTCATCGAAAAATACCAACACAAACCTTCTCAAATACGGCTTAAAAATAGTGTTCATTGTAGCCTGAAGGTAGCAGGTGCATTAGTTAGCCCAAAGGGCATAAATAAGAACTCATATTTTCCCTCATGTGTTCTAAAAGCCGTCTTATGAATATCTTGCTTCTGCACCCTTATTTGATGATACCCCGCTCAAAGATCAAGTTTAGAAAATACCTGCGCACCTTGCAACTCATCAAATAGCTCATCAGCTGTTGGAATCGGAAATTTATTCCTGATTGTAATAGCATTTAAAGCCCTACAATCCACGCAAAACCTCTATGTGCCATCTTTTTTCTTCACTAGTAAAACAGGCGAGGAGAATGGACTGACACTATGTTGTATGATGACCTCTGATAACATCTTTGCTACCTGCTTCTTAATCTTTTCTTTCCGAAAATGTGGGTATCCGTAAGGCCTAGCATTAATTGGTTTAGCACCAGGTTGTAGATGGAGAGGATGATCAAAGGATCTGGATAGGGGAAGACCAATAGGTTCTTGAAATACTGAAGCATACTGCTGCAGGACTTGTTGAAGTTGCTCTAGCAACTCAGTTTGTCTATGTTCTTCTTGCATCACCAGATGAAAATACTCACTGATATTATCTCTATGCACTTCCCTTCGTAAAGAGTTTAACTGAATAGATGTGGGTATTGAAGCTTCTCCTTTGAGAATTACTCTTTGCATCCCTTTTGTAAAGGACATAGTCATATCTGCATAATCATTCTCCACTTTTCCCAATAGTCGCAGCCATTGAATTCCTAGAACAACATCTGCACCATGCACTGGAAGGATGTAGAAATCAATTGAGAAGGAGTACTCCTTAAACTGAATAGGTAGAGCTACACACTTCCCTTCACACAACATGGATTCACCATTGCCCACAAAGACTTTAAACTGTTGATAAGGGCTTACAGGCAAATTCAAATATTTAACAACCCTCTCTTGGATGAAATTGTGTGTACTACTCGAGTCTATAAAGACCTGTACTGGCACATTATTGATATACCCTTGTATCCTCAATGTTCTCAAAGTCACTTCACTAGTCATCGCCTGAAAAGAAATCTCAGGTGGTTGATCAATAAAAGGTTCACATTCCTCATTTGCAATATTAGCTTCATCACCTTCCTCCTCTTGATTTTTTACCAACAACATGAAGAATTGTGGCCTACATTTAAGCCATGGAACATACTTTTCGTCACAATTAAAACATAAACCCTTCTCTTTACGCGATGCCCACTCATCAGGTGGAATTCGTCTAATGTAAGGTTTCTTCACTATTCCACGTTGACTATTAGCTGTAGTGGAACTAGATGCAGCAGCTGGTGTAGGAGTAGGCAATAATGGACGTAAACTACTAGGATTTGGCACCCAAGGAGGCTTATATGGCACACTTCATCCCCTAATCAACTGCTCTTTCACATACTTCTCTTCCTGTACTTTAGCTAAACCAATAGCGTCATATAGGACTTGTGGTTTATGAGCTAGCACACTTCGTTTAATCTCTGGTTTAAGGCCTGAGATAAAGCAACTTAGGATCAATTTATCTCCTAATCCTTTTGTTTTATTGACCAAAGTTTCAAATTGCTCCAAATAATCGGTAAGCGATGACGACTGATTCAATTTAAAGAGCATGCCTGTATAATCGACATAAACCGATGGACCAAACCTGATATCTAACTCCCTTACAAATGCCTCCCAATTCACAAACTCACCATTATGGAATTTATACTGAAACCACGCCAAAGCTTTGCCATCCATATGAAATGATGTAATGATTAACTTCTGATCTTCAAGGGTTTTATGATAAGTGAAGAATTGATTAGCTTTAAACAACCACCCCGTTGGATTAGTTCCCTCAAACCGAAGAAAATCTAATCGAGGATTGCACACATGAAACTCATT
This sequence comes from Hemerocallis citrina, assembly GCA_017893485.1. Taxonomy (NCBI): domain Eukaryota; kingdom Viridiplantae; phylum Streptophyta; class Magnoliopsida; order Asparagales; family Asphodelaceae; genus Hemerocallis; species Hemerocallis citrina. The sequence continues at coordinate 78,741,611 of CM030364.1, forward strand.
ACTATGAGAAAAAAAATTGCTGTGACTTACAGATCCCGGTTGCTCATGCTCAAGAACAGAACACAGCTGGTTCAGTTGCTCAATCTTCCCATCAAGAACTGTGATTTGATGAACCAAATATGCGATCGATGTTGCCACATTCTGTAGCTGTTCACCTTGATCCTTACAGAGCTCCCGCAATCCTACCACTGCCTCATCCATCGATGAACACCATCGAGCCAACTCATCCATTGACCTTCGACCGTCAGCCATGGCCAGAATTCATGACGGTGAAAGCACCAATTGATACATGTAATCTCCGAGATCCAACAACTTCCATAGCAACTCAAGCTATCAACAAGAACAAAGACTTTATTGAATTCAAATCAATGGATTACAATTGCTAGGGTTTGGGAAAAGAGAAATTGGGGAAGAAAAAGATAGAGATTGAGAGAGATTCAAGACTGAAGGAGGTTCAAAATATCAAGCCACCTATCTTATTACCAATCTCCACTATTTATAGTTTGTTACAGTTTCAACATACTCTGTTATTTCCCGCCACTTCTTATTTTCAAACCACGTGCACATTACACTAGAACAAAGTCCTTCAGGTGCTTAGGCTTCTTGGCTGTGTGTCTGCTTCTCAGAACCACTCCAGCTCCTTGCACTCCTGAGCCTATTCCTTGTACACTTGAGCCCCTATGAGAGAGGGAGAGAGAGAGAGAGAGAGAGAGAGAGAGAGAGAGAGAGGGAGATGATAATGGCAATCTGATTAGCGATCGCAATGGCAATCTGATTAGCGATCGCAACTGAATTGAACGAGATGATAATGGCAATCTGATTAGTGATCGCAACTGAATTGAACAGTCACCCTTTGTGCAGTTGAGCGACCACCACAGCTTTCTGTCTTCGGTGTCCATTCTAGTATTTTGTCCCTATGTTCGGTCTATAAAAACAGTTCTTATCTGTTGAAATATTAACTTGATTTGGGTCTTAGCTCAAATAGATATGTTATCTTATGTATTTAATGTAATAGGCCCAACTTCTAGAAACTTACTCTAGAGAAATCTTATCTAGAAGTTTTTTCTAGATAAGTCTTAGGAGATATCTAGAAGATAAGGATAACCTTAGACTTGTGGAGAAAATTCTAGAGAGATAATTATAGCCATTAGATTAGAGTTGTGTTGGCAAAATCCTAACCATTGGTTGGGTAATGCCACTAGTATAAATAGGGGTGGTATCTTTGTGTTTGGATCAAGCCAAAAATTAGAAACACTCAATAATACAAGTAGCCTTCCTTTTCTAAAATCTCTAATCTCTCCCATTTTTAAACACTTCCTCCAACCACCTAAAATTTCCTTCCAACAAAGTGATATCAGAGCTTGAAGATTCTCCTAGAGATGGCGAATAGCAGTATTCCCTTCCAAGTCCCAATGCTCACCAAGAGCAACTATGACAATTGGAGCTTAAGGATGATTGCTCTCCTTGGAGCACACGACGTGTGGGAGATGGTTGAGAAAGGTCTCACCGAACCGGAGAATGAAGGTAGTCTACCTCAAACTGAAAGGGATAGTTTGAGAGACTCAAGGAAGAGAGACAAGGAGGCTCTTTGTCTAATCTATCAAGGATTAGATAAAGATACGTTTGAGAAGGTTTCGGGAGCAAAGTTGGCCAAGGAAGCATGGGAGAAGCTTCGAACCTCATACAAGGGAGCCGATCAAGTCAAGAAAGTACGTCTTCAAACTTTAAGAGGAGAGTTTGAAGCTTTGCATATGAAAGAAGGTGAGCTTGTCTCCGATTACTTCTCAAGAATTTTAACGGTTACTAATAACCTAAAAATAAACGGAGAGAAGTTAGATGATATGAGAATTATGGAGAAGATTCTTAGATCTTTAGATCCAAAGTTCGAACACATGTCGCCATCATCAAAGAGACAAAAGACTTGGAGGCCATGATAATGGAGCAAATTCTCGGCTTGTTGCAAGCTTATGAAGAAAAGAAAAAGAAGAAGGAAGAGATCATGGAGCAAGTACTCAAGACGTGGGTTGATTCAACAAAAGAAGAAATCGGTCGAAGCCAACAAAGACGAGGTTGCAGTCGAGAACGAGGTCGTGGACATGGACACGGACGAGGTTGGAGGCCCAATGAAGACAACGACAACAACAAAAACCAAAGAGGAGAAAGCTCAAGAAGAGGTCGTGGGAGAGGAAATTCAAAATCAAGGTATGACAAGTCACGCGTCAAATGTTACAATTGTGAGAAGTTTGGACATTATGCTTCAGAATGCAGAGCTCCTAGCAACAATAGAGTCGAAGAGAAGGCCAACTACGTTGAAGAAAGAAGTCAAGAAGATGGTACCTTACTGTTGGCTTACAAGGATAATGGAAGAGGCGAGGAGAATCAATGGTACCTAGACAGCGGTGCAAGCAACCATATGTGCGGAAGAAAAAGCATGTTCGTGGAGCTTGATGAATCGGTCAAGGGCAATGTAGCTTTCGGAGATGAATCAAAGGTGGCGGTGAAAGGTAAAGGAAATGTTCTAATCCGATTGAAGAATGGAGAGCACCAATTCATTTCAAATGTTTACTACGTGCCAAACATGAAGAGTAACATCTTGAGCCTAGGACAACTATTAGAGAAAGGTTATGATATTCGATTGAAAGATAGTAACCTTTTTATAAGAGACAATGCAGGCAACTTCATGCTAAGGTGCTGATGTCAAGAAATAGAATGTTTGTGCTCAACATTCAAAATGATGTCGCACAATGTCTCAAGATGTGTTACAAAGATGTGTCTTGGCTTTGGCATCTTCGGTTTGGGCATCTCAATTTCGGAGGATTAGAGTTGCTCTCCAAGAAGGAAATGGTAAGAGGAGTACCTTGCATCAACCACCCCGATCAAGTGTGCGAAGGATGTCTACTTGGAAAGCAATTCAAAATGAGCTTTCCAAAGGAGTCGAACTCTAGAGCTCGAAAGCCGTTGGAACTTATACACACGGACGTGTGTGGTCCGATCAAGCCATGATCACTTGGTAAGAGTAACTATTTCCTTCTCTTTATCGATGATTTTTCAAGAAAAACATGGGTATATTTTTTGAAGGAGAAATCAGTGGTGTTCGAGAACTTCAAGAAGTTCAAAGCTCGTGTTGAAAAGGAAAGTGGCCTTGTGATCAAAGCCATGAGATCCGACCGTGGAGGAGAGTTCACATCAAAAGAATTCCAAAAGTTTTGTGAAGATAATGAAATTCGACGATAACTGACGGTGCCAAGGTCCCCTCAACAAAATGGAATAGCAGAAAGGAAGAATAGGACAATCCTTGAGATGGCGAGGAGCATGCTCGAAAGCAAGAGGCTGCCAAAGGAATTTTGGGCGGAAGCGGTTGCGGCATGGTTTACCTATCAAACCGATCTCCAACAAGAAGCATATGGGAAAAAACACCACAAGAAACATGGAGTGGAAGGAAGCCCGGCATTTTCCACCTAAGAATCTTTGGAAGCATAGCACACGTACACATACCAGATGAGAAGCGAAGCAAGTTAGATGATAAAAGTGAGAAGTACATTTTTATTGGCCACGACACCAACTCCAAAGGCTACAAGCTCTACAATCCTGATACGGGAAAGACAATCATCAGTCGAGATGTCGTGTTCGATGAAGAAGGAGAATGGGATTGGAGCACACATAATGAAGACTACATCTTCTTTCCACATTTTGAAGAAGAAGACATGGAGCAATCAAGGATAGAGCAACCAAGAGAGGAGCCTGCTACCCCACCAGCTTCACCCGCTGCGAGTTCTCAAGGAGATGAAAGCTCAAGTGAAAGGATTCCGCACTTTAGAAGCGTACAAGAACTTTACGAGGTAACTAAAAATCAAGACAATCTTGCTCTCCTTTGCCTATTTGCGGATTGTGAGCCCATGAACTTCCAAGAAGCTATGGAAAAGAAGAGTTGGAGAAATGCTATGGATGAAGAGATAAAGGCAATCAAGAAGAATGACACATGGGAGTTAGCTTCACTTCCAAAAGGCACAAGGCAATCGGTGTGAAGTGGGTGTACAAAGCAAAGAAGAATGCCAAAGGAGAAGTTGAAAGATACAAGGCGAGATTGGTGGCAAAAGGCTACAGTCAAAGAGCGGGCATCGACTATGACGAGGTATTTGCTCCGGTTGCTCGACTAGAAACTGTTAGACTAATAATTTTATTGGCAGCTCAAAACAATTAGAGGATACATCAAATGGATGTCAAATCTGCATTCTTAAATGGAGTCCTCGAAGAAGAAGTCTACATTGAGCAACCACAAGGTTACGAAGTGAAGGGAGAAGAAGGAAAGGTCTTGAAGCTGAAAAAGGCACTCTATGGGTTGAAACAAGCTCCAAGAGCTTGGAATGCTCGAATTGACAAATACTTCCAAGGGAGAAACTTTACCAAGTGTCCATACGAGCATGCACTCTATATCAAAATCCAGAACAATGATATATTGATTGTATGCTTGTATGTAAATGACTTGATCTTCACAGGTAGCAATCCAAGCATGTTTGGCAAATTTAAGAAAGAGATGACGAAGGAGTTCGAGATGACGGATATTGAGCTCATGTCTTACTACCTCGGCATTGAAGTGAAGCAAGAAGACAAAGGCATCCTAATCACTCAAGAAGGCTATACTAAGGAGATACTCAAGAAGTTCAAGATTGATGACTCTAACCTGGTTGGCACGCCAATGGAATGTGGAATCAAGTTGTCAAAACACGAGGAAGGAGAAAGGGTGGATCCAACACTCTTTAAGAGCTTGGTCGGATGTAACTCCATGTTCCAGTTGTACGTATTTTATTACGTAAATTTTTATACTTCAATTTTTAGATCAATTTTATTTTTCTCTTTGGACTCTTTATCTAAAGCCAGAATATTTTTCTGATCAATTCTATAATTTTGTGATTTTTCAACCGGAGTTTAAATACAAATTTTAAACCCTGATTAATCCTAATCCTAACCCACTCCCGCTAATCACTCACTCACAGCCAAATCCTGCCTAATTCTACGCCTAACTCCACGACTTCTCCTTCTTGTTCTCATTTTTCCACATCTCTGCTCTCATTTTCTACACCTCCACCACCCTACTACTCCTAATCCCCTCTTTCGTCACTATCTCCTCTTTCATTTTTCTACAACCAACCCCTCTTTCTCTCCTTATATATTATTATACAAATGCATGCATACATGCATGTTGTATCTCTCCTTCTTTTATATATATACACACACCCATTGTATATAGCCATCCCACACTTCTCATTTCTTTCTTTCTATATATACACCCACACACATAAACCCCTCATTTCTACATCTCATTCTTCACTTCTCCTTCTCTTCCTCTACCTTCTTCACACCCGAAAGCTCAAGCAACACCCGAACTTCACTTTATCCTCCACATTCGAGCCGACGACTCCATTTCTATGTCCCCGAAACCCCGAGAAACAACCCGATGCCACGCCATCTCCTCGTTGTTGTTGTCGCTCATCACTATCGCTCACCATTGCTACCGTTGCTCACTCGCTACCGTCTTGCCACCATTCTTACCACCGTTGTGCCGCCGTTCGTTGCAGACGTTGCTTCTTCTTTCCGTGGTTAACACCACCACCGTAATCGTCACGTTATAAGGCAAGTATCTTGTACACTCTTTTTGTTCTCGTACAAGCATTTTTCTTGGACTCGTGGCAAGTAGTCTAGTTATTATCATGTTTTATTGTCAAATTCCATTCTAGTCACTTGTTTCATGCTATATCAACTCAAGAGTGAACCATTAACACATTTCGAATCGTGTTATCGAATATCGAATATTCAACCTTACTATCTCTAAATTTCTTGACCTTGTACTAAGAATTCGACCATGTTTTCAATACTGGATTGAAGATTTTCTACATGGAAATCGTAGCTCATCGAGTATCGAATCCAAAACATCTTACGGATTCTCAATCGGATGTATAGATTGTGAGATATCACGATTTTAGTACTGGCATATCGTGAATTTCTGAACCTGCACGGGATTACTAATCGGTATCTTGTACTGAGAATTCGACCATGTTCCCGATACTGGATCGAAAAACTTTCTACATGAAAATCGTAGCCCTTCGAGTCTAGATATCCGAAATATATTATGGTTTCTCAATCGGATGTATAGATCGTGAGATATCGCGATTTTAGTACTGGCATATCGTGAATTTCTGAACCTGCAAGGGATTACTAACCGGTATCTTATACTGAGAATTCGACCATGTTCCCGATATTGGATCGAAAAACTTGCTACATGAAAATCGTAGCCCTTCGAGTCTAGATATCCAAAATATATTACGTTTTCTCAATCCGATGTATAGATTGTGAGATATCGCAATTTTAGTATTGTGACTCTGAATTTCCAGAATGCGCGCGAAACATCGAAACCAGCGAAGAATGAATTTGTACGCATGGCTACTGTCTCCAGAATGTATCGTGTGAATATGCGTTGGAACCGGAAGAGAGTCTACTTTCTAGAATTTCTGACGGAATTGGATTTGCTTTTCTGTAACAACAAGAAAGTGAGTTTGAATACTGATATGTCTAGTTGTCTAAAAATTCATCTCTACGTTTTTGCATATAAACCCATTACTTTTCATATTTAATGAACTGAGTGTATTATTGTTCATGTATTAATAACTTGCATAGATATAATAGGTTGATAGAATGCATTTTATACCACTTGATAATTCTATAATAACTACTCTCGATACATGTACTCGTTTTACGTCTCATGTCGATGATTACTGTCCTTGATATTTTACTTGACTAAACTATTTGATTACACCGTTCCACTAGTCGTACCAACTGCATGTTCATAATTAATTATAAAAGAATAACAAGCCGAGGTTATAAGGGTACGACTTAATAGTGGACAATATAGGGGAGTATACTCGGAAGGGGGCCCGTGTTTTCCGAAATAGAGATTCTTGATTCTTGATTCTTGATTCTTGATTCTTGATTACACAATTCTTGATTACATAATTCTCGATTACATGATTCATGATTACATGTCTTGATACTATCACTGGAAGATCCGAGTACATAATCCTATAACATTCACTACTTAAGTCTAAACGTCACATGATTGATATGCACCGAACTTATGGTATGGGACACAGAATTGCGTGTATTAGATAAGTTAATAAAATAGATAAACTCGAGATTTTCACTAAGCATGATTCTTGATTACATGACTCTTCGTTACATGACTCTTGATTCTTGATTACATGATTCTTGATTACATGACTCTTAATTACATGACTCTCAATCCTTGATTACATGATTATCGATTAACTGAGCCTAGGTTATCAATTGCTTATACCTTGAAGTCTAGAATACACTAGTTACAGTTATTACTTACATGATCATATTGTCCTTATTCCTTACTTACTTTCATATTGTATTTGTACTTCTACTTCTTATTTCTTCTATATTATATCGTGTTATATTACCCCTTTTACTGCTTGTTGCTACTTGCTGTCCGAAACTTGCTCTAACGAGAAATTTTTTATTTTTCTTTGAGTTAATAATTATACGGGTACTGATGGACCCGACGAGCAAACTCTCTAGACGATCGTTGCTGCTTTCTTACTACTTCATGTTGTTTTTCTTTCAGTCGCTATTTTATCTAGTTGTTATAGCGAACTGCTTATCATATTATTTTAATTCTGGCACCTTGTACTCCCGGGCATCTTGACCCGATGTTGATGTATTATCCAAATAATGGTTATTCTATTTTCAGCTCATGTGATTATTATATTTGCCTGCGTGAATGTGTTATAAAGATCTTGTTGAGCTTATAATTGTACAGCTTATGGATGATGTATATCATTCGCTGGGCCTCAGTTGCGTGCCTGTATTTTCGTATAGTGGGAAGCGGGGCGTGATATCGGAAGTCTGCGATATTTAACTTGTACAAGATATTCTATATGCGGTTGGAGCTGTTAGTCGATACATGGAGAATCCAATAACAACTCATTTGAAGGCGGCAAATAGGATTCTTCGCTATGTCAAAGGTACAACAAACTTTGGATTGTACTATTCTATTTCTAACAATTACAAGTTTGTTGGATATAGCGATAGCGATTGGAGTGGAGATATGGATGACCGCAAGAGCACAAGTGGCTTCATGTTCTACATGGGAGACACGGCCTTCACATGGATGTCAAAGAAGCAGCCAATTGTTACTCTTTCCACATGTGAAGCGGAGTACGTAGCTGCTACTTCATGTGTTTGTCATGCAGTTTGGTTACGAAACCTGTTGAAGGAGTTGAGTTTGACACAAGAGGAGCCGACCAAGATTTTTGTGGACAACAAGTCAGCAATAGCTTTGGCCAAGAACCCAGTCTTCCATGATCGAAGTAAGCACATTGATACACGCTATCACTATATTAGAGTGCATCACCAGAAAGGACATACAACTGGAGTACGTGAAGTCTCATGATCAAGTAGCTGATATCTTCACAAAGCCTTTCAAGTGTGAAGACTTCATAAGGTTAAGAAGTTTGATTGGAGTAACAAATCAAGTTTAAGGGGGGGTGCTGAAATATTAACTTGATTTGGGTCTTAGCCCAAATAGATATGTTATCTTATCTATTTAATGTAATAGGCCCAACTTCTAGAAACTTACTCTAGAGAAATCTTATCTCGAAGTTTTTTCTAGATAAGTCTTAGGAGATATCTAGAAAATAAAGATAACTTTAGACTTGTGGAGAAAATTCTAGAGAGATAATTATAGCCATTAGATTAGAGTTGTGTTGGCAAAATCCTAATCATTGGTTGGGTAATGCCACTAGTATAAATAGGGGTGGTGTCTTTGTGTTTGGATCAAGCCAAAAATTAGAAACACTCAATAATACAAGTAGCCTTCCTTTTCTAAAATCTCTAATCTCTTCCATTTTTAAACACTTCCTCCAACCACCTAAAATTTCCTTCCAACATTATCAAGTTTGTCACAGGTAAGATTGGGGCGATTAGAGAGCCGTAGTTTTTTTTAACATAAAGCGATATTTGAAGGTTACAAAGTTTAGACTACTTGTGTAATTATGCGTTGAAGGTTACAAAGGTTAGACTACTTCAATTGGGTAATTATATGCTTTTGATGAGTTTAAAAAAGTTTACTATTCAATTTAGATTGTTTAACTATTGTCTAGTGTTTGGGCATTCAGCTTATATCGATAAGCTAACATTTTAAATGTCACACATATAATTTGAAATCTGAGAGAATAGAGATATATAATAGTAGTTAGGTATGGCAGTGTAAGTTTCCTTTTTTCATGTAAAAATGATAAAAAATCCCACTCAATGTTTGGGCAGTGATTTTGATCCATTAGAAAGAAATTGACGGAAAAAAGAAGAAGAAGAAGAAGAATATTTTAGATGAAATTTATGCCAAATAGCATCTGGAATTGCAGAAAGTACAAAACAGAGAGCTTTTAGAGGCTAGACAGTCCAACAATATCGATACTTAAGTTTTGTACGTGCACGCATTTATATTAACACTTTAGTACATAGAACCCGAAAATAAACCAAGAACTCGTCAGGGTTCCTGACTCATTATGAAAGACTAGTAATCTGTACACAGGCTTCGAATTAAATTTTCTTTTTACTAGTAATTTACACGTGCAATACACGTCTTAATAAATTTAATTTTTTAAAAGTAAAAAATTCAGATATAGTATGAGTTTGAACCTGAAACATTCTTTATATTAGTTATGTACGTATGTTGCACATGTTGGTAGATTTACAAATTGATAGATTTACAAATGACACTAAGGCCTTCTCCTATTATAGTTTTAGAGATTAAAGATTAGAGATATAGTAAATAATAAGATGTAATCTGCCTCAAATCTTAGACCTCTCTTTACTGATCATCACATACTCTTTACAAATCTCTAATATTATAATGGGAGAGTTGGAGTTGTAATGTTGTCAACATACAAACCTCAGCATTGCACGTGTAACGCACTGGTCTCCCATTAATTACAACAAAAACTAACAAATAAAAAAAATTCCACCTATTTAAAACGTGCAACGCATGTGCAAAATATTTTTACAATATTTTTTTAACACTAAACATACACATATGTTGCACGTACAACTCAAATTCTACTTATAAACACATGCATTGCACGTACAAATTGTAGCTTTTCCTTCAAAATAATTTTACCAATTACGTACAACGCACGTCCAACTCCAAAACTAATTTTTAACACGTAAATCGCACGTGAAAATCCTCCAACTCTTATCGAAACATGCATCGCACGTGAAAAATACTAGTTATTCTTAGTGGCACAAATGTTTATTTTATATGAGTGACACTTTTGTAAATAATTATGTCGTAAATAAATTTAAATTTTGAGGCTATTGGGGTAACTAACAACAATTGAGTAAATGAATGGTTAATATAACTCCCACTTTAAAATAAATGGTTGAGATTAGATGATTAAATGAATATTTACAAATTACATGTTGTCCATAAATGACAACCCCAATTCTCTCATTATAATATTAGAGATTATAGATGATGTAGGTTTGTCGAAATGTGTTTGTAATCGAAATTAAAACCCATTTTGGTTTTTGTAAACTTTTTTAGGTTTTTTTTTAGGATTTTTTTGTTGTTGTTGTTGCTGCTGCTGCATAAATCACTGACAAATTTTATAATTGCGGATGACTTTGGTTTAACTGTGGTTAGCTCTGTACTATGGTTGACTAATTACCAGTTTTTTTTGGACTATATAAACATATCATTCCATATTTTATCTTTTTAAAAAAAAAAAATACAAATTTCAACATAAAGATGTATGAGGAAACAATCACCCATTTGAAGAAGCCATGCGAACTCCAAACCTTCCCTCCCATAGACTATCCTCTTCTTCTTCCTACCTCAACCTCAAAGCCACTCGAAACCTCTCCCCAACCATGCCCAAACGAACCAGAGAAGAGGACGAAGGGCAACCACGGCAAGGTGATCGGAGCAGAGTAAGAAGCTCAGCCAGAGAGTTCCATAGACCCACTTCTCCTCGGGCTAGGAGGGAGCGCGAGTATTTTGATGTTGTTAGAGAAAGACCTCTGCGCCAGCTGCACCGTCGGGAAAAGGAAGAGAAGGCGAAGATGCCCAAGACCTACGCCAGAGCCGATCGATCAACCCCATCCAACGACTGGAGCAACAGAAAACTCCGCTCGTACGCGGATGTGACCAGAGGGAAGCTACTTAATGATGCAGCGCATAGAGCGCGGCGTCGCTCTCCATCTCCTGATCTAGAGTGTCGTACAACTAAAGAAGACGAAGATGGCGAATGGGTTCTCGTAAAGCCAAGAAAGCAGAGACAGGCCAAGAAGAGCTCAAGCTCGTTGGAAAACTCGCGCATCGACGGTCGCAAAAATTGCCACAAATGTGCTAAGCCTGGTCATTCAATTAGCAAATGCCAATCTGATTGGTTTTGTTACCTTTGTCATAGCTCCGGCCACATCTCGACCAACTGCCCTCAGCAAGTTAAAGGTTCGTCCTCCAATGCGAAAGTAACGAAGAAGGGGATTCCTACTGCTTCTGAAGGGAGCAAAACTCAAGAAAGTTCTGCTGGTGATCGACGCGTTATCCATGCGTCGATATCCCCGACGCCTTTGATGGCCGATTTCGAGCGTCGTTTCAATAGGGGCATCTTAATCAAAGCACAGACTGGAGAGCCCACTACCACAGACGTCTCCGATCTGCTACAAGCGGCACTCGTGACTACGCCAGCTCCAACGTGGGTCATCCAAGAAATCCCGACTAATACCTTCTATGCGTACTGTAGTGATGTCGCGCTAGCACAAGAGACGATCAGAGTAAAGGGACTAGAGGGGAAAGACGCTCACGGGTTAGAATTCTTCGTCACCTTTAAGTGGTGGACTCGAGATTTTGGAGCACTGAAGGCGGATAATCTTCCCCCAGTTTGGATTCGGCTATACAATCTCCCCTTCCATTGTTGGGTTCGTTCGGGGTTTCAAAACGTGGTTAGACCGTTCGGCATGCTCATAGACATTGACAGACAGACCCTTACACACTCTGCTAGGAAATTTGCAAGAATTAAGATTGGGGTTGCTAATAAGTCTGACATTCCTTCTAAGATCATCACTGAGTTCGATCAATATCTCTACGAGGTCAGAGTTATCGTGGAGGTTCAGAAAATCGTTTCCTTTAGGGATCCAAACGCTGGAGTCGACATGAATTTCAAGGGCCGTGATGTGCTGCCAGAGGTAGACAACGACTCAGAGCCGTTGGATGTAAGGGAGGGTACTCGCTGGCGTCCTGTGCTTGGTACAGATCTAAAGAGATCCAGTCCGTTGGATTCTGAGCGGGAGTTCAAAAGCTTGAACAAAGGAAAGATGGACAAATCTCAGCCGCCCAAAATTCAAACTCAGACCTCAACTTCGAAAGCCAGCTGTCATCGGGCCCCACAACAGTCCCCTCTTCCCCCATCAAACAGCCTGGCGCCTCTCAGATGCGACACTCCAACTGTAGCGGATGTAGCTGCTTTCGGCGATGTTATGGTTGGCAGAGATGTGAGGCTCGAGGTCGAAGCGATAGGTGGTACGAAAGTCAGCAGTTTAACAGGCATTCTCAAACAAGCTCATGATGTGGGCTTTAGTAATCAGTTGGGCTTAGTTAATGAAGCGTGGATGAACTTTTCCAAAGACGAAATTGAACACTCTATCAAGATAGCTCTCTGCTCACTGATCCAGTCCAAAGAACTCAAGCAGCAGGGGCTAGGGACCATGGACCAAGAGGGGTTATTCTCAAAAGCCCACGACAGTCCAATATGAGTCATTACTCCAATTTCGAGTCAGATAGATACTACCCCGATTATCCAGCTGCCCCACTCGAACAGGGTACAACTTATCTCGGCTCCGGAATCAGAGGAGGGTATTATTGGAGCTCTAAACAGCATTCGAGAGGATAATCTCATCTCAGTCACCGAAACAGAGGGCGACGACAAAGAAGTTAGAGGCAATGTCGGAAGCTCTTCCACTAGAAAAATCACAGAATATCAGAGAAAAGGGAAAAGACAGTTGGTTAATAACATACAAACGGAGGAAAAAGCATCAGGCGAAGGTACCTCTAAATCTAACTGCTCTGTTCTTAATTCTTTATCAGATGAATCACTCATTTACTTCGCTAGTTTATATGGTCTAGCCATGGGTTCTACTTGGGCTGAACAATTAACTAACGTAGCAATCATTAGAGAGGATACCAAAATAATTTCTAACTAATCCCGGGGTCCTTTAGGGGAGGAGGTTGTACTTCACTTAGAGCATTATTTGGTTTTTTAATGGTATACATGTTTTGGAACGTTAGAGGTATGCGCCAAAAATTTAAAAGAAGAGCTATAGGTGTTACTTTGAGCAAGATCCGTCCTGTCATTTGTGGGCTCCAAGAAACTAGAATAGAAACCCCAACACTGGAGGATTTCATTTCCCTTAGAGGGATGTCAGATTTCCACTGGTGTTTTAAGCCAGCTAGGGGTTTCTCAGGGGGTATTGCCGTTGGGGCTAGTTTTACCTCCTTCGAGATCGTCGATAATTTTATCGGTGCGTTTTCGATCTCGATTAGAATCAGACGTAGACAAGATGATTGGACCCAGACGGTGACTAGTGTCTGCGGCCCGTATGAAAGCAGATTGCGCCAACAGTTGTGGTCCGAACTAAGATTCATCAGAAACAAATGGGGCGGGCCTTGGATCATTGGAGGAGATTTTAATATCACTAGATTCCAGGATGAGCACAAAGGTAGAAGCCATAGTCGAACTGAGCAAGACTCTTTCAATCAGACGATAGATGATCTAGATTTATTAGAATTAGAGATGACGGATAGGAAATTTACTTGGTCAAATATGCAGCGAAATCCTATTTTGGCCAAGCTTGATAGAGTTCTGGTTTCCAACGAGTGGGAGGATGCCCACCCCTTTGCAAAAGTCAAATTGGCGAAACGATACACTTCAGACCATCTACCTCTAATGATTGACTGCGGGCTTATTGGAAGGAAAAAGCATTTCAGTTTCAAATTCGAGAAAGCATGGACCGTCTGCGAGGAGACTAGGCAAGTTATTGCAGAATCGTGGAATACTAGCACAGCTCAGACTTCAGCAGTAGGTGTTTGGGTAGAGAAGACAAGGAGGCTACGAAGGAGATTAAAAGCATGGGCGAGACAAAAGACGTTTGACATTCATCTTAGAAGAGAGGTGCTCACAAGCGGCATCGCCAATCTGGAAAGTGTACAGGAGGAGAGAGATTTCCATGAAGACGAGAAAGACGAGCTCGCCAATAATAGACTAGAGTTACAGAATATTTGCAGGATGGAGGAACTATACTGGCAACAGAGATCGAGGATTCAATGGCTTAAAGAGGGAGATGCAAACACAAAATATTTTCACAAGGTCACAAACGGTAGGAAAAGACAAATCACATTACGGGAATCTCAAATAACGGGGTTTGGACGGAAAACGAAGATCTGATCAAGGAGCACATAGATAGACAGTTTCACGATCTCCTAGGACGTGATACAGCTAGCAGATGTGTGATGGCCCAGGATATGTGGAGCTGCTCCAGATTAGACGGAAGCAATGGCATCAAAACAAGATTCACTAAAACTGAGGTGCTCGAGGCAATTAAGAAGCTGGGACAGGACAAAGCTCCAGGGCCAGACGGGTTTCCAATCTTTTTCTTTAACATCTATTGGGAAATTATCAAAGGTGACCTGTTGAGCATTTTCCACGAGTTAGACGACGGAGTGGCTAATTTGGAGAGGTTAAATTATGCTACGATTGTTCTTGTTCCTAAGAAAAAAGAAGTTCACACTCATGAAGATCTCAGGCCAATAAGTCTGCTGAACGGATCGTTCAAAATAATCACAAAGGTTTTGGCACAAAGACTAGCCCCTCACCTTAACGAGATCATCGACCAATCACAAAGCGGTTTCATTAGCGGAAGGGATATCATGGATAGTATAGCTTCTGCCCACGAAATTGTATTCCGAGGTCACAAAGATAGAGAGGACGGTTTCATCCTTAACATTGATTTTAAGAAAGCTTACGACTCGATATCTTGGGACTGCATGGAGGAAGCCCTTGTTCTTAAAGGATTCGGCGTTAAATGGAGATTATGGATGAAAAAGTGTATCCGCGGTGGAAAATCGACCGTCCAGGTCAATGGTTGGCAAGGTAGAGAGATTGCCTGTAAGAGAGAACTTCGGCAAGGGGACCCTTTATCTTCCCTTCTTTTCGCAATCGTGGCAGACGGATTAGCGGAAATGATAAGAAGAGCGATGGAAAACAACACTATCAAAGGAATCAGGATCAAAGGAATCACATAGCCTATGTCGATTCTACAATACGCAGACGACACAATTATCTTCGGAAAAGCAACAGTGGAGGAAGCGATTTCCATTAAGACAGTTTTGGCTTGTTTTCAGGGATGGTCGGGCCTGCTGGTGAATCTATCTAAGACTAGCATCGTCCCGATTCATGAGCAGTCCTCAGCATCG
This sequence comes from Hemerocallis citrina, assembly GCA_017893485.1. Taxonomy (NCBI): domain Eukaryota; kingdom Viridiplantae; phylum Streptophyta; class Magnoliopsida; order Asparagales; family Asphodelaceae; genus Hemerocallis; species Hemerocallis citrina. The sequence continues at coordinate 78,757,158 of CM030364.1, forward strand.
TGCAAGGATATTATGGAAATCTTGGGATGCAAAATCAGCGAATACCCAATCAAATACCTGGGCACGCCAATTAAGCCGGGAGCTCTACTAAAGGAGGACTGGAATTTCCTTATCGCCAAGATTGAAAAGAAGCTGGCTGGATGGCAGAGTAGGTTCCTTTCTCTTGGAGGAAGGATTATCCTACTTAACTCCGTTATTAGTGCGATTCTGTTGTACCTGATGTCCATCTACGAACTGCCTAAGTGGGTCATCAACAGGATAGATAAACTGCGACGAAGATTCTTATGGAAAGGTACAGATGAGGGAAACAAAGGTTTTCACCTGGTTAATTGGGGAAGAGTTTGCAAGCGGAGGGAATTTGGAGGATTGGGTATTGTAATCCTTCACGATATGAACAAAGCTCTGCTCTGTAAGTGGTGGTGGAAGATTAGTAACAAGCACAAAGGTTGGTGGAGCTACTCTTTCGATCTCTTCCGCAAGAGACGGAAATTTCGTTTCGGAGGAAGAAGTCCTTCGGCAAAAGTGTCTTTTATCTGGAAGGGGATAGCTAAGCTAGGGGTTATCTTTCATTCCAACACCACTTACAAAGTGGGAAACGGGAAAAACACCAGATTTTGGAAAGACAAATGGTGTGGTACTACAACTCTAGAAAACCAATTCCCCCGAGCAGCGGAAGCTACTCAGAATTTAGACCTCTCAGTGGCAGACATTCGCAAGAAAGGGAAACTAAACTTCATAGTTTCACAGGATATTTCAGCAGAGAGCAGAGTGCAATTCGAAGAGCTGAACCAACGGATTTTCCAAGAAGGTGGGCAGGCTAATAGTCTTAATGACGAAAGATGGTGGGACAGGGACAACTCAAAAGTTTTCACGGTCTCATCCATGTATAAATGGATCAACAATGGAGGTACGAGATGCCAGGTTCAATCTGTTATTTAGGGGGCCAAAGTACCATATAGAGTGAAAATATTCTGTTGGTTAGCACATAGTAACGCGATACTATCCAAAGTCAACCTTAAGAAGAGAAACATGCAAGTCGATGTTATCTGCGAGATGTGCCTTGCTGTTGAAGAAGATGTTGACCACATCCTCTTTCGATGCCCAAAAGCTCAGCTGACTTGGGAAATAGTATGCAGGGATTTTAGGTGTAACGAGGTTCCTAACTCAACCATTGACATATGGGCTAACATTAGGTCGTCGAATATAAAACAAGATGATAGGAAAGCCTGAGACATAGCAACAGCAGCCTCAATCTGGAACATATGGCTAGAAAGAAATGATCTTATTTTTCGCAAGAAAGTTTATACTTTTCATTACTCTATGAATAAAATTTTCCTTCTAATTCATGATTGGGCAGGTGATCAGGAATCAGCTAAGAGGTCCAGGAACAATGAGGGAGAGTAGCGATTTAGAAGCTTAGCGGGAGTTTGCTCGGTCGGGAGCAGTCTCGGTTGTTTTATGTACTTTGATTCCTGTTGTTGTCCTATTTTGATGTCTAGACTATGTTGGTTTGGTTATCCCTGCTGATTATGTCAGTTTATATGTAATGTTGGTACTTTGTAATGCTCTGTTTCATTTATCCTCATTAATGAAACGATGACTTCGGTCATCCTATTATAAAAAAAAAAAAAAAAAAAAGATGTATGAGGACAAAAAAAATAAGAGGTGGGGCCGGGGTAGTTGGAGGCAAACGACCAACAATATTTTTGTGATACAAAGGTCGGGGGTGAATATAGAAGAAGGGGAAAGAGACGATTGTAGGTGATGGGGATATTGGTAAAACGGTCAAATTAATTTAGGGGCTGGGTGTTAAAAAAGAATCTCAATATTTCACTGATTTGGATCAGAGATGACCAGGGTGACTATTTTTAATTAAGTCTCATCATATAGTCAGTAGTGGTGTTTAAGCAGATCATGATTTGTATATGACTAATCTGCATTTTAATTTTTATTATTAATTTTTTTTAAATTTTTTTTTTTGTTTTTTTGTTAGGCTAGCTGGTACATTCATGGGACCATTCTTAACTTCATTTTGATTTATTCGGAAAATATGGCAAACTTGGAGACAACAAGCATTAAAATACTGGTGTCATATATGGATCTAGAGTGATATATAGCTGTCGAGAGTGAAGGAAAAACACAGTTGATTAAAAAGTTATGGCTACAAACTTAAACAAGTGGAGGTCACCATCATAATCATAAAACAAAATTGTCGGTTGTCTTGTTTCATTGTTTGTAGAGGCGTGCTAACGAGATACCTAGATGCTGTCCAATGTGGAGTAGGAAAAGTAGTAGTCGATCGGCACTATGTATTCATGATTGAGTAAGTGAACAACAAAAATCTACACATCAACATCGATGCATACATGCATATATGCATGTATCATGTGTACATGAAGCATTTGGGTTAGATTCTAATATAGGTCCTAAATGAAATCGCCAAATGCTCGAATGAGCTTGTTACAGCTGTGACCTCGGTACAGGTTAATTACAACAGTTTTCTGGAGAATGAATCTTTTAAGTGTAGGGAGTGCACGAAGATATTGCAGAATCTGGAGTATATATAGGGGAGGAAGATACTGCAGACTCTGTTATTGTTCAAGTAACATATTTTAACCAGTCAGAAAGGATTTTCTGATGAATCCAGAAATTATTTTGATCACATTAGAAATGAGGACTTAGAGAGCATCCACACCAAAAAGCCATTTAGATTGCCATTTTCATATTTGACAACCCAAATGTCAAAAACCCCTCACAACAACTAGTCATTTTGGTTGCCAAAATTGAGAATTGCCATTTTTTGTCTCAAATTGTGCAATGCCGTTTGAGTTGTCAAATTATATATACAATATACTATTGTAGACATATTTGGCAACCCTATATATATATATACACACACACAGTGGCGGAGCTATGTGGGAGCCTGGGGTGGCCCGGGCCCCCCCAAAATTTTGAAAATCCCCTTAAAATGTTTGAAATTTTTTAAAAACCACCCTTAAATCTATTAAATTTTATTATTTGCCCCCCCTAAAAATTATGAAAAAAATACCTATATATTTATATATAGTTATAGAATTTTTTCTTGCCCCCCCCTGAAAATTTTGTTCTGGCTTCGCCCCTGTACACACACACACACACACACACTATTATACACTATTAATATACTATTATATACATACTGTATAATGCACGTGCGCTGCACGATTACAAAAAGTATAGTAAAGAAAAGATATATAGTAAATTATATAACCGCCTATATCAAAAATTTGTTCTGAAAATATAGGAGAACAATTTGCAATTAAGCTACAACAATCTAATTATGATCAAATCATTCACCATCAATGTCAAAATCAACAAATGTTGCCCATATATAGATTCAATCTAAAGTGGAGAAATGCTTAGCAAAATCAATATAAACATCAAATTCAACTAATGCTCATCTTTGGTTCCTTTTATATTGCAAAACATCCAGTTTAGAGAATAAACAAAGAAAAAGAACAGTTAGCGAACAGAAAAATATACAAATAACTGTATGAAAAAAATTATACTCACCAAAGAAATGATTGATTTGCTATCTCAATTGATGTTTCATATTGTAGATGCACAGCTGCACTTTGTATTTGTTTTTTTACTCTAACTCAAGCTTAGCAAATAACCTATCACTGAATTTTACACAGTCAAAAATGCTACTTTTGCCAGAAAATTTTCGCATATTACATGAATATCGCTACTTAGGCCTTTTCACTATCAGAACAGGGCACTTCACATTGTGTGCGCAATAGCTGCTTACACTTCCCAAAAGCGCCCTACAAACCCAATAATTGGCCATTTCAGCAACACACAATTACACAAATACATAAAAAGATACAATTAATTAACTAATAATAATGAACTAATTACCTTTTAATCAGTCCATAACCATGAGTTCCCATCACCAACATATTAGCATTCAGCTTCTCCGCTGCCTCACATATCACCTCCCTCGCGTCCCCAATCACTAAAGTCCATAGCCATGAATTATTAAGATATATTAAATTTTGAGAAAACATAAAATCTTTTATAAGGAAATCCGTTTGCAACAAAGATAACAAAAAAAAATAGAAGCATACTTACATTAATCTATTCCAACCACTAAAGTAGAAGCAACAACATCCAATCAATTACAAAACCAATGTAATTTTCTGCTGGATTATGGTACTTAATATAGTAAACTTTTGGGGTGTGTGTTTATACGTGAAGATACAATAAAATTGGCTGACCTGCAAAGAGGGACGATCTCTTCATTAATATCTCAAGTCCAAAGTGACCACTCCATAGGACACAATTTAGTTCCAGAATGGAGTTCTCAAATAAGAAAACTTTGAATTCATGTATGCTTGGTTTTTCAAAAAAGATGAGAGATGTAGATGTAGAAAATTATTGCTTAATTTGTTAAAATGCTACGAGTCTTCAAATACCTGATACAATGCAAATCAAATTTGGTTTGGTGTAGAAGTAGTGACATGTGAAAATTTGTCAAATCTATCATGAAACCTTTTAGCAAAATAATCTTGAGGATGATGATACTCCTGTGAAGGTTAGTTTTATGCTGGATTATGGTACTTAAAATAATTGCAATAAACTTTTGGTATGTGTTTATACGTGAAGATACAGTACAAATTGGCTGACCTGCAAAGAGGGACGATCTCTTTCTCAATATCTCAAATCCAAAGTGACCACTCCATTTGCAATGCAGTGATCGGATGTACGGCTTGTGCACGCCGAATAATTTATTCCTAGGCGTTGCCAGCTTCCCTCACAATTACTTCTCACATATTCAGGCTTTCCATTAATAACCACAATTTAGTTCATGTTACGTAAAAAGGGAACACCAAATAAATAGAATATAATTTGTTAATAATGGAAACATAATTCTGAATTTAAAAAGCCAAATATAGTAATCTTCCAAATTGGCCGAAAATCAAAATTCCAACTCTTTTATGAAAGAACCACAGCTTTATTTTGTGTATGTTATTTTAGTTTGGGTTAAAATTGGTTAAGTCATTCTACAACATGAAATGATTCATTATAGACAACATGAACCGAGACAAAGAGAAAATGTTATTTGAAGAAACTTGTATATATTTTTAATGACATCATTTAAAGGCTAAATTGCCCATATGGACGAGGCTCCTAACACACCAGGCAGTTGTGTTGTGTCTCTTTCTTCACAATTAAATCTAATAGTACATCTATATCCAATTTGGTTTGAGTTGATATGTGTCATTAGTCAGATATAGACATCCTTAATTTTAGTCGAAATTAATAATAGACATACATTCCTAAATTTCTAATCCCTTATCTCTAATTTAGCCATACAAAAACGAACTCTATCATCTTTGCATTTCTAATTTGATCACCAAAAGCAAAGAATACAAATTTTCATAATTAACCAAGAAGCAAACCACTCACCTCAGTGATCAATCAAATCCAAAGCTTCTCCAATCAATAAGTTCTTTGTCGTGATAGAAACAAATAAGAAACAAATAATCTTACAATATTTTCATTTATAGTTTGATCATGAGCTAAAAAATTGTATTTTTTCTTATAGGATTGTTCATCTCAACATGCAAAAGGCTAAGGATTGTGAAAGGAAGCGAAGCAAGAGGTGCGGGTTCAAGCTAGCCCATGGCAACCTTAGTTATTACTTATTGCCAAAAAGTGACTATTCAGCATTTTCTCAATGTTCATTCCCTCCCTTGCTTTGGGATATTTGGGATTTTCGAGTTTTTTGTTGAAGTTTGTATGGAAAGAGAGAGCTTGCAATTTAAATCTCTAGATTGGATATGTAGTGAATTTCATAGACAAACTAAACGTGAAGAAATGTAGAGAGAAATATTATATATGACAGAAACCAAGTGTAAGATATGCGTAATTATCATAATTAACCAAGTAGCAAACCACTCACCTTAGTGACCAATCAAATCCAAAGCTTCTCCAATCAAAATTTCTTCAAATGGGTTGCAAATTATCAGTAAATGAACCAAATTTCTCTTCTAATCTTCTAATTTCTCATAATCTCAACACCCATGAAACAAAAATAAGGGAAATTGTCAAATGGGTAGATGGGTAGATGAATCAAGAAGAAGAGAAGAAGCGAAAAGACTTACCCTTTTTGTAATGGTTTTCTAAGGGCCAACTACCTATGCGGAGCTACAGGGATTTGGCGGGTAGACGGCGAAGCTGCGGCGCAACGGTCTGGATTTGGCGGTTCAACGCCGAAGCTGCGACACAACGTTCGTGCACTGGCAACGGGGATGCGAGAGAAAGGGCGGTGCAGGTCGAGAGAGGAGATGAATAGAGAGAAGATGAAGATGTTTTGGTTTTAGGGTTTTTTTTAACAGAGAAGATGCGGTTGTGTTTTTTTTGTAGGGACTGCAAATGCATCAGACGGTTGTGTTTGGTAGAGTGAGTTTGGCCGTATACCGCACGAGTTTGCTTAGTTACAAAATTAGGGTTTGTTTGATTACAAACACCAACTCTCCAATTAAAATAATTGAGATTTGGCAACTCAAATGACAACCATGGGTGTAGAACAACCTCTTATTTTTTAGAAAAGTTATCCTTTAGGTTGCCCAAATTTAAAATGGCAACCCAAATGGCTATTCGATTGGTGTGGATGCTCTTACATACTCTGATCGATCACTATTACTATTGATTTTGGATATCTTTCCATCTATAATCACATTATTCGGAATTGAATGTGCTTGACTCTGAACAAATTAATTTATAATTGAATTAGCCAGAATATACATCAGTGACGGCTTAAAGTGGATGTAGATTTCTCGCTAATGACCTAAAACCATCATAGATATAAAATCCGTTCAAATTAAAACTATCTGTGACACCTAAAATCTATCACAGCTGTCAACGGATCTTCATAGATCAACCAATGAGGGAAATAGTGACTACAACTATGACAGATTTAGAACAAAAATAATTCAAAAGAGTTTCTCTCTGTAGAAATTCTAGAGGGAGAAGCTCTTCCAAAAAAAATCCAAAAAAGAGAAACATAGATTTGAAAATTGAAGGGGGCGGCTGCTACGACTTCGCTGCCCCCTTCCTGTTGGTGCTCCGCTCCCCTCTCTTCTCTCCCTGTTCTCAGCCTCCGCCTTTCCTTGTTGTTTCTCCCCCTCACCATTAATTTCCACTTAACCCAACGTCCATGGTGCCACGACGGAGCTTCGGGGGGTCGAGGTTCACTTCTCGACCAAAGTTGAGGATCAGATGGGAGGCTCGCGTTCAAAGATGCTGGTCGTCTTCGGGCGAAAGAGGCCGTTCCGAAGTTGGCCATGGGCTTGAGACAGCGGTGGCTGCCGTGGATGTGCTGTAGGCGGGGGCCGTCGAGGATGAAGGTGAGGCTGTTCCAAGGTCAGCCATGGCCTTGAGGCAGCAGTAGCTTCCGCGGCTATGATGCAGGCGCATGCCGTCGAGGATGAAGGTGATGAGCCACCTGCGTGGTGTGCGGGGCTTCGGAGATGGAAGCGCAACCGATGGGAGTTGAGGACGGGTTCGAGCGTGGGGTTTCCGGTGATGTTTAGGTCGTCAGGGTAATGCTACGGGGACGGGGAGCTGTGGAGATTGTGGGGTTGCTGGTAAAGGTATTGGGGGATTTTTTTGGAGTGTTGTGGCTGGAGGGATTGAAAGTTCAAATTTAGTTTTGAAATTCGAATCGAAGTGGAGGTGTGTGGACGTCCCTAATATCCAAATAATTCTTTTCCCTAAAAGTCTAAATTTCTACCAACTTACAACTATCAAGAAAAAGAATTGTAGTTGGCATGGGCGACGGTAGTCAAGCAAATTTATAGTTTGAGCTCAACTTTGATCTATTCAGGTCAAACTGAGGGGTGCATAGGATCTCTCTCATGTCAGGGGGCTTGGAGGCGTTTGTGGAGCCGCAGGGTGCGACGACAGCCTCTGTTGCGGGGTAGCGGTGATAATCAATGGTAGTCAAGCGAGGGGATGAGAACAGGATCACAATCTGGACATGAATATGTCAGATTTGTGAGTACCTGCAGTATACTTGAAGTTGACGTATGGGACACTGCTGGGGGCGATGGCGGGACGGTTGTGGGTTACAACAAGGTCAAATGGAGTACAAGCGAGGGAATGAGAAAATGAGCTCAAATTGACACGAGAAACTTGTTCTGGCGAGGTCGGCCGACCAGTAAGATTAGGATTTTGTTGTATTTTTGTTTGTTGGTTGGGGTGTATGAGTTTCAGGACTCATGTTGGGTTTCCTGAACTACATAAACCTTATTTTTTGTTGTTTGTTTTGTTAAATTGTTTTTAATAAAATACAGGAGTTTTCAACCCACTGTTTAACGATACAAAAAAAAACTATTACAGATTTAGTCATGCATCATAGAAAGCATCTACAGTTGATTTGTCGCATCAGGTGGATTTTAACGATCGATCACATACGACCTACTTTCTTGTCGTGAATTCACTTCGACTGCAACTTATTTACTATACACTAAGTATCCGATAAAATGTATACTCCTATCAAGTTATAGTACCCGAATGTTGTATCACTTTTAAGAGCCTTTCTTCAAATTTCATTACGGAAGTTATCTTCATGTCTTCACATCTATACACGTAAAGGCTGACGTCAAGTCTGTGTTCACTATTGGCCCACTATCCACTATCAAAAGATTTGCTGGACTTTGATCGCTTCCACACTGCATGCATGAGCCGTATATAGGTTTTACACCAAGTACAAAGCTAGCCAGCCACGTTCCCATCTCCACTGTTTGATACCCATCCTAACTTATCTTTCTAATTAAAGCATCTAAGTTTTGTCATGTCCTTTAGCAAAAAGAAACTCTTATTAAAGTTTGTCATGTCCTTCAGCAATGTTAGATTTAGGGATAGAAAAATCTTCTTTATTATTAATTGAATAAACTGATTACAATATGTCTCATATATATAGGAGAGAAGAGAATACTAAACCAATACATTATTCAAAGTGGGACTAAACTAATCTATCATGCATCTAACACCTCATCTTAAACTCAAGTTGGTTCAAGCAACAAGAGTTTGGAATACTGACGATGTTAATATGGAAGAAACGGCAAACTATGATGTAGAAATGGCCCTTGATGTCGCATGTGATGAAAAATGAGAAGTAGATTGTTGTAGAAGAAAGTAGTAGTGGCGCACTGTTGAGATCTCACCTCGAACAGTGGCGGAATCTCCATATCCCGATTTGTGATGGGAATAGACTAATGGGATCTCACCCCTGACTTGCGACATAGTCGATGTTGGGATCTCATCCCTGAACTAAGAACTGGATGCTGATAACACCCCCTCTCAAACTTACGATCGATCAACCAGAGTAAGTTTACGATTTTGTTTTTGTTTTTGTTTTTGTTTTTGTTTTTGTTTTGTTTTGTTTTGTTTTTTTTTTTGTTTTTTTAAACTCTGAGATAGTAGTACCACAGCAAGATCCCCTCTTGGATCCAAACACGAAACACCAGATCTGGAACAAGAAGGCTGCGACAGTGATCTGCTTCTATCCCCGAACACGGAACAGCAAAAATTCACCAATGAAAAAATTGGATCTCAACAGATCCAATCCCGATCGAAACAGAGAGCAGGAAAAAGGAGGAGAGGGCTGCTGCAGAGGCTGCGATGCTGGTGGAGGCAGCATCGAGGAACCTAAGACGACGCAGAGGTAGGAGAAGAAGACGACGCAGAGGTAGGAGAAGAAGCCGCCGGCGGAGGGCAGTGCTGGCTCCACCGGTGAGCGGCGGCTGAGAGTAGAAGAGGAGGTGACGAAGTTGGGTTCGAAGGGGAGTCTTCCACAAAGAAGACATGTTGAGAAATGCGGACACGACTCGCGGATGGATCAAAACAACGACAACCTTTGTGTTCAGGATTGAGACCTAAGTGAACGCACTTAGCAGCACGAGCGGAGAGCTTCGTGCGCTCAGTAGGAGGGAGAAGGACGTAACAGGTGCATCCAAAGGTACGGAGCATACTGTAGTCGGGGGGTGAATGATAAAGAGCCTCGTAAGGCGTCGTACCAGCTAGGGCAGATGAGGGAGTAATGTTAATGAGACTAACAGAGGTCATGATTGTTTCAGCCCAGAAGGAACGAGGAGCAGAAGAGGAGAGTAAAAGAGTGTGAGCCGTCTCAAGGATGTGACGATGCTTGCGTTCAGCTACACCATTCTGCTCATGTGTGTGAGTGCATGATTGCTGAAACAGGGTGCCGTGAGATTGAAGGATTGTTCTCATAGTGATAGAAGTGTACTCACGTGCACCGTCCGATCGAAAATTCTTAATGCGTACACCGAACTGAGTGTGAATCATGGTTGTAAAGACCCGGTAAATATCAGGTATCTCAGATCGCTGATGCATAAGAAAAACCCATGTATGTCTAGTGAAGTCATCGATGAAGGTAACATAATAGAAATACTATTTCCACGATGGTACGGGGGAGGGTCCCCATATGTCGGAATGAACAAGTTGAAAAGGGTGAGTGGTTTCAGAAGTTCTTTTGTGACTAAAGGGTAGGGCAATGTGTTTGGCCAAATGACAACCCTGACAATCAGATAAATGTTTAAAAGTGAGAGAACCAAGGGCACCACTACGAGCTATAGTCTGAAGTCGTGATGCGCTAATATGACCTAAACATCTGTGCGACAGATCAGCATCAGAGGAAACAATACCGGCAAAACTAGAAGGAGAGAGATGTGCACGAAGAAAATCTAGATAATATAGACGACCCTGACGACTAGCACGCCCAAACTCTTCACCGGTGGAGGAATCAGTAATAGAACAACCTAAAGAGTCAAAAGTAACGACAAGACCACTATCACACAACGCACTAATAGAAATAAGGTTTATTGATAAATGAGGAGCATAGAGAATATATGGTAATGTGAGAGTGGGAGAGTTAATTGTCCCTGAGTGTGTGATAAGAAGTGGTGAGCCATCAGCTGTGTGTAGAGATGGAGAGTGAGAGGAAAGTGTTGTGCAGGTGGTGAATAGTGTCTGATTACTAGTGAGATGATGTGATGCACCAGAATCTAAAATCCAGAACGAATTCATACCGGGAGTGGCAGAAAGTGCAGGAACAGAGGAGGCAGATGGAGGCCCGGCCATTTTGCCGGCGAAGATGACGTGGACGACCTTCATCGTCGCTCTCAGAACCCATTTGTATCTCGTTCTGGGATCAGAGAAGTAAGAGGAGAAGAGAGCTGCGCCACATCCTGAGCTGCAAGCATAGCAGCATAAGGAGATGACTCATCCCTGTCAGCCTTCACCTTCATACCGCCTGTGATGCGAACAAGCGTTTCTCTGCCAGAAAGATCAGTGACATGAATGAAAGTATCGTTGAAGGATGCGAAGATGTGAGCAACACCGAAGACATACTCGCCATCGCGAACAGTTGGACCGAGGGTCACATTCTCCTCTTTGGGTTCTCTTGTCTTCTTCTTCGACATGGCTATGGCGGAGGCGGCTGATGTAGCAAGAGGGATGAATGAGAGAGTGAAACCCTAATTTTGGAGATTTGGAGATTTAGGATTTTGGAGATAGTTGATGACGGCTAGGGTTTTGGGGATTTAGGGTTTTAAGGGAGATTAGGGTTTTGATAAAAAATCGGGAGCGGAAGAGAGATATCGGGAGGTGGAGTGATTCCGATGAAGACGAGAACCACTCCACCTCGACGATGAGGATAAAATAAGTATAGGCCTTATAGGACGATAGACTCTGATACCATGTTAGAATTAGGGATAGGAAAATCTTCTTTATTATTGATTGAATAAACTGATTACAATATGTCTCATATATATCGGAGAGAAGAGAATACTAAACCAATACATTATTCAAAGTGGGACTAAACTAATCTATCATCTAACAAGCAAAAAGAAACTCTTGGAAGTTTGCCATATGGAGGCATACAGAAACACCAGCTTTCTCTGTTTCTATTGTTTCTTTTAGGTTTCAGTTCTAAATTCTCTGTGACCGTAGTGATACACTTATAAGCAATAAGAAAGTGAAGTTTACTATACATTCATTTTCTTTCTTGGTTTTTATACTCTTAAGCTTCGTTAATGAGAAAATATAAATTCAAACAAAACTATAGAGACATGAAGCCTTGCATAACACAACCACAAAAATGTGTCCGATTATAGATATGAGATACTATCTATAACACACTGTTTAACATCACTAGTAATTTACACGTGCGATGCACGTTTTAATAATTTTAAAAAATAAAAATAAAAACTCTGACGTAGGAAATTTGAACCAAAAACCTCCTTTATATTAGTTATGTACGTGCATTGCACATATTGGTAGAATGACAAAATGACAAATGACACTAAGGCCTTCTCCCATTATAATATTAGAGATTAGAGATTAGAGATTCTTGAGTTCTGTATTCCTAAGATGCTAACGACTGATCAAATGATAAAGTCATACAAAATTTGGTTTTCCAACTTTTCCATGAGAATCCTTCTCCACAAAAAAGAGCAAAGAACAAACAACGATAGTAATGTGTACTAAGACAAACACTAGCCATGAGTGATGCACATGGGATCAACTGGCCCAATCTTTCATTCTCATAATGTTGAGTTCTTATGTGCCATGTCTCCGTTGTGAAGATTATGATTTACATTAAATAGCTAAAAGAAAAAGAGGAACTAAACAACTAGAAAATATATTGCAGTCTCTATAGTCCTTTAAAATCTAACGAATCTCCAATGTTTTTGAAAGTAACTATATATATATAATGTTGAAATATATATAATGATTGAAGGTATATAGGTCATAAAGGGCTAATAACGTGCCTTATAATATCTTAGTCGCATGTTTTAATAGAATAAATTTTCTCTTCCTAGCTAATAGAAGTGAGGCAATGATTGATTAACACAACCATCTTAATTAGAAAATTCGACTAGGCAATCAGAAATTTCGATGGACCGGGTAAGATTTGATTCCTGTAAGCACCGTCCTTAAATCAATATTCGTTCACCTTATTAGCCTTTCATTTAGTTGAGAGCTTCTTATAGGGAAAGAATATTAGCAGAAAAATATCTGTTTATCTAAATGTAGCTCTGTTTCTGTTTTTTAAAGAAAATATAAAAACTGTGTTATGTTGGATAACAAAAAATAATTATTTACCAGGAAAAAAGTTACGAGCCTTATGACCAATAGCAGGAAGAACTTTAACACTACTCATGACTTGTTTACTGGATGATCAAAAGCATCTGATACTGCTGAGTATGTTGCAACATGTATGTCTTATTTCTGCCAAAAAGGTTACAACACTTTGCAGTACCGGTGAGGACTAGAAGCCCTACGCAGTATGCATGCCATTTTTCTCTGTTTCCGTATGAACCAAAATAACAATGCTCCTGAGTTTTGGCAAAGAGAATAATAGGACTTCAAGATATCATTATATGTGTTTGTTTATAAGAAACCGTGTAAATATACATGATATGGAATATATATATTCTCGACTTTTTAATGAGAAAATTTTAAAAATTCAAAGACTTCGTTCTAGCTCTTTTGATTCTTTCTTCACGCTCTGTAACAATCAATCCATTGCAACCAAACCATTTACATCTTGACATTCTATTTCTGTTTCATATCAACATTAGTGTTCCTACCTGTTTGGAAGGAGAGTGTTGCTGCTTATTTTGGTGTGGGACCAAATAGATAGTGAGTTTATATTTTGGAGGAAACTACTAAAGATTTAATCTTTGATTGTCACCGTAAAAGATGGGTAGAGCTTCTGAGATTAGATCTGAATCATTGGAAGAATACATTGATCTGAATCGACGATTGCTGACGCGGCCGATGGACCTGCAAAAAGCTTGAAATACCGGAGATGGCCCTGACGATAGACCCTCTAACGCTCAAGTCAGAACCACAGAGCGAAAGAGAAATTGACAGAGAAATTCTCGATTACCTTCTGACCGAGGGAGGGGGAAGGATATTTTTAGGCTTGAGAAACAGTTAGGAGATTGATATGAATCTGTTATCTCCTATTGATCCTCCCCCTTAAGAGATAGAATCGATTACTCTTTGGATGAGGAGAAGTGATTTGACTTACCGCCCTCATGGGCTAGGTGTCTCTCTTGGTGGGCCCAGCCATTGTTAATGAGCTTGAAAGCAGCCCATATCTTGTCAGTGAACTGAAGAAGGCCCGGACCTGTTAAAGAGGCCCGTCACTGACAGTCTGCCTGTAGAAGCTTTAAGATCTGTGCTGGAATCGTACGACCCTAATTTGCTGCGATTTTAACCATTATCATAAGCTCCCACTCCTAGAAGATGATTTTCTTGGCTTTCTGGAAGTAGTTTGCCTTATTTCAGAATTCTGGGTACTATCTGGGCTTTCAGGACAATCGAAGATTCCTGGAACAGGTTGAAAGCTCCTGGAGGCGGCGAATATCTTCCTCAACTTTTCAAATTATTTTTGGAATTTTCCATAAACATTTTGTATTTTAAATAAAAATTTCCCAATTAATAATTACTTTTTTGAATTTCTTAATTAATTATCCCAATTTTAAATTAATTTTCAGAAATTTTATTAATTTTCCAAATTTAATCATTATTATTTGGGATTTTAAAATAAAATTTCAAATTTTAATTGGCTTTTGGGGATTTTTAATATTAATTTATCAAACCCGACACAATTTTTGGAGCATCTGATACGTCGATCAAACCCGGGCTCGCCCGCTGATGAGATTAGGCGGTCGTGATGGAGCCACTGAGATGTGGGAGTGACGTGGCACTATCACGTGCATCGATTAGATCAGACTTGCCCCCTGAGTGATACGGGTGGCTGAGAAGCGAGCGGAAGAGAGGAGGTGACTGGCGAGATCTGGTGCGTACATCAAAGCAAGGCTTGCATTTCTCGGCGATCGGGTTGTTGAGAAGTGGAGCAGAGCGATAGGGTTGAAGTGCGCAATGTGGCCTAATCCTGCGAGTCCATCATAAGGGGCTCTCGTTTATGAGCGATCAAATGGTTGATGACAGCTGCAAGCATCTGCTTGGTCGCCCTATCGGTACAGTGACAAATCTTTTCGTCTTCTCTATCCGATAACCTATTTTGGGCGACCAAGGTGACTTGGCGGCCAAGATCGGTGATCACGCTGTTAGGATTGTGTCTTGAATACTCGTTGTTCAGATTAAAAGAAGGTAATATGAAGTATGGATGTCGAAGCGTCGAAGTGAGTAGAAGAAGAAACAGCAACAATAGGGTGCAAGCTAGTTGCGGTCGACCGGTCTTGGTGACAGTCGACCGCACCCCCCGACCGTACCCCCGATCGCTCGTAGTACAGGGAATGTCAGAGAGTGGTATGGCCGACCGGTCTTGTTGGACGGTCGACCGCCCGCGGCACTGTGTTCGTTTTTGGGCTTCAATTTGTTAGGTCATTTCAGCCCTATCTTCAACTCCAAGTTAGATCGTGCGACTTCTATTCAGTTACTTCTTTTTCAGGTTATATCGGACGACTAAGAATCAAGTTTAGACCTAGGTTTCTCTCTATTCTTCTATATATATTGTAAACTCCTCCAATATGAGAGGGAGTACTTCATAGATTTTTTTCTCCATTGCAAAGAGAAGCTCGAGAGAGAGATAGTTCTTGGTGGGTGAGTTTAATTCCTTGTATCAAGTGAATCAGTAAATCCTTATAATCTCTTCTAGTTGAATATCAATCTCCCTATATTTTTTGCCGGATTAAGCAAAAACTAACCAGGATAAATCATCGTTGTTGTGTTTATGTTAGTTTGGTGGATCTACTTGCTTGCTCAATTTATTCGCCTTGTCTACTTCAACTTCCTCATTGCTATAATTAGTTTCGCTGCGACCAGAGGACGTTTGTTGACGCCCCAATCCCAACACACGCTTCCTCGGCAACTGCAGAGACCTCGTCGACCAAAGATTCCAGCGATCTTCTCTCCGTCTTCTACGTTGAGCAACTATTTTGGGCAACCAAGGTGACTCGACGACCAAGCTCGGTGATCAAGCTTCCTTGGCGACCACAGTCTTGGTGATCAAGGGCATTTCGGTGACCACCATTCTCGGTGACCAAGGGCATTTCTGCGGCCACCAGTCTCGGCGACAAAGGGCATTTCAGCGACCAGTAGCTATTCGGCGACCAGGGGTTTCGATGACTAAACTGTTGGTGACCAAGATTCTGGCGACCAGCTCCTTTGTCGCAAGTTTTGGAGACCAAGCTTCATGTTTTTGGCGACCTACGGATCTGGCGAGTTGGAGCTTTGGAGGTTTGATGTAATACCCCGTATTTTCGAAAAATATAATATATAAATATATATATGTTAAAAAATATATAAGGAGAGAGAATGAGAGGTGGGGGACCACCGGTTTGGAAAAGCACAGAAAGGTGCTGGTTGTTTGAGAATTTAAGGGTGACGTCACCCATGGAGAAGGGCCCCACTTCTGTAATGGATTTCGGAAAATAAAAAAAACTAGTGGATGGTTTCTTCTTGAGATGACGTGTACATTGTACATGGGATTTGAGGTAGAAATGGTATTAATTAGTCCCATATCGGGAGTATACAAAAATTAATTGAGTATAAATAAAATTGCCTATGATCAAGAGTCACCTAATTGGTTAACCACCTTTTGAGAGGCAACCTGTGGTGGGCAGTTGTACTACATAGTATCTAATTTGTCTTCTAAATTGTATAAATTGTCTGAGTATTGGGGCGGGGCGTTACATTTGAAGCTTGTCTTTGTTGGGTCCGGGTTGGAGTTAGAGTTTGGGTTGTAGTTTGAGGTCAGGTTTGATCACCTTTGGAGCTTGACTGTCGGGTTTGGGTTGGAGTTGGGTTGATCTCATTTGAAACCCTTAGTGAAGTTCGGGTTGGTTTTATGTTGGTTGACCTCGAAGTTGAGTTTCGGGTTTGATCTTGGCTGACCTCAAAGTTGGGTTTTGGAGCTAGGGTTCTTGTAGGAGAATTGTGTACCCGGTGAGCACAAAAATAGGCTCTTCCAATCATGAGATTGATCGAAAACTATTAGCGTCTTTTGGCTTGAAGTAATCCCCGTTGGAATTTCCAATAGATACATTTACTTCATTTGGGCTAGGGATCTTGTCCAAGTGTTAGAGTTTTGTTCTTGACCATCTTGGGAGCTTGGGTGAATTCTTGTTGATCATGTTAATTTTGGATTGAAATCTTTTTAATCTTGTTGAGTTGAAGTTTGTTTTGGCCAATCTTCTCGTTGATTTTGGGTCTTCGTTTCTGCTTACGAAGTGTTTGTTGATCGGCCTACCTCTTTAAGCTCAAAACTCTAGCTGATTTCGGGTTTCGAACAAGTTGGTGATCAACTAATTTGGTTTGGAGATTCCTTGAGTTTTTTCCCACCAAGTATTTCTTGAGCGGTCTACCTAGTCGAATTGCTCTTTTTTCGACTCGTTCATTTGTTTTTTTTTAATTAAATATCCCATCATTCGTAGCAATCACTCTTTCTTCGGTAGGCATTGTGTTGTTCGCTTGAGAATTTCGTTGTTGGATGAGTGTTTGTGCTCAACAAGTTTGTAGAGACAATTCTGAGATAAAATTGGATGTAAAGCTTGTTATTTGCACCAGCAAGTTTGTAGAAACAACTCTGAGTTGGAGTTAAACGTAGAGCTTGCAGTGTGCGCTCATCAAGTTTGGAGAGGCAACTCTGAGATGGAGTTGGACGTAGAGCTTGTTGTTTGATCCTAGCAAGTTTATAGAGACAACTCTTAGATGGAGTTGAACGTGTAACTAATTGTTTGCGCCTAGCAAGTTTATGGAGATGACTCTCAGATGGAGTTGGACGTTGGAACCTGCCATTTGCATCCAGCAAGCTTGGAGAAGCAACTCTGAGACAGAGTTGAACATAAAGCTTGCTGTTTGCACCCAACAAGTTTGGAGAGGAAAATCTGAGACGGAGTTGAACATAAAGCTTGTTGTTTGCACCCAACAAGTTTGTAGAGACAACTCTGAGACGGAGTGGGACGTAGAGTTTGTTGTTTGCGCCTAACAAGTGTGTAGTGATAACTTTGAGATGGAGTTGGATATAGAGCTTGCTATTTGCGTCCAACAAGTTTGTAGGGACAACTCTAGGTAGAGTTGGATGTAGAGCTTGCTATTTGAGCTTCGCAAGATTGTAGAGGCAACTCTAGGTGGAGTTGGATGTAGAGCTTGCTGTTTGCGCCCAACATGTTTGTGGTGGCCACTCTGGGATGGAGTTGACATTGGAACTTATTGTTTGTGCCCAGCAAGTTTGTAGAGACAACTCTGAGACGGAGTTGGATGTAGAGCTTGCTGTTTGCGCCCAATAAGTTTTTAGAGACAACTCTAGGATGGAACTGACGTTTGAACTTGCTGTTTGTGCCCAACAAGTTTGCAGAGGCATCTCCTAGACGGAGTTGGGCGTTGATCTTGCTGTTTGCGCATAATAATTTTGTAAAGAAAAATCTGGGACAGAGTTGGACGTAGGGCTTGCTGTTTGATCCCAGCATATTTATAGAGACAACTCCGAGACGGAATTGGACGTTTGAACTCACTGTTTGTGTAGCGCCCCGAATTTCTAACAAATAAAATTAGAAATACGTGGCACAAATTCAAGAATCGACTTCAATTATAATAATAAACACATCATCCAAATACAAGGAAAATTTAAACACTTTTTATTACATCATCTCTTTTACAAAGCACCGCAGAATTTAGACACATTAATTACAACTTCAATTACAACATGTTACATTTTCATCTTTCATTTATACTTCAAGCTTTACTTGAACCAATGCTATCCATAACTGAAAATCCTGCAAAAGGTCTATGAAAAGTGGGCATGTCAGTTAAATGCAACTGACGTCAACTATAGTAATAGTGGTACTTCTAGATCTCACAATCACAAACTTGATGCATATTTATATAGTAGTAATGAATGATGCATAAACAATAATAAATAGAGAACAAGTGACATATATAATAACAGATGAAACATGAAACAACGATGAATGAAACGTAAAACAACAAGTGAAGCTAGGCTAAGTGTCAAGTGTATGACATGCAAACAGAAAACAAGCATGCATAAAACAAGTCAAGAAACACAAATGCATATGATGATTTCTAATGCACACTTGTCGGATTCTATGCATCCCATACTACATAGGTCCGCTGCAAGCCCTTATCATTCTCCACTTTATAGGGCTTAATCCCTCGTTATGCAACTAACCTACTACGACAATTACTTTTAGATTATTCTGTGAGTATATAGCCCATGCCCCGATAATTTCGGAGGTCAATCTCTATCCACAGATAATTCCGAAAACTATTTCACTCACGCATGAGAATCTTTGAGAATACCCTACACCGCAAGCTATGGCGCATCATCACACGAATATCCCATGAGTGTCACATCGATCCCGATAATTCCGGAGATCAATCCCACACCGAAGGTAATTTCGGAGACTATTTCACTCATACTTCGATAATTCTGGGGATTATCTCACACCGCAATCATATGAGGCCCCTACCCATGTTTGCTCTTATTTCATCACAACTCCAACTAGTACCTGTCCTTATATTTATTATTGTTAGAATCACAATCTCCCTAGAGTTGGTGTATCCTACCGGACTTAACTTTTACAAAATCAACAACAAAAGCCCCACTGGCCAAAATTCCACAAAATCTCATTTGCCGACATGCTAGGATCCCACTCAACCTCTAGAGTCTTATAACTCAGCATATCATCAACAATCTTTTGAGGGTCCACATCATAGCCCCAAGCCTCAAATCAAAACCCAATTAATTATACAAGCTACTCTTCATTAACCACATTCCTTTTAATCAACTAATACTGCCATAAGAACTCATATATATATATGGAAACACATTTCATCTACGAAAATATAGATTTCTACAGAATCTGATTATACGACTTTGTTACTCAAAACAGCACACTCTAACATCAATATTTATATTCTGAAAAATTCATTTAAATCTAGCACATATCAATGAACCCACCATAAAAATCTGAACTCAAATAAATTAATTTAAAGGGTTCATATTCCACAATTTCCGAAAACTATCTTTTATCCAAAAATAGGAAAGTTATATGATTTCGTTCTTCAAAACAGTACACTCTATAATCGATATTAAATTCAGGAAAAATTAATTTAAATCCAGCACATATCAAGGAACTCACCATAAGAATCTAGACTCAAATAAATTAATTTAAAGAGTTTATATTCAACAAATTCTGAAAACTATCCGTTCTCCTTAAGAGTAGTCCATTATAAAAAAAACTAAAAACTTAACTAAAGTTCTTACAAAAATTATAATTTGGTTTCTGACAGTGTTCATTAACATTCTTGCAAATTTGAGATTTTAATTTTTATATTAACATACTGTTTCGATCAGTTGAACTTGATATGGCAACTATAAAATAGTAATCTGAAACTACGACAGTACAGTGGTAGAAGTTACATATATATTTTACAATCTATGAGTCAGATTTAGGATCCGTTAGATGTTCTAGAAACTAAACATAGTGTGCTACAATTTCTATTTAATAAGTTTTATATAATATCATTAGTAACTGTGTCGAATTCTCGTTCCAATCTGGAGCAGACAGTAGTTCAGAGCATATAACAACTTCAAAATTTCATCCAAACTCGATCAACCCACTCATATATATTTGTTTAAACCCATATATAGATGTTCCATATGTATACTAGAGTCTCCCAAACATAGCACACAAACCCCATGCACAAAACCCTTCGAAAACACTCCCAAAACCACCAAAAAACCCCCAAAAAATAGCAACGGCTGCTGCTGCCTCAAAACTGTTCATCCGAACCCCAAAACTCACAAAACCTAGGGTTTGACCCTCCAAACCCTAGCCCCCATATTTTGATGTATTTTCATGTTTATATCTTTCCATATTTGTAATAAAAATAATTCAAACTTTCAACCCTTTACAAATCATATAACTATCAAAACTTTAGAATCTAAAATATGCAATTAATTCTAATTAAAACAACGAGTTCTCTTATAAAAATTGCAACTCTTTAATCAATCAAGCAATGAATTTGCGTGTATTCAATGGTCTATAAATTTTCATAACAAATAACCATCAACTATTATAACTCCATGATTATACGAGTATTTTTTTTTCATGCATCCTCAATCTCTAACATCAATAAATAATTTATACATTGTAATCAGATCTCAATTAGGGTTCTTATTCATGAGGATGTTGTTTTGACTACTTTTTTCATTATGATTTATCCTCTAATAGATTTACATCAAGTTTTATAATCATGCACGATATATCATATTTGATCAATCATCATCATATTATACAAGCATATAAAAAATCAAGAGATGAGAAGTACCACCCATCTCAAAGGAGACCAATGAAGAACAATATTAACAAGAAGAAAAGCCCTCCTCCTCCTTGCGAAAATCCAAGAATCCACGCCTCCAATTCCAAGAAAATAGGGATAATAATATTAAAGAAGATGATATGTATTTTTTGTGTGTGTTCCAAATAGAGGGGTAGCATCTCTCTATTATAGGCCAACTGCACATCTAGGGTTTTATCGCCATTTTGCAATTAAGCCCCCCAACAATCCCAAAATTGCATAAATACATATTTATTTAATTAAATCAATTAAAATCAACCAATTATGGAAAAAATCTAATTTATTAGAGCCTTATACTGAATAGCCTGCCCTAAATGTAGTCCATTTATTTTTTGTTCAAATTTGACCTCCAAACCGTTTTTTACAAAAAAAGCCCCTTTCTTTCGAAAATTACTCTCGAAAATTTACAAAAGTAATTTTCTTTATTCAGAAAAATACAAAAAATTTAGAATTACTACCTAATAATAAAGATTAGATTTTCCAAATAAATTTCTTGACTTTTGTTTCACCAAAAAAATATTTGAACGTGTTTTGCACGTGCAAAAGATAAATTTCAGAAAAATATTTAATAAATCCTAAAAAAATCATCACAAATCATTTATTAATTCCAAAACCATATTTAAAATTTCTAGGATGTTACAGTTTGCACCCAAGAAGTTTGGAGAGGTAACTCTGAGACGGAGCTGATTGTAGATCTTACTGTTTGCACTCAGCAAGTTTGCAGAGGCAACTCTGAGACGAAGTTGGATGTTTGAACTTTCCGTTTGTGTCAAAAAAGTTTGGAGAGGCAACTCTAGGACGGAGTTGATGTAGAGCTTACGGTTTGCGCCCAACAAGTTTGTAGAGAAAATTTTGAGTGGGAGTTGGACGTTTAAACTCGTTGTTTACGCCCAACAAGTTTAGAAAGATAACTCTGAGACAAAGTTGGATGTTCAAACTTGCCGTGTGTGCCAGTAAGTTTGGAGAGGCAACTCTAGGCCAGCGTTTGGACGATGAACCTATTACATGAAGTTAAGGGGTTGTTGAAAGGACTCGAGCACAAAGAAGGGCACTTAACTCATTGTATGGAGTTGGTAAGTTTTTGATGGAGCGCAAGTGAAGAGCGAGACTCCAAATTCATTGTATGAAGTCAACGAGTTGTTGACGAAGCTCGAGCGAAGAGTAAAAAACTGAACTCATTGTATGAAGTCAATGAGTTGTTGATGGAGCTCGAGCTCGAGCAGGACATTAAACTCATTGTATAGAGCTTACGAGTTATTGACAGAGCTCGAACGAAGAGCAAGACATTGAAATTGTTGTATGGAGATAACGTGTTGTAGACGGAGCTTCAGCGGAGAGCAAGACATCAAACTCGTTGTCTAGAGTTAATGCATTGTTTACTGAGCTTGAGCGAAGGGGAGGGTGTTGAACTTATTTTATGGAGTGAATGAGAAATTAAAGGAGCTCAAGCTCAAGAGAGGCATTGAAATCGTTGCATGGAGTTAATGAGCTATTGATGGAGCTTGAACGAAGAGCGAGGTACTGAGCTTGTTGCATGGTTGCATGGAGTTAATGAGCTATTGACGGAGCTCAAGCGAAGAGTGATGCACCGAACTCATTGTATGGAGTTAACGGGTTGTTGACGGATCTCGAGCGAAAAGTAAGGCATTAAGCTGTTGTAGAGAAGGAGTGATTGACGGAGCTCAAATGAAGAGCAGGATGTTGAACTTATTGTATGGAGTTAACGAGTTGTTAAGGGAGCTCGAGCAAAAAGTAAGATATTAAACTCGTTATGTAGAGTTAACGAGTTGTTGACGGAGCTCGAGTGAAGAGCGGGGACCAAACTCATTTTATGGAGCTAGAGCTATTGATGGAGCTGGAATGCGCGGAACCAAACTCGTTGTATGGAGTCAACGAGTTGTTGATTGAGCTCGTGTGAAGAGAATGGCGTTGAACTTGTTGTATGGAGTCAACGAGTTATTGATAGAGCTCGTATGAAGAACAAGGCATTGAACTCGTTGTATGGAGCTAACGGTTGTTGACAGAGCTCGAGCAGAGAGCAGGGAACCGAACTCATGGTATGGAGTCAACCAGTTGTTCATGGAGCTTATGTGAAGAGCAGAGCATTGAACTCATTGTATGGAGCTAACGAGTTGTTGACAGAGCTCGAGCAGAGAACAAGACACTGAACTCGTTGTATGGAGTTAGCAAGTGATTGACGGAGCTCGAGCAAAGAGGAAGGCATTGAACTCATTGTATAGAGTTAACGAGCTGTTGACAGAGCTCGAGCAAAGAGTAGGGCGTTGAACTCATTATACGGAGTTAACAAGTTGTTGATGGAGCTCGAACAAAGGGAAGGGCATTGAACTCGTTGTGTGGAGCTAACAAATTGTTAATGGAGCCCTAGCGAAGAGTAAGATGTTCAACTCATTGTATGGAACTAACGAGCTGTTGGCAGAGTTCGAGCAGAGAGAAACACATTGAACTCGTTGTTTGGAGTTAATGAGCAGTTGATGGAGCTCGAGCAGAGAGCAAGACACTAAACTCGTTGTATGGAGTTAGCGAGTGATTAACGGAGCTCAAGCGAAGAGCGGGACATTGAACTCGTTGTATGAAGTTAACGAGTTATTAACAGGACTCGTGCAAATGGCAGGACATTGAACTCGTTGTATGGAGTCAATGAGTCATTGATGGAGCTCGAGCGGAGAACGGGGAACCGAACTCGTTATATGAAGTCAACGAATTATTGACGGAGCTCGAGCGAAGTGCAGGGCAATAAACTCGTTGTATGTAGTTAACGAGTTTTTAATAGAGCTCGAGCTAAGAGCAAGGCTTTGAACTCATTGTATGAAGTTAACGTGCTGTCGACGGAGCTTGAGTGAAGAGCGAGGCTTTGAACTTGTTGTACAGAGAACAAGCTATTGACGAAGTTCGAGCGAAGAGCAAATTGTTGAACTCATTATGTAGAGTTAACGAGTTGTTGACGGAGCTCGAGCAAAGAGCAAGATATTAAGCTTTTGTATGGAGTTCACGAGTGATTGACAGATCTTGAGCGGAGAGTGGGGAACCAAACTTATTGTATGGAGTCAACGAGTTGTTGATGGAACTCGAGCGAAGAACAAGGCATGGAACTCAAGCGAAGAGCAAGGCATTGAACTCGTTGTATGGAGTTAATGAGTTTTCGACGGAGCTCGAGCTGAGAGTAGGGTGTTGAACTCGTTGTATGGAGTTGATGAGTTGTTGACAAAGCTCGAGCGGAGAGCGGGGTAATGAAATCGATGTATGGATCTAATGAGTTGTTGACGAAGCTCGAGCTTGTAAGCGGGGAACCGAACTCGTTGTATGGAGTCAACGTGTTTTTGATGGAGCTCGTTTAAAGAGCAAGTTGTTGAACTCATTGTATGGAGTTAACGAGTTCTTTGACAGAGGAACTCAATTTGTGCGTGGAGCGCCGGACTCATTTTGTGGCGACAAATAAGTTATGGGTGTTCTGAATCTTCTTGATATTGAAGTGATGTCCTTTGTGTTTTTTTAGCATTGAAGTGATTCAATTATTCTCTTTGCCGACGAGCAATCGTGTATACCAAATGAAGTCATAGGGACGTCAAGCTTGGTTTCCTTTGCAATGCACTATGCTTGATGTAGTTGGGACTTGTCCGTTTGAGCAACGTGTTATGCGAGACGGAGTTGGAGCTTACTCGGGTGAAGGTGGTATTAATCGAGAGAGACTTGGAGCTTTCCTAGCTGGCACGATACCTGTGAAGAGAATTGTGTCTCTTTGGTGGAACATCCCCTACTGTGTAGCCGGGAAGACGATTTACATTACAGCTTGTTGTATAGTGTTTGCAAGACTTTTGTAGCGATGCTTAGGCATGAAACATAAATTCATTGTAATTTTGCAGTCGTAATGGGACTTGTTGTTATGAAATGAGAAATCTTTTATAGTGCTTGCATTATCCCGTGATTTGTCATCTTGGGTATCAGCTAGTCGTAGGAGCAGCTATGGGGAAAAGTTGGGCTCCAGACTTGCCATTTTGTACTTAGCTAGTTGTAGGAGCAACTTTAGGAGGGAGTTGGAATCCAAACTTGCTGTATGGGTCCTCTAACGAATTATGAGAGTCATCTCTAGTGGCGAGTTGAGCTCCAAACTTGCTTGTTTGTAGGTTTGCTTGAGCAACTGCAATCCATGATTATGAACCTCTAATTCATCTTTAAGGTTTTAAAACAAGAGTCAGGAATAGATCGAATGATGAGTGAAGCTCTGAACTTGCTTGTTTGCAGAATGCTAAAGCAACTCTGAGCTAGGGGTATGGTTTCCAAACTTGTTGTTTAGGGATTTAACAGGTTGAAGGAGCAGATCGAATGACGAGTTGAGCTCTGAACATGCTTGATTGTAGGTTGCGAAAGCAACTCTAAGCCATGAGTATGGACTCCGAACTTGTTATTAAGGTGTTTAACGAGCTGCAGAAGATGATCGAATGGCGAGTTGAGCTATGAAATTGCTTCATTGTAAATTGTTGGAGCAACTCCGAGCCACAGGTATGGACTCCAAACTCATCTTTTAAGGAGCTTCTACTGAGTTTTTGGTGCCATTTTTAGGAGTAAGTTTGACATTTAACTCATTGTTTTCATCTGGAGGATTGTACTAGATCTTTGCAAAAATTAATACTAAATTTTATTGAAAAATAAAACTAAATGGTTGCTCTAGTAGCTTGCCTTCATTACATGCAGTGACCTGTTGGGAGAGTGGTCTTTATTGAAAAATATTGAAAATACGTAAAAGAGGAGGGCTTTAAGCGCCCTTGTTGAAGTTCATGAGGTGTTCCACTATCCAAGTCTCTGCTGATATCTCCTTGCCCCCCCCCCCCCTCCGGGTTTTTAAGTTGATGAGCCATTAGGCGAACAACTTGGTAGACCTTGTCTGAACTTGTCTGTTTTGGTGTGAGCCTCTCCTTGTTTTTGTATAGAGAATGTGAGATCTTCAGATTCACCAATTTGTTTAGGCAGTACTGTTTCTTTCCGTTGAATGAGCAGAGTGACTTTGGGCGAGGGGTTCAAGTCTATTACCGTATTCTGAGTAGGACGAACTCGGACCTGGTGGGAGATGGTTTGGCAGGTTTGGAAGTTCTCGGCAAGATTGTCTAAGGCAGTAGATTCAAACTCATTTACGGGCTCGAAGTAATTGTCACTACTTTCTGGTGGTAGCTCTGTGACGTCGAAGGGAAGAACCGAGCCCCCTCCTATTGTGGTGGTGTAGCATGCTCGTGCTGCCTGTTGACTCTCTACAACTTGGCCTAGCCTGCTGTTGTTGGGAACTTGATTTTCATGTGGTAGGCGGAAGCAACTGCATGAAAGGCTGCCAGGCCAGGACGGCCAAATATTACGTTGTACACGGCTTTGATGTTGACTACCATAAAGTCAAATGCTTCTGTTCGAGTGGTTGGAGGCTTTCCTACCGTCACATAGAGTTGATAATTCCTATGATTTGAACGGGGACATCAAAGAATCCATGGAGTGTATAGCCGGCTGACTTGAGTCGGCCTCAGGAGAGATTGAGGCCGTTGAAAGTGTTCATGAAAATGATGTTTACTGAACTGCCTTTTTGCACTAGGATGCAGCGTATCTCATGATTCACCATGTAAAAGTTTATGACCAATGCGTCGCAATGAGGTGTTCGTATAACTTCTAAGTCCTTGATGGAGAAAGATATCGGGACCCATATGCTCTTGGCAGGTGGGATGTTGTGTAGTGAGTTGACTTCCCTCACGAAGGCTTTGCGGGAGGAGTCGGAATCTCCCCCCTTCGTACCTCTATGAATGGAGTGGAGAATGACCATGTCTTCTGAGTCTTGTGATTCGGAGGGCCTCCCTTGATGCTTATTAGCCTCTCGTGCAAGAGGGGTTTCGGCGTTGTTCTTTTGTTGGACAAATTCATAGAGATAGCCCTGGTGAATTAGACATTCAAGTTACTCTTTGAGGGCTCGACTGCTGTCAATGGTGTGTCCATGGTCTCTGTGAAATGCGCACCACTTGTTCATATTCCTTCTCTTGCTAACCAATGTCATATTGGGAAGAGGACAGGCTATTCTGCCTTTTTCAACTGCCATGGGGATTGCTGACACACTTGCATTAAGGGGAGTGTACTTGTCAAAGCATGGTACTGGAGGAGGACGATGTTCAGCTGCACCATCTTTCTGAGACTTCCTTGGTCCTTCCGCGCTCGTATTCTTCCATTTGTCTCCAGATGGTGGACCCTTACGGTCTTGAGGATAAAGAGCTTCCTCGGCTCTGATATACTTGTCACTCCTTTCTAGGAGCTCGGTGAAATCTTTAGGAGGCTTCTTCGCGAGGAAGGCCTTTAGTTCTTTGTGAGTGACATTGTGGCGGAAGGCGGCAACCGCCACTGACAAGTCTGGGGAAGAGATGGACCTTACCTAGGTTATGAAGTGCTTGACAAAGTCTTTCAGCAGTTCTTCGTTTGTTTGCTTCAATTCCAACAGGGAAGAACTTGTTTTTCAGCTTTGTGGTAAATAACAAAATGCATTATGAAGAGCTCATCGAGCTGGTCGAAGGAGAATATTAACTCTGGAGTGAGGCAATTCCCTTGCTGTTCCTTTTAAAGTTGCGGGGAATGTTCGGCACATAAGTGCATCGGTGACATTATAGACCATCATGAGAGTTTTAAAACTCTCAATATGGTCAGCCATGTCAGATTCACCATCGTAAGATTCAAACTGAGGAACTTGAAGTTCTTTAGAATGGGTGAATCTGTAACGCCCCGAATCCCAAATACACTGAATTCGAGATGTTCTACAGGATCTTTTCACTTTCATTAGTACAATTTTACAGGGAAATTTAAACTTTTCATCTTACATCAGAGTTTACATCAATATTACACTTTTCATTTGCATAGCGGAAGTAAAATTTACAACAATTAAATAAATGTACAACAACATGATATAATCTTTAAGCATCCTTTCCTCTTTATCTTTAACATGCCATTTACCTGCATATAAGACTGTGGGTACGTCAGTTTATTCAACCAACGATCATTATACACGGCCATCCTCTCTATGCCGGAAATAGTATAACTCAACTTTCCATATTTAACAAACATAAACTTGTCACATTTAACTAAAGGAACTACCCTATTGATGTCGTGTTGTGATTGTGCACTTAATTCTTAATGCATTTATTTATGTTACATGACACTAATGCGCACTTGTTCGGATTCTATGCATCCCATACTACATAGGTCCGAGGGCAAGCCCTTATTCGTTCTTCATCTTTATAGGGTTCAATCCCTCGCCATGACTTAATCTACTACTGTAACTACGGTAGTGTCTTAGATGATCTATGAGTGCAAGCACGTGTACAGAAACTGGAGGGGAATCCCACGCTATGTCACGACGCATCGTGAAGAACCTATGGACAATTCAGCCTCCTTCATGGCACACGATCCTCATGCAGTCACCAAACATCCCACAAGTGTCACCACAGGGACGGTACCCTGGAGCAGTATCCACGTCATGTCACGACGCATCGTGAAGAACCTGTGAAATACTCTCCGCCGCCATGGCATCCTGGAGCCGTATCCACGTCATGTCACGACTCATCGTGAAGAACCTGTGAAATACTCTCCGCCGCAAATCTGATGGCTCTCACTCGTGTTTTTCTCCTACTTTCATCACATCTCCACTATGTACTAATCCTTATTTTTTATTAGAATCATGAACAAAATCAAAGCTCTAGAGTTAGCCTCTCCACTAAACTGGACTTATTCATTCATTTTCACATGACTTACCTTGGTCTTTCTTTTCAATATTCATTTCAATTTCTTTCCAATTGCCGGGAGAGACTTAGCTACTCTTTCATTTCAATTCCAATTCACAAATTCTAACGTAATCTGAGCATTCCCAGCTCATGAGTTCATTTTTTTCATTGCCTCAGCATATCATGATCTTAGCTTTCATATTCATGTAATTCTCAATTCGAATCTATGATTCATTTCATGTAAATTCTCAATTTAAAACTATGATTCATTTCATGTAAATTCATACAGCAATAAAAGAGTTCATCAACATCAATCATAAAGTTCACAATCTTCAAAATAAACAGAATAATGTCCTCTGATATATCAAAACACTCTGGACAGTCGACTTGGATCTCTTCCAGTCGACTTGTTCAGTCAATTACAGTTATTCGTAACCACCCGGGAGAGTCGACTTCTGCACACGGCAGTCGGCTGTTCCGCAGTGTTCCAATTCAATTATCAATCACAGGACAGTCGACTGTCGTTCCACACAGTCGCCTGTTTTGCGGAGTTCAGTTATGTAATTGCTCAAGTCTATACAGTCGACTGCTACACACATTAGGTCGACTGAACAGTTTAAAAATCTCAAATTAAGGAATCACACATCATATTTTGTCACGCTATTCTTCAACAAGAATAATTCACATTTCATGGATATCACATTGTTCTCGAAATGAGAAGTACTAACGAATATTCATAATTCATATTTTCATACATCTATAATGTCACTTCAATCTTTACTATATTAATCTTCTTCATTTCTAGTTCTTTTGCAAGGTATAATTACCCAAAAATACACATATCAAAATCATAGTTCTGATTACACCTTTTATTACCAAATCACATTTTATTCCATGCAACAATTCCCAAATTATCTTTATAAAGTCTCATGTATTTTCAAAAGAGTAGAACATTCGAGTTTATAAAAATGCATCAGTACCAGTCGACTTATACTATAGTAAGTCGACTGTCCAGGGGAAACATCCATGATTTTAAGTAAATAATTTAAGCAAGAAGTTGACTTATAAAAATACAAGTCGACTTAAATGAGCACATAAGTCGACTTACAAGGTCCTAAGTCGACTTACCCGAAAGATTCTTTCTCGACATTTCTCAACAATTAATGCCACTAATCTCTTTATTAGCCAAGTTCACATTCATGGTTAAAATTAATCCATGTCAACTTAGATTTTTACTAATCAGGTCACATACAATTGCATACTCACATTCCAATCCATTCATAGGTCAATTTTCCAATTAGAAGTGTACTCTTATTAGTATTTTTCATGCATCATTTCTCAATATAATGCTAGCATCATTTCTAATTTAGAAATAAGAAAAATCAAACCCACTATCATTCATTCATTCTAGCAAGCATTTTTACTTTAGAAATATGGAGAATTTTACCCACCTTGTATGGAGAGAAAACAACACAATAGCAACGAAGGTCCTTTGCGAATGAATGCACCTCCTCCTAGACGATGCGCGCACAAGCTCCATAAGCACCAATTCCGAGCTCCTCCTAGTGATGGCCGGCCTCTTCTCCTCCTTGTTGAAAGCAATACAATCCCACACAATTCTCTCAATCTTTTAACTCACAACTTACTACTAAATTAGACTATAGTTTTAGAAAGATATAATTGCATATGAATATAGCCATGGGAGGGGGGTATTTATACTAGAAAACAAGTGAAATGGATGGCTAGGATTGACTAGTTGGTTGTAGGATGGAGGGCCAAGATTAGAGTAGGAGTTATAAAAACTACCCACATCCACATAACCACCTCCATGAACACCATGATCAAATTCAAAACTCCCTCCAAAAGAGAAGCAATCCCGGCCTTGGAAGAGTGTGTATTGCACGTGTACGTGTAGTGCACGTGCATGCAACTAGGCCTAAAAATTGTACAATTTAATTTTGTATAAAAATAAAATAGTATTAAAATAGTCTTCTACATGACAAGATTAATCCATGGGCTTTATTTTGGGCCAAAATCGTTTTTAGAAATAAAATAAAAAACACATTTTGGGCTTTTAAGAAAAAGGCCTTTTAATCTAATTAATATAAGGCTTTCTATTTATTTAAAGAAAAGGGCTTTTGTATAAAAATTAGTTTGAAAACATATATCACAATAAAATAATTATAAGATTTAATTCAACCAAAATATTGCACGTGCACACTACGTACAAAATAAATAATTTTTCATTAATTGAAAAATCAGGGTATTACAGAATCGAGGTTGGATTTGCTGAAAGGAGGTCGACTGGGGCGGAAAGTCTTGCTGGAGCGGTTTCCTTCATGTTTTATATGTTCTAGGCGATTCTCTACATCTCGGATGCGGCGAAAGACTTGGTCATCCTTTCCCTTGGATCTAGTTGAGTTGTTGAATTCTTATTCTCTTGAAGGAGTAGAGTGGCGGCTCCATGAGCATCGACCCTGATCATGAGTACCTCGGATGGCTGAGAGGATATCATGCTTGAAGTTTTCCAGTTGACCATAGTGGCTGGAACCTCTTGCTCTTTGTTCCTCTCAAGATGCTTTCGACTCTCATGAGTCGGGCTTCTTTCTACCCTGCGCCCCCTTTTAGAGGATGAGCATCTTTGATCTCTGCCTTCAGGGAGAGTTGCTTCTCCTGTTCTCCTGACGTTCTGAGTGGGAGGCCTCACCCCGTGTACGCCTATCATCAAAATAGATTAGTCCCTTGTTGTCTGCCATTAATAATTTGACAAAGATCTCTTGACCCCCGGGGACCTCACGAAGGCATCGAGTCGCTGGCAGCATTATCGACAGAGACATGGTCGTGTAGAGGGTGCTGTTCATGGTGCGGTTCATGACGGCTTTGTCGGAGCCTCCCAGTGGCTCTCCGTTGATAGGAGTTTGATTAGGTTGTTGGGGCGGATCTGGATGGTGAGGAGGAATAGGTCCTCCACTGGAGGAGCTTGTTGACGAAGAGGGTTGGTTAGACGGCTTGAGGCCGCTGCTCTTCCTCTTAACTTCAGTGGCATGATGGTAAGTCTGATCTTTGATGTAGATCTGTGTAGTTTACTACAGACGACGTTAATCTGTTGCTGCTTATTTTGGTGTGGGAGGAAACAGATAGTGGGTTTATATTTTGAAGGAAACTACTAGCGATCTAACATTTGATCGTAGTTGTAAAAAGTGGTTAGATCTCCTGAGATTGGATCTAGATCATGGGAAGAGCACCTTGATCTAAATCTGATGGTTGCTGACGCGTTCGATGGACTTACAAAAAGCCTGAAATACCGGGGATGGCCCCGACGACATACCCTCCGATGCTCAAGTCAGAACTAGAGAGAGAAATGAGTTTGAGAGAGAAATTCTTGATTACCTTTCTGATTGAGGGAGGGGGGGGGGGTAATTTATAGGTCTGAGAAACTGTTAGGAGATTGGTTTGAATCTATTATCTCCTGTTGATTCTCCGTCTTAACAGATAGAATCGATTACTCTTTGGATGGAGACAAGAGATTTAACTTACAACCCTCATGGCTGAGTGTCTCTCTTGGTGGGCCTGACCGCTTTAATGGGCTTGAAAGCGGTCAATGTCTTGTTAATGAGCCTGAAGAAGGCCCAGACCTATTAAAAAGGCCCGTCACTGTCAATCTGTCTGTAGAAACTTTAAGATCTATCATGAAATCATACTACCCTGATTTACTGCAATTTTTACAATTATCAGAGAGATACGGTAAGTGTAACACCCCGCAAAATTGAAATTATAATTTTGTCCCTGGGTGTTACGCACGTATATTTTGTAATGTATTTCACTACATATTTTGGATTCGTATTATTTATACATTTTCCGTATTGATTTCATTCAACTAAAATATAATATTTCAATCCCTGGAATTTACGTGATTTTTACGTGTTTTGATGCACGTACTTCCACCACTACGTATAATATTTTCTATAGGTTTAAATTATTTATTTTTATGTATTTAAATCTATTTTATAAAATGAAAATTTATTTTCCCCTTGTTTTGATTAAAATGCATTTTTTGATTTTCTGCACGTATGGTGCACGTGCAAATTTTTATTCTCATTTTGCTACTCTCATTTTACTATTTTTAGCATGCATTAGTTTATTTAGCCTTTCTTTTGATCCATGGACCTATAAACTAAAATGTAGCCCATTAGGAGAGGAGCCCACTAGATAATTAAATAAATTAATTAGTAATGAGCCCATGTAGTAAGCCCACTAGATAATTAAATAAATTAATTAGTAATGAGCCCATGTAGCAAGCCCACTATTAAAATCACATTTTTAGTTAAACATGTACTAATACATGACAAGTTACACATATTAATACACATTTTTGAGTTATAGAAATGTGTTCATATTTGTTTGTGCATGTATGCATGCACACACAAATGTATTTGGACCATTTTGTGGGCTAGGGGAGGGGATTAATGGAGTGGTTAAGTTCATGGAGAGTGGGGAGATGAGAGGTTGGGAGTTTTAGGAGTTAAAAATATGAAGAGATGAGAATTAAAAAGGGAATTAAAATGAGAAATTATTAGGTGGGAGATTTTGCAATATAGTCCCTTGCAAAATCCTATAAATAGCCACCATTTCTCTTCTCATTCTTGACACCAAAAAGCAAATCAAGCAATAGAAAATAGAAGAAAGAAAGAGAGAAAAATAAGAGAAAGAAAAGAAAAGAAAAGAGAAACAAGAGAGAAAGAAGAGAGTGTAAGAAAAAGAAAGAGAATAAGAAAGATATTGTGCTTGGAGGTTCTCTTGCTTGGAGCATTTGCTAGGAGGAGAAGAGGACTAGGAGTTGCTAGGAGCAAGAAGGAGTCATTCACTTGTAGTTTTCAACCTTCAAACATAAGGTGGGTTCTCATGCTTTCTAATTTAGAATTTTGCATGCTAGTGATATTTTTGTTTTGATGTGTAGTTAAAATTTCATGTTACATGCTATGAATGAGAATAATATTGTTATGATTAAACAAATAATAGGAGATTTTGACTAAAGAGCTAATACCATAGATCATGTTAGAATGCTTGTAAAATGTTATGCATGTTAAAAATGTATTCTTTTGTATGGGAAATTTGTTGAAAAATGTTGTTTTATGTTCTAGGGTCATGTTGATTAATGAATAAGAAAGAAAGATTAATATTGTGTTAGTGGTTGATTTTTATATTGTAGTACAAACATGCTAATTTTTATAAATAAAGTAAAATGTGATGGGATAAATATATTGTGTTTGTGAATGGTAGAAATATTGTTATGACTAAGAGAACAATTTTCCATCACGATAGTTAAAAATAATAAAATGAATTACTGTCACAAACCATGCTAGTACGCATGATTGTAAATGTCGAAATGTATAATTTGTAGGAAGATTGTTGAGACTTCTTAATGAGTTTAAATGCAAATTAAATTTGGGAAAAAATTCTAATACTCTTATAAAATGAAATAGAATATAGTAAAAATAGTTGTAGAATTTCTCAAGTATATTTGAAAAGTAAAAGAGATATTTGAAGATAGAATGAAATTTTGTTCTTAAGTTAATTATTTTTAAGAATATGAATTTTTTTTTTAAAAAAAAGACTTTGATGTGAGAATTAGTTTCTCTTGTTGAGATTATGCAATTATGATGAATGTGAAATTCTAGATTTCTATGTGTACTCAAATTGTTAATGAGTTTAAATTAGATGAATGCATGAATAGAATTCTTGTTGGAAAGAATTGAGAATAAGTAAATTATGAATAGAACATTGATTAAGTTGTGAATTATTTGTATTTGATTAATTGGAGAGACTTCATGAGTTTAAAATTTGCAAATGAAATTGCTATTGTTGTTGATTCATGAATGGACTAAAAGATAATTATGATTGATGCCAAATGAGATATAGATCAAATTGTGGATGGCTAGAGACATGGAAATATCTAAGTGAAGACATGATAATGAAAAGGGTAAAAAGAAAATAATTTCCGAAACTGATCCACCGTGGAAAATATTTACCCGATTGGTCCACTTTTGAAAATATTTACCAAAGTTAGTCCATTATTATATTTTCCGAAACTGAGTAATTTTAACATTATTATTGACTTCAAAATTCTATTATAGACCTTTATTTTATTAAGAAGAGTAAAGTAGTAGTTTGTGAAGTGATTTTTCTTAAAGAAAATTTTACTCTTATTTGTGTAAAGAATGTTTTAAAGTGAGTTGAGATATTGTGAGAGTTTGAATTTGTTGATAAAATTTCATGTGATGAAGTTGCGTACTTGAAAGAAAATATTTTGCTTATAAAGATTTTGAATGAATAAGTTGATTATGAATATGTGCCTAAGTTGTTAAAAAGAATGATAATGGATGAAAATTTTGTTCATGAAAAAGGATTATTTGTTTTTATGGGAAATTATGAATGAATGAATGAATCATGGGTAATGCAAAAATGAGACATTGATTAGATTATGGATAAGTTAGAGATATGAATATAATAAGTTTAAGATATGATTATTAAGGGGTATGTGTACCCATGTTTCATGTACATGAAAGATTATGATTAAGAATTAGTAAGACTTCGGTTACCGGCAAAAATGAAAGAAAGGATTGATATAATTTTGAGATATTGCCGTGGGGCGATCTCATATTTGTTGATTAAGTCCGGTAGGAGGTAAAACTAATTCTATGAGTGGAAATTATTCATGTCTTGAACTTAAGAATAATTAGGCACTTAAGTGAAGATGTGATAAACTTGTGCAAACGTAAATGGGTGCTTCTATATAGTCGGCGGTGGATCTCCGTGGCTATAGACCCAGTTGGTGGACTGTGGTTGCCCCATAGGAGATGGACTGTATTTTATCCGGGACTTAGGGTAGTCGACGGATGTTTACCATACTCCAAAGAATATGTATATACTGGGGCTAGAAGGGCATTTACGGGATTATCATCACGATATAATAGCCAGGGAGGCTGGGATCTGTTAATATAAGCCAGGGAGGCTAGCCAGGGAGGCTGAGATCCGTATCTGTGAAATAACTCTAAAACTTGTTTTATTACTGGGTAGTCTCATGGCGAGGGATCGAACCCTTCAATGTGGAGTACGTAGGCGCTTGCCCTCGGACCTATGTAGTATGGGATGCATAGAATCCGAACAAGTGTGCATTAGTGTCATCCTAGTATAGAAATGTGTGCATTAGGCATTAAGGCATGACATACACTTATATTTAGAATAATCACCTTTGACACTTTACTTGTTCATTCAATCTTTTTGTTGATTTGTTAAAGTATGAGATCGTTATACTATTCCCGGCATAGAGAGGATAGCCATGTATAACATTTCGTCAGTTCTAAGTAACTGACGTGCCCACAGATTGACATGCAGGTAATGGACTATTCATGGAGTTATAAAGTGGATATGCTGTTGCTGTTTAGAAGTTAAAGATGTTGCAAATGATGTTAAAGTTATACTAGTTGTTTTTCATTGATTGTAATCTTTTAGTCTTCTGCTGTGTAAAACCAAGTTGTAATTGAACTCTGATGTATTGTGAATAAAAAGTTTTAAATTCTTTGTAAAATTGTACGAAGTGAAGTAAAGATCCTGTGAAATCCCGAGTTTGTCCTTATTTGAAATTCGGGGTGTTACAGTAAGACATTCAGAAATATATGCACTATATCAAAGATACATGTGGTTATCCTATCTATGTTGTGGTGTGTTTGGGAGCCTTTTCGAAGGTAAAGTATCTCACCTCTAAATTTGAGATTACTGGAGGTATCTAAACTCCACTCCAAACTCTTTTCTCCTGCTTCTTTACTTCATCTCCTGTTCCCTTAAAGGGTGTGTCCAAAGCGTATATATAAAATATAAAAATATAATATTAGTGAATTAAATAAGCGTAGCTTTCAAGTTACACTTTGCACCCTAATATGAATTATATATTACATATATTGCTTGGCAAATTTTCAGAGGTGTTTTAAGATTTTCCACTTCAATTAAAACAAGGAATTCAACCTAGTCCCCTGCATAAAAGAAAACAGACAATAAATTAATGCGAAATTTTGGATTACAACTGAATTTTGTTGTACATACATAATAGTTTTTGAAAAGAATAATGATACAAGTTTTTCTCGAGACAAAAAATACAGAAACTTAATAAGTGATGAATGGCAAATTTGTCATCCTCTGTTCAATTTGATGGGATGCATCTGAGCTTCTCATCCCCACATAATCAGCAACAACACTTGACCACTTCATATGGCTCAAATCAAGATTAACTCTTCAGATTGACTTCATATACATTTCACTCTCAGTTTGGATGGAAACAGAGTGAGCTGAAATCTCTACACATACTGCTTGGCAAATTTTCGGAGGTGTTCAAGATTTTCCACTTCAATTAAAACAAGGAATTCAACCTAGTCCTCTGCATAAAAGAAAACAGACAATACATTAATGTGAAATTTTGGATTACAACTGAATTCTGTTGTACATACATAATAGTTTTTCAAAAGAATAATGATACAAGTTTTTCTCGAGACAAAAATACAGAAACTTAATAAGTGGTGAATGACAAATTTGTCATCTTCTGTTCAATTTGATGGGATGCATCTGAGCTTCTCATCTCCACATCATCAGCAACAACACTTGACCACTTATCTTCATATGGCTCAATGATGCTCTTTGTTTTTCGGGGTGTGGAGGTAACATGTGTGAGTTCTTGTAATTTGTGAAGAGAAAACTGTAGTACTGGCATCAGACCGACCCCGGAGAGCAGGACCGGCTCGGGGGTAGCAGCCGAGGGGTAGAGGCCGGTAGCTCGGCTCGGAAGTAGGAAAAGAGAGGTAAAGGCCGGGTGCTCGGCTCGGATCCTCGGCTCGGAAGTAGGAAGAGAGAGGTAGAGGCCGGGTGCTCGGCTCGGATCCAGTAGCTCGGCTCGGTCTTCTGTACCTGCACACTGCCTAGAAATACCGGGAGAAGTCCCGGCGAAAGGCCCTCCGACGATCTAGTCAGTCACTGAGAAAGAGACTGGACAGCTAGGATTCAGGTGGGGAGAGATTGATTACCTTGTGAAGTGAGGAGGGAGTTTGGTATTTATAGGCAGAGGCAAACGGGTCTGGAATCTCAGCAGGACGGGTCGGACCCGTTTGCTAGTGAGCCTGAGGCTGCAGGGGCCCGTTGGACTTTTGTTGATCTGATGATCAGGGAAGAGCAGGATTTGAGGAAGATCGATGGCCTAGGAGGGGCCATGTCATCTAACCCATATCAGGAGCCCCCCACTCGTGGAGGGCTGGGTAATCCAGCCGTGGAGAAGTGATTTGTCTCTATAGAAAGGGCGTAGCGGCGTGTACGATAAATGTGATTTGTATCTTCCTGGAGAGGCCAACAGGGTAGTATGAAGGGGATCCCTTAGAGATGAGGGGCATCGAGTGCCGAGAACGAAGGGTCTTGAGTCAAGCGTCGAGCTCCAATATGCTCGGATGTCGGGGCCTGTTGCCGAGCCATCGAGCCTTTATAAGCTCGGATGCCAAGTCTTTTCATCGGATGTCGAGCCTAGAAGCTCGTCTGTGAGAGCTAAAGGGTGGCTCGGAATCGCCACTGACCATCGAGCCCCTAGAAAAGCTCTGGGGTGGCTCGAGGTCCTGTCGAGTGCCGAGCCCCCCTGCTTATTGGAAAAGCGCTGGGGTGGCTCGGATTTACTACTGACCGTCGAGCCCCAAGCTTGCTGTAAAATCTAGGGGTTGGCTCGAGGTCACTGCCGAGCGCCGAGCCCCCCTGCTTGTTGGAAAAGCACTGGGGTGGATCGGAGTTGCTACCGACCATCGAGCCCCAAGCTTATTGGAAAAGCTAGGGGGTTGCTCGAGATCACTGCCGAGCGCCGAGCCCCTCTGCTTGTTGAAAAAGCACTGGGGTGGCTCGGAATTGCTACCGACCGTCGAGCCCCTAAAAAGCCCGGGGGTGGCTCGAGGTCACTGCCGAGCGCCAAGCCCCCCATGCTTGTTGGAAAAACCCTGGGGGAGCTCAAAATTGTTACCGACCGTCGAGCCCCAAGCTTGTTGTAAAAGCTAGGGGGTGGCTCGAGGACACTGCCAAGCGCTGAGCCCCCTACTTGCTGGAAAAGCGCTGGGGTGGCTCGGAATCGCTACCGACCGTCGAGCCCCTAAAAAGCCAGGGGGAGGCTCGAGGTCACTGCCGAGCGCCGAGCCCCCCTGCTTGTTGGAAAAGCACTGGGGTGGCTCAGAATCGCTACCAACCGTTGAGCCCCTAAAAAGCCAGTGGCTAGCTCGAGGTCACTGCCGAGTGCCGAGACCCCATGCTTGATGGAAAAGTGCCGAGGTGGCTCGGAATCGCTACTAACCGTTGAGCCCCAAGTTTACTGTAAATGCTAGGGGGTGGCTCGAGGTCACTACCGAGCACCGTGCCCCCATACTTGTTGGAAAAGCCCTGGGGTGGCTCAGAATTGCTACCGACTGTCGAGCCCCAAGCTTGTTGTAAAAGCTAGGGGGTGGCTCGAGGTCACTACCGAGCGCCGAGCCTCATACTTATTGGAAAAGATCTGGGGTGGCTCGAAATTGTTACCGACCGTCGAGCCTCCAAGCTTGTTGTAAAAGCTTGGGGGTAGCTCGAAGTCACTGCCGAGTGCTGAGTCCCCCCGCTTGTTGGAAAAGCATAGGGGTGGCTCGGAGTTGCTACCGACCATCGAGTCCCAAGCTTGTTGGAAAAGCTAGGGGGTGGCTCGAGGTCACTGCCGAGCACCGAGCCCCCCTGCTAGTTGGAAAAGTACTGGGGTGGCTCAAAATCGCTACCGATCGTCGAGCCCCAAGCCTGCTGTAAAAGCTAGGGAGCTCGAGGCCACTGCCGAGCGCCGAGCCCCCATGCTTATTGGAAAAGTGCTGGGGGTGGCTCGAAAATGCTATCGACCGTCGAGCCCCAAGCTTGTTGTAAAAGTCAGGGGGTGGATCGAAATCACTATCGAGCGCCGAGCCCTCCTGCTTGTTGGAAAAGCGCTGGGGTGGCTCAGAGTTGTTACCGACCATCGAGCCCCAAGCTTGTTGTAAAAGCTAGGGGGTGGCTCGAGGTCACTGCCGAGCGCCGAGCCCCCCTGCTTATTGGAAAAACGCTGGGGTGGCTCGAAATTGCTACCGACCGTCGAGCCCCAAGCTTGCGATAAAAGCTAGGAGGTAGCTCAAGGTCATTGCCGAGCGCCAAGCCCCCATGCTTGTTGGAAAAGCGCTAGGGTGGCTCGGAATTGCTACTGACCATCAAGCACCAAGCTTGTTGGAAAAGTTAGGGGGTGGCTCGAGGTCACTGCTGAGCGCCGAGCCCCTCTTCTTGTTAGAAAAGTGCTGGGGTGGCTCGGAATCGCTACCGACCGTCGAGCTCCAAGCTTGCTGTAAAAGCTAGGGGATAGCTCAAGGTCACTGCCAAGCACTGAGTGTCGAGCCCCCATGCTTGTTGGAAAAGTCCTGGGGTGGCTCGGAATTGTTACCGACCGTCGAGCCCCAAGCTTGTTTGTAAAAGCTAGGGGGTGGCTCGAGGTCACTACCGAGCGCCGAGCCCCCCATACTTGTTGGAAAAGCTCTGGGGTAGCCCAGAATTGCTACCGACCGTCAAGCCCCTATACTTGTTGAAAAAGCTAAGGGGTGGCTCGAGGTCACTACCGAGTGCCGAGCCCCCATGCTTGTTAGAAAAGCACTGAGGTGGCTCGGTTTGAAGCGAGCTCCGACCCGCTGTGCCTACTGTGAAAGTTGGGAGTAAAAACCAAAAAATTTCATGTGATGCTGATGTCACAGGTGTGGAATTCGAGGCATTTAAAATCCCAGTGGCTGTTAGATCTTGATGATCAAGATTGGACGGAGAGGATTTTGGCACTGGATTCGAGGAGTCAATTTCCCTCTATAAATCCCCCCTCCCTCCCTCATTTCTTCACTTTGCGTTTTCTCTCTAAGACCAGGAGCTTCTCTCTCTTGCTGCCGGCGGCGACTTTTACAGCGAACTCCATTTTTAATGAAATTCAGGTTAGTATTTTATTTTTCCATGTCGCGCACTCAGTCTGGCTCCGAAGCAGATCCTTCCGATCGGGGTGATGGTGATCGGGATTTTGACTCGACGTCGTGGGACTTGGAAGACCGACCTAATGCAGGAGAGGGACATTCGGACTCCACATCCTGGGATACGGTTCTGGACGTGTCCCCTCTACAAATTCGCAAGCCGGAGACAGTAGGGTCCTCGGGTGAGGAGGTTGGAGAAGAAGAGTCTGAGGAAGGAGGCGAGAAAGAGGAGGAAGAAGAGTCTGAGGAAGGGGGCGAGGTCGAGGAGGAAGAAGAGTTTGAGGAAGGAGGTGAGGAAGGAGGGGCTCTCCCCTCTTTTCCTCCTTTGTCGACATCGTCTCCACCGAGGAAGCCTCGAACTCGTAGTAAGAAGAGGAAGTGGCATTTACCGGATAGTCAGGGCTCGCCGGATGAGTTCGGAACGAAACCAGGGTTTGACGTCCCCTTTTCCAAGAAGGCAGGGTCGATCAGGATGTATCCTGACGACGTGGAGAACCTTGTTCAATTCCACGTGGAGGTGCCTTCGACTAGCCAGCCTCAGATAAAGATGGACAACACGCAGCGTGTGCTGAAAGCCGATTTTCTGCCCATAATAAGGGCCAGTTACTTTATCCCCAAGGACTATGAACTGATGATTCCGAGCCCCGATCTTCGACCCACCACCGAATTGGCCCTCGGCTTCTGTATGTTTCCCGAGGATGCTTTTGTCTCGGGGCTAAGGTTTCCGCTGCATCCATTCATCAAGAGGGTGCTGAGGTGGGGGGAGCTGAGCCTGATGCAGTACGACCCCAATTCATGGAAGCATCTAATCTGCTTCATTTTGAAGTGTCAGGAGAAGAAGGTCCCCCTTAAGTTGAAGTACTTCCGTGTAGTCTTGGGGGTGAGCTGCTTGGGGACATGGATGACATATTCTACATGTTGCCCCGCCCTCACAAGAGGGTGATGCACGGTCACCCACACTCCATAAAGGGGTGGAAGGAGAAGTACTTCGTCGTTGGGAGCGAAGTGCCTTGGGAGATCCCTATGACCTGGTACTTCTTCCAGCCAAACTTCAAAGCCCCGAGGTGGGGGGACTTGACTGAGGCGGAGTGGGATGATGTAGAAAAAATCGAGGAGGGGCACAACATCGGTTGGTTCTGCGTGACCGAGATACACCTTGCACGAGCCGGACTAAGCCCAGCCGACCCCTATACAATTTTGTTTCATTCTTGTCTAACCTTCCGCTTTCGTATTAACATTTTTTCTCTCTTTTGGAGTGATGGAACCTGCCAAGCTTGAGGCGAGGAAGGCCCTGTTGGCGCTGGCCCAGAAGAAGAGGGCTCAGTAGGCAGCATCGGCAGCAGGGTCAGCCCAAGAGGCGGCAAAGGTCACTTCGGAACCGCCCGCCAAGAAGTTGAAGAAAAAGCACTCATCCCGAGAGGCGAAGGAGTCGGGGCCGAGCACGAGTAGCCGAAAGGTTACCGAGGTCATGAAGTCTAGGACCCCTGCCGTCCGTCCCGATGCCAGGCAGATGGTTGGCGAGGGGGGTTTAAGATCGTATGCCCCGGACTGGTCGGTCAAGAAGGGAGACTTGCTGGCCAAGGGCCTGATCTCCATAGAGGTGGCCACCAAGCTCACCACGGTGCACGACCGGAACGTTCTGGCGACTGAGACCACGAAGACGGCACATATGAAGTGGGCTCAGGCTCAAGTGGTGGTAAGTGTTGGTTTTTCTATCTTATTCATTTCTTTTGTGCTGGGTAATCTTCTGACTTTCCCTTCTCGATCAGGCATTGATGACCGGGGACCAGATGAGGAGGTGCCTGGAGAATGAGGTCCACATCGAGAAGCGGAATGCCAATCAGTACCTTCGAGAAGAGAAGAACATCAAGCTTGAGCTGACGGCCGCTCAGGGGAAAGTGCAGGCCTTCCAAGCCGAGTTCGCCTTTCAATAGGATGGGCATCTTCGTGAACTGGCCGCGGCCCGGGAAAAGGCACAGGCGGAGTACGATGAGATGGCAATGGCGACCACGGAAGAGGTGATCAGTGCCTAAGACGAGGCGTATGACAGGGCAAAGGAGCACTTTCTGCTCCTTTACCCCGAAGAGAAAATTGACCACCTCAACTACGGGTGGGTGCCCAC
The DNA here is from genome assembly GCA_017893485.1 of Hemerocallis citrina. Lineage (NCBI taxonomy): Eukaryota > Viridiplantae > Streptophyta > Magnoliopsida > Asparagales > Asphodelaceae > Hemerocallis > Hemerocallis citrina. The sequence continues at coordinate 78,800,519 of CM030364.1, forward strand.
GGTGCATCTGCCAACCCCCGGGGAAGAGGGAAATGAGGCTCCAAGGGATCCCAACTTAGAGAAGGTGGCGGAGGGTGCGGCAGTCGACGAAGAGGTGCAGATCCCCCCTCTGCAGTAGCTAAAATGCTTTCTTCGCCCTTTCCTTCTTTTTTTTTCTTTTTGTATTGCCGAATGGACTGGCCACCACCTTTTGTAAACAAATTTTGAATTAATACAATAGTTCTTTTGGCCAAACTTCTATGACTTGTGGATTTTTAGTGAATTGTGGTTTCCTTCTCTCTTGTCAGATTAACGAGGCCCTAGGTGCCGATCTTAGTTCTGCCGAGGTCCGTCGACTTCGGAATAAGCTAGAGTCCAAGAAGAGTGTCTTGATCCGCTATCGCTAGCAGGCTCGCGATCGAGAAGCCGCGGTAGGCTATTTTATGAACAAGTCCAAGGTGCTTAACTTAGAGGTTGCACGCCTAAAGAAGGCCATAGCCGATCGGGACTAGGGCAGTGCTGAGAAGAACTGGTCCCTATCCGATGCTTCCACAAGGCGACTGACCTCCAAGTCCATTCTTCGCGGGGTTGTGGTTGAAAAGGAGTTGGAGATTCGGAGGTTGAAGGTCCTGTTAGGCACCGGACGGTTTCGGTTCGGCCATCCAGAGCTAGGAGGCCCTTCTGTTTTGGGCTCCTCGCCGACCCTGATTTGGAGATGGCAAGGCCTGCTAATGCGCAGAGCTCCATTGCGGGGATGTCGACAATGGCTACACCCAAGATGGGGGATGAGGTTGCTAGAAGGAAGACTCGTTCCGCAGGACCCGAGACGGCTTTTGTGAGCCCGGAGGGCCTGGCAAGAGACTCTTAGGTAGATGTAGAGGAAGAATGCTATAACATTTTTTAATTGTACCATAGCCTTTGAGGGTTCTTATGAATAAGATTTGATTTTTCCGATCCTCTTTGACTTGGAAAAACTAGGATGTTGACTATTCCTCGAACCGGGCGCCGAACCCCCTACTTTGTAGAAAACGTGGGAGTGACTCGAGACCCATGTCAAGTGCAGATTCGCCCTAATTAGGATTGTGACTCGGGGGGAGGATCCCTGTTTTGCGCGGGAGCTGAGCCGTTTCGTCTTCCAATGTCGCTTAATAGGGGACGTTTCATCTTCCAATGTTTCGACTTCCCAATGTCATAAATGCGCCTTTCTTGTGGGCTATATAACCCTCACCCCTCCATCAGAAGTTCATTAGAAATCATCTCACTTCACCATGAGTTATCATCGCTGGTGACTCTCTTGCCACCCTCTGACAATTTGGGGTAATGGCTATAAGTGCTGTTTTATCCCCTGTTGCCAGCGGGTGAAAGGTGGGTCGGTCCCGGAGGCAGGGCTCGGGGCGCTTGTCGAAGCCCCCAATGAAACTTTTGGCCGAGAGTCCCAGATCGGTGGCTCCCCTCCCACCCTCTGATAATTGGGGGTAACGGCTATGAGTGTTGTTTATCCCCTGTTGCCATCGAGTGAAAGGTGGGTCGATCCATGGTTCGGGGCTCGGGGCGCTTGCCGAAGGCGAGCGCCTTAAATCTTAATGAAAATTTTGGGTAGGGGGAGAGCTGAAATCCCAGCTGAAGGTTCAAGACTTGTTGGCTTTGACGAAAACCCCTCGGGCGCTCGGAGTCCGACCCGAGCTACGAGAGTAAGGGGTGTTGAAGACGCCCTAAAGCTTGAGAAAGCTAAGGCGTGGCTCGAGGTCAACACCGAATATCGAGCCCCCTTAACATGTGAGAGTTGTCAGGTTATGGCTCGGGGGCCCTGCCGAGCGCGAAGCCCTGTTAGCTTGAGAAAGCTAGGGCATGGCTCGAGGTTAATGCCGAATGTTGAGCCCCCTTAACATGGAAGAGTTATTCGATTGTGGCTCGGAGGCACTGCCGAGCGTGAAGCCCTGTTAGCTTGAGAAAGTTGGGGCATGGCTCGAGGTCAATGCCGAATGTCGAGCCCCCTTAACATGGAAGAGTTGTCGGGTTGTGGCTCGGAGGCACTGCCGAGCACGTAGTCCTATTAGCTTGAGAAAGCTAGGGTGTGGCTCATGGTCAATGCCGAATATCGAGCCCCCTTAACATGTGAGAGTCGTTGGGTTGTGGCTCAGAGGCATTGCCGAGCGCGTAGCCCAGTTAGCTTGAGAAAGCTAGGACATGGCTCGAGGTCAATGCCAAATGTCGAGCCCCTTTAACATGTGAGAGTTATCGGGTTGTGGCTTGAGGGCACTGCTGAGCGCGAAGCCCTGTTAGCTTGAGAAAGCTAGGGCGTGGCTCGAGGTCAATGTCGAATGTTGAGCCCCCTTAACATGGAAGAGTTATCGGGTTATGGCTCAAAGGCACTACCGAGCGCGAAGCCTTGTTAGCTTGAGAAAGCTAGGGCGTGGCTCGAGGTCAATGCCGAATATCGAGCCCCCTTAACATTGAAGAGTTGTCGGGTTGTGAATCTGAGGCGCTGCCGAGCGCATAGCTCTGTTAGCTTGAGAAAGCTAGGGTGTGGCTCGAGGTCAATGCCGAATGTCGATCCCCCTTAACATGGGAGAGTCTTCGGGTTGTGACTCGGAGGCATTGCCGAGCGCGTAGCCGAGTTAGCTTGAGAAAGCTAGGGCGAGGCTTGAGGTCAATGCCGAATGTTGAGCCCCCTTAACATGTGAGTGTAATATCTTAGATTTCTATTCATAATTAATTGAGAATTTATTGATTTTACGTGTATAAATTCTTGTACATTTTTCCTTAAAAATTATCTCTTTTATAATATGAGCAAATGATCATTTTAAATTCTTCTTTTTAATTTCTAAAAGCCTATTTTTAAAAGCCTAAGGCCTATTTTTCTAATTTAAGCCCATCCTAATTAATTAAGTGTTTTATTAATAACCCATGAGTCTAAGGCCCACTATTTGAAGCCCATTAATTAAATTACCTTTTAATTGTTATAACATATAGTGTAGACACATTTAGTAGACAATAAACTAATTAATCTTGTACAACAATTAATAGGGGTACTATGGGAGACACGTGCATTGCACTAGCACGTGTCTGGTGAGCATGGGGAGTGTGGCCGGATGGGAGCAAGAGAGATGGAGAGAGTGGTGTAGTGGATGGAGTGGTTATGTGATCATGGGTAGTTGCTGCAACTCTTTAACACATCCTAGCCTTCTATTCTTAACCATTTGATCTAATCCTGGCCATCTATTTTCTCTCAAAAAAGTATAAATACCCCCCTCACCCTTCTCATGAAGTACATTAGAAATTTGATAAAAAGAAAGAAAGAAAAGAATTAGAGTGAGAAAAAGATTAAGAGTATTTGTGAGATTAAAAGAGTGAGAGTCTTTGTGTGTGTGCTTATCCAAGGAGGTGGCCGGCCTACTTCAAGAAGCAAGAGAGAGAGCTCAGGTTCCATACAAGAAAGGAGGAGGAGATGCGTTGGAGGCACAAACTAGGAGGAAAAGGATCCATTCGTTCATTCTTGGAGATTTCTAGGCTTTCTATTCGTTTTCTTCAATAGGTGGGTGATTCTCACGCTTCTAATTTAGACATCATGCTAGGATTTGAATTGATAGAATTGCTAAAGAGAAACTAAGTAATTTAGCCTCATGTTTGCCTATTTAGAGAAGAAAAATTGTAGATAAGAGAATGCTTGACCAATTGATTGCCAATTGCTAAGATTGTAGTTTAATGTGCTAGAATCTATCATGCTTTTGAAATATGGTTTATTGAGAAATTTGTGCTCATGAGACGAATGATTGATTAAATTCACCATGAAAATTCAATTGTCAAATTTTAAGCAACACCAATGTAGAAAGATGAAAACTTGTGTTCTAAAAATATTCTTTTGTGAAAACTTTGATTATAAATAATGTGAAAATTGTGATCTTGTTCTCATTGTCAAAAATACATCCATGATCTACTTTAAATTGCAATCCGGTGCAATTGACAGTCGACCGAATTAGAGCCGACAGTCGACTGTCAGGTAATAAATTTCGGATTTTAGTTACGGAACAGTCGACCGACTAGATTGTAACAGTCGACTGCCCTGACTATTGTTTTTTGAGTTTTAAATCCTCGCAGAACAGCCGACTGACCATGTTTTAACAGTCGACTGTCCTGACTATTGGTTTTCGAGTTTTAAATCCTCACAGAACAGCTGACTGGCCATGTTTTAATAGTCGACTACCCTGACTATTGGTTTTCGAGTTTTAAATCCTCGCAGAATAGCCGACTGGCCATGTTTTAACAGTCGACTGCCCTGAAGTTCAAATAATATCTAGATTTCATGAGATAATTTTCTATAACCTTTGGCCTAGTATAAATGAGAATTTGAGACTATTTTTGTAAGAAAGAACATACTATAAATTGTTAGTTTAAATTGTCTTTGGATAAAGAAAAATAAATATATTGTTTAAAAGAGTTTTGAAATGAGATTTGATAATGGAAAAATTGAAAGTGTGAATTTGGGATTTAGTATTGATAAAATGAGAATAAAAGAATTATGAATGTGACAAGTTAGAAAATGAATTCATTTTATTCTATGCATGAAATTGTACATGAAAGTGAAATCAATTGTCGTGATAAATTATGAAAGATCTTATAAATATGAATACACAAATGCAATGAACATGAAATGGAATTGAAAGCTAGAGGGTAGCCAAGCCTTATACCGGCATTGAAAGAATATTTTGAGATGAGACATTGAAAAGGAAAGACCAAGTTTGGGTCGCATTGCTGAATTGATGATTAAGACCGGTGTAGAGGAAATGTTGACTTTAGACTATTGATTTTATTCCCGAGTTAATATCTAGGGATTAGATACATAGTAAAGATGTGATGAAAGTAAGAGAAAAACACGAGTATGAGGGCCTCGGAGCTACGGCGTGAGAGTATTCACAGGCTGTCTACACGATGCGTCGTGTCTTGACGTGAATACGTCTGTACCGCAGGCGACGCTTGTGGGGTGCTTGATGACTGCGGGTGGTGTCATGTCCCATGATGGAGGCTGAATTGTCCATAAGTTCTACACGATGTGTCGTGTCATGACGTGGGATTCCCCTCCAGGTTGTCTGGACATGAGCTCGTAACTCATAGATTATCTAAGATACTTATTGTAGTTACCGTAGTAGTTAAGTCATGGAGAGGGAATGAACCCTATAATATGAAGAACGATTAAGGGCTTGCCCTCGGACCTATATAGTATGGGATGCATAGAATCCAAACAAGTGTGCATTAGTGTCATGTAATATAAATAATTGCATTAAGGACTAAGTACACAACACAACACGACATCAATAGGATAGTCCCTTTGTAGCATTGTTTGTGATCAAGTCTGTGGTTTGTTAAAGTATTTGAGAATCGTTATACTGTTCGGCATAGCAAGGATGGCCGTGTATAACTTTTTGTCGGTTGTAAGCAACTGACGTGCCCAAAGTTTTTATGCAGGATAAAATGCATGAAAAGACTAAGGAGGAATTGATGCTTAAAGAATTATTCAAGTGTTGATGTATTTTATTCATGTAATTGTTGTAACTTTGCTTCCGCTATTTAAAAATGTAACTCTGATGTAATAAAGTTTTAAATTCCTTGTAAAATTGTACGAGGAGAAGTGTAAAGATCCTGTACAACTTCATATTTGGTCTTTTTTGGAATTCGGGGTGTTACAGTGAGAGTCTTTGGGTTGTGGCTTGGGAGTATTGACGAGCGCAAAGCCCTGTTAGGTTGAGAAGGCTAGGGCGTGGCTCGAGGTTAATGCTGAATGTCGAGCCCCCATAACATGGGAGGAAAAAAAATTTAAAATGTAGGAGAAAATCAAAATTACACTGTTATTTACAAAAAAGGAAAAGCACGTAAGTGCCGACTATAATGGAATGGTTACATAAGTTTAGCCCTCTCCTTCGAGGAATTTAATGACGTGCTCCGCATTCCAGGGCCTTTTGATTATCCTGCCTCCCAGGTTTGCGGGTCGGTATGTGCCTGGGCGTACCACTTCGGAGACCTTGTAGGGGCCCTCCCAATTAGGCGATAGTTTTCGCTTTCCTCTGGGGTCGGATACCGCGAGTTTTCTGAGCACGAGGTCACCTTGCTTGATGTCTGTTGGGTGGACCTTCTTGTTGTAGAATTTCTTGATCCGTTTTTGGTATATGCTTCTGCGAATGGCGGATCTTTCCCTGACCTTGTCGATGAGGTCTAGATTGGCTCTGAGGTCTGAAGAGTTGTCCTCCTTATTGAAGGCCAGGATCCTGGGTGAGGGGAGGCCGATCTCTAGCGGAATAACAGCCTCGGCGCCGTAGGTGAGGTTGAAAGGGGATTCGCCCATGGGGATTCTCTTAGTTGTTCGGTGTGCCTATAGTACGGTGGGCAGCTCGTCGACCCATTGCCCCTTTGACGAATTATCCAGCCGCTTCTTGAGGCCGACTAGGATCTGGTGGTTTGCATTCTCAGCTTGGCCGTTTGATTGAGGGTGGCATACCGATGAGAAGCATTGATGAACGCCAATCTCTTCGCAGAACTTTCGAAAGTTTTTACCCACGAACTGGGTCCCGTTGTCAGTGATGAGCACCTGCGGGATCCTGAATCGGCAGATGATGTTCCTCCAGAAGAATTGTTGAGTTTGATGCTCGGTGATCGTGGCCAGGGGTTCTGCCTCGATCCACTTTGTGAAGTAGTCGATGGCCACCACCAGAAATTTTCTTTGGCCCGTTGTTTGTGGGAAGGGGCCGACTAGGTCCATCCCTCACATAGCAAAGGCGGTCGGACTGGATAGGGATCGAAGGTTGGCCTGGGGATGCCTCTTCACCGACGAGAATCTTTGGCATGGGCCGCATCTCTTGACGAGATCTTGGGAGTCTTGAAGCATGGTAGGCCAGTAGTACCGTGATTTAGGGCCTTTCAGGCGAGCGACCTGCTCCCCACTGACATCCGCCGATTCCCTCGTGCAGTTCCCTTAAAGCGTACTTTGCCTCGTTGGGGCTAGGCAACAGAGGTAGGGCCTACCGTCGGCTATTGTGTATGAGTGCTTGAAGAGCGTTCCATCGATTAGGGTGAATCTTTCAGAGCGGACCCTGATCCTTCTTGCTTCGACCTGGTCTGGAGGGAGCTCGCCGTCCAGAAGGAATTTTTGAATGGGCGTTGTCCAGTTGTCTGGTGGGAGATCAGTGGTGAGGTAGGAGGCTTCAGGGAGGTCGATGCTGGGCTTGAGGAGGACTTCGATCAGAACGGTGCGGTCGAGCCCCTCGAAGGATGACGAGGCGAGCTTTGATAATGAATCTACCTAGGCATTCTATACCCTGGGGATCCGTTCTACCGAGTGGTATTCGAAAGTCGCCAAGAGACGATGGACTACCGCCATGTACTGCACCATTCAAGCGTCGCGAGCTTCGTACTTCCCGGTGATCTGGTTGACCACGAGCTTGGAGTCGTTAAAGGCCTTGATGTGTCTGGATCTGGCCTTGTGTGCTAGGGTGAGCCCCGCTTCGTTGTTCAAAGCCGAGAAATTCAGACGGAGAGAATATTGAAGGACGAAATTATTGGGACCCTTCAGAATGATGCCTGCTCCGCTTCCTCCCTCACAAGACGAGCCATCGACATAAACCTCCCACATCGGGTCGGTCTCTTGGATGACGGTTGGCTCGGAAATAGTGCATTCCGTGATGAAATCGGCGAGGGCCTGCCCCTTGATGGCTGTCCTGGGCTGGTAGCTGATGTTGTACTGACTCAGGTCGATCGACCATTTGACCAAGCAGCCAGAAGTTTCGGGCTTGTAAAGGATGGATTTAAGAGGCTGGTCCGTGAGGACCTGAATAGAGTGGGCTTGGAAATAAGGGCGAAGCTTTCGCACGGCCATCAGAAGTGCGTAGGCCACCTTCTCCATTTTAGCATACCCAGTCTCTGTCGAAAGCAAGACTTTGCTCTCGTAATACAGAGGCTTCCGGACGCCGTCATCTTCCCGAACGAGAACGACACTGAGGGTGCTCTTCGAGGCTGAGAGATACAGCTGTAGGGATTTGCCCGATTCAGGTTTACTCCAGAGCGGAGGGTTGGCGAGATAGGACTTCAGCTGTTCAAATGCCTATTGCTGGGTGTCCCCCCACTCGAAGCCTTTGGCTCATCGAAGAGCCTTGAAGAATGGGAGTGACTTCTCCCCGGATTTTGAGAGGAAGCAGCTGATGGCCGCCTGCCTCTCCGTTAGGCACTGAATCTCTTTAACATTTCTGGAAGGGGCCATGTCGATAATGGCCCAGATTTTCTCGGGGTTCGCCTCTATGCCGCGCTGGCTGACGGCGAACCCCAGGAAATTTTCAGAGGAGACGCCGAAGGTGCACTTGGCGGGATTAAGCCTCATCTTATGTGATCAGAGGATGCCGGATGTTTCTTCAAGGTCGTCCACATGGTCCTAACCTCGCCGGCTTTTGACGAGCATGTCGTCGACGTATACTTCCATGTTGCAGCCGATCTGATTTTTGAAGACCCGGTTGACGAGTCTCTGGTAGGTGGCTCCGACGTTCTTGAGTCCGAAGGGCATAACCCGGTAACAATACAGACCTTGGTTGGTTACAAAAGAAGTCTTGGCATTGTCGGGAGGAAACATGCGGATTTGGTTATAGCCTGAAAAGGCGTCCATGAATGTCAATAGCTCGTGACCCGATGTCGCGTAGATTAGGGCGTCGATGCTCGGGAGAGGGAAAGGATCTTTTGGGCATGCCTTGTTGAGATTTGTGAAGTCTATGCAGATCCTCCAGCTTCCGCTAGCCTTCTTCACCATAACGACGTTAGCCAGCCACTTAGGGTAGCTGACCTCCTGGATGAATCGAGCGGACAACAGTTTGTCCACCTCAACATTCAGGGCTTGTTGCCTCTCTGGGGTGAACTTGTGCCGCTTCTGATGTATAGGCTTAGAGCCCGGGGCGACGCTCAGTTGGTGCATGATCAGATCTTCTAAAATCCCAGGCATGTCTGACAGGGTCTAGGCAAAGAGGTTGATGTTGCGGCGGACGCAATCAATCAGGCCCAGCTTCAAGTCTAGGAACAGGGTGCGGCTCACATGGAAATGTTTGGATTTGTCATCCGCCTCGAACGAGACTTCCTCGAGTTCGTCTGTCGGTTCTGACTCCGAATGGTCTCTCTGGGGAGGGAGCTCCATTGCATCGAGGGGATATACCCAGCCCCCGACCGTGGTCATGTAGCACGAACGTGCCGACTCTTGGTTGCCTTAGACGACCCCAATCTTGAGGTCGGTGGGGAACTTTAGGTTCAGATGGTAGGCCGAGGGGACGGCCTGGAATGAACAAAGCTCGGGTCGGCCGAGGATGGCATTGTATGCTGCCTTGACGTTGACCACCATGAAATCCATCGACTCGGTACGGAGGATGGGGGCCATGCCTGCAGTTACATTTAGTGTCATAATCCCCTCAATTTGTACGGGGACGCCCGAAAACCCGTGAAGGGTGTAACCAGCCGGCTTGAGCTTTTCTCGGGGGAGTTTGAGGTTCTCAAATGCTTCCAAGAAAAGGATATTAACCGAGCTGTCGTTATCCACGAGGATACGGCGGACCTCAAAGTTGGCCATGACAAGGCTTATGACGAGGGCATTGCAGTGCGGCAGCCAGATGCCTTCGAGGTCCTCCCAAGAGAAGGAGACCTCCCGCTGCTGAACCCGAGGGGAGGGATGGTCTCAAACAGAGTTGACCTCTCGGACGAAATCCTTGCGAGAGGTATTGGATTCCCCTCCCACGGGTCCACTATGGACGCAGTGCAGGATAGCCGGTCCCCCTATCTCTTCGGGTTCGAGGTCGGGCTCGGGCCACCGGCTGGTCATCCGTAGAGGAGACGAAAGCCTCGGGCTCCTCGGCTCTCTCTGGTCTTTGGGATTGGCCCAGACGAACTCCCTTAGATACCCTTGTTGGATGAGGGCTTCGTTCTCGTCTTTGAGGACTCGGCAATGATCTGTATTGTGCCCGGTGTCTTGGTGGAAGCGGCAGTAGAACCTTTGGTCTCGCTTATTACCGTTGTTGCTCGGTCGGGGAGGGAATCGGACGATCCCTTTATCCCCAATCTCCATCAAGATTGCCGAGATTTTCTGAGTCAGGGGCGTATATCTCTCAAATCGGGGACCGGGGGGACCCTCTTGAGACCAGCTGTTTCTTTCGCGGGTTTCTTGAAGGGCTTAGCATCATCGACCTTAAGCTTTCCCTTAGTAGTGGCTTCTTTGGTGCCCTCGGGATTAAGGGCCTCCTCGGCCCGAATATACTTCTCGACCCTATTGAGTAGGTCGGGGAAGTCCACGGGTGGCTTCTTGGCTAAGGAAGCCTTGAGCTGGCCGTGGCAGACGTTGTGTCGAAAGGCTGCGGAGGCGACCCCTGCGTCGAGGGAGGAGACTGACCTCGCCTCAGTGGTGAATCTCCGAACGAACTCATGGAGGGATTCCCCATCCTTTTGTTTATGGTCCGGAAGGGAAGAGCTCATCTTCTCGACCTTCCTGCTGGTCACGAAGTGGGCTAGGAAGCCCGCCTCTAGTTGTTCGAAAGAGAAGACTGGGCCGGGGGTACGTTTGGAGAACCAATCCCAAGCCGAACCAGAAAGGGCAGCAGGGAAGGCACGGCAGAGGAGGAGATCCGCAGCGTTGTGAATCATCATGAGGGTCTTAAACCCCTCCATGTGATCAGCGAGATCACCCTCGCCATTGTAGGTCTCGAATTGAGGAGGCCTGAAGTTCCGAAGGATCTCGGCTTCTATGATTTGGGGGGAGAAAGGGGGTCCAGTCTGCTGATGTCCGCGACCTGGTACTGATCCACCTTCGCCGAGATGGGCAAGGCGGTTCTCCATCTCCTCTAAACGATGAAGGATGGTGTCTGCCTGAACTTGGGGCAGGCAGATCCGAGGGATTCGCCGCCTCCTGTTCCTGATCGTAGGTCGGAACTATTGCAGACCTCGGTGGTCTGGCCACCTCGGATGGCTTAGAGGATCTCGTCCCGAAAATTTTGGAACTCAACCCTTGTGACGAGGGCTTGCCCCACCGGGTCCTGCAGAGGCGGAGGTCCACAGGGCGAGCGGCTATGTTCTGGATCTCGTACCTAGGACGGCCGTCGGTAATGGTTCGAGACCAAGTTGGAAGCGGCCTCTCCCCTAGTTCGGCTGGCCTGCCGATCTGAGATGATGCGGCGTAGATCAGTCGCATTCGAAGGTCTTACCGTGCCGTTTACCCGAGGTTGGTTGGAACCCTGGGCATCCGCGTGGCTGTGATGTGAGGGGTCTGGATGTCTTGCCGAGGTGACGGCCCATCCAACTTTGGGAGCCATGGAAGAGCTTGGACGCGAGGTGACGTCCCTGACCGGGCTCGGTCTGGCGACAGTACTAAAAGAAAGTTTTCCACAGACGGTGCCAACCTGATGCTATTTATTTTTGGGGTGTGGGGGGCAACAGGTGTGAGTTCTTGTAATTTGTGAGGAGGGAACTATAGTACTAGCATCGGACCGACCCCGGGGAGCAGGACGGGTTCGGGGGTAGCAGCCGAGGGGTAGAGGCCGGTAGCTCGGCTCGAAAGTAGGAACAGAGAGGTAGAGGCTGGGTGCTCGACTCGGTCTTTTGTACCTGCACACTGCCTAGAAACACCAGGAGAACCCGGCGACAGGCCCTCTGACGATCTAGTCAGTCACTGGGAAAGAGACTGGGCAGCTAGGGTTAAGATGGGGAGAGATTGATTACCTTGTGAAGTGAGGAAGGGGTATGGTATTTATAGGTAGAGGAAAACGGGTATGGGACCTTAGCGAGCCGTGTCGGACCCGTTTGCCTGTGGGCCTGAGGTGGCAGGGGTTCGATGGACTTTTGTTGACCTGATGATCATGGAAGAGCAGGATTTGAAGAGATCTGATGGCCCAAAATGGGCCACGTCATCTAACCCATATCACTCAAATCAAGATTAACTCTTCAGATTGACTTCATATACATTTCACTCTCAGTTCTGATGAAAACAGAGTGAATTGAAAATATCAGACCAAGACTAACAGAGTCAATTTATTCAGGGAGTCGATATAATTACCCAAACAACACTAGAGCTGTGAAGGTTCAGGTGATTTGTGGTTATAATGGTAAAAATCGCAGCAAATCAGGGTCGTACGATTCCTGCACAGATCTCAAAGCTTCTACAGGCAGATCAACCATAACGGGCCTCATTAACAGGTTCGGGCCTTCTCCAAGACATGGTCTTCTTTCAAGCACATAAAGAGTGACAGACTTGGCTCACTAGGAGAGACACCTAGCCCATGCAGGCTAGGAGTCAAATTTTTTATCCCCTAAAAGGAGAACTTATCTCTTGAAGGGGAGGAACATAAAGAGGATAAGGAATTCATATCGATCCAACGGTTCCAGATTGATCTTGATATGTTTCTCAGGCCTATAAGTACCCCTCTCCCTCTACAGTCAGAAGGTAATCAACAATTTGCCAGTTTCTCTCTCATACTCTCTTTCTCTTTCTGGTTCTGACTTGAGTATCGAAGGGTGTGTCGCTGGGGCCACCCCCCGATTTTTCAGGCTTTTTGTAGGTCCATCGGCCGCATCAGCAACCGTCAGATTTAGATTACGGTGGTTAATCAACGATTCAGATTCAATATCAGGGGCTCTAACCGGTTTTCACGGCCAAGGTCAAAGGTCAGACTTTTAGTAGTTTCCATAAATTATTAACTTACTATCTGTTTTCTCCCACACCAAAATAAGCAGCAACAGATTGGCGCCGTCCATGGAAAACTACACAAGTCAGACTTGCCGCCATGCCACCAAGACTAAGAGGCAGAGGCGCGGCCTTAAGCCGTCGCACCAACTCTCTTTGTCCACTAGCTCCTCCTATGGAAGATCCGATTCCTTCTCAACAGTCACCCCGAAAGCCTAGTCACGCTCCTTCCCACGGAGAGGCGCAACGGAGAGGCGCCGGGGGGCTCCCAACTAAACCGTCATGAACAACATCCTCGTACGACCGCATCTCAGTCCATAATGCGTCAACTGATTCAATGGCCTCGCGAGGCCCTCGGGGGTCTAGGGATCTTCGCCAGATCATCAGTTCTAGACAACATGGAACTGTTCTATGAATCCAATTAGACGAGAGGCACGCCCGATCCGAAGCCTCTCGCTCGGGACATCAAGCAAACCAGAGAACCAACTTTCCTAGACAGAGATCAAGGTAACTCTCCTCACACAGGGGGCACACCACCACGAGGAGCCCGACTCTTGAGAGTCGAAAGCTTCTTGTGCAGAGCAAAGGGGAAAATGCCCCAGTCACTAGGGCCGAATTGGATAAGTTCAAGCTGGACATTCTCCATGTTATCCAAGGAAGTCAAGATCTGGGCCAGCTCCTCAACGAAGGATTTGCCGACTCAACTGGATCCCAGAGGAAGGACGACGAAGGTATCCAAGAGGTAGAGAATCGTCTAGAATAGATGAAGAATGAGAGAAACCGCTCTAGCAGGGCCTACCGCCCTAGCCAACCTCTGTTACGCCCCACATCCCAAAATACGGGAATACGAGTCCGTGACGAAGGCCCAGCGGATGATATTAACATCATCCATAAGCTGTTCTAGTCTTAACTCAACAACATGAAAATAAATAATCATTACCACGCAGAAAAATATAATCACATAAAGAGGATAAAATCCAATAACCAAATCTGGGATACAAGAACTTACCAAATAGTTTGAGAATATGCAATGCAGTAATAGTTCGACGAGTTCCTTTCAGTTACCCATCACTGTACCTGTATAACATAACTCAAAAGAAAGAGGAAGAGAACCCGTCAGAGCAAGCTTCGGGCGACAAGTAGTAGGATGCAGTTAAATAGGAAATAAAGGACTATATAACAAAAACAGAAATTGGAACGATATCGGAGTCAATAAATGATAAACGATAACAAAATCAAAAGTTGATAATCAATAATTCAGATATCAGGAATTAATGTTTAATAACTAATATTCAGTATTAGTGTCAATATTCAGTGTTCATTTATGTCTATAAGTCTTTTATCAATCCTAACTAATGCACATACTACTACATCCCATACCACAGGTTCAGTGCATACAAAACAGTGTTCGTTTTAGACTTCGTGGTGGGATCTACAGAGCGTGTACTGGGTGTAACAAGATAACATGATAACAAGATAACATGATAACAAGTTCACAAGTATTTCTCCACCTTCCATGACAATAGTCCATGTAAACAAGAAGAGCCCTACCGAGTACATTTTCTGAGATTATCCACTACTAAGTCAACCCTTATTAACCCCGACTTGTTTAATATTTCGTTAACAATCATTTATGAACATGCATGTGATCAATGTGGACGATGATATCAATAGTCATGCAACAGGTACAATCGATGAGATCGGTAGCACTAGTACAATCTCAAGATGATATCAAGACTATACAATACATGAAACATACATGGTACAATACATTAATTATGGAAAACATGGTTTATATACAAAACATGACAATATATGGACTCAATGTACAACAATTTTTATATGCAAGGTCTTAAGTTTATGTGTCAGGAACTGGGTCGAAACCTCTGTACAAAGTCAAGCAAATGACAATACAGTATATGTGAATGTTCAATAGTACAATAAATTTAACGGTTTGGGATTGAAGTCAACAATAATAGCATGAAAAGACAACTATGAATCAATAGCATTATACAATAAAGAAATAACGGAGTTCAATTAAATGTGATATTCAAATTGATTACTACTTGCCGGATTTCAAAGAGTGTTTTCTTGAACTAGATACAATAAAAATGAGTTCAACAGACGCTTGCCTATTAGGAGACGATTCTGAATATAATATAATAACAGGATGAGAATCTCGGGCAACGAACCAAAACACGGGCAAGACATGAGTGCAAAAAAGCAACACAGAAACACCCACACAACAGATCAGCAAGCACACACGGAGCCCAAAGCAAAACACCAAACAACAGCACCAACACCGGATCAACCCAAACACCAAACACCGATCCCCGATCTCCTACTCCACAACAGCAAACACTCAAACACAAACCCACTCTCCCACACCAAACAGCACACACACAGTGGGATCCCCCTACTCTCCAAACAGCAAACACACCGACTATCTAATCCTACTTCATCTTCTCCAAGCGACAGATAGAGAGAGCGTTGACGGGAGAGGGGACAGTGACCACGGCAACTGGCGACGATGGCAACAGCAATGAGGCGACTATCGACGGGGACACTGGCGGCGGCACTGCGGTCGAGGAGCGACGCAGCGACGGGACGACGGCTCGATGCGACTCTGTTTTTCACCAAAAACAGGGGAGGCAAAAACAATGGGGTGTTCGGGCTTGGACGACAATAATGAGAGGAAGCCTCGGTGGTCGTCGACTGGCCGTCGGAGGATCAGTTGAAGACAGCAGCAACATCGGCAATGGCGCGCAGCGTCGACGAGAAGGGCGAGTGGAGAGGTGGTCGACTGGGTGGAGGATGGCGGTGACAGTCAACGAGAACAGGGCTTCGAGTGGGGAAGACGAGCGGTGACGAAGACGAGGCGATGGCGGAGGAGAGGGAGGCAATCAAAGGTTGAAGGTGGAGCTTCGGGATGGCGGCAATGGTAGGAGGCCAGGGCTCAGATGACTCGAGCGAGAGGTGCTCGCAGCTCGAGCGGCAATGGCGGGGCAATGCGAGGAAAGTGGTTGCTCGACGAGATGGCAGCGAAGTCGATGAGGGAGAGCAGAGGACGGAGATCGAGGCGATGGCTGACGAGGGGCTCGGAGTAGGCGACGGGAGGTAGTCACGACGGGATGAGGAAGATGATGGGTGCGATAGTGTTGACTAGGTGGCAGCGACGCTTGAGCCTGAGGCAAGACGATGGTGGTTGCACTGGTGATGGAGGCGAGGGTATCGAGGAGGTTCGAAGCTCGGCAATGGCGATAGTGGATGACGAGTTCTTAGGCAAAGTCAAAGAGGGCGGCTCGATGAGGGGTGCTTCGGAGGTTGATGGAAGGCGAGGTCGAGGGGATGACGATGGGTTCTTCGGCGGTTGGGGATGGAGGCGATGATTGAGGTGGAGTTGATGGCAGTGTTGTGGAGATGGCAACGGTGCCGCACAGTCGTGGTGGCGGAGTCGAAGGGGGGCTCGAGATGCTAGAGGGAGTCGTGACTCAGGGAAGAGGCAGCAAGGCGATGCTCTGTTTTGCTTTGGAAATAGAGGGGAGAGAGGAAGGCGGGGAGAGAGAAGAGTGGGGAGAGAGAGAGGGACAAGGTGAGAGAGTGGGGGTTTTTAATAAAATAATAAATAAAGTAATGGGTAGTTGAGATAGTGGGGATGTTGTTACGGGAACTGTGAAGAGGGGGTGAATGTGGAGAAATTGTATATGGGTGAGTATATAGGATTAATTCTGTACAAATACATATGGGTACTGGGTTTAGATTTGGGCTTGGTTTATGGGCTCAAAATAATTTAATAAATTAGTTATAGGATTGGGCTTATGATAAATAATTAAACAATTGGGCTTGGACTCAGGTTTTTAATAAAGAATGCAAATAAATATAAAATTCGGGCTTTAGATGATGGGCTTCATAATACTAAATAATAATACAAGATTATATTAAAATCATTGGGCTTTAACAAAAGTAGTAATAATAACACTAATAACAATACATATTAATAATAAAAATAATAATAACAATAATAATAATCGTCATAATCATACTAATAATAATAATAATAATAATAATAAACATAATAACAATACTAATAAGAATAATAATACAAGACAGAATATAATTTATGTTCAACATTTTCGTGAAAGTAATTCAATAATAACAATAATAATAAAATAATGAAAACATTAGCATTAATAATATTAATAATAGTAATAATCACATTACACAAAAAAAATAAGAATTTGACTTATCAACTTTATATTAAAATAATCCAAATAGGAATATATATAGTCGATCAAAAATAGAAAGTGAAGTTAAAATACACTATTATTTGAAATAACATAATCTTTGTTTAGAAAAGATTTTAACTGAAGATTCAAAACAATTTTTAACAAGTAATAATCGAAATACAGAAAATATTTGGGAAATACGTATTTACGGGAATGGGGGTTACAACCTCCCTTCAGCAAAACCATCCTCGATGCACACATTCCAAGAGACTTCAAAGCTCCTTTATTCGAATCCTACAATGGAGAATCAGACCTGACCAACCATATCGAGAGTTTCAAAACACTCATAATGGTCTATAATGCCACCGATGCGCTCATGTGTCAAACATTTTCCGCAAAACTGAAATGATCAGCTAGGGAATGGTATTCGCGTCTGACTTCAGAGTTAATATTCTCCTTCGATCAGCTCGAGGAGCTTTTCATTTCTCAATTCGTTACTAGCCGCAAGGCTGAAAAAACAAGTGCTTCCCTATTGGAACTGAAACAAAGAGATGGAGAACTGTTGAGAGACTTTGTCAAACACTTTACAACTGAAGCAAGGTCAATTTCCTCCTTGAAAACTTCAGTGGTGGCTACAGTTTTTCTCCACAACGTCACTAACAAAGACCTGAATGCTTCCCTCGCAAAAAAGCCACCCAAAAGTTTCACTGAGCTCCTGGAAAGGAGCAAAAAGTATATCAGGGTTGAGGAAGCTCTCTATCCTCAAGGCAAGAATGATTCATCTTCCGATTCATCTTCCGGGAACAAACGGACGAATACAAGGGAGGAAGAACCCAGGAAGTTCCAGAAAGATGGCGCAGGTCAACTCCGTCCAACTCTAGCGCCATGCTTCGACAAGTTCACTTCTCTCAATGCAAGCGTATCAGCCATCCTCATGGAAGTTGAGAAGGACGGAATAATCCGCCTTCCCCCAAGATGTCAACGTCTAGTAGGAGAAGAGACAAAAATAAGTGGTGCGCATTTCACAGAGATCATGGACACACTACTGACAACTGTGGAGCCCTTAAAGAAGAACTGGAAGCCTTAATCTGCAAGGGACTATCTCTCCAACTTCATTCAGAAAGACAATGATGCCGAAAACCCTCTGCCGTGGGGGGCTAATAAGCATCAAAAGAGGTCGTACAAATCGCAAGACTCTGAACACATGGCCGTCCTCCACTCCATTCATGGAGGCCCGGTGGGGGGAGATTCCAACTCCTCTCGCAAAATTTTTGTCAGGGAAGTCAACTCCATAGATAACATTCTGCCTGCCAAAAGCACCGGGTCCCCATATCTTTCTTCGACAAGGACTTACAAGGCGTCTGAACACCTCATTGCGACGCATTGGTCATAAACCTTTGCATGGCGAATCATGAGGTACGCCGCATCCTGGTGTACAATGGAAACTCAGTAAATATCCTCTTCATGGCCACATTCGAGGCTTTCAAGCTCTCCCGAGACCAACTCAAGCCAGCCGGTTATACACTCCACGGATTCTCCGGTGTCCCCATTCAAGCAGAAGGAGTCGTCACACTGGATGGGAAAGTAGGAAAGGCCCCCGTTATTCAAACAGAAGCATTGGACTTTATGGTAGTCGATGTCAAAGTTGCATATAATGCTATATTCGGTCGTCCTGGCCTAGCGGCATTCCATGCAGTTGCCTCCGCATTTCACATGAAAATGAAGTTCCCAATAACAGCTGGCGTAGGCCAAGCTGTAGGAAGCCAACAGGCAGCACGAGCATGCTATACCGCTACAATGGGGGGCTCGATTTTTCTCCTCGACGGCATAAAACTACCGCCAGAAAGCAGTCACGATAATTACAAGACTGTAAAAAAGATTGAAGCCACTGCCATAAACAATTCTACCAAGAACTTCCAAACCTGCTACATCATCTCTCACGAGGTCCAAACTAGTTCTCATCATAACACAGTAATAAACTTGAATCCCTCGCCTGAAGCCACTCCGCTCATTCAATGGAAACAAATAGTCATGCCTAAACACATTGGTGCATCATAAGATATTTCTTTCTCTATGCTAAACAATGGGGGGCTCCCTCCAAAATAGGCAAGTCTATGAAAGGTCTACCAAGTAGTTCGCATAACGGCTCATCAACTTGAAGAGCCGGGGGGCAAGG
Organism: Hemerocallis citrina; assembly: GCA_017893485.1. Classification (NCBI taxonomy): domain Eukaryota; kingdom Viridiplantae; phylum Streptophyta; class Magnoliopsida; order Asparagales; family Asphodelaceae; genus Hemerocallis; species Hemerocallis citrina. The sequence continues at coordinate 78,819,582 of CM030364.1, forward strand.
AGATATCAACAGAACTTGGAAGGTAGAACACCTTGTGAATGTGAACGAGGGCGTCTAAAACTTCCTCTCTTAATAGTAGTCACAATTTTTCTCAATTTGTAATAACGGCCAGCTACTAGAGCAGCCGCTTAGTTTTATTTTCCAATAAAATGTAGTATGAACTTTTGCAAAGCTATTGTACAGGCCAACGGAAGCATACAATGAGTTGAGTGTCAAAATTGTACACAAAATGGCACCAAAAACTCGTTAAAAGCTTCCTACAAGACGGGTTCGGAGTCCATACCTATGGTTCGAAGTTACTCTAGCAATTTGCAATGAAGCAAGTTCAGAGTGCGCTTCGCTATTCGATCTGCTCCTGCAATCGGTTAATTCATTAAAGCAAACAACAAGATAAATGCCCAACCTACACCTAGAGCAGCGCTAAACACTCGTTACAAGCTTTCCCTAAGACGGATTCAGAGTCCATACCCATGGCTCAAAAATACTCTAGCAATTTGCAAAGAAACAAGTTCAGAGTGCGCTTCGCCATTCGATCTGCTCCTGCAATCCGTTATCACCTCCACGACTGATTCGAAGTCCATACCCATGGTTTGAAGTTACTTTAGCAACCTGCAATTAAGCATGTTCACAGTTCAACTCGCCATTCGATCTGCTCCTGCAACCTGTCAATACTCAAACTAACAAGTTTGGAATCCGTACCCATGGCTCGGAGTTACTCTAGCAATCTGCAATTACACACGTTCAGAGTTCAACTCGCCATTCGATATATTCCTGTAACTAGTTAAAATTCCTTGAAGACAGATTAAGAGGTCCAAAATCATGGATCGCAGTTACTCCAATATCACTTGTAAAAGCAACACTTAGAGTTCAACTCTCCACTCGATGTGACTCTCACAATTTGTTGAAGGACCCATATGGCATGTTTGGAAAACGACTCTCCCTTAGAGTTGCTCTAACAACTAACTGAGTTCAAGGCGGAGAAGTTCTAAACTCCGTCACACACCGTTGACGGTTCGTTATCTATACGCAACAGACGTGAAACCCTATTATTTAGCTACAAAGAACTAGTCGATAGCACATCAACCTTGACAACAAGGATCAAGCGTATGGAGAGAGTTCATAAAAAATCACAGAACTATCGCAAACCCATATGTTCAAGATCCAGTATCAGTACAGATATTTACAAATACAAAACGGCTAGTCCAGAGTCTAACTCTCCCCAAGAGCAGCTTATACGACTAGTCAACCCCCAAGACGAAGAATCACAGGACAAGACATCGGCACATAGAAGACTTCTTATTCCACAAACTACAAATCTCATGACAACAACAGAATTATAATGAGTCTACGTTTCATGGCTAAGAATCGATACCGAAAGTCTTGCAAACACTGTACAACAAACTGTCCTGCAAGTTGTTCTTCCACTACACACTAGAAGGATGCTCTGCCTAAGAGAAACAAACCTCTTCATCGGCCTCCTACCAACTAACAGCTCCATAAGACCGCCTCAATTCTTGATGATGAAATTCAAGACAAGTCTCCCTTAGGCGGCAAGCTCCAAGTTTATCCTACCACCTTCACCTGAGTAGGCCCCATGTCTGTCTTGCTTAAAGCACCGTGCAAACGAAAGAGTCCCAACTCCGTCAAGCACAGTGTATCACGAAGGAGAACAAGATCAATGTCCCGGGGAACCACATTTGATGTATGCAACCACTTTTCAGTAAAGAGAAGAATGGAAACACTTCAACGCTGAATAAACACAAGTGACTTCACTTTAACATTAAAAAGATTCAGAACACCCACAACTCATTCGCTCTAAAAATGAGTTCGGCGCTATGCATGCCACTTGAGTTCCTCTGGCCAATAACTCGGTAACTCCAAACAACGAGTTCAATGCTCTGCTCTCTGCATGAGCTCTGTCTACAACTCGTTGACTCCAAAGAGCGAGTTCAATGCTATGCTCTCCGTACGAGCTTCGCCAATAACTCGTTGGCTCCAAACAACGAGTTCAATGCCTTGGTCTTTGCTCAAGCTCCACCAAATAGCTCGCTAGCTCCAAACAACGGGTTTTACGCTTTGATTGCTGCTTGAGCTCCGTCAACTACTTGTTGGCTCTAAAGAACGAGTTCAATGCTCTGCTCTCCGCACGAGCTCCATCAACAACTCGCTGGCCCCAAATAACGAGTTCAACACCTTGGTCTTCACTCAAGCTCCACCAAATAGCTTTGTGGCTCCAAACAACGAGTTCAACGCCATGCACTCCATATGAGCTTCGTCAATCACTCGTTGGCCCAAAACAACGAGTTGAACATCTGGGTCTTTGCTCAAGCTCCACATAATAGCTTGTTGGCTCCAAACAACGAGTTCAGCACTTGGTTCTCTGCTTAAGCTCCATCAACAACTCGTTGACTCTAAACAACGAGTTCAACGTTCTCTCACTGCTTCAGCCCCGTCAATAATTTGTTGGCTCCAAACAACGTGTTCAACGCCTTGGTCTCTGCTCAAGCTCCACTAAATAACTCGTTAGCTCTAAACAATGAGTTCAACGCTCTGCTCACCGCTTGAGCTCTGTCTATAACTCGTTGGCCTCAAACAACTAGTCCAGCGCTCTGCTTTCCGTTCGAGTTCCATCAACAACTCGTTGGGTCTAAATAACGAGTTCAATGCCTTAATCTTCGCTCAGGCTCCATCAACAACTCGTTGACACTAAACAATGAGTTCAACACTCTGCCAATCCGCTTGAGCTCCGTAAACAATGAGTTCAATGTTTTTATCACCGCTTGAGCCCCATCAACAACTCGTTGACACCAAACAGCGAGTTCAGCGCTCCACTCACTGCTCGAGCTTCATCAATAACTCGTTGGCTCCAAACAACGAGTTCAATGCCTTGGTCTTCACTCAAGCTCCACCAAATAGTACGTTGGCTCCAAACAACGAGTCCATTGTTGTGCTCACCGCACAAGTTCCATCAACAACTCGTTGGCTCCAAACAATGAGTTCAACACCTTGGTCTTCGCTCAAGCTCCCCAAATAGCTCATTGGCTACAAACAACGTGTCCAATGCTCTACTCACCGCTTGATCTCCATCAACAACTCGTTGACTTCAGACAACAAGTTCAATGCTCTGCTCTCAGCACGAGCTCCATCAACAACTCATTGGTTCCAAACAACGAGCTCAACGCCTTGGTCTTCGCTCAAGCTCCACCACAGAACCTGTTAGCTCTAAACAACGAGTTCAACGTCTTGCTTTTCGCACGAGCTCCATTAAATAACTCGTTAGATCCAAACGACGAGAGCATCGCCCCGCTCCTTGCTCGAGTCCTCCCAATGCCAGAATCCACCACTAGCTTTCCGGGTGCAAATGGCAAGCTCAAATGTCTGACTCCGTCTCAAATCTCTCTCTAAACTCGTTGGGATCAAACGACAGTCTCTACATCAACTCTATCTCAGAGTTGTCTCTACAGTCTTGTCGGGGTCAAACGACAGTTTCTAAACCAACTCCACTATGAGTTGCCTCTACAAACTCGTCGGGGTCAATCAACAGTTTCTAAACCAACTCCACTACGAGTTGCCTCTACAAACACACCAGGTCCAAACGATAGTTTCTAAATTAACTCGATCAAGAAGTAACCTCTGTAAACTTGCTGGGACCAAACAGCAAATTCAAACTCAACTTTATCTCAGAGCTCTCTCCAAACTCGCCGGGATCACACAACAGTTTCTACATCAACTTCATTTTAGAGTCGTCTCTGAACTCGCCAGGATCAAATGACAGTCTCTGCATCAACTCTATCTCAGAGTTGTCTCTAAACTTGCTGGAATCAAACAGTGAGTTCTACACCAACCCCACTACGGGTTGCCTCTCCAAACTTGCCGGGGTCAAACGACAAGACCAACGATCAACTCAGTCGCAAAGTTGCCACTATTAACTTGTTGTGCGCAAACAATAAGCTCAACGTTCAACTCCGTCTCAGATTTGCCTATACGAAACTTGTCGGGTGCAAACGGCAAGCTCAAACATCCAACTCCGTCATAGAGTTCTCCCCAAACTTGCTGGAAATAAACAGCAAGCCCATACCAACCCAGTCAAAGAGTTGCCTCTCTAAACTTTTCGGGCACAAACGGCAAGATCAAACGTCCAACTCCGTCACAGAGTTCTCTCCAAACTTGTTGGGATCAAACAACAAGCTCTACGTCAGCTCAGTCAAAGAGTTGCCTCTCTAAACTTGTCGGGCACAAATGGAAAGCTCAAACATTCAACTCCATCCTGGAGTTTCCTTAACAACTTACTGGGATCAAACAGCAAGTCTGCAACAGCTCTCCTAGGACAGCTATATGTACAAGATCCACCAATTGAAGGTTATGAAGTAAAAGCTTGGTACACACACACACACACACACACACACACACACACACACACACACACACACACACACACACACACACACACATATATATATATATATATATATATATATATAAGTACAAAAAACTTCAAGAAATCCCCAATAAGCGGGTATTAAGAGTAAAGCAGATTCGGGTCAGGTTTGGATTTGCAAAAACAAACCCAAAACTCAACTTAATAGAGTAAAAGAGATTTGCGGGTATGGGATTCAAACCCGCAACCCAAAACTTGCAACTCCAAACCCAGCTCCTTCGCTTCTTCTTCTCCGAAAAACTTCTTCAAAATCCTACCAAAATCGAGGTGCCTCCTTCCTCGCCACCAAGATCGAACCCATCGACAACCGCGCCACCATCAGCGAGGCTCACCATACAAACTCGCTGCCATACTCGCCACAAAACAGAGCTTGATCAACTCTTCAAAAATTCAGGCTCGTAGCTCGGCTGGTTCGAAGGCCATAACTCGGTCAAAACTTGAAGGCCATAGCTCGGCCGAAATTCGAAGGCCATAGATCAACCGAAACTTGAGCTCATAACTCAGCAAGAACGGGATGCCTATAGCTCGGCGAGGCTTCAAGAATCTCCATAGCTCGACGAAGATTCAACAAGGAATAGGTCGATGAGAAATAGAGCACTCGACCAAGAGGCTTCGATAATCCCATAGCTCGACGACTTGATGGCCTTCACAGCTCGACGAAAAAAAGAGTCGAAGCTCGAACAAAAAACGGAACTTCAAAACCTCGAATGAAGCTCAATCCCATAGCTCAACGACTTAGCCATGGTTCAGCAATAACTCGCTCCATAGCTCGACGAGAGTCTAGGGAGATATAGCTCGACGGCAGAGAATCTTCGTAACTCGGTAGAGCTACTAGAATAGAGCTCTCCCAACAAAAAATAGAGCTCGGCCAAAGCCCATCTCCCATAGCACGACACTGTGGTAGCTCGATAAAGTGCCAGCTTCATAGCTCGACCGAATTTGAAAGCTCCATAGGTCGACCAAGATCAAAGCTCGAACAAAGCTTCGAAACAGAATGTCGCCATAGCTCGATGGAATAGTTCGACAACGAAGGACCTCCATAGCTCGACAGCACCTATAGCTCGATGAGAAAGCAATGCCATAGCTCGACCAAGATTAAACGCCCATAGCTCGACGAAATGGTCGGTCGAGCTATGAGGTCGCTCACAGCCGCTATCAACCCTTAGATCACTCAAAAGTTCGAGCATGAGCAAGATGGACGCGCTTTATTGAGCCACGTCGCCAGTCGTCTTCCCCAACATCCTCAGCCGTCTGATCTCACTCAGTGGGCGAGCCGAGCGCTGATGGATGCTCCAGATTACGCCATGTCGCTAATGATCACAGTGATCAGATCTCAGCCACTCAATCACATCAGCGGGCGAGCCAGCATCTGATCGACGCATTTGATCGCTTTAAAAAGCGTGCCAAGGTCTGATAATTCATAAAAATTCCTTAAATTCATTTTTAATTCAAAAAGGTAATTTAAAAAATCCAAAAATAATTAATTAACTTTGGAAAATTAATTAAAAGTTTCTGAAAATAATTAAAATTGGATTTACTAATTATAAAATTCGAAAAAGTGTAAAAAATTGGGAAAAATCTGGAAAATTTCGAAAAAATATGGAAAAACCCAGGAAAATATTCACTGCCTTCCGAAGCCACTGATCAGTTCCAAGTATCTTCGAACACACCCTGACTGCTAAGATTGTACTCCAGAGTCCAAAAGTAAGGCGCATTACTCCCCAAAAGCCAAGAAAATTGCCTTCCGGGAGTGGAGAGCTTATGATGATGGTAAAAATCACAGCAAATTAGGGCCATACGATTCTTGTACAAATCTCAAAGCTTCTACAGGCATATCGACCATAACGGGCCTCTTTACCAGGTTTGAGCCTTCTCCAAGACATGAGCTTCTTTCAAGCCCATAAAAAGTGACAGGCTAGGCCCACTATGAGAGACACTCAGCCCATGCAAGCTAGGAGTCAAATCTCTTATCCCCTAACAAGAGAACTTATCTCTTGAGGCAGAGGAACATAAAGGGGATAAGGAATTCATATCAATCCAACGGTTCTAGATTGATCTCTTGATATGTTCCTCAGGCCTATAAATACCCCTCCTTTTCTACAGTCATAAGGTAATCAACAATTTGCCAGTTTCGCTTTTATACTTTCTTTCTCTTTCTGATTCTGACTTGAGCGTCGGAGGGTCTATCGCTGTGGCCATCCCCCGGTGTTTCGGGCTTTTTGAAGGTCCATCGGCCGCATCAACAACCGTCAGATTGAGATTACGGTGGTCAGTCAACGATCCAGATTCAATCTCAGGGGCTCTAACCGCTTTTCACGGCCAAGGTCAAAGGTCAGACTTTTAGTAGTTTCTATCAATTATTAACTCACTATCTGTTTGTTCCCACACCAAAATAAGCAGCAATAGTGGGATAGGCCGAGTTCAAAAGTCGAGCTGTATAACTTCGGGCTCAGGTGGGTTAATCAACTCGAGCAGAAAATATGCTCAAATCATGACAAAGTTATTAGAAGAGTAGGTGCACTAGATTGTATTTTGGACGAATGAATCTTGTACTAGATGCACGTTATCAATACTAGTAATTTACACGTGTGAAGCACGTTTTAATAATTTCAAAAAATAAAAATAAAAACTCTGACGTAGGGAGGATTTGAACCGGAAATCTCTTTTATATTAGTTATGTACGTGCATTGAACATGTTGGTAGAATGACAAATGACACTAAGGCCTTCTCCCATTATAATATTAGAGATTATTATTATTATTATTATTATTATTATTATTATTATTATTATTATTATTATTATATATATATATATATATATATATATATATATATATATATATATATATATATATATATATATATATATATAGTAGTTTACACGTGCGATGTACGTCTTAATAAATATAGTTTTTTTAAAACTAAAAATTCAGACATAGTCTGGATTTGATGTAAAACCTCATTTACAATAGTTATGCACGTGCGTTGCACAGGTTGGTAGATGGACAAATTACACTAAGGCCTTCTCCCATTATAGTAGTAGAGATGAAAAATGAGTAATTATGAAAATGTTATAAAGATTTTAGAATACGGGGAAATTGTTCAATTACAAATTTATGCATGGTTGATTGAATTTTCTTTTTAGTTAAGAGTAGCTTATAATCTTAAGCCATGGATGTGCGGATGGATCCATGACCAGATTCTGGTCTGATATCTGGATCGGTAATTCCTCTTTAGCTACCACTTTCCCTGCCATTTTCAGCCTCGCTGCCAATCCCCTGGCATTGGTATCAGAGTACTATAGCATCAATGGAGCCCATAGGGAATGGTCGATTCCCATCTTGTCTAATCTTCCTTCCCACTTAGCTCCTATGTTTGATAATTTACTCGAAGTCGTTAACAATGTGGATTGGCATGAGAAAGAGGACCTCTTCTGGCGATGGAATTCGTCTAAGATTTTCTCTGTCCGTTCTTTCTATCTATTCCTCAATTTTAGAGGAATTAAATTGCCATTCTACGACGTGGTTTGGAAATCTTGTGCACCGTTGAAGATGAAGATCCTTGTGTGGTTAGCTCTCAACAATAAACTTCTTACCGTTGAATTACTCAACAAGAGAAATCTAGCATGGGGGCAATTGTGTCCACTATGCGATTCGGTATCTGAGGATGTGAACAACTTGTTTATTGGTTGCGATTACACCCTGTCCCTATGGAAAATTACCGTTCTGGCATGGGAAGTGTCAGACACTCCGATCAGTCTGTTCGATTGCTGGACTAAGCGTCCTCATAACCGTAATTTCCACAATTCATGGATCCTCTCCTTCCAGATTATTTTATGGATAATTTGGAAAGAAATAAATCACAGAATTTTCCGGCAAATCTACACTCCCTCTCGTTCATTAGCAAATGAGTTAGTACGCTTATTCAACTTTTGGTCTTCTTCTTTAAAATCGGAAGCTAGAGGTAATATGAAGGGTGAAAGGTTGGAGAAAGCTTACCATTGTCTTATTAATCTCAATACGATTTAATGTTCTGTTTCTGTTTCTCTTTCTTTTATTTGTGGTTGTTTGATCTATCTACCTGCGTTATTGGGGATCTGTTTTCAGCTCACCGGTGTGGTCTCAAGTTTTTCCTTTGTTTGCTTTCTTTTGCAGGCTTAAAGGGTAGTGCTGCCTACTGTTATAATGCTTTTGGTAAGATTTTTTGACTTAGTGTTTGGGCAATTCTGGATTGGTGATGTGTTGTTTTTGAAGCCCAGTTTCATACTTGGGTCTGTTCCCGCTCTCCCCGTTATCTTGAATTCTGACTGGTTTCTGATGATTATGTGTTTCGGTGGCGTTGGATCAGCTCGTTCTGATTGTCATCTTTCTGAGCTCAGCTGTTTAGAGCTCTTTGCTTTCTTTAATCTCAATGCTTGTCTACGTCGTTTGTTTGTAATGGATGTATTCTCTGCTGTTAAGCAGTTTGAACTAGTATCTGTTTAATTAAGGATGCTTTGCTTGGCTTTGTTGGTCTTTTAATGGCTTCAGCACTGCGATCATCATTCTAGGATGCTCTTCTCTTGCGATTCTGGCTTTGCTAATACTGATCTCTCTTCTTTTTCGTTAGTATATTGCTGTAGCTGTTTATACTTCTGCGCTCTGGACTTTATATTGAGGCACTCAGCTGTTATTTCCCTTGGTCTTTATCGTCTTGAGTGTATTCACACTATGGTTAAGATATTGCTCTGATCGATGTTTGGTTGTGGCACATTTGATCAGTTAGCTTTTGTTTAGACGTAGACCAATGGTGGTGGTGTTTCGGCTGATAAGTTGCCTTTTTATGAAGATTATTATCATGGTTTTGTTATGACTGTTGATCTATTCATCTGGCATGTCCCTTCTTTCCTGAGATGAGTATGGCTAGTTGTATATATAATTGGCTCAGTGGGTGTTTCTGATTAAAGGTGCTCTCGGCTTTGGGGGCTTCTCTCAATTGTCGGAGCTGGTTTCCCTCCTCCCTTTGGACTTCTTGATTAGTCCATTGGGGATCCAGCGGGCTTATATCTGAGGATTTAACCCGTGTGGATTCCATCATTGTTTATTTCTATCTAATCCTCCTAGATTGGTCTTGTTATTTAGCTCTTTGCCTGTTCTGTTTTATGCTCTGTCCCATTTGGAAGCTGCTTCATTGTGTCTGCATCGCTTGCTATGCATCGTTTGTGCTCCTGGGGATTTAGCTTTGAGGTCACCGGCGCGTTACTGCGGTGATGGTGCTGTTCTGGATCGTGATGCGCTCTGCTCTGCTGTCGACGGGTTCGATCAGCCACTGTTTTCATCTTGTACCTGAGTTTTTAGTTGTATATATTGTTTACATCTTGTAAACTTGTATCTACCTGCTTTTGTATTGACTGTACATTATTCTGATTAATATAATTATTTGTATGGCTGGAGCCGTTTGGCTCTATCCGTTTCATAAAAAAAAAAGAGTAGCTTATAATCAATACTAGAATAATGTATGTGCGATGCACGTCTAAAAAAGGTAAAGTCATCAAATTAAAAGAATATATATCAAATAAGAAAAAAAAATAGTTTATATTTGAATATTTTGATTTGGGCTACACGTGCGGTGCACATTTATATTTGTTAGATATAGTTTGACCGTATATTATACGTGTTTATATAGTTACAAAGTTAGGGTTTGTTTGTTACAAATCCCAACTCTCCCATTAAAATAGTAGAGATTACAATATTCACATATGTCATAGATTTTAATTTGTACTATTTATACAATGATATGATGGCGATGCCAATTTGATTAATCAATTCAAACCCTTTCATATTTATCACCATTTATTTCACAATATCCAGTTATCCACAAAATACTACATGTAGTAAATTCTTAGTATAGTATTTATATACATCGATGATAGGAAAAATGTTGCGGATTTAAATCATTTCGGATCCTTCCATTCTTTCTTAGCAATTGTTTTTCTTACTAATTTTTTCGTTCCAATCCTGTCAGAGTCCTATCTAATTTTCTCCAATTTTCAGTTATGATTTTAACATTAGAAATTTCTAATCATCGTAAATTTTTAAGACGAAGATTTAGACTCTTTGACAGAAGAATCTAAGACAGATTTCCTAAACTCGTGCTTTCTAGAGTAAGTATAGATACTAGTAAATACACGTGCAATGCACGTTTGAACAAATTTTTTTTATATTCTATTTATCTATATTATAATGAGAGAAGCACGTACAGAACACGTAAAATAATAGACTGATATTCACTGTTCATGATCCTTCTCCCCCGGGACAGAGAGGGGGAGATAAAGAGGGTAGGTTTTTTGTTTTTTTTTGAGAGATAGGGAGAGAGTAATAAATTTGAACGTGTACTGTACGTATTTCATTGATTTATATTGTAGAGTTTAATTAAACGTGCGTTGCACGGGTTGGAATATGGACAAATTACACTAAGGTCTTCTCCCATTATAGTAGTAGAGAAGTAGAGATGTAAACTTTTCGGGTTCAAGAAGTCCTTTGGGCTCACCCTCACCCATATATTAACTTAGCCTTTCCATCTGATCCACATAATCACCACATACATGATCCCCTTGTGCCAAACTAAAAGACTAGAAAACACTATAAATAATACTGCTCCATTCTTTGCCCTCTATTATCATCCATGAGAGGCACAATAAGAGAAACCATGGAAGAAGGGTCGAAACAACACAACAACATGAATGGAAGCCAAACCTCTGTCAATAATAGAGAAGGAGGGCTCCGAACAATGCCCTTCATCTTCGGTAAGTATATGTACATATTTCAATCTCTTCCAACCTCTTAAGCTCTTAACCTCTACAACTTATGATTAGTTACAATGATTAACTCATCGTATATTGACAATTTGTTTGATCGATGACAGCCAATGAAATATCTGAGAAACTAGCAGTCGTGGGCTTTTCAGCTAACATGGTCACATACTTAACTCAGCAGCTCCATATGCCCCTCACAAAAGCAGCCACTACTCTTACTAACTTTGGTGGCACCGCTAGCTTAACTCCACTTCTAGGCGCTTTTCTGGCCGATTCCTACGTTGGTCGATTCTGGGCCATAACTGCAGGCTCTATCATATACCAAATTGTAAATTTTGTGAACTTCTTGTACAGTCAAGCTACTTTCAGAAGTATCAAATTACGAATATGCACTACTGATACTTCTGAGAGTAGCCCAGCTCAACTGCTTTTTTCAGACTTGTTTTATACTGTAAATTCTGATTAATGTTTTTGATATAGGGAATGATAACTTTGACAATATCGGCGGTCCTTCCACAATTCAGACCACCAAAATGCAGTGGTGAATCTGACTGCAAAGAAGCTTCATGGTGGCAGCTTGGGATTTTATACATCTCCCTATTAATGACTGCAATTGGAGCAGGAGGGATTAGGCCATGTGTGGTGGCTTTTGGTGCAGACCAATTCGATGAGTCGAACCCGAAGACTAAGACTAAGACTTGGAACTTCTTCAATTGGTACTATTTCTGTATGGGGGTTTCTATACTGTTGGCAGTGACAGTAGTGGTGTACATACAAGATAATGTTGGGTGGGGGTGGGGGTTAGGGATACCTACAATGGCCATGGCGATATCGGTGATATCCTTTGTCGGTGGGTATCCAATGTATCGGAGATTGGAGCCAACGGGTAGTCCATTTACGAGGCTGGTGCAGGTGATGGTTGCAGCGTTTAGGAAGAGGAAACTAGTTATGGTGACCGATGCGAGGTTGTATGAAAATGATGAGCTTGATGCTCCGATTTCACTTGGTGGCAAGCTACTTCATACCAAACAATTGAGGTGAGTTTCTCTGTTTAACAATCGTTCTTGCTATTGTTCGAAAAAATCCTGAATCTGTTGTTGTTGGTCTGTTCCTTTTTAAGTTTTGGTTTGATGAAGTTTGTCAGGTATGCTTTTTACTGTAATTGCAGTTGCAGTCTGATTAGTAGAACTCTTGAATTACAACTATTACAGTTCACATAACTAATTAAAGATACCTCATTGCATTAGAATGTCCTTCAAATATTATATAACTTTATCAAAACTCAAAATAGTTTGTCGATAAGGACATTCCTTAAAATTTACTTTTTAAAGAAGAGTCTTGTATACTCGACGCAATTCAGCCCACCATCATGGATTAGTCATAGGAAGAAAAGATGGATTAGTTTATCAAAATTTCCCAACCCAATCATTAACAACTCACATCTCAATATCTTTTTTCACTTCCTTTTTGTGAAAGAGTGAAGTACAAATATTTCCATTCTTAGAGTTGGAGATACATGTAGTCCTGAAATTCCCAAATGCAAAATGACTGTTTTACTGCAGTCTGTAGCTATGAGCTCTTAGTAAAACTAGTCAAAAATTAGCTGTCAATTATTGTGAACAATTTTAGGAGTTAGGAGTATGATACAGTGTGGGTCTCAAAGAAGAGAAATAGTTCATCTATTACCAATTCTATTACCATTCTCTTCGTGGCACATTTTTATTGGTCGGAGAGTCGCTCACCTACTCTCTTTTTCCTATCTATTGGAGCCTGCGACCTAAGGTGGTGAAGAGAAAGTTAGTGAAATTGGTAGTGGGTGTAGCATTACTCCTCAAAGAATGCTAGTTCTTGTGAACAGTGTCTATGAAACTTTATGCAGTCAGCAAAAGTGAGAATTAACCACAACAGTAATTTACTACGAATTTTTTGCCAAACTATCCCACTTTTTGTATGTACGAAACTATCCCTGTTTGAAAACTTAATATCAAAACATCCCTGTCGCTAACTGAGTTAGCGTTCCTAGTAATTTTCTTCGCGCTAACTCAGTTAGCGTGCTGCAAGGGGATACAACTTTTTCCCTCTAGTTTGGTTGTGCGAAAAAACGCACCCAATATAGACACTCTAACTCCATTAGCGTGCGTGTTTAAACCACTCGCGCTAACGGGGTTAGCGTTCGAAGATGGGACAGTATGGGGCACTACCTCAAAGAGGGGTGTGGGTAAAAAATCACTAAGTATAGACACGTTAACTCAGTTAACGTGCCAATTATTACCAAGGCCATTAACTGAGTTAACGACTGTGAAGATTTTAAGTTTCCAGAAAGTGAATCTTTCTGAAAATTGGAGATACTCACACACGTTAACTCAGTTAACGTGCCTATTCTTACCAAGGCCGTTAACTGAGTTAACGGCTGTGAAGATTTTAAGTTTCCAGAAAGTTAAAATTTTCTGGAAATTGGAGATACTCACACACGTTAACTCAGTGCCTTATTTTACCAAGGCCGTTAACTGAGTTAACGTGTATGCCTATCTTCACAAACAGACTAATAATCGACACACGCTAACCCAGTTAACGGCCTTGGTATAAAGAGCCGCGCTAACGGGATTAACGTGTCTATATTGGGTGAGTTTTTGGCCACACTCAAACAAGAGGAAAAAATTGTATCCCCTGCAGGACGCTAACTAAGTTAGCGCGAAGAAAATTACTAGGCGTGCTAACTCAATTAGCGACAGGGATGTTTTGGTATTAAATTTTCAAACAGGGATAGTTTCGTAAGTACTTAATAAAAGTGGGATAGTTTGGTAAAAAATTCATTTACTACACACCACAGTGAGTGAATCTGACCCTAAATTCTCATGAACATGCAAGAAAAACCAAAAAACAAAAACAATAGTAAAAGAAAGGAAAAAAGATGCCAAACCTGGATGTCTGCATTAGGGGAAAAAAAATGGAGGACTGAGTAAAATAATTGATGAAGAAACGACAGAACATGTGACAGAACAAGAGGAAGAAGAGGACATTAAAAGATGATGTGTGGTTTCCGATTAGCTTCTTGGATATTGATGAAGTCATGTCATTAGCCAATATAAATATCTATCCACCGATTGCCGGGACCTCTGAATACTGACACTAGTTAGGTGAATAGTAGGACCTTAGATGACCAATTTTGGCGACAACATTTTCTGTCATGACTTGTATTCTTCAAAGAAGGACTACTTATGATTACAATTATATCAGGAGAAATTTCTTTATTGTGATACTTATCATCATAGTTCTTTCAAGCATTTTATACCTACAAATGAATCTTGGGAAGTTTGGAACGTAGGAAGTTAGAACTAGGGCTCATTTAGCTAGAAAGTCTTTCATATGTGGTTTGGAATGAGCGTTTTGGTGCATGATTTACTCGAATATCAGGAGATCAAGTACGTACATGAATACAAGTCCGTAGATATTCTATAACTTTCTATTATTACCATGACTGTAAATGAATACTCCTCATGCTCTCAGACTGTAAATGAATATTCTATAACTTTCTAAATCGCCTCAAAGGGATATCTACGGACATATATGAATACAAGTCCGTAGATATTCTATTACCAAGACATCATAATGCACTCCCTTAACATGATCTTCTCGACCTTGAAGGGTGAGAATGCATCCTGTAAACTTGGTCGGTTCTTCGTAGTTTTCTTTTGGTTTTTCAGAAAAGTGATAAAATGTAATCCCAAGTTAACTCACGTTCATTTCACTGATTCCTGCATGCGCTAAAAAAATGTTTTGTTTTTCTCTCAGTTTCTTCAACTCTTTGTAACAGTATGACTGCTGTTTTCTCTGAGTCTACATCAGAAATTAGCCAACCAATCCGTTCACAGAAGAGATTCATATTAGTTCAACAAGCCTCCAAAATTATCTTTCTAATTCTCTAATCAATCAGTACTTACGTGAGAGTGGTTATTAAAACTAAATACAGAAAATGACAATATATCAGCCGAAAAATATAGATCAGGCACGCACAGGAGACAAGCTACCAAATACCAATCAAGATCTTTGTCAAGGGCCCCTATCATTCTCTCCTATCAATTTATATGATTTTCAACAGTACGTAGAAAATCCGCACTCACTCATTCAAGATGAAAAATCGGTGTTCTTGTTAACCTACTATTGCTAAACCAAAAGATCCAAAACTTGAGACATCTCTTATCGTATATATATATATCTTTGCTATTATAATGATGGAACGTAATTGCATCTATGTCACACATTTTCAATTTCTATAATTTGTCATACCAATTTTCAGTTCAAATAGAAACTTGGCGATTTAAAAAAAAAAAAAAAATGGCTAATATATATATACGATTGTGTACAATGGACTAATAATAATCTATTTTTCTCTAATTAATGTAGCTTCCTTGACAAGGCTGCAATCATGACAGACCAAGACGAAGAAGACGAAGAAGTAACTAAAGGCGCCCCACCAAACTTGTGGCGGCTTGCCACAGTCCACCGGATTGAAGAGCTCAAATCCATAATCCGAATGGGCCCAATCTGGGCCTCGGGCATCCTCGTCATCACGGCCGCGGCTCAGCAAAATACGTTCTCCCTCCAACAAGCCCGATCCATGGATCGCCATCTCAACCCTTCCTCCTCTTTCCAAATCCCTCCAGGTTCCATGACAGTCTTCACAATGCTTGCAATGCTCTTCACCATCTCCCTCTACGATCGCCTCCTCATCCCCTTTGCTCGACGCTTCACTGGACTCAACCGAGGTATCTCATTCCTCCACCGCATGGCGATTGGTTACTTCATATCCATTCTGGCCTCCTTCGTCGCTGGCTTCGTCGAACAAAAACGCAAACATGTGGCAGCATCATATAATCTCATTGACTCTCCAACTGCCATCATACCAATCTCTGTCTTTTGGTTGGTACCACAGTATGCATTGCATGGAATTGCGGAAGCATTTACTTCAATTGCGCATCTGGAATTCTTTTATGATCAATCGCCTGAGAGCATGAGGAGTACGTCAACTGCATTGTTTTGGATGGTGATATCGGCGGGGAGTTATATGAGCACATTATTGGTGTCGATGATTCATAAGTACAGCGAAGGGCCAGGGGGTTCCAACTGGCTGCCTGATAATTTGAACAAGGGGAGGTTGGAGTACTTCTATTGGATCATGACAGGGCTTCAGGTTGTGAATCTGGTCTACTTTGGAATTTGCGCCAAGTCCTACACGTTTAAACCATTGGAGATTCGGCCACTCAGAGGGGATGATGAGGAAGGAGATGAGGGGGTCGAGATGACCAAGGTGTGATATGGGATAATTTGATTGAGAGCATATCGGTGGGTCAATGTTAATTACGGCTGTTTGCAGAGAGAGAGAGAGAGAGAGGGGGGGGGGGGGGGGGAGATAATCGTCTCTCTAATCTAATCTAATCTAATAGTATAATGTAAGAGCTGGAGTTATGTAATTTATAGACAATCAACAATTAATAAATAAATAGATAATTATTGGAACATGCATCACACGTGCAAATTACTAAATTTTTTTTTAAAGTAAAAACTCCGACGTAGTCTGACCTCATACCCAAGACCTCCTTTATCTCTAATCACTAATCTCCAATCTCTAATACTATAATGAGAGAGTTGAGGTTATCATTTGTAGACAATCTGTAATTTGTACACATTCAACTATTTAGTCTCAACCATTCATTTTTAAGTGGGAGTTATATTAATTGTTCATTTACTAAACTGTTGTTAGTTACCATAATATTCTCAAAGTTCAAATTTATTTACAACATAATTATTTACAAAAGTGACACTCATATAAAATAAAAGTTTGTGCCATTAGGGATAATTTGTAAAGAGTATCTCTAATATTATAATGGGATAGTTGGGGTTGTCATTTGTAGACATTCAACCCCGTGCATCGTCCGTGCATAATTAATATAAAATATGTCTCAGGTTCGAGGCCAGACTACGTCGGAAATTTTACGTTTAAAAATATATCTCTAATTATTAATATAATAATGGAAGAGCTGGGGTTGTCATTTGTAGACATTCAACCCTGTGCATCGCCGGTGCATAATTAATATAAAAGATGTCTCAGGTTCGAGGCCAGACTACGTCGGAAATTTTACGTTTAAAAATATATATTTATTAAGACGTGCACCACACATGTAAATTACTACTGTATGAGTAAAGGGAGGTCTTAAGTTTGAAGTCAGATTACGTCTTATTATTTACTTTATAAAATATATTTTTTTGATTGGAATGTGCATCGCACGTGCAGGTTACTAGTGTGTTTAAATGCTCAAGTAAAATGAATCTATTACTTTTTTACTTTACTCTAAAAAGCACAAGTTTTTGATGATCCAACGACCTATATTTAGTTTTTTCGTTTGTCATTATAAAATCTGAACCATTCATTTTATACTTTATTTATAATATAAAAGCAAGAATAAGAAAAAGTGAATCCGTCCATATAAAATCTCGGTCATCGATTTCGACTACTCGATCTTAATCATTCATTTAAACATCGATTATATTGAAGTAAATATAGAAAATATAAATTGATCCCATCCGCTCATCTAAGGAATGTAGGGCTCATATTAATATAGAAAAATAAAATCCTTCAAAACCGTCATGCTTTCTTGCACTCTCTCGTTTCGACCTAATCAATAATCTGAACTCAACCATGATGGATCCTTCCTCTTCCTCCTCCACTGGTCCCATGTTCCAACTCGACCTCTGGTGGCGTGATTAGATGCAGCAGGTCATCTCCTCGACATCAGACTTGCAAACCCTAGGGGTTGGGACCAAGATGAGAGAAGGAAGAAGATGATGAACAGTGGACAATGTCACAAATTCTATTCATAACCAATTATGATACATTGGGTGGGATTATGTACTGTTTATAGCACGTGCATTGCATGTAAATCCCCTGAGAAAGTCGACAATTAAAACTCGGGACCCACACTTATTCCCCAGCTTGTGCACCATTTAACACGAGGACCTAAAAGCAAGATTACAAGCCAATTTGCAAAATAACCCCCCAAATACAAACAATTACTCGGGGACTGATACAAACTGATACACACACATTGCAGCCTCTATCCAGAGAACCAACAGCTATCGCCAGAGTCATATCCAAGCTCGGTGGTTGGATCATTCCTCCCCCCATCAAAAGGATGTTCCAAGGAGTAGGAAACCTTCAGTAGATATCCAACTACTCTCCCACGTAGCCTCTAACTCCAGACCCCCTTCCCACTATACAAGACTTGAGTAACAACAATTCCTCTTCTAGGAACCATCCTTTTGTCCAAAAACCTATAGAGAACAGGGGTTGCATCCACATAATAGGCAGGTAAGGCAGCAACCAAAGAGCCAATATGCCCCTTCAGTTGAGAAACATGGAACACATTGTGGATTTTGACTTCTGAAGGTAGCAACAACTTATAGGCAACTGCACCAACCCTATGCACCACTTTGTATGGACCATAGAACATGGAGGAGAGCTTGTGCACCCTGTGCCCCCCAACAAACACCTGTCTATAGGGTTGGAGCTTCAAGAAGACCCAATCACCTAATGCATACTCCTTATCAGTTCTATGGAGATTAGCTTTGAACTTCATTCTACCTTGAGCTTTGATCAGATTATCCTTCAACAACTGCAATGCTACATATCTACTAACCAAGTCATTTTCAACAGCTTGGACCCTAGCAGAATGTGGCACATAGGATAATATTGTAGGTGGAGCTTTACGATACAAAATCTGGTGAAGGGGGAGCTTAGTAGAGCTATGAACAAGAGTGTTGTAGCAAAATTCTGCCCAAGGTAGCAATCTCACCTGCTCTTGAGGTTTATAGACAACAAAGCATCTCAAATTGGTCTCCAAAACCTTGTTAAGAACCTCAGTTTGACCATTAGATTGGGGGTGGAGTGCAGTACTCAAGCAGAGCTTAGTACCCTGCTCACTCAGCAACTCCTTCAAAAAAAAAAAAAATAGCAGCCATGTCACTTACAATGCTTTTAGGTAGCCCATAAAGCTTGAACACTTGTGCAAATAGGATTGTAGCTACGGTCTTTAGCAGTATAAGGGAGAGGCAAAAAATGAGCAAATTTGGATAATCTATCAACTATGACTAAAATAGTAGTATAGTCATTTCTCTTTGGCATTCCTTCTGTACAATCCATACTAATATCCTCCCACACATGATCAGGTATAGGCAATGGCTGTAGTAGACCAGCTGGGCTAGTGCTTAGGTATTTGTTCCTTTGGCAAGCATCACATGATCTGATGTACTCCCTCAGATCCCTCTTCATACCCTACCAATATACAACATGTTTGAGAGACCCCCAGACCCGTCAACTCCACCATGTCCACCATGACGAGAAGAGTAGAAACCATGTGAAAACCACTTCCTAATAGCTGAATTAGGGCTCAATAGAACCCTTCCCTTATAAAAATAAACTCCATTCATAACCCCATACTGGGTATCACAAACTGCTAACTTGAGTTTGATATCTTGGTAAAAAGGGTTTGAGATTACCTCTTGCTACACCAAGCTCAACCATTTATGCTGTACAAATGTATAAGAAGATAGGGAACTCTCCGAATCGTCATATTTCCTGGAGAGTCCATCAGCCACTAAGTTGTCTTTCCCTATTTTATATTCCACCACAAATTGATACCCATGTAGCTTGATCAACTATTCATATTGGGCTTCTGTATACAACTTTGCTCTAGAAAATGCTTGAGAGGTTTATGATTAGTCTTGATAACAAACTATCTACCCAACAAATATTGTCTCCACTTTTGTATAGCCAACAATATTGCCAACATCTACCTTTCATTAGTGGATAAAAGCTTCTTCTTTCCCTTCAACTCTTGACTCAAGAATGCAATGGGGTGGTCCTCTTGCATGAAAACAACACCTATACCTGAACCACGAGCACCACACTCAAGAACAAATGGAAGAGAAAAATGGGCAGTTGTAGTACAGGTGGAGTAGTGAAAACATTCTTAACCCTGACAAATGCCTGTTGAGCTTCATCTGACCAAACAAATGCATCATTCTTAATGGGTTTCACTATAGGCCAAGTTAAAGAACTATAATAAGCTATGAATTTTCTATAGTAACCAGTCAAGCCCAAAAAATCTCTCAAAGCTTTAAGGGACTTGGTAGTAGGCCAATCTTGAATTGCTTCAATCTTACCAAGGTCCATTGCCACACCCTTGGAAGAGACTACATGACCTAGATACTCCACTTTTTCAACCCCAAAAGAGTATAATGAGCTTGGCATATAAATGATTGTCCTGGAAAACTTGAAGAACCACCTCCAAATGCTGTACATGAGAAGCCAAACTGGAGCTGTATGCAAGGATATCATCGAAGAAAACCAATACAAACTTCCTCAAATAGAGCATAAAAACATGTCACGCCCCTCTCCCCAAATTACGAAAATACGAACACGCGTCTAAGGCCCGGCGAATTATGTACATCATTCATAATTTGTACAGTTATAACTCAACAATATAATTATGATCAAAACCACGCATGAGCTAAAATAATCACATAAATAGGGGATAAAATTAAGTAATCCACAAAATAACCAACATCTGGAAACATAAACTTCTTGTCAAAATGCCCGGATATACAATGTATGAATTAATAACAACAGTAAATGAGGAAAAGCATAAAATAGATAAACTAATGCAGGCCAAATCCAACTCTCTAGAAGGTTTGATCGCTAAGTCCTTCTATTGGTTCCTCTTCGGTACCTGCAAACTCAACATTTACAATTTGGGGGGGGGGGGGGGGGGGGGGGGGGGCTGTTACGGCAAGCTATAGACAACAAGTAGTAGCAAGAACTATAATAACAAGATAACAAGATGTAACATGGACAGTATAAGAAATAACAAGCAAATATCTGAAAACGATGCAACACGAGTAACAACGTCATGATAGTACAACCATGACTATAAGGGATAATCAATAGATATGCAGTGAGTCAATGAACAGTAGTCGATCATTAGTGATTCGATGGTCGATAATCAATAATGCAAGTATTGATAAACAATAGTCGATAAACAATAATCGATAGTCAATAATGCAAATGTCGATACTCAATGTCAATTTTAGATCTATCAGTCTTTTATTAACCTATTGAATGCAAGCAATCCTGTGTTCCATACCACAAGTTCGGGTGCATCATAATCAAGTAAACGTATGGACTCAAGTGGTAAATTCTACTGGATTATGTACTCGGGTCTTGTGGTTACAGTATCAGGAATCATGTCACGTAAACGAGAAACATGTAAACGTGTAAACGGGAATCATATAATCGTGTAAACGGAAAACAAGTAAACATGTAAACATGAATCGCTATTACGGAAAACATGGGCCTCCTTCCGAGTATACTCTCCTATATTGTTTACTACTATGTCATACCCTTTATTGCCCTGATTTATTATTCTTTTACTATGATTAATCATGAACATGCAGTCTGGGCAATCAGTGAGAATAGTGGAATCAAGACAATCATTTCACTTATTAGGATATTAGATTCTAAAGGTGCCCCCCACGGACTCTAGAGGTGGCTCCGCAGACTTTAGCAGTGGCCCCTACGGACTCTAGAGGTGGCCCCCGCAGACTCTAAAGGTGGCTCCATCGATTCTTACGACGTGACACTTAATTCTACGTGGCACTTATCTCCATGTGGTACTTAGTTCTACGTGGCACTTAGCTCCATGTGGCACTTAGTTCCATCATAAAAACAATACCAATGATTATAATAATAACAATTCATGATGTGATAGAAACATGATGGTTGTCAAGACAAGTATCAAGAATTGATGCAATATATGATATAAAGATAAAATGGTAATTAAGAATATTTCGAATGATAGGTGAAAATGCATGATATGGAGCAGCTCTATCAATCCAGTATATTAGTACAATTCATTAAGCATAAATAACAATATACATATAGTTCAAGAATACAAAATACGATTCTGGATAACAATACATGACTGCACTAAAACACACTTCCCCACTGCCATAGGAGAGAAAAATCAATTTTGTTAGGGGTTCAAGAAAGTCGACTCCCTGCAGAAATCAATGCCTATTCATACGACACATTCTAAAGTCAGTAGCTATGCCTATCATACAATTCTTTACAAATGTAATGTTCATGCAACAATATAAGGTTAAATTCTCATGCCTATAACTTTATTGTAAAGTCATTAACAAATTCCACAAAAATCCTAATCTGGTTCTTGACGTTATCTATTAGTATACAGGATTTATCATGTCAGAATTTCAACAATTGATTGCAATTTCAAATAGTTTACGAGGACGATACATCATAGCCGGAAAATCTGGAAAATCAAACATTACAACACTAAAACGTCCAACCTATAAGTCAATTTGCGAAACCGAAAGATGATCTGGATTTTACATACAGAGGGCTACAAAGATACACCTATAAAATTCTCATTTTGGTTACAGGGATAGGTACAAATCTCTATACAAAATCAGCCAGATAGACAGGGCATATAATCTATCAAAGGGGGACGATTATTTATGGATATAACAAGTGGTTCAAGATTCGAATCAATCAAGAAGATTATGAACAAGAGTCGATAATAAGATACATCAATGAGAGTTAGAACTACTTGCAGGAGTTCAAGAAACGCTTGCGTGAACATTGCCAATAAATGGAGTTCCCGATACGATAATCAAATATAATGAACTACTTGCGAGAGTTCAAAGAAATACTTGCATGAACATAGACAATAAATGGAGTTTACGATATGTTATTGAAATACTGAGAGCTACTTACAAAAGTTCAAAGATGCTTACGACGAAACCTTTTGTGTGCATAGGACTTCATGGCTCGTTGTTTATACTACGATCTGTCTCGCACTACAAAAGAAACTAGCTTTCCCGGTGCTTTTTGACGTCTTTACCGGCGTTTTTTTACGCCGGTGAAACTTTCACCGGCGTTTATAATAGCACCGGTCCAAATGCCGCCGAAGCGGGCGTTGCGGAAACGAAGGGGTCTACACCGGCGGTTTTGATGGACGCCGGTAAATGTGACAACTACACCGGCGGCCGTAAAATGCCGGTGTATGTCGGTCTCTGAGTGCCGTTCTTTTGCACCTATATACATTCACCGGCGGTCGTAAACCGCCGGTATTTATTCATTCACCGGCGTTTATGAAAACGCCGGTGTAAAACAAAAGTATACCGGCGGTCAAGGAGCGCCGGTGTATGTGCGTTTATGAGTGCCTGGATTTCCCTATTTACAAACACCGGCGCGACCAAAAAATGCCGGTGTAGTTATATACGTCGGCGTTTATAAAATGCCGGTGTACGCCTGTGCCGTTACAGCTGACAACATTCACCGGTGTGCGTTGGAACGCCGGTGTATCACACTCTCCAACAATTAGATTAGATAGACCGGCGTTTTTTAAAACGCCGGTCTGTCTATGCCCGTTTATTTTCGATACTCCGCTTTTCCGTTCGATTTCAATTCACAGTTTCATTTACAAAACCTGTAAACTAATTCTCACAACTGATTCAATCAATTTCGTTGCATATTACTGCGCAAATCACAACCAAATACAAGAATAATTAAAGATAATCAAGTTTCACACGTGTCATATCAACGTCCAAATTCATTGATTAATTAACAGTGTCATAATTAACAAATTAATATAGGGACTAACATCCCAAATATCCAAACAAACCAGTCTGACAAATATCCAAAATATCCCAAATTAAAAGTCTGACATAACTCTCATAAAAAAAATGAGGACTGACATAACAACAGCAAGGAGGAGGACATAAGAACAACAACCATACAGCAAGGAGGACATAAGAACAGCAAGGAGGACCGCAGATTCATACCCCTCGAGTAGCTTCAGCTCTGATCATCAGAATTTCCTTCATCTGGACGACCGCTTTGTGAAAAAAAAAACAATAGTTTAATTGAACAGTAGACCACAATACAGAATATACATATTTTTTGAACTTGCAAAAAGAACTACCTGTATCTTAAATTATAAGATCAAAGTGCCAACTGCAAATGGAATTATTAATGATATATATAGAGGTAAAATAATTACATTGCAATGCTAAAAATCTAGTACTTAATTTTGTTTTTAAATATATCTAAAATAACAAAACAAATGAAAATTCAGTATCTAACTTGAAACCTTTATATTCTCCTCTGATTGGGAATATCCATTATCTAAAACAGTAAAACAAATGAAAATTCAGTATCTAAGCATGTCCTTCATGGATTGTTCAGACAATCCATGAAACTGTCATCGTGGACGGAAACCAAATATAAGAAAAATAAGAAAAATAAGATAGGGCTCATATCAAGTGTATTTTTAGGGAACTGTCATCGTGGAAGGAAACCAAATATATATAGAAGCCAGAAATGGAAACAGAAAGATGAAAGGTAGAGACTTTGGATACACCAGGCTAACATAGCGGCATTTTCCTCATCTCTCTCTCATCCCTTGTTTCCCTTCAGCACACGAACACAAAGAGACATCATCAACAACAGCAAGAGCGACAAGAACAACAATAATAATAAATTATTATGAACAAGATGTCTCTATATGGGTTTCCAGATCTCCACTCGAGCCCACTCTTTCTAATCACAGCCCAATTAAGAACATAGACAACATCCACTAAACAATCCAATCATAGCCCAATCAAAATTTGCCATCCTGGATCTTAATGAAATAAGCTTCACTAACAGTGAATGAAAATGAGGATGCTAGCAGCATACTTAGTTTGGAAGTGAACCCATTTTTTGTTAAAAAATCATGCCAAAGATGGCAATCAGCTTCATTAACAGTATCTGAAAATGAAAATTTCCATTATCTGAGCTTATATGTTGCTCTACTAATTCACTGTGCCCAACTAAATCTAAAACCCAATTGTTGTGCGTATCCGGAGGATTTTGGCATACGTACCTATAGCATCCTCAGTTCACAGTGAACCCGTTTTGGTCAAAAAAACATGCCAAGATCACAATCAGATGCATGAAAATAAGCTTCACTAACAACAAAAGAAGAAACTGGGGGATGCTATGCAGCATACTTAGTTTGGAAGTGAACCCATTTTGTGTTAAAAAACCATGCCAAAGATTGCAATCAGGTTACTTTAACAGTATCTGAAATGAAAAATTTTCCATTATCTGAGCTTATATGTTGCTCTACTACATCTTTAGCCCAACTATATCTAAAACCCAATTGTTGTGCATATCCGGTCGGAGGATTTTGGCATATGTACCTATACCATCCTCAGTTCACAGTGAACCCATTTTGGGTAAAAAAACAAACATGCCAAGAAGACAATCAGATGCATGAAATCAGCTTCATTAACAGTTAAGTGAAAATGGGACCAAAAAACATGCCAAGAAGACCATCAGGTGCATGAAATAAGCTTCACTAACAGTGAAAGAAAATGGGGATGCTATGCAGCATACTTAGTTTGGAAGTGAACCCATTTTGTGTTAAAAAACCATGCCAAAGATTGTAATCAGGTTACTTTAACAGTACCTGAAAATGAAAAATTTTCCATTATCGGAGCTTATATGTTGCTCTACTACTTCTTTAGCCCAACTATATCTAAAACCCAATTGTTGTGCATATCCGGCCGGAGGATTTTGGCATACGTACCTATACCATCCTCAGTTCACAGTGAACCCATTTTGGGTAAAAAAACAAACATGCCAAGAAGACAATCAGATGCATGAAATCAACTTCATTAACAGTTAAGTGAAAATGGGACCAAAAAACATGTCAAGAAGACCATCAGGTGCATGAAATAAGCTTCACTAACAGTGAAAGAAAATGGGGATGCTATGCAGCATACTTAGTTTGGAAGTGAACCCATTTTTTGTTAAAAAAACCATGCCAAAGATTGCAATCAGGTTACTTTAACAGTATCTGAAAATGAAAAATTTTCCATTAACTGAGCTTATATGTTGCTCTACTACTTCTTTAGCCCAACTATATCTAAAACCCAATTGTTGTGCATATCCGGCCGGAGGATTTTGGCATACGTACCTATACCATCCTCAGTTCACAGTGAACCCATTTTGGGTAAAAAAACAAACATGCCAAGAAGACAATCAGGTGCATGAAATCAGCTTCACTAACAGTTAAGTGAAAATGGGACAAAAAAACATGCCAAGAAGACCATCAGGTGCATGAAATAAGCTTCACTAACAGTGAAAGAAAATGGGGATGCTATGCAGCATACTTAGTTTGGAAGTGAACCCATTTTGTGTTAAAAAACCATGCCAAAGATTGCAATCAGGTTACTTTAACAGTACCTGAAAATGAAAAATTTTCCATTATCGGAGCTTATATGTTGCTCTACTACTTCTTTAGCCCAACTATATCTAAAACCCAATTGTTGTGCATATCCGGCCGGAGGATTTTGGCATACGTACCTATACCATCCTCAGTTCACAGTGAACCCATTTTGGGTAAAAAAACAAACATGCCAAGAAGACAATCAGGTGCATGAAATTAGCTTCACTAACAGTGAAAGAAAATAGGACCAAAAAATAGCTTAAGAAGACCATCAGGTGCATGAAATAAGCTTCACTAACAGTGAAAGAAACTGGGGATGCTATGCAGCATACTTAGTTTGGAAGTGAACCCATTTTGTGTTAAAAAACCATGCCTAAGATTGCAATCAGGTTACTTTAACAGTACCTGAAAATGAAAAATTTTCCATTATCAGAGCTTATATGTTGCTCTACTACTTCTTTAGCCCAACTATATCTAAAACCCAATTGTTGTGCATATCCGGCCGGAGGATTTTGGCATACGTACCTATACCATCCTCAGTTCACAGTGAACCCATTTTGGGTAAAAAAACATGCATGCCAAGAAGACAATCAGGTGCATGAAATCAGCTTCACTAACAGTGAAAGAAAATGGGACCAAAAAATAGCTTAAGAAGACCATCAGGTGCATGAAATAAGCTTCACTAACAGTGAAAGAAACTGGGGATGCTATGCAGCATACTTAGTTTGGAAATGAACCCATTTTGTGTTAAAAAACCATGCCAAAGATTGCAATCAGGTTACTTTAACAGTACCTGAAAATGAAAAATTTTCCATTATCGGAGCTTATATGTTGCTCTACTACTTCTTTAGCCCAACTATATCTAAAACCCAATTGTTGTGCATATCCGGCCGGAGGATTTTGGCATACGTACCTATACCATCCTCAGTTCACAGTGAACCCATTTTGGGTAAAAAAACAAACATGCCAAGAAGACAATCAGGTGCATGAAATCAGCTTCACTAACAGTGAAAGAAAATGGGACCAAAAAACATGCCAAGAAGACCATCAGGTGCATGAAATAAGCTTCACTAACAGTGAAAGAAACTGGGGATGCTATGCAGCATACTTAGTTTGGAAGTGAACCCATTTTGTGTTAAAAAACCATGCCTAAGATTGCAATCAGGTTACTTTAACAGTACCTGAAAATGAAAAATTTTCCATTATCGGAGCTTATATGTTGCTCTACTACTTCTTTAGCCCAACTATATCTAAAACCCAATTGTTGTGCATATCCGGCCGGAGGATTTTGGCATACGTACCTATACCATCCTCAGTTCACAGTGAACCCATTTTGGGTAAAAAAACATGCATGCCAAGAAGACAATCAGGTGCATGAAATCAGCTTCACTAACAGTGAAAGAAAATGGGACCAAAAAATAGCTTAAGAAGACCATCAGGTGCATGAAATAAGCTTCACTAACAGTGAAAGAAACTGGGGATGCTATGCAGCATACTTAGTTTGGAAGTGAACCGATTTTGTGTTAAAAAACCATGCCAAAGATTGCAATCAGGTTACTTTAACAGTACCTGAAAATGAAAAATTTTCCATTATCGGAGCTTATATGTTGCTCTACTACTTCTTTAGCCCAACTATATCTAAAACCCAATTGTTGTGCATATCCGGCCGGAGGATTTTGGCATACGTACCTATACCATCCTCAGTTCACAGTGAACCCATTTTGGGTAAAAAAACAAACATGCCAAGAAGACAATCTGGTGCATGAAATCAGCTTCACTAACAGTGAAAGAAAATGGGACCAAAAAACATGCCAAGAAGACCATCAGGTGCATGAAATAAGCTTCACTAACAGTGAAAGAAAATGGGGATGCTATGCAGCATACTTAGTTTGGAGGTGAACCCATTTTGTGTTAAAAAACCATGCCAAAGATTGCAATCAGGTTACTTTAACAGTATCTGAAAATGAAAAATTTTCCATTATCGGAGCTTATATGTTGCTCTACTACTTCACTGTGCCCAACTAAATCTAAAATCCAACTGATGTGCATATCCGACCGGAGGATTTTGGCATACGTACCTATATACCATCCTCAGTTCACAGTGAACCCATTTTGGTTAAAAAACCATGCCAAGATGACAATCAGATGCATGAAAATAAGCTTCACTAACAATAAAACAAGATGAGACATCAGCAACAACATCAACAATAGCAAGTGGGAACCAAATATAGAACAATTGGGTTTTGAATGGAGATTGTAGTCATAAATCAATTCTTCATGGAAGAAAAATACGAATAGGGCTCATAGCAAGTGTAGTTTTAAGGAATTGTCATCGTGGAAGGAAACCAAATATAGAAGCCAGAAAGAGGAACGGTAGAGAATGAGGATACACCAGGCTAACATAGTGGCATTTTCCTCATCTCTCTCTCATTCCTTCTTTCCCTTCAGCACACGAACACATAGAGACATTAGCAACAACAGCAAGAGCGACAAGAACAACAATAATAATAAATTATTATGAACAAGATGTCTCTATATGGGTTTCCAGATCTCCACTCCAACTCGTCTCTTTCTAATCACAGCCCAATTAAGAACAATTGTTCACAGTCACTGTTAAAGAAACATATATGCTCAGATTATGGAAATTTTCATTTTCAGATACTGTTAAAGAAGCTGATTTCATGTATCTGATTGCTATCTTTGGCATGATTTTTTAGCCAAAATGGGTTCACTTCCAAACTACGTATGCTGCTAGCATACCAAAATCCTCCAAATCAGTACAACAACACGGCTGAACAAACCTTGTTTGCAGGCCATACAATGTCATCTATACCATGTTATGTGCCAAAGTGGGGTTGGGCATACGATGCAAGGCCGACACGTATTAGTTGTTTGTGAGTATGCAATAGGGTGCAGCTATGAACATTGGCTCATATCAAGTGTAGTATTACGGACTGTCATCGTGGAAGGAAACCAATTTAATATAGAAGCCATATATGGAGCCAGAAAGAGGGATGGTAGAGAATGAGGATACACCAGGCTAACATAGCGGCATTTTCCTCAACTCTCTCTCATCCCTTCATTCTCTTCAACACACGCACACAAAGAGACATCAGCAACAACAGCAAGAGAGGGTTGGTCCAACAATAAGTGTAGATTATAATAAACGAGATGTCGCTATTTGGGTTTCCAGATCTCCACTCCAGCCCTTTCTTTCTAATCACAGCCCACTTAAGAAACATAGACGAAATGCTTATAGACGACAGCCACAATGCAGACTCACAAACACTAGTACGTGTCTTTCATGCATTCAAGACCATAATCTCTTTAAAAATACCAATTTAAAGACTTACCGATGTTTTTTGACAGTGGGCGGCGTGCTACCCTCACTCTCATATGTTTGACTGCCACTATTATTTAGTGGCTGCTCATCCCTATGGCTCTCGTTGCCATCATTTATATTTACCCTCTTTCCACGCCTCGGCATGTTGTACCTGTCAAGGATTCGATAACTTTCTTAGAGATACAAATTTAATTAATAACATGTTTATAATAACTATCATAAAATTTGTACTTTAGTAGGATTAACAAACCAACATAATTGTAAAAAAATTAAAAAAATGAGATTTGTAACAGATTAAATTACAACGATAGTTTGGTTCAAATGACACTAAGCATAGTTTAATGTAAATAATACCAAGCAGTAGAAAATAGAAAGATAATTAAATCAGTGTATTAAATTCACAATGAACATATTCGAAATTACAGACATAATATTACAACAAGATTTAAGACATAAAATTACAGACATATAATAAACCCAATTGAAAATCATGTAAACTACAATACAACATCTTCCAGTACATCGCCCTCTTCTCCATCCTTGCGGAGCCAAGTCCCGCAAATTCCAACATCGGTTGTGTTTACATCAAACACAGGAAACTCAGAAGCAATGTAACTGTTCATGTCTTCACCGTCTTCATCGTCTGAAGTATCGCCCAGTTGGAATACATCTCTTGGTTGCATAGGGAGAGCCACATACAATTTTGGCATGGTTGGATCTTCAATGTAGAACACTTGTTGCACTTGGGATGGAAACACAAATGGCTCATGGCTAATGTGTGTACCGATGTGAATCAATTTTAAGAAGTTTACAACTGTGAAGCCAAGCTTGTCCTTGTTGTTAGCAAAATTCCTATCAAACTCAGCCCAATCCCCACGAAATAAGACAACACGGAAATGGCCTCGTGTCCGATTTGGAAGCATAACTTCTAGTCTTAGACGTCACTACCATTCCACTATTTTGAGACTTCAAATTACATTCACGATCCTTAGTACGAAATCTAAAACCATTGAATATGTATCCTCCGTATCTTTTGACCATCTGATAGGGACCTTTAGCAAGTACTTGTATTTCAGATGACGCACCTTCAAGACCCAAAGAATGTACCTATTAATTTTGCGCAAATCGTATCAGCACCATAGAAAATATAGATATAATAAAGATTAACTTGCATAACTGTAATTCACCTACATGAGATTCAAACCACTTATGAAATTTTTCATTCATCAACTTGTTTTGTTCACGTGGTGGTAGTCTTCTTGGTCTAGCCCTTCGTTTGATGTCCCTGACAAATTCGCTAAAAAACAAGCAATTGAAATTAGGAATAACAAAAGTATCAAAAATATCGAACCCCGCGGTTTTCACTGTATTCGATTTACATTCAAAAGTAACTTACTTTCGAAATGGTTCCACTGATGCATGATGGTCTAGCACATATCGATGTGCCTGTTCCCACGCTAAGCTATCGAGCTCAAATGCATCAACTTTACCAACAGTAGTGCCAGCGGCATCAAAAAGATATTGAGCACCATCAAGGTTGGAAATGTCTGGATTTCTACGTGGTCTACTGAAAGATGTCTCCACCCCAGGCAAATACCTGGAAAAAAATGTAAGCACTCCTCTGATAGATATCCCTGGGCTATTGACCCTTCAGGATATGCTCTATTTTTCACATAACCCTTTAGCCGGTATAGGTACCTGAACATGTACAATTAATAAACTAGAGCGGATTAGGGGATTAAAAGAAATGAGCTTTTGAAAATTCAATTTCGTAAGATGAATGAATTATTTTACCTCTCAATGGGGTACATCCACCGATAGTGAACATGACCATCGATTCTGGCTTCACCAGCAAGGTGGATTATCAAGTGAATCATAATAGTGAAGAACGATGGAGGAAATATCATCTCCATTTTACTAAGTGTCAATGCCGCCTGCTGCTCCAATTGGTCCAGATCTTCAACACGAAGCATTCTTAAGCAAATACCTTTATATATGCTACAAAGATCTTTCAGGACAGTAGTGACTTGCTCACACATTGAAGACCTTAGGGCCACAGGAAGGAGATCCTGCATTAGGATGTGGTAGTCGTATGACTTTAGACCCTGAAGTCTCTTCTCTTTAAAGTTGACACATCTTGCCATGTTAGAAGAATAGCCATCAGGGACTTTAAGTTCAAGTAGTACTTTGCAAAACAATTCCAACTCCGATTTTGACATTGAATAGATTGCAGGAGGTAGGAGTACTTTCCCGTTCGGCAATTCTTCTGGGTGCAACTCATGTCGGATGCCCATTGACTTCAAATCAAGTCGGCTCTTGAGATTGTCCTTTGTCTTCCGATCATCTCCCATAACTGTTCCTATACAATTCTCACCAATATTTTTTCCGATATGCATCACATCTAAATTATGTCGCAGTAAGTTGAATTCCCAATACGGCAACTTGAAGAAAATACTCTTCTTCTTCCATGCACCTAAACTCGTCATATTTTGATCCTCATCTTCGCCATATAGATCGGTCTCCTCACCTTGCTCCGGCCTTACCCATTTCTTGCCCTTTGTCCTGACTTCTGGTTCTTTTCCATATTTGAATTGATGACCATCTACCCGCCTCAAAATATCTGAACCAGAAGAAGACGTAGGAGCATGTTCCCACTCGTCGGTACCATCAAATGTCGCTGCCTCTGTCCGAAATATATGTGTCAGGCAACCATCTCCTATGACCCATATAGCAAAACTTTCTGCCATTGTACAACCACCTTGAACTAGTTTGGTCAGCACAACATAGACATGCATAACGTCCTTTAGTACTATATCCAGATAAATTTGCATATGCTGGAAAATCATTGATTGTCCAAGACAACACGGCACGAAGAGAAAATGTTTCTTTAGCCACAGCATCATAGGTTGGAACACCCACCCACAACTTATGAAGTTCATCTATTAACGGTTGTAGGTACACATCTATATCATTTACAGGACCTTTCGGTCCAGGAACTATCATGGACAAAATAAATGAGGACTACTTCATGCATTTCCAAGGCGGCAAATTGTATGGTATCAACACAACCGGCCATATGCTGTGTGTACTACTCATTTGCCTGAAAGGGTTGAAACCATCACTAGCTAGTCCAAGTCTCACATTTCGAGGATCTTCCGCAAAATCAGGATATCTTTCATCAAATTTTTTCTAAGATTGAGAATCAGCAGGATGTCTAAGAATCCCATCATTAGTGCGACCTTCAGCATGCCATTTCATATCAGAAGAGGTTTTCGTAGACATAAACAACCTTTATAGCCTAGGAATCAGAGGAAAGTAACACAGTATTTTGGCAGGCTTCTTTTTCCTACTTCGCTTAGTAGATCCAATGGCTCCCTCGTCTTGATTTGGTCTTTCTTTCCATTTTGAAGAACCACACACTTCGCAATTCTCCAGACTTTCCTTACCACTCGTGAAAAGCATACAGTCATTTGGATATGCTGCTATCTTCTCATATCCTAGATCGAAAGAACTTAGGAATTTTTTGATTTTATAGGCTGAGTTTGGAATACAGATTTCAGGAAATGCTTCATTCAACAATTCAAGTAGCATAGTGAAGGACTTAGCAGACCACCCGTTTAAACATTTAATCTGAAATAGTCTGACAATGAATGAGAACTTAAAAAATTTGGTGCAATCGCGGTACAACGGAGTACTAGCATCTTCAAGTAACTTAGCGAAGGATTCTTGCTGCTTATTATTTTCAGGGGTGGGGCCAGACATTTCCTCGTCCACCCCACCACCAATCTGGTTTGTTTCTGTTGACTCATTGTGAACTTTGGTTGTTGGGTTATTGGTGTGGAAAGGTACATCATGAATTCCCATGGCATCTTGTAACAAAGCATGCATCTCATCGGAAACGCTTAAGTCTTTGTTCACTAAGGGCTCAGCTTCATTTTCTAATACAACCGGACGAACAGAAGCTAACGTATGATCCTCTCCATGACAAAACCATCTTGTGTACCCTTGAAGAAAACCGTTGACAGCCAAGTGTGTATGTACTACGTCACATGTCCTCAGCATACAATTTGTACACCGGAGGCATGGACAAAGGATTAGGTTGGGATCACGGGAATGTCGTTTGGCAAAGATAATAAAATCTTTAATACCATCGCGGTACTCCTTGGATAATCGTGGTTTACTAATCCAACTTCTATCCATTATATCAATAGCACACAATCTGAAATTAAAATTTGATATATTAAATAGTAATAACAGTAAAAGGCATTTTGTATATTAAATTTCACCTATTTGAAAACTATCCTTAGCTGCAAATAAATAAACGATATAATCTTTAACTGTAAAATAAAGAAATTGTGGTTCCAAAAAATGTACAAAAAAAACTACATCTTAACACAATCTACTCTATTCACATAACCCTAAACTACCTTTTGTGGAAATTATCACAACCACCTTAGTGGTATTTTATCGCACACCCTGTGTTCCAGCATAAAAAAAAATCGACTATAGTCTCCCCTATATTTGGCTTTCCGTTCAAGGAGATGATGATGGTAAAGGGTATTTTGCTGATGAAGAGGAATCGGCCGAATAATGAGCGCGTCGTGCTGTAACTACGGTAACAAGAAGATTTGATGACTCATGAACTATTCTGTTCATGACTACTAATAATCACTTATCTCATAATAATAATAATAATAATAATAATAATAATAATAATAATAATAATAATAATACTAAACAAAAGAAACTAATATGGCTACTAATAAGTTTTTCTAAAATAATTCTTCATCCCAACTAAATCATTGATGCTTGTAGCGCCAAAAGAAACCTGCACGAGGTTTGTTCAGCCCAAATCTTGTACAGATTTGGAGGATTTTGGTAAAAAACATGCCAAGATGCCAATTAGATGCATGAAATCAGCTTCATTAACAGTAAAAGAAAAATGATAATGTCCAGTATGTAAGCATATATTTTTCAGAGTGAACCAATTGTTGTACATATCCGGAGGATTTTGGCATACAGCTATAGCATCCTCAGTTCACAGTGAACCCATTTTGGTCAAAAAAACATGCCAAAATGACAATCAGATGCATGGGATAAGCTTCATTAACAGTAAAAGAAAATGAGGATGCTAGCAGCATACTTAGTTTGGAAGTGAACCCATTTTGTTAAAAAATCATGCCAAAGATGGCAATCAGCTTCATTAACAGTATCTGAAAATGAAATTTTCCATTATCTGAGCTTATATGTTGCACTACTAATTCACTGTGCCCAACTAAATCTAAAACCCAATTGTTGTGCGTATCCAGAGGATTTTGGCATACGTACCTATAGCATCCTCAATTCACAGTGAACCCGTTTTGGTCAAAAAAACATGCCAAGATCACAATCAGATGCATGAAAATAAGCTTCACTAACAACAAAAGAAGAAACTGGGGATGCTAGCAGCATACTTAGTTTGGAAGTGTACCCATTTTTGGGGGAAAAAACATGCCTAAGATGGCAATCAGGTTACTTTAACAGTATCTGAAAATGAAAATTTCCATTATCTGAGCTTATATGTTGCTCTACTACTTCTTTAGCCCAACTAAACCTAAAACCCAATTGTTGTGCATACCCGGAGGATTTTGGCATACGTACCTATAGCATCCTCAGTTCACAGCGAACCCATTTTGGTCCAAAAAACATGCCAAGATGACAATCAGATGCATGAAAATAAGCTTCACTAACAGTAAAAGAAACTGGGGATGCTAGCAGCATACTTAGTTAGGAAGTGTACCCATTTTTGGGGGAAAAAACATGCCTAAGATGGCAATCAGGTTACTTTAACAGTATCTGAAAATGGAAAATTTTCCATTATCTGAGCTTATATGTTGTTCTACTACTTCTTTAGCCCAACTAAATCTAAAATCCAATTGTTGTGCATATCTGGCCGGAGGATTTTGGCATACATACCTATAGCATACTCAGTTCACAGTGAACCCATTTTGGGTAAAAAAACATGCATGCCAAGAAGACAATCAGATGCATGAAATCAGCTTCATTAACAGTGAAAGAAAATGGACATGCTAGCAGCATACTTAGTTTGGAAGTGAACCCATTTTGTGTTAAAAAACCATGCCAAAGATTGGAATCAGGTTACTTTAACAGTATCTGAAAATGAAAAATTTTCCATTATCTGAGCTTATATGTTGCTCTACTACATCTTTAGCCCAACTATATCTAAAACCCAATTGTTGTGCATATCCGGCCGGAGGATTTTGGCATACGTACCTATACCATCCTCAGTTCACAGTGAACCCATTTTGGGTAAAAAAACAAACATGCCAAGAAGACAATCAGATGCATGAAATCAGCTTCATTAACAGTGAAAGAAAATGGGTATGCTAGCAGCATACTTAGTTTGGAAGTGAACCCATTTTTTGTTAAAAAATCATGCCAACAAGGGCAAACAGGTTACTTTAACAGTATCTGAAAATAAAAATTTCCATTATCTGAGCTTATATGTTGCTCTACTAATTCACTGTGCCCAACTAAATCTAAAATCCAATTGTTGTGCATATCCGGCCGAAGGATTTTGGCATACGTACCTAGAGCATCCTCAGTTCACAGTGAACCCATTTTGGGTAAAAAAACAAACATGCCATGAAGACAATCAGATGCATGAAATCAGCTTCATCAACTGTAAAAGAAGATGAAAATTACCAGTATCTAAGCATATATTATTCTATTAATTCTTCATCTCAACTAAACCATTCATGTTAAGGAAATCAAGATGAATAATCTGAAAAAAGCTGCTTTTTTTGAAAAATAAGGGAAATCAAGAGATCATACCGAAGAGAGAGAGAGAGAGAGAGCGGGGCGACGAGGGCGGGGGCGTAGGAGAGAGAGAGAGCGGAGCGATCACCGATTCACCTCCAAATAGAGAGAGGGAAGAGGGAAATCGAAAATGACAAAGGGAAGAAGGGACGATTTCGAAGGTCGAAGGCCGTCGAAGAGGACGAAGCGGCGGAGGCAAACGCGCGGGAAGTAGAGCGAGGAAGGAGGGAAACGAAGCGCCCCTTTCTTTTTTTGGGGGGGGGGGGGGTTTGGGAAAATGGCGAGCGAAAGATTAGGGTTCGCAGGTTTTATCGCAGTTATTCACCGGCGTTTCAATTAGACACGCCGGTAATTTTGTACGTATATTCGCCGGCATTTATAATAAAAATGCCGGTGAATAGTACACTTCACCGGCGTTTTTTTGTAAAACGCCGGTGAATACGAATATACACCGGCGTTTTAAATCGACCGCCGGTGTATAACCATCCAATCTGGCGCCCAATTCCTATTCGCTCCCTACCCCGGCGCTACTAGTAAAATGTCGGGGAATATTCGCCGGTAAAACCAGTATCTTTTGTAGTGTCGACTCCCGATATGGGGGACAACAACTGCAACGACAAGAGATAGCAACAACGCCAACAAGGACAACAAGCAATGGCGAGGTAGGGACAACGAGCAACGACAGCGGCAAGGCGTCAACTATTGCAACGATGAAAATAACTATGATAGTGGGGAGTTAATAAGGATGAAGCTGGCAGTTGAGGGGCTGATGGGTTCAGGTTGGTGACTGCAAGGGGGTGGTCATCGGGTGTTCGAGTGTTGCCGTTTGAAGTCGATGGATGTGAAGGGGTAGCAACGAGGCTCGGGACAGAGTTGAGGGCAGTAGGATGGTGCTGTCGGGTGTTGGGGCTGATGGTGTGAGGTGCTATTGGGGATGGCAGGGAGATGATGGTGGTGATGGGTTGTATGGAGGTCGAGTGGTGTGTATGGTTGTTGTTGATGATGGTGGTGTGTCAGGTGTTTGAGGCCTAAAAAGTCTCATTCATCAAGGCTTGGAAAGTGGTAGGAGCATTGATCAATCCAAAGGGCATGATCAAGAACTCATAATGCCCATCATAAGTTCGAAATGCAGTTTTATGAACATCTTCACTCCTCATTCTGATTTGATGATAACCACTCCTCAAATCTAGCTTACTAAACACCATTGACCTTGCAACTCATCCCAGAGCTCATCAATAACAGGAATTGGGTATTTTTCCTTCACAGTGATATCATTCAGCCCCCCTATAGTCTATACACATCTTCCAACTCCAATCAGGTTTTTTCACCATGACAATGGGTGAAGAGTATGATCTATGACTATGTTTAATGATTCCAGTACCTAGCATTTCCTGCACAAGCTTCCCAATTTCATTTTTTTGGTGCCATGGGTGCTTATAGAGCCTTTGGCTAATGTGTTTAGCTCCAGGAACAAGGGGAATGCCATGATCACATGATCTATATGGAGGAAGGCCCATATCTTCTTATACTGCTGCAAAACCCTTTGTATCTCAGGCTGTAAGCTAGTATCAGCTGAATTTGAGTCATGTATAGCTATATCTGTACCTTTCATCAATTGAACTGACCTAGTCATTTGCAATTACTCGCCTCTTTCCATATGATTGAGGCTCTTGAAGATTAATTTGGCAGTAGTTGTCTCTCACTCTTTTGGCAAAATACCCTTCAATTCTCTTGGTTGGTCATCTAACTGAAACCTCATCCTCTTCTCTTTCATATTCCACACTACATCACCAAATGTTTCAATCCATTGAGCACCCAATACTAACTGAATAGTATCCTTGGCTAACACATAAAAATCAGCTATAATAGGCGCCCCTTGGCAAGAGAATTTAACCCCCTCACACAACCCTTAACTGTATAACTGCTTGCCCCCAGCTACTGTCACCTCAAGTTGCATGCTGGTATTAACAGGTAGCTCGATTTTTTTAAACCAACTTCACTTCAATAAAATTGTAAGTAGCTCCAGTATCTAGTATAACACATATAGGAGTAGACTTAAAGTTCCCTGTACCCAAAAAGTTCTTGGGCCTGTACTACCAGCAAGAGTGTGCAAAGATATGGCAGCCAAATCAGGTATATGTACAAGTTTAGCTTTTTCATCACCCCTCGATTTCTTGTCCATCTCATTTTCTGAACTCTCAAAAATAATCATGTCTTTCACCATCTATAGCACTAAGGAGTTGCATAAAATTACTACCTTCATATGCCTCTATCATATGCATAAAAGTGTTACCGACACACTTATGATCCCTTACAAATTTTTCATCACAATGAAAACATAATCCTCTCTCTTCCCTCATTCATATATTGCAAAAACTGAGGATCACTTGCTTTTGCTGGAACATTTGAGGAAGGAGTGAGGGGGATGGAATGATTAATAGCAGGTTTATTCAGAGATGGAACTGTAGAGGTGCTAGACCTAGAGTAAATATTTTCCCCTGCATCATTTATAGAACCCTTGTTATAACAACTGTGAATCACTTGCTTTTGCTGGAACATTTGAGGAAGGAGTGAGGGGGATGGAATGATTAATAGCAGGTTTATTCAGAGATGGAACTGTAGAGGTGCTAGACCTAGAGTATATATTTTCCCCTGCATCATTTATAGAACCCTTGTTATAACAACTAGGTCTCCAAGCTTTTTTGTGGTCATCAAGAATTAATTCCCTAGCTACAACCTCCCTATAGGCCTTTAGAACACTCTAGGGATGTTTCATCTTTACCTCTTTCCTCAACTCAGCTTTGAGGCCTGAAATATAATTGCTTACCAAAGAGGGTTTGGCTATATGCTCTACCAAGTGGCTATATTTCAAGAATTCTCTATGATACTCTACTACTGTGCATGTTTGTTGCAACTTGTACAAAGTAGCCTATGGATCATGAAGCTCAGTAGGTCCAAATAGCAGTACCAGTTCTTTCTTCAACATTTCCCAATCAATAATCCCCTTTTCTTGCTTCTCATACCACCTCCATAACAATAAAGCTTCCCTTTTCAAATAGTACACAAATAAGGGTAATTTCTCGTACTAACTAACCCCTTGGGTATGGAAATGGTATTCCATATGATACACTCAATTTGTGTCGTCTTCCGAACCATCGAAACTAGGCAAATCAATCTTCAGATGTTTAGGGGAAAATGTATTGGCCATACCATGATGTTGTCGGTTATTCCTGTGTTCTTGCACCCTCCTGTGAGCATCTCGACGATATGAGACCCGTTCTTGATCTCTTTATGTTCATCAGCGACCAAGATTCCGGCTTCGAACACTTGGCGATTGCCAAGAACTCCCACTCACATCCGACTCATTCTTGCTTCCTTTTGAGTTCCATACACTCAATAGCTAACTTTACTCGATCGAACCTCTCTTCTATGCTAGGTTGCTTGTGAGCGGCATTGCCATTGCTGGCAGGTGCACTTGCAACTTGATCCCGAGATCTAGGTCCAAACTGAGATGTAGACCCAGTTTTAGAGGATTCTCAGCTTCTTGAATTGGTTCTTGATCAAATTCCTGGTCAACGACAGCTACCGGATCGACTTCGAGCTCTGATACCATTGTTCCAACTAGACTTCCAGTGGCGTGGTTGGACGCGGCGGGTCATCTCCTCGGCATCGGACCTGCAAACCCTAGGGGTTGGGACCAAGATGAGAGAAGGAAGAAGAGAATGAACATTGGAAAATTCACAATTTCTATTCATAACTGATTCTGTTATAGCGGGTGGGATTATATACTATTTACAACACGTGCAAAGCATGTAACACCCTAAATTCCAAATAAGTCTGAATTCGAAGTTCCACATGATCTTTACACTTCACTTCGTACAATTTTACAAGGAATTTAAAACTTTTATTACAACAGAGTCTTTTACATCAATGTGCAGCGGAATAAATAAAATACAATAATGATAAATGTACAATTGTAACAACTTTAGCATTTAAGTAATCATCAGCAATAAATTCATCTTTATATCTTCTTGTAAATTCCAAGTCCTGCATATGAAACTGTGGGCACGTAAGTTGCTTACAACCGACGAAATATTATACATGGTTATCCTCGCTATGCCGAAAGTATAACGATTCTTAAATAATTTAACAAACACAAACTTGATCACAAAACAAAGCTAAAGAAGGACTATCCTATTAATATCATGGGTGCTTTGCACTTAATCCTTAATGCAGTTATTTATATTAAATAACACTAATGTGCACTTGTTCGGATTCTATGTATCCCATACTACATATGTTACCGCTGATTTCGGTGTGGAGGTAAACAGATGAGATTTGTGAGTTCATAGGAAGCCTAAATAGCTGATTCAAGCCTTCTTCCCGCCGCTACCTGCAAGGAAGTGCGATACACCGGGTTTGATTCCGGCGACGCACCCTCCGACGCTCTTGTCAGTAATCAGTGGTGATTAAGAAAGAGCTCT
The DNA here is from genome assembly GCA_017893485.1 of Hemerocallis citrina. Classification (NCBI taxonomy): domain Eukaryota; kingdom Viridiplantae; phylum Streptophyta; class Magnoliopsida; order Asparagales; family Asphodelaceae; genus Hemerocallis; species Hemerocallis citrina. The sequence goes on from CM030364.1 coordinate 78,860,809, forward strand.
AAGGTGGAAAAAGAGTGATTACCTGGTCACAGTGGTAGGAGGGGGGTATTTATAGTCGCCATGGGAGTGATTAGGGGCCTAATTCCCTGTGTAACTGTCAGGAGTAAAATCCTCACAGTCTGTTTAGAAAACTAATCCCTGATCCCCGGTGAGAGCAAATCAGGCCCGTTGACTTGGCCAAATCAGTGACCCTGATTCGTCTCTTGTTGGTCTGGGTTTGCCTCGGGTCAGAACCCGCACCCAATTGGAGTGGACCCATTTGCGGGTTATTGGTTCTGTGAGAAGGAGATCCAGTACCCGTTTTGGACCCATTTGTATGTGAAATTACCTTTTTACCCCCGAGCTTCAAGATTTGTGCTCAATCTGGACGGTTCCGATTTAACCCCATTTTTAGCCATATCACGAGCCCCCCACTCCTAAAGACTGAGTGTGATCAGCCTTTGAGGTGTAGTTTAATTGTTTTAGTGGCTGGTAGAGTTGTATCGGAGTCCGAATGGAGAGTTTCAAACCTCGAAGGGGGTAGTAAGGTGATTTTTGAAGCAGTGAGCTGTTCTGAAGCCTTGGTGAACATTCGACGGCTTTTATCTATTTTTTCGGATTATTTATTTAATTTTGCGATGTGTTAGCTAATCGTTCGGGGTGCTTAACAGTGCATTCGAGGCAATAATTGTTCGTCCAGGGGCTCAAAAATATCCCCCCGAGTCTTTAATTATTCTCTGGAATTTTTAGTTAATTTTCCCGAATTTTTAGCAATTTTTCGCAATTTTTAAATAAATAAAACGATTTAAATAAATAAAAATCCATTTTTAAATACCGATTTATGACATGGCGCAATCTGGACCCTTGATCGGCGTCGAGCGCGATTTTCTAAGAGATCTGGCAGTCGTTATCGCTCGATGGCTTTTTTCTCCGTTTGCGAGCTCGGAATGGCACTTGCTCGGCAGCCGACCGGAGGCAGGGGGGTTCGGCAGTCCGAGCGACGTGGCACAATCTGAGCCGTCGGATGATGGCGCATTTCCCAAGAAAATGCTATCTTGTCTTTTAGCGCGAGTGGCGCGATCTGGACCGTTCATCATCAGAAGCACGAATTTCTGAGAGATCCAACGGTCGTAGTTGCTCGGTGGCTTTTTTCTCCGTTTACGAGCTCAGAATGGCACTTGCTCGGCAGCCGACCGGAGGCAGGGGGTTCGGTAGTCCGGGCGACGTGGCGCAATCTGAGCCGTCGGATGATGGCGCATTTCCCAAGAAAATGCTATCTTGTCTTTTAGTGCCCTCGGCAAGATCTGGGCCGTCTGATCGAGATCTTACACGAAAGTTGAGGAGAAAGTGAATTTTCTCTGTTTGCAGGCTCGGAAAGGCACTTGCTCGGAAGCTGACCGAAGGCATGGGGTTTCGGCAGTCCGAGCGACGTGGCGCAATCTGAGCCATCGGATGACGACACGCATCTCGAGACGGGCACATTTCTCAAGAAAACATTATCTTGTCGTTTAGTGTCCTCTGCAAGATCTGGGCCGTCTGATCGAGATCTAACACGAAAGTTGAGGAGAAAGTGAGTTTTCTCCGTTTGCAGGCTCGGAAAGGTACTTGCTCGGCAACCGACCGGAGACATGGGGGTGCAGCAGTCCGAGCATGGAAGAGCGTTCCGGGCCGTAGAAGGGGGGAACGGATCTCGATACGATTCAGTGTTCGAGGGCATTAATGGCATTCCAGGATTCGTGCGGCGTTCCAACTTCCCGGGGTCATTAAGAAATGGCGCTCTCCAATTAATGCGTGGCGTTTCAACTTCCGAGGGTCATAATGGCTAGCTCTTGGAGGGTGGTTATAAATACTTCACTCCTTTTGCAGTTTCAGTCGCAAAGATGTTGAGTTTCAGCCCTCGGGAGCGTCTGCCTTGGGTGGTTGCTCTTCGGCTATGGTCTTCTCCTGGTTGTGGCGGCCCCGATGCGGATGTCATGGCCGGAGGAGATCATAGCAGAAGTAGTGACGACTGGAGTCAAGGCGGATGCCTGCCTTGTGAAATTTTAACCTCGAGAAGTTCGGAGATGTGGTCACTCTTTTGCCTTGTTCTTCTCCCGATCCTGACGGCCCCGATGCGGGTGTCAGGGTCGAGGGAGAACATGGTAGGAGTGGTGACGGCCGTGGTCCGAACTCGAGGGGCGAATTGCTTCAGAAGGACGGGTGGTCGTTCTTCCGCCAAAATCTTTTCCTGATTCTGACGGCCCGGGTGGTGGTGTCAGGGTCAGGGGAGATATTGGCAGAAGGGTTGACTACCGAAGTCCGGATCCGAGGGGCGGTGTGCCTCAGAAGGATGGGTGGTCATTCTTCTGCCGTGATCTTCTCCTGATTCTGACGGCCCGGGTGAAGGTGTCAGGGTCGGGGGAGATCACGGCAGAAGGGGTGACGACCGGAGTCCGAAGCCGAGGGGTCAATTATCTCGAGAGGAAGGGTTGTCGTTCTTCTACCATGATCTTCTCCCGACTCTGACGAACCCGATGTGGGGGTCAGGGTCGGGGGAGATCATGGTAGAAGAGGTGACAACCGAAGTCTGGAACCGGGGGCCTTGTTGTTTCGGAGTGATTGGCCTCCTCCGATCTCTGTCTTCCTTCCGGGCTGACGGCTTCTGAGGGTTGTCAGCCCGAAGGAGTTAGAGATGGGAGGTGTGCTGATCTGCTTTTTGATCGGGCGCCCCCCTCGCCGAGGGTGGTGCCTTAAAACTTTTAGTCAAAATTTTTCTCATCTCTTCGGACGGAGGTGGGGATCTGAGGATACGGCTGTCCGAGCGTCATTCTGGGCTGCCGGACGGGCATGGTCGTCCGAGCGACGTGGCACAATCTGAGCCGTCGGATGGTGGCGCAAGCCTCGAGACGGGCTCAGTTCCCCAGAAAATGCTATCTTGTCATTTATCATCGCTGGCAAGATCTGGGCCGTCTGATTGAGATCCTGCACGAAAGTTGAGGAGAAAGTGTGTTTTCTCCGTTTGCAGGCTCGGAATGGCACTTGCTCGGTTAGCCGACCGTGCCCTTTGCAGCTGGGCTCGGATTCCATGTAATTCGGATTGAGATCCTGCTGCGCCGAACTACTTGACTTGGTGAAAAGACAGGGTTGTGTTGGGCCTTCGCAATGTTTCGAGAGTGGCCCAAAAGTCGTGCCCTTACGTTTGGAAGTCCAAGGGACGTTCCTTTTTTTACTATAAATCTTCACCCCCCCTCAATCCAAGTCTCATTATTCACTTTTACTCTCTCTCTCTCCAGTTTTTACTTTCACCTTCGAAGTTTTTAGCTCCTTGGTGGCACTGCTAGCTGTCGCGGCAAGGCGTTCTTTGTCTCCGGTGAGCTTTTTCGATCGTAGCTGTCACTTCAAGGTCAGTCTCCTTCCTTTCTCTTTAGAAAATGGTTAAGATTACGTCCTCGGATGAGACCCCCGCCTCGGACCAAGCCGTAGGCCGAGCGGGCCAAGGAAAGGAGGTGGTGGAGCGGACCGATCAGAGCGTCGTTCGGCCGGACATAGAGGGCGAAGTAGCTGAGCCACCTCAGGAGGTCGCGGCGGCGTCTCAGAAGGGTAAAGGAGTGGTCATGATCATCGAGAAGCCGAAGACGGCGGGGGCGTTCGGTCGGCAGCCTATTGCTCTGTCGAGCGTGGGAGGCGTTCGGGACTACGCCGAGGAAATCTTAGAGAAGGTGACCCAAGGCACGACCAAGTTGGTGGAGGAGAATGAACCGAGAGAGTTGTCCGAGGTGGACCATACCATCTCGTCTCTTACGGAGGCCGATCTACATCTGATCCGAAAGGGATTCCAGATTCCCACCGAATACGGGCTACTCCTCCCCGGACCAGGCTTCCGAGCCAATACGAAGTCTTCGACAGACATGTGCGTCTTTCCTGTCGACTCCCTCTCTGCCAGGCTCCGCTTTCCCCTTCATCCGTTCATAGTCGACGTCTTGAATTGGTACGGTTTGAGCCCCGCCCAGCTGATGCCGAACACCTGGAGGCACGTCATGGTGTTTGTTCTTCGGTGCCAAGAGGTCGGTGCCGTACCGAGCATGTTTCACTTTCGGAGCCTCTACCGCCCCTACCAGCCAAACCGAAACGAACAGAGGTTCTATCTTTCGCCACGGACGGGCGTGAAGTTGATCGAGAACCCGGACTCGATCAAACATTGGAAGGAGAAGTATTTCATCATCCGAGCTCCTGCGCCGTGGGCGATCCCGATAGTTTAGGCGAAGGATGGCCTGCCCAAGCAAGCCAAGAAAGAGCCGGTGCTGAGTGACGAGGAAGCAGAGGTCCTCAAGAAGCTCCTCGCTCTGCCAGCGCTAAGCTGGAAGGATATTACCGAGGAGGCTTTGTTCCGAGGGGGTCTCAGTCCGATCGACCCTAGTACGCTTCTGGTATTTATACTCTTTGCTTAAAGTTCATGAAAATTTTCCTAAGTTTTTTTATTCGGCTTGTGCAGAGACGATGAAGATGGACTATAGGGCTTTGATGGCGAAGGCCAGGGCGGCGGAGCAGGAGACGATGAAGAAGAGGCCTTCGGCGGGGCCTCAGGGCGGCCGAGCCCCGAAGATACCTTCGGTCGAGAAGACAAGCGACCTGCGGAAGGCCGTTGTCCCGGGGGCCAGCCCCGAGCAGGAGAAGTCCGCGGCTACCGATCCTCCAGTTCCCGGTGTGCCGGCACCAACAGTGGAGGGGGATGCAGCCGGCTCGTCAAGCGGTGCATTCGGCATGAAAGAGGTGTTGTCCCTCCAAGTCCCGCCCCTCACTGCCGATGCGGAGAAGATCTTGACCGAGAGGCACAAGCAGATCTTCGTCCCCGACTGGCAGGTGATGAATGTCGACGGCTTCTTGGGCGACAGCAACATTTGTATGGAGGCGGTGAAGCACCTACCGACCCCAAAGGACCGAGTGGCCCTTAAAGTCGGGCTGGCTGGGGATGCCACAATGCAGATCGCTCAGAACACGATGTCGGTAAGTGGGCCGAACTCTTTCTTATTGAAACTTTTTCTAAATTTTTCTAAGTTCCTGGGTTCGGACTCTAACGGGTTGTTCTCTTTTCAGACCCTCTGTCACTTCAACTTTCTGCTCAAGGAGTTTGCGAGCAAGGAGCAGGAGTATGACCGGGAGAGGTTGGAGCGTGTCAAGGCCATGAAGCTGCTTGATGCTGAGCAACTCCTTTCGGCAAAAAGGGCTGCCGAAGTGGCGGGGTTGGAGAAGCAGCTGGCCGACGCCATTCAGCTGTCGAAGGACACGGCAGCCAAGCTCGAGGCCTCGGAGAAGGAGAATGCCGAGCTGAAAGAGGAGCTGGCCAATGCTCGATCGGAGGCAGAGAGGGCTCGGAAGAGGGCCGAAAAGATCATGGCCAAGCACCGGTCTAAGGTGGCAAAGGCGAAGAAGGCCATCCAGGAGGAGGCCGAGCACCACATGTTCAAGAACATGGAGGACGCCTACGGCCGAGCTCTTCTGCATATCGCCGCTCGGAACCCAGGGTTCGACACGTCCTCCTACCGCTTCTACGACCCTGTGGAGGGGGAGGAGGAGGTCCCCCAGGCAATGCTCGGCCCTGCGGGGCAGACCGAAGGTGTCGAAGGCCCGGGCGAGGCTGAGGCTGAGGCCGAGGGTGAGGAGGACGACGACTCTGAGGAGGAAAGCGAGAGCGGGGACGAGGATGAGGATGAAGACGAGGTCGAAATCGAGGACAAGGCCGAGGGGTCGACAGACCCGAACAGCAAAAAGGTCGACCCCTGACTTGGTTGCGTCTTTCAGTCTTTTGTTCTCCCCCCCCCCCCCTTTTTTTGTAAGCCGAACTGCGGACTGGACACCGCTCTTGTAGCACTTTTTGAATTTTGAATGAAAACATCTTTGGTTTGGCCAAAATTTGTCTAAGTGTTTGCCCCCGGATTTTGTGTATGATTAGTTGTAAATGTTTCCAAGTGTTGGCCCATCGGATTTATCTCTGCTTTTCAGGTGAAGTTCAGTCCGATCACGGAGGTTTCGTACCTTCGTAAGGAGCTGACCAAGACAAAACGAGAGCTATCACTAAGCCGAGAGAAGCGCTTTTATATGTTTTTGAAACTGGAGGAGATAAAGGCGACCGCAAGGGGGCAAGGTCGCGAGCTGAAGCAGCTACGAAAACGACCCCAAGCCCCTTTTCCCGATGGCGAGGTCGAGCGGCTTAGTAAGGAGCTTGCTGTCGCCGAGCAAAAGAACGATGAGCTTTCGGCCAAGATCCGACGCTTATAGGTAGCGGGGCAAGGTCGTTCGGCGGAAGAAGAGAAGCTTGCTTCCAAGCTGGAGAAGGCGTCGTTCGAGCGCAAGAAGTTGTTGGCCGAGGTCGACAAGCTCAGGAGAATCACGATAGATAGGGGGATTGAGGTCACCCACTACCGACGGCTTGCGACCGATAGTGCCAACGCCTCGGGCTCGTCGAGGCTTCCTCGTTTGAAGAAGTTGGCGAAGGACGACGCTTTGAGAGATAGAATCATCGAACTGGAGGAGGAGGTCGCATCGCTCAAGCCTCAGCCTGAGAGGGCCAATGTCCGCAGTACATCGTGTACTCGCGAAGAGAGCAAGAGAGGGATTACCTTCTACGAACTTGCGACACGTTTGCCTGTGGCTAGGCGGAGCCCTGCTGATGCTCAGAGTAGCGTGGCCGTCTTGTCGAGTGGTGCCTCAGTCGGCGCCACAGTTAGGGTCAGCGGCGAAGGGGGGTCACGCTTCGTTGGTTTGGAATCGAGCTCGGAGGTTAGGCCTCGTCGTCCTCGCGTTTTCCTAAACCGAAGCGTTCCCCTTCCGAAGAGGCCCTGATCTTGTCGTTTTATGTTTCTTCTGGCTGTTGTAAAACTCTATTGTTGGGTCGGTCTTGTTGTATGTAGAGCTATTATATCTGAATGCGAATCTGAAAGTTTGTTTGGAAAATTCTTCAAGTGTTGGACTTCAGCAGTGCATTGAAATTTTGCTATTCGTTTTCCCTTCTTTTCGGCTCGTGGTGGCAGCCCAATACACTGATTCCAACGGCTCGGACGATGATGCTGAAACCGAGGCAACTTCAGGGGCGACGAAGTCGTGCTCGACGAAGTGCCGAGAGCGGCTTTATGGTGTCGAGCTGGAGTTACGTCGAGCTGAGAGCGAGCGGGCCCACCTTCAGTCCGTCCTCGGCCAACGAGACATCGAGATCCAACGTCTGGAGAGTAGGATTGCCGAGGCGACCCCCGTGGGAGAGGATGAAGATTCGCAGACTGCTTTTAGCAACGCTTTCCGGGTCCAGTGTATTCGGCACAACCAGTCGAAGATAATAGCCGAGCAGGACGATTTGCATTCTGAAATACATCACTTGCAGACTGTGGAGGCGAAGCTTCGGAAGGAGGCGGAGGAGCTATCAGCCGAAGTAGATGGACTGGCGACCGAACGGGTCAGTGAAGACATTTCCGTTTGAAGGCCAAGTGTAGTGGGTCGGCGCTGTATTTTTTTTTGTTTTCTAATGCCTTGTAACCATGGAGGGATTGCTTTGTGTTATGCCCCGATTATTAATAAAATTTCTTTCAATAACTAGCATGTCTTTTGTTGCTCTGCGTATTTGTCTCGCTTGTAAGTGTGTTGGTCGTGCCGAGGTCCCCGAGCCGAGCGCATAGTGCTGTCGGCAAGAATCTCGAGGTGAACCAGCTCCTAAAGGAACGCTATCTTGTCGTTTAGCGACTCTGACAAGATCTAGGCAGTTGGATTTTGGCACGAATCTCGAGACAGCCCTGTTCCCGAGAAAACGCTATCTTGTCGTTTAGCGTCGCTGTCAAGATCCTGGCCGTCTGATCGAGATCCTACGCGAAAGTTGAGGAGAAAGTGAGTTTTCTCTGTTTGTAGGCTCGGAATGGCACTTGCTCGGCGTCCGACCGGAGGTAGCATGGTTTGACCCTTCTTCTTGGGGCTTTTGTCTCCGTGACAAGATGGCTCGGATTGTGGTGCCGAACAGTGCTTCGGTCTCCCTCTTCTTGCGAAGTCGAGGGGTGAGCTGAGCTCTTTTCCATGGTGAGACTTGCCGGTCATAGCGAGTGTTTGACGGTTGTGGGAGCAATTCCGAATGGTGATCCACCCCTAGCTTGCCGAGAAGCAAGCTTGGGGAGTAGAATCGAACCAAGTGTTGGACTCCAGAACCATCGTGTAGTTCAACGGTTGTGGGAGCAGTTCCGAATGGCGATCTACCTCTGGCTCGTCCGGGGGCGAGCCGAGGAGGTGTAGTCGAGCCGAGTGTTGGACTCCGAACCATCGGTGTAGTTCAACGGTTGTGGGAGCAGTTCCGAACGGCGATCTACCTCTGGCTCGTCCGGGGGCGAGCCGAGGAGGTAAAGTTGAGCCGAGTGTTGGACTCCGAACCATCGGTGTAGTTCAACGGTTGTGGGAGCAGTTCCGAACGGCGATCTACCTTTGGCTCGTCCGGGGGCAAGCCGAGGAGGTAAAGTCAAGCCGAGTGTTGGACTCCGAACCATCGGCGTAGTTCAACGGTTGTGGGAGCAGTTCCGAACGGTGATTTACCTCTGGCTCGTCCGGGGGCGAGCCGAGGAGGTAAAGTCGAGCCGGACATTGGACTCCGAACCATTGGTTGAAATCAAATTAAAAAACAAAAGATAAAGGTGGAGAGATGCAAGCACATTTATAAGTATGAAAGAGCATTCTTCATTGACAATCGACGGCAAACCGTTTTTACATATTACAACTTATGAAATAGATTACAAGTTAGAGGAGAGGAATGGCTCGATATCCTGCAATACTTAGAGAGGCACCGGGGCGCTTTCTTGGTATTTCAGGAGGTGGTCGGCATTCCAGGTCCTCGAAATCTCTCTGCCCTCTGGATCTTCCAGACGATATGCTCCGGGCCGAACTACCGTTGTGATCTTGTAAGGCCCTTCCCAGTTCGGAGCCAGCTTGCTCTTCTGATTGGGGAAGGATATAGCCAGTTTTCTTAAGACTAAGTCCCCTTGCTTAAGGTTGGTGGGTCGGACCTTCTTGTTGTACGCCAACTCGACCCTTCTTCGGTAATTCTGTTGCCGAATTGATGCTCTTTCCCTCAGCTCGTCCACCAGATCTAAGTTTGCCCTGAGGTCTCTGGCGTTCTGCTCCTCGTTGTAGGCTGCGAGGCGAGGGGAAGGTATTCCCACCTCGAGGGGTATCACTGCCTCGGACCCATAGGTGAGGTTGAAAGGGGACTCTCCTGTGGGTGTCCGCTTGCTCGTGCGGTAATTCCACAGCACATTAAGGAGCTGATCGACCCACAGGCCCCGAGAACACTTGTCCAGTCTCTTATTGATACCTGTGAGGATCTGCCGATTGGCATTTTCTGCTTGGCCGTTCGACTGAGGGTGGGAAACGGAAGAGAAGTGCTGTTGGATAGCAAGGTCCTCGCACAGAGCTCGGAACGCGGCCCCGGTAAACTGAGTTCCGTTGTCAGTTACTATGACGCGAGGGATGCCAAACCGACAGATGACGCTTTTCCAGAAGAATTGAAGCACTTTGTTCTCGGTGATAGTGGCGAGGGGTTCGGCCTCAATCCACTTCGAGAAGTAGTCGATGGCTACGACTAAGAACTTGAATTGACCCGGAGCTGGAGGAAAAGGCCCTAGTAAATCCATTCCCCACATTGCGAAGAGGATAGGACTTGATAGGGAGGCAAGGTTGGCTTGAGGGAGGCGACGAACATTGGAATGCCTCTGACAGGAGCCGCATTGCTGAACGTGCCGCTCGGCATCTTGGAGGAGAGTCGGCCAGAAGTACCCATAATTCAAGGCTTTCCGAGCCAAGGACCTAGATCCTGAATGTGCTCCGGTGATGCCCTCGTGGAGCTCTTACAAAGCGTAATCTGCCTGTTCTGGGGAGAGGCACCTTAGGTATGGTCGGCCATCAATTTGCGAGAAGGAGCGCTTGTACAAGATTCCCTCGATCAAGACATACCGCTCGGCCCTGGTTCTGACTCGGCGTGCTTCTTTGGGGTCTTCGGGGAGGAGTCCGTCCCTTAAGAACTCCACCAACGGCCTCATCCAATTATCTTGCAGCAGGACCGGCAACGACTCCACCGAGCCGGATGTCTCGTCTTCTATGCTCGGCCTTGAGAGGACCTCGATTAAAACGGTCTGCTCGAGACCTTGGAGGGAGGATGAAGCTAACTTGGAGAGGGCATCGGCCTGGGAATTCTCCTCACGAGGGACTCGTTGGATGAGTGCCTCTTCGAAGCGGCTCATGAGGGCTCTGACCTTGGCGAGGTACTTCGCCATCCGCTCGTCTCGTGCCTCGTACTCGCCCAAGACTTGGTTCACAACTAGCTGAGAGTCACTATGGACTCGGAGGCGCTGCGCTCCGGCACTTCGGGCAAGTCCGAGGCCCGCGATTGATGCCTCATACTCTGCCTCGTTGTTTGCGACTCTGAAGTTCATGCGGAGGGCATACTGGAGGACGAAGTCGTCAGGGCCGTTCAGGATGATACCGGTGCTGCTCCCTTCGTTGCAGGATGATCTGTCCACGAAGACTGTCCAAATGGGGGGACCGTTCGGGACGTGGCTGACCTCGGGAATAGTAAACTCGACGATGAAGTCGGCGAGGGCCTGAGCCTTGATAGCAGTCCGAGGTTGGTAGGAGATGTCGTGCTGGCTTAGCTCTATGGACCACTTCATAAGCCGACCCGAGGTTTCAGGCTTGTGGAGGACCTGCTTCAAGGGTTGGTCGGTGAGGACCACAACCGAGTGGGACTGAAAGTACGGACGGAGCTTCCTCGCCGCCATGACCAGGGCGTAGGCCATCTTTTCTATCTTGGGATAACGGAGCTCGGCGTCCCGAAGCACCTTGCTCACGTAGTATATGGGCCTCTGAGCTCGGTCTTCCTCTCTCACCAAAATAGCACTTAGCGTCTGCTCGGAGGTGGCTAAGTAGATGAAAAGGGGTTCGCCCGGAACGGGCTTGCTGAGTAGGGGAGGATTGACCAAGTATTCTTTCAGCTGTTCAAAGGACTTCTGTTGCAGTTCGCCCCACTGGAAACCCTTGGCTCCCCTGAGAGCCTTGAAAAATGGGAGGCACTTTTCCCCGGACTTTGACAGGAATCGGCCAATAGCGGCGAGCCGACCCGTAAGCTTCTGCACCTTCTTGACGTTCCGGGGCGGGGCCATGTCCAGTATAGCCTTGATCTTCTCGGGATTTGCTTCGATCCCTCGCTGGCTCACCATGAAGCCGAGGAATTTTCCTGATGAGACCCCGAACGCACACTTGTTCGGGTTAAGCCGCATGTTGTGCCTCCTTAATACCCCGAATGCCTCCTGGAGGTCGGCCACATGGTCGGTACCTCGAATGCTCTTGACGAGCATATCGTCGACGTACACTTCCATGTTGCGGCCTATTTGGCTTTGGAAGACCTTGTTGACGAGGCACTGGTAGGTGGCACCAGCGTTCTTCAACCCGAACGGCATGACTCTATAGCAGTAGAGGCCCTGGTCGGTTATGAAGGAGGTCTTCGGAATGTCCGGAGGAAACATTCGGATCTGATTATAGCCGGAGAAGGCGTCCATGAAGCTGAGGAGCTCATGGCCCGAGGTGGCGTCAATGAGGGTGTCGATATTTGGGAGAGGGAATGGATCCTTCGGACACGCCTTATTCAGGTCGGTGAAGTCGATGCATATTCTCCAAGAGCCATTGGACTTCTTGACCATTACAACATTGGAGAGCCACTCGGGGTAGTTCACCTCCTGTATGAACCGAACCTTTAAGAGTTTATCCACCTACTCCTTAATGGCCTGCTGTCGCTCGGGAGCGAATTTTCGCCTCTTCTGCTGAACCGGTTTGCACCCCGGTTCGACACTTAGGCGGTGGACTAGCAGCTCCTCTGAAATCCCGAGCATATTCGCAGCTGACCAGGAAAATAGGTCGCGGTTATCCCGGATGCATTGCACCAAGTCGGAACAAAGTGCAATCGGTAGGGACTTGCTGATGAGGAACTTCCGACTCGGGTCCTCGTCCAAAAAGAGTACTTCTTCCAATTCGTCCGCCGGCTCGGACGTGGGTCGGACATTCGGTTCGGGAATCTCTAAGGTCTCCAGGGAGAGCACCGGACCCCCAGTGGAAGTCATGTAGCATTTTCGAGCCGTCTCTTGGCTGCCCCTGACTTCCCCCACTCCCGACCGAGTGGGGAAGTTCATTTTAAGGTGGTACGCTGAAGGGACAGCTTCCAGGGCAGCTAGGCCGGGTCGGCCTAGGATGACGTTATATGCGGCCGGGACGTCAACGACCATAAAGTCCATCAGCTCGGTCCGGGTAGTAGGGGTTTTCCCAGCAGTTACGTCTAGGGTTATAACCCCTTCGACAGTTACTGGTACCCCCGTGAACCCGTGAAGCGTATAACCGGCCGGCTTGAGACGGTCCCGGGAAAGCTGCAGCCCTCGGAAAGCCGAGAGGAAGAGGATGTTTACCGAGCTCCCGTTGTCCACCAGGACCCTCTGCACCTTGAAGTTTGCCATGCGAAGGTCGATGACGAGGGCGTCGCAGTGGGGAGTTCGGACTCCCTCGAGGTCTTCATCAGAGAAAGTGACTGGGACACCGAGGCCTTTAGGAGGAGGGGCACTGTGAACTGAGTTGACTTCTCGGACGAAGGCCTTCCAAGAAGAGTTGGAGGAGCCCCCTATTGGGCCTCAGTGGATGAGGTATAGAACTCGTTCTTCCTCGACCTCGGGGGTTTCCTCATGCCGCTCGGAGCGCTTGTTAGCCCCTCGAGGCGGAGGAGTTGCGCGGTCTGCCCGATCATTTGCCTTAACAAATTTGGCCAACTGCCCTCTCTGGATGAGGGCCTCTATCTCGTTTTTCAACGCCCGACAGTCGTTGGTGTCATGGCCGTGGTCCCGGTGGTAATGGCACCATTTTTCTTTGTTCTTCCTCTTGGCCGGGGTGTTCATCCTCGGAGCCGGAGGTATGACCCCCTCCTTCTCCACTTCGATCAGGATGGTGGAGACATTGGTGGTGAGGGGAGTGAACTTCTCGAACCGAGGGGGAGGACGGCGCTGACCGTCGTTGTCCTTCTGCATCTTCTTGGACCCCTCCTCCTCTATCGCCTTCCTCTTCGACCCGGAGGCCGATCCTCCGAAATTCGGGAGACATTCGGCCTCTTCCGCATGAATGTACTTCTCGCATCTTAGGAGAAGATCGGCGACGTTGTGCGGCGGCTTCTTGGCGAGGGACGACCGGAGGTTGGAGTTGAGGACGTTCGACTGGAACGCCACGGTCGCCACGGACTGGTCGAGCGTGGCTATTGACCTGACCTCCGCGGTAAATTTCCTCACATAATCCCTCAGTTTTTCTCCCCTCTCCTGGAGGAGGTGGAGAAGGGAGAGGCTCGTCTTCTCTGTTCGCCTGCTACTCACAAAGTGAGTTATGAAAAGCATTTTGAACTGCTCGAACGAGAAGATGGAAGAGGGAGCGAGCCTGGAGTACCACTCCCGAGCCGACCCCTTGAAGGTGGCGGGGAAGGTCTTGCAGAGCATGGCGTCGGAAGCTTGATGGATCAGCATTAAAGTTTTGAAGCTTTCGACATGATCAACTGGGTCGGACTCCCCTGAGTACGTTTCAAACTGCGGGGATTTGAAACCCCTCGGTATGGGGGCCTCCATGATCGTCCGAGAGAAGGGGAGTCTGCTGGGACGAACAGTCCCTGCTCTCGACTCTTCCTCCTTGTCCATGCGACCGATGCGCCTCTCCACCTCGTGGAGACGACGGTAGAGGGCATCATCCTTCCGCTGGTGATCAAACGATCCCCTGGAATCTTCATAGGAAGGGGAGCGGGGGCTGCGGCGCCGGTAGTCTTGGGATCGGCGAGGACTATAGTAGTTCTGCTGGTGACTGGGAGCCGGGAGGGGACTTCTGGATCGTTGGCGAGGGCTTGGAACCCGTGGGGGTGTTGGGTCCCTCTGGGCGTCATTGTTGTTGTTGTGAAGGTTGAGAGCCTGCAACACAGTTTCCTGGAACTGTAGGAACTCGGCACGAGTGATTGGTGTCTCATTGTTCCTAGGATGACGCCGATCGGCGGGGGAATGTGGCCTCCTCCTTCGGTGCTCGGGAGATTCCCCCCGTCCTCTTCGGTCTGGAGACCTTCGGTCCGGAGACCTTCTGTCGTTCGGGCGATGGGGGGATCGGTCGCCTTGACGTTGGCGGGAGACTCCCTCCCGGGCCCGCCTCTCCTCTAGGCGGTTGCGAAGGTCCCCGTCCCTTTGGCGATTCAGGACAGTGTTGCGGAGGTCGGGGCTATGGGAAGCCATAGAGTCCGAGGAGGCATTATGGACCGAGACATGGTCCGGGTGGAGTGGTTGCTTCTGCCTCCTCTGGTTCTGACCGGTAGGGCCATTAGGGGGTGGTTGGTTCGGATGAGGAGGCTGGCCCTGAGGGGCCAGGGGAGGAAGTTGTTCTGGCTGCGCAGCTGGGTGCACGGGGACTTCCTCCTGTTGATCAGCGGGGTTGGGCCCGCGGTTGGACCCCCTAGATCTGACCTTCTTGGGAGGCATGGTGGGAGAAGAGCTAATTGATGAGGTAGAGACGGAGGCTATTCGCGTGGCGTTCCTACAGACGGTGCCAATCTGTTACCGCTGATTTCGGTGTGGGGGTAAACAGATGAGATTTGTGAGTTCGTAGGAAGCCTAAATAGCTGATCCAAGCCTTCTTCCCCCCGCTACCTGCAAGGAAGTGCGATACACCAGGTTTGATTCCGGCGATGCACCCTCCGACGCTCTTGTCAGTAATCAGTGGTGATTAAGAAAGAGCTCTAAGGTGGAAAAAGAGTGATTACCTGGTCACAGTGGTAGGAGGGGAGTATTTATAGCCGCCATGGGAGTGATTAGGGGCCTAATTCCCTGTGTAACTGTTAGGAGTAAAATCCTCACAGTCTGTTTAGGAAACTAATCCCTGATCCCCGGTGAAAGCAAATCAGGCCCGTTAACTTGGCCAAATCAGTGACCCTGATTCGTCTCTTGTTGGTCTGGGTTTGCCTCGGGTCGGGACCCACACCCAATTGGAGTGGACCCGTTTGCGGGTTATTGGTTATGTGAGAAGGAGATCCAGTACCCGTTTTGGACCCATTTGTATGTGAAATTACCTTTTTACCCCCGAGCTTCAAGATTTTTGCCCAATCTGGACGGTTCCGATTTATCCCCATTTTTAGCCATATCAACATAGGTCCGAGGACAAGCCCTTAATCGTTCTTCATCTTGTAGGGTTAATTCCCTCGCCATGATTTAAACTACTACGGTAACTACAGTAAGTATCCTAGATGTTCTATGAGTTACAAGCCAATGCCCAAACAGTCTGGAGGAAAATCCCACGTCATGACGTGACACATCATGCAGAGCCTATGGACAATTCGCCTCCGTCATGGAACAATGGCACTACGTAGTCACCAAACACCCCACAAGCGTCGCCACGGTCCCGATAATTCCGAAGATGTATCCACGTCGTGACATGACACATCAAGCAGGCAACCTATGAATACTCTCACACCGTAGATCCGAGGCCCTCATACTTGTGTTTTTCTCTTACTTTCGTCACATCTCCATTATAGTGTATTCCTTACATTTTTAGTTTGTTTTAGAAGAAAATCATCACAACCTAGAGCTATCTTACCCTACCGGACTTTAAAACAAACAAAAGAGACAGTCAGCCCAACCTGGTTACTTCTCAATAGATGCTCAACCCACACTGGTTAGCTCTCAAATTCATAAATAAAAACTGCCGGACATTAGGATCTCGCCTAGCCTCTATATTCCAATAACCATCTCATTCTAGAGATAAAAAAAGATGTTACATTCAATCTCAAAATAATATTTTAATTCCTTTATTCATAAACTCTTTCTCGAAGAAAAACATTTCTTTAAAATCTCATAACATGAAATGATTCAATTCAACCTCTTTTGTTAATTTAATCACGTATAGCATTGTATACAATTCAAATAATCTTAATCAAATGTTAATAATAATAAAATCTCATTAAGAAGAATCTAAGTGCATTCCAAACTTTCATCTTTCTTAAATTAAACATTGGTCACATTTTAATTGATAAAAATTGAGTTCTTCAACAATATTTAATGTAAAATCCTCTTTCAATTATCACAAAATATATCGAAATATTGTAGAAATAATTTTTATAAAATCTAAATAATTTTAGAAGAACATTAGTATTTTTTCCAATTTTTATTTCACTTAGAAACTCATAATATCAAAAGGAATAAAAAAGAAAAACAAAATGGCCAAGGTCAGGTTCGAACCCAGACCAACCAAACCCCCGCCATGAACAGTAACTGACTTAGAGCGCACCCGCTGACCAGATAGACTAGAGTGACTAACTGAAATAAAGGTGGCTTAAATTATACTTAAAGTTTGGGTTCGGGATTTAATTAAAATCTGAAATTTTTCAGAAAAACAGTGTCTCTTGCAAGACTCGAACCCAAGAACCAGGGCTCCACTCAGCTACAGTAACAGACCCAAATCGCACCCGAAGACCAAATGGTCTTGAGTGACTAACTGATATGAAATGAGTTCAATACTTTTTGTGTAAATCGCACTGTATTTGATTTTTCCTTTAAATAACTCGATTTTTCAATTGACTTGTACTCACTCAAAATGTAGATATTTTCCAGAGTGTGTTCTACCAAAATACAGTATAGTATATTTATTTAAACTTTATAAAATTCTCTTTTTGACAATATAACAAAGACTTCAACCCAAAATTTTATTAGAAACACATATAATCAAATTTCAAATAAAAATGTGTTTTTCATCAAAACTCCTCTATAAAAATTTCTATACTCATAACATATATTACTGAGGTTAATTCAACATTTCTTTACCACATTAGCATCAAAAATTATTTTTCATACATGTTGCATTGTTTTGACTACTATTCGAACATGCATAAACTTTTCATACAAACATGATTCATCAATTCGCACGTACTCTAGCATGCAAATAAATTAATAAAGCATCATAACAAATTTCAGAGAATCATTTAAACAATTCACATCTACCACACTAATCTAACAATTGAATTCTACATCAACTAGCATGCAATCTACTTTCATCATACCAATTAAAATCTAACAAATAAACCATTCATCACTAGCATGCATCATACTCCTAAATTAGAATGAATTTTAGAAACACCCATCCAAGGAAATTTAATTCCTTGAAATTGAACTCCTAAAATGAGAAGCTCCTAGTAGCAAAACTCCTTCAAAAGCTCCAAGAGAAACTCTACTTCGTCTCCTCGAAATCCGTGCACAAAGAAAAGACCCCAACTCGATCCCATTTCGGCACACAACAAGAACTCTTTCACCATGAACAGTGACCACTCAAGCACACTTATAATTATATATATATATATATAATGAATAGCTTAAGATACATATATGTGTATATAGGTATGGTGAGTAGGTGGAGAAAGCAACAGTGGGGCATGCTAGATTAGGGGTTCAGAAATGACAATGGAGGAAAGAAAGGAGGTATGAGCGCGCGCGCACACACACACACACATATATATTAGTTGAAGTTTGCCGCGCACCAAGTGCACGTAGCTTGATGGATGTGTCGGTTTAAAGTTTTAACAATATTTTAGGTTACGGAGAAGATCAATCATAGAGGAACTCTCCTACAAACGTTGAATGAGGTAATTTTTTTTTAATAAAACTTCATTAAGAAAATTCATATCAAGTTGATTACTATATATAAATTATGTTCACGAACTACTTAAAACTTTTAACATTAAAGACACTAAATGTTATATCTAGTCTTGATAAAATTCAAAATAACATGTAAATAATTTTCTCTTAAAAAACCTTAAAAGATATATAAAAAGATATTTAAAAAAAGAACAAATTAATAAATCCTAAACTCATTTCATAATATTTTTCAACAAATCAATCATTTCAACTTTAACTTTTTTGAACTTAAAACTGCTCCTAGCTTCTTGTTTCATCCTCTCTTATGCATCAGTTAATGTTCTTGTAGTTTTTCTTCCATACATGACAACTTATGATTTAATCAAAAAAGTATACCTATGTGCAATGGATTTCTTGGTCATATTAAATTCTTCAACATTTTTTTCTGCATATAGAATTAAGTACTTTGCTCTTAATCATTTTTAACCTTAAATTAGAAGAAAAATAAACCAAGAGCACGTGGCGATTATGTTTAACAAACAAAAAAAATTGCCAAATTTTTATAATTAGAGTGTATCACCAAAGCTTGTATTGCCAAATTTTTATGAGTATTTTATGAGTAGAGTCTACTGTTAATTTTTAAAAAGGCAATTCTAAGATTATTATAGAGGCTAATTTACAATGCAGTACCATAGATGACACTAAAGTATATAAATATGTTACGGAGATGAGGATGTTAAGATGGATGTATGGTAAAACAAAAAAAGATAGAATTAGAATTGAGCATATACGACAATGCTAAAGGTAGCTCCTATCCAAGATAAGTTATGAGATAATGTCTTTAGGTGATTTGGACATGACACACGTACATTGATTTAATAAGTATTGAGGGTAGAGTTTGAGATAGGAGAAGACCTAAACTTACTTTGGTGGAAACGGTGAGAAATATATAATAGCTTGTAACCTTACATAAGATATTGTGCTAAACCGAGCAAAAAAAAAAACCAAGATTCATGCAACCGACTCCAACTAAATGGATAAATGCTTTGTTGTTTTTGTTGTTGTGATATACTTTAGTGTCAACTATGATACTACATTGTAAATTGGCATCTATAATAACCTCAGAATTTGCCATTCACTGTACATACCGTAAAATATAAGTAGAATCTAGTACCATAAAATATATTGCCAAATTTTATAAGTAGAGTCTATTAACAGGAATAAAATTTGTTACAAATTTCTTTCTTTTATATACTTTAGTCTCAACCATACATACTTCAAAACATTGCTAATGTAGATAGGTTATATAAGAAGTTGAATACTATATTTTAAATGGTAGGGTTTTAAATTCATAGTTTTTTTTAAATGCCAAATTTTTATAAGTACAGTATAATACCATTTTTTTATTAAAAATAAATAAAATATGCTACAAATTTCTTTTTCAAATAACTTTGGTCTCAATTGCACATACTTAAAAAAAAATCTACTGGAGATAGTGTTTAAAAAAAAAACTCACTACAGCCTTACTAAAAAAAAAGAAACAGGAAGGAAGGTAATTATTATATTAGATATTCAGCTCAACACTGTAGATGAAATAGTGTTCAAAATGTAGATTGCTGAATGAGAATCTTGAAATTGTTCTGATTCTTAAAAGCTACAGTTCACAACTGCGAGTTCGCAATGTCATAAATTTACAACCAATTTATGAGAATTCCAAATCAAACAATTCTGTTTTGGATACTAAGTATGTGAACTGAGATAATCTCTTGACACAACTTATGGATAATTCTTTTTACCCACATTGCTAACAATTTGAGAACACCACATATTAATCACAATGATATCACTTTGAATATAGACCTAGTAGTATTCTTACAAGTGACTCACAATCAAACAAACTACCATGTGCCATTAGAAAAATAGGGAATTGCTATTTTTCACAAATGATACACAATTAACGACTCCTAGCAACTACAGCAAATTTAGGAGTTTATTGGCTCACTTTTTCAATTTCTTAATTTTAAATATAATCCTGCCGTCTATTTTTAGATGGACAATGTACATTACTTCATCAAATTTTTCGGTGAATTTTAGTATTTCAATATCGATTAAGTATTAGTATGTTCAACCTTTTAGTAGATAGATTTGATATAATTTATCGTTCCTTCTCAACTGTTCCACAAATTAAAATCCATAAGCTTGCAATAATCAGTTCAATAAATCTAAGCTGAATTTTCAAGTATACTACCTGCTGTTGATGGGCCTGAGCAGAAGTGCCTCTCTGGGTTTGCATACCTCCAAGGTTAAGACCCGCCATACCAGGAGCTTGAGAGGCAATATTGAAAGCGGCCATTCCAGCACCCGCCATACGTTGTTGCATTCCAACCATCATTGGGGCGAACTGGTCTAGCACCAGCTACGGATGCAGCAGATACGCTTCCAGAAATAGCATTTGCAGATTATACCTGAAGACCCACAAAATATATGATTAGTTTATCAAGTATGACTCATAAATGATAATGCTTAATCTTCCAAATTAGCTATAATGATACTACTATACTGTTGCAACTTGGACATATCTACAAGTCGGAAAGATGCATGTTGGCTAGGAATGTAAGGAATTAAGGATTGGGACAGTAGCTTATGTTATCTCTAGCAGTTGCGTAAGGTCATGTTTCTCAGTGATTTATTAAATGGTGTTATACCTCACTTTTCATGACGCATCCATCAAAACAAACATCATTAACATAAAAAATATGTATCAATTAGGAAAAGTGATGCACTTCTGAATGCGAATGGAACTCTCAATTGTTTAGACATTAATTATGCATCAGTTAGTTCATTCACTTATGCTTATCTTTCGCATGATTTATAAAAAACTAAGCTATATCAAGAATAACTAAGCTACCTCCCTACTGCTAATTAGCAATAAATGGTAGCATTCTCTTCCTCAAGTTAGAAAATGTGATGAAAGGTGAAGAATGTGATATGTTGATCTGATGATTACAGTATACATTTATTGCAAATGCTAGCAATACATGATCCTACAATTAAGGCTAGCATTAAGATACTATAAGCTAATAAGGAAACAAATAATGCTGACAGCCATTGATTAGTGATTACACAAATTTCAATGATTGACATAATCAAGGCAATCATTGGATCCACACATTAAGGGATCTTGTCTCTAATTATCATTGGATCCACACATTAAGGGATCTTGTCTCTAATTCCCCCCTTCAAACTGATGGGTGAGAGAGTCACCCCAAGTTTGTCTCTGAGTTGGTTGAATCGTGTGTGAGTTAATGCTTTGGTGAGGCAGTCAGCAATTTGATCAGCTGATGGGACATAGGCCACAACAATCTCATTTTGCAGCACTTGCTCTCTGATGTAGTGCACATCAATTTCAATGTGTTTGGATCGAGCATGCATAACTGGATTTGAAGCTAATGCCTTGGCACTCAAGTTATCACACCACAGTGTTGGTTTTCTTGGCAGAGGGAGTTTCAGCTCATCAAGGAGTGATCGGGTCCATGCTATTTCAGCAGCTAAGTCAGCCAGGGCTCTATATTCTGACTCTGTACTGGATCTTGAGACTACCTTTTGCTTCCTTGAGGACCAAGAAATTAGTGTTTCACCAAGGAAAACACATTGACCTGCCATGGATTTTCTATCGTCCACACTTGTGGCCCAATCTGCATCTGAGAACCCTGTTAAGTCCAAGTCTGTGGATGGTTTAATGTGCAGGCAGTGTTGCATGGTACCTTGAAGATATCTCAGTATTCTTTTGATGCCTTGCCAGTGATCTATAGTGGGAGAGCTCATGAATTGACTGAGCTTGTTAACTGAGAATGTTATGTCAGGCCTTGTGTTTGTTAAGTATTGTAATGCTCCTATAGCTTGTCTGAACACGGTTGGGTCCTGTAACTTCTCCCCTTCAGCTGTAAATTGCTTGCCAGTTACCATAGGTGTTGGACAAGATGAGGCATTTTCCATTTTGAATTTTCTCAGGATGTCTCCTATGTATTTCGATTGCTTCAAGTACATACCAGATGCATCTCTTTGAACTTCTATGCCTAAGAAGTAGTGCAGTGGACCAAGATCCTTAAGGGAAAACACAACATTGAGTTGTTTGATGAAGGACTCTAAAAATTTGGTGTTGTTCCCTGTGACAATTATGTCATCCACATATATAAGTAGAAAGGTAATGTGATCTGTACCTCTTAGAGTGAAGAGTGAGGAATCACTTTTTGTGTTCTTGAAACCCCAGCTGAGTAAGGCATTTTTGAGGTTGTCAAACCAGGCTCTTGGGGCCTGTTTCAATCCATAGATTGCCTTAGATAACTTGCAGACATGTTTAGGTTTAGTTGAGTCTACAAATCCCTCTGGTTGATGCATAAACACAGTTTCTTTGAGGTAGCCATTAAGAAATCCATTGTTTATGTCCAGCTGTTTGACCTCCCAATTGAGATGCACTGCAGTTGAAAGTATGATTCGAACTGTACTGGCCTTGACAACTGGGCTGAAAGTCTCTTCATAATCCAATCCAGCTGTTTGTTGAAATCCTTTTGCAACTAATCTTGCCTTTCTCCTTTCTATTGTCCCATCTGCTTTGTACTTGGTTTTGAAGACCCATTTAGAATCAATGATGTTCTCTTGACCTTGATATGGTACCAAAAACCAGGTCTGATTTGACATGAGTGCCTGATACTCATTATCCATAGCTTCTTTCCACTGTGGTCTTGTGAGTGCTTTTGTAACATTTTCTGGTTCCTTCTCATCTGTGCAAGTTTCAGCTAACCCAACATATGGCTGCTTTGGCTTGTGAATTCCAGCCTTGCTTCTGGTCTAATGAGTGTTGATGGCTATGCTTGAGTCAGCAGAGTCTTGGTGAGCTTCAGCAACTGTTTCTGTGGGATCAGCGTCATCAGGAATTGGACTATTCCTTGTTGAATCAGTTGAATCAGTTGCAGTCTGACTTCTGCTAGGACTAACTGCAGCACTCTCAGTTGAACTGGCTGGTTCTTGTTCAACATCAAGATTGTTGTCAGCTGGAAGTGGTGCTTCTCCAGTATGTGAATTTCCTGCAGTAGGCAAAGGAAAAGAGAAAGATGAACTTTCAGTTAGTGTTTTCAAGGGACTTCTTGTATTGAGAAAGCCATCATGGAATGGAAAATGCTCTTCATTGAAGACAACATGTCTTGAAGTGAAGATTCTTCCAGGAGAATTTATGCATTTGTATCCTTTGTGGGAGTTACTATAGCCCAAGAACACACATCTGGTTGTGTGGAATTGCAGTTTGTGCTGATTATAGGGCTTGAGACAGGGATAGCAAGCACACCCAAAGGGTTTTAGGGAGCTGTAGTCAGGTTCCTTTCTAAAGAGCAGTGAGTAAGGGCTTTCATTTTGAGTGACTAGAGAGGGCAGTCTGTTTATGAGATAAACTGCAGTGGAGAAAGCTTCCCACCAATAATGTAAAGGCATTTTGGCTTGTGCTAGTAATGTCAAGCCAAATTCAGCAATATGTCTGTGTTTTCTCTCGGCCCTACCATTTTGTTGTGATGTATAAGGGCATGACATTCTGAATTGTATCCCTGCTTCTATTGCATGGTTTTGCACAGCCTTATATTCACCACCACCATCACATTGGATTGTCTTAATTCTCTTATTAAACAGATTTTCTGCCATGTTTTTAAACTGAATGAAGGCTTGTGCAGTATCTGATTTCTGTTTCAGAGGATAAATCCAGGTAAATCTGCTAAAGTCATCAAGGAAGTGAACATAATATTTGAAACCAGAAGAAGATGCTACTGGTGCAGGCCCCCAGACATCAGTATGAACTAATTCAAGAATTTCCTTAGCATGAGAGGAAGAGGTTTTAAAGGGTAAAAAATGCATTTTGCCATATTGACAAGCCTCACAAACGTTAAAATGATCACTAGGTGATAGTGTGACATTACAACTTTTCAAGACTTTATCTAGGACTTTATTATTCGGATGACCAAGCCTTCTATGCCAGCTCTCCTTGATAGATACATAAGCATACGGGTCCCTTTCAGTCCTTGAGAGCTGATACAAGCCATCTTTAAGTGTCCCTCTTAGAATTGCCTTCCCTGTCAACTTGTCCTTCACAAAGCAACAATTTTTATCAAACTCAACCAAAATTTTATTATCAGCAATTAATTTTGACACACTTAATAGATTTTTGGTAATGTTGGGCACATATAAGACATCACTTAACTTGAGTGAGTTTAGTTTCAAGGAACCTGTGGCAACAATATTCAATTTTTCACCACTTCCAACTATTAAAGAGTTCTTACCATGATGTTCTGCCAAATCCTCGAATTTGTCAGTTTGGTGTGTCACATGATTGCTTGCACCACTGTCAAAGTACCAATCAACATCTTCGAGAGAGCCTTGTGAGGCTAGGAAGGCATTGTGTGCTCCATGTCTGTCACTGCCTGTTGAATAATTTGAGTTTGAATAAGATTTATCATACCTGTAGTAGCAATTCACTGCTATGTGCCCAACCTTGTTGCAAACTTGACATGTTGGCTTAGACATTCTTCCTCTTCCTCTGCCTCCTCTCCAACCTCTGAAGTTAGAGCCTCTCCAGTTGCTACTAGAGCCTCTCCAGTTGTTGTTTGTGTTGAATTTGTTGCCTTTGTAATCAGTTTTGTTGGCAACATTTGCTGATGCATTAAGGGTTAGGTTGGTGAGGCTATTCAGTTGATCAAGTCTACTTTCAAAGGTCAGCAATTGGGCCTGCAGATCAACCCAGGTGAGGCTAGTTTGATCAGATAGCTTGACCACCATAGGGTTGTATTCAGAATCTAAACCATTCAGGGTTTGAATGATCAGATCTGAGTTGGAAATGGGGCTGCCTGCAAGTTTAAGCCTATCAGCGAGATTCTTCATCTTGATCAGATACTCCTCCATCTTCATCTCTCCTTTTCTGATGCTGTGAAACTCAGATTTAAGGTAAGTGACTCGAGACCTTGTGTGTGCACCGGCTAGGCTTTGAGCTTCATCCCAAAGTTGTTTTGAGGTTTCACAGTGCAGCAACTGTGTTGCCATTTCAACAGTCATTGAGTTCATCAACCATCCAAGGAGTTATGAATCATGAGCCTGCTAATCTTCAAAGGCAGGATTTGGCTTCTTGCTTGAATCTGCAGAAGCTATGAATTCTTCAGGACACTTCTTTGTCCCTAGCATATGCCCATCGAGCCTGCAACCTTTGACTATAGAGATCACCAAGGATTTCCATAGTGGGTAGTTGTCTCTGTCCAACTTGACAGACACAGTGGATGGGAGATCATTTTTGGAGTTTGAATCTGCAGCGGATGCCATGATTTTGTATTGGATCAAGAGCCTTTGGGGCTTAAGAGCTCTGATACCAAGTTAGAAAATGTGATGAAAGGTGAAGAATGTGATATGTTGATCTGATGATTACAGTATACATTTATAGCAAATGCTAGCAATACATGATCCTACAATTAAGGCTAGCATTAAGATACTATAAGCTAATAAGGAAATAAATAATGCTGACAGCCATTGATTAGTGATTACACTAATTTCAATGATTGACATAATCAAGACAATCATTGGATCCACACATTAAGGGATCTTGTCTCTAATTATCATTGGATCCACACATTAAGGGATCTTGTCTCTAATTCCTCATAGTTATTTGTTTAATGACCTGAAGTAACCACGTTCCCCAAAAAAACCTAAGTCGGATAATAATTTCCTTAAAGATGAAAAGAACCAATCTATGGGGTGGAAAGGTGACGCTGTAAGGATTTTAAAGAACTTCAGCAGATCATATGTGAACTCATTGGCGCCTGCCACCACGTAGGATAATCTCCAGTATTTTCCTCAAAGCAAACAGGATAGTTTTCCAAAACAATCAAGAAATCTGGTAATCTATTTTTGCCCCATCAACTATAACCTCTGTTCTTTTTTAGGAGTACCTCATAGACTTATAATGCATAGCGAACATTAGAAGCCTAAAAAGTCTTATGAAGACCTTGAACTATTTCAAAATTTTGGGGGGCTTCGCCAAATATCGTTCAGAATTCTTGGTCTTTGGTAAACTTTAAGATGGCCTCAAATAAATAACAAAAAACATAACAATAGTATCCAACTGTAGAATATTAACAAGAATTCTCCAGTCTCAAATCAGAAAAGTTCCTTTGGTTCTTTCACGTTATTTGGTTGCATGAGTGAAAACTGCACCACAAAAGGGTTAAAATAGCTTCCTTCCAGCTAGCCATTAGGGTTTCCATGAGAAAACCATATGTCCTTTGTAGTTACTCATAAAGTTATTCCAACACCATTCCTCACAGCAACTCATTCCAACACCATTCCATGAGAAAACCATTCTAGCCTTGATTATGTTCCATAGTTACCACTATTGGGAAAAAAGTTCTAGATGAGATTGTGGAATTACACACAATTTCACCACAAGGTTAGGTCTTTTTGTAAAAAAAACTTAATTGATGTATGTATGAAAACTTGCTTAAATCTTAAAATCAATATATGAATTCAAAATTATTTGTCACAAGCTGGTGCAGCAATACCTGTTAAGGAGGTTGAACACTGGTTGATCTTTCAAAATCAATCGTAGTGTCAACTAGACGGGCAGGGTAATTAACAGTTTTTAATCCTGGTGGGGATGGTACCAGTGCACTGAGCATTGATGCCAATATTAGCAGTCAAATTAAGATGATAACGATATCCTACTACTGAACAATATTGTGGCATGCGTCCAAGATCCAACTGCCACTTGTTATCTATATATGAACGAACAGAGAGGAAATCAAACACTCACTTGCGCCCTGGCAGAGGATCTATACGGAAATATCTTAAATCAAAGATAAGAGGGTTCAGAAAGAGGAAGAAAAGAAAATCCAGTAAAACTGTACAGATACATAAAAGAAACTGTTTTCCAAACAAAGATAGAGAGCTACATTTTATAATCTTGTTTAAGAATCAGACCAAGATGCATGATGACAATTTAAAAACTCATCTACTTAATAGAATATATTAGGCTAAATTTAGAATAGTACCTTAGATTTTGACAACAGTTATAGAAAAATTTTTAAGCGGCTTTTTTTCAGTTTAAACTATTACATTTTAAACATAAAGATATATATATTTCTTTTATTCAAGTTAAATAAGCTCAAAGCTCAGCTTTGTAAAATATTATTACATCAAATAGTCATAATTCATGATAATTCGTGTGTAGCACGAGGTTACTGCATAAGCCTGTGCACAGCACCGGTTAATTCACCATCTACATCTTAGAAAAAAAATCTGTTACTAATGCACGACAATGGAGACAATGGAGCTTGATGGTACCGCTCGTGCATCGCACGAGTTCAATGCTACATGAATCTTTATCCTAAAGAAGAGTAAAAAAAAAAAGAGTGAAAATTTCAATAATCAAAGGAATGCAAGAGTTGCAAATGGGATCATTAACACGTAGACAGAGGTTGTCTTGGTGCAGCAGCACATGACAATTTTACGTAGAATATGCTTCAACTACAATTCACATTTATTATCTTGAGCATTATAAATTCATGTCATCATAATTGAAGATTTTCTACATCCTGCATACACCCAAAAGAAATAGTTAGTTTAAGACACCTCAATGTATTTATTTATTTAACTTCTCTAAGCATTAGTAGGTGAAATTCTCTGCAATGTAATTTCTAACTACACTTTTTTTCAAAAAAGTGTAGGTGGACAAACATTAGGTTTAGAGCTACTGCAAGGTTTGTGATGAAATGAGAAATTACATTTTTTTCCCATTTTTCTTGGGTACAACCATTTCAAGTTAGTTTACATAATTTGTAACTACGGTCTTGTTTAACTTCTGTATTGTTTTGTTCTAACTCAATAATGATACTTCTATTACTAATATTAGAAAGATATACTCTTTGTTCCTATAGACATTTGCTTTGCTAGGAAACCAGAGTTGGCTCATTGGCTACTTACTCTAGCAAAAGCATTAGGTCAAATCCAAATGACTTGTTTTTGGGAATAAAACAACAAGTATATAATTAATATTATGTTGTCTAAGATTTTCACTCTGGTATTAGTCAATGAGTCAACTCTGGTATTAGTCTAACCATGTTCCCTTATATCAGACTTCTTCCAACAATTAGCTAATCAGAACATGCATACTCACGCTCCAGTCACAAAAAAACCTAAACACAAGCACCTTGACATTTCATTTTTGGAAGAAAATTTACATATATACATTAACAAACTTAATCACGTCAACCAAACCAAAATATTCTATAAAATATGAAAGAATAAAGTGCAACCTTTGTATGTTCAGCAACAAAACCCAGCACAGCAACAAAGCATCATTGCTAAAGCCATAAAAAAAGTATTAAATGAACAAGCATTCTTGTGTGCTTTCTAAGTACTTTGAATTGACAAAGCATACTCGCTACTTATATATACCTCTTATAAATTCACTGAGTTCATCAAGAGCTTTTTGTTGGTTATGCTGATCACAGCCATAATTGAAGTAATAGAAACATTTCATTCCCAAACAGATAAGGGCAATACTCAAATCAATAGCCTACTCATCATTTAATTTGGATTCTTTCCCATCTCGTGAAAGGCAATCAAGCATGTATTGTTTGGGCTTGGAGAAGACTTCCGTTTCTTAATCATCTCTGTTACCAGTTCTATGACATGCTTCCTTGCCTACAAATACAACTTGTTAATGATTAATTCTAAATTTACAAATGATGAAAAGGTTCACAAACTCAAAAATTCCTCAAAGGCACAACAATAATTAGTTCTCAGGAGATTGATTGGCGGTGTTTTTCTCTTGCATATCAAAATTCTTGTGATTCCAACTATTCTGATTTGAATAAGCTCCCATATTTAAAAATTAAGGAGAAAAAAACAGAGAATGTGAAAAAAGAAAGAAAAAGAAAACTTGGGAGTATTCTATTGCATCTTTTTCTTTCTTTCTTTCGTTTTCTTTTTTTCTTTTTTTTCTTTCTTCCAAAAATA
This sequence comes from Hemerocallis citrina, assembly GCA_017893485.1. Taxonomy (NCBI): domain Eukaryota; kingdom Viridiplantae; phylum Streptophyta; class Magnoliopsida; order Asparagales; family Asphodelaceae; genus Hemerocallis; species Hemerocallis citrina. The sequence continues at coordinate 78,889,497 of CM030364.1, forward strand.
GTATTCAATTACATCTTAAGAAGTTAAATAAGAAAGAAGTAGCAATACATCTTTAATAGTTTTATTCAAACATCTAACGATCATGTTTAGGCATTAACACCTCCTTATCAACCACATTATTTGTGTATGATTCTTTATGCTTAGCATAATGATTTGACTTGATTAGAACATTAGTATCCTTCATGGATAACAATAGACATCATGAAGGCTTTTGTAGGGTTATTGATGACAAGGTGTGCTCTAGCAATGTTTTCAGGTATTTGTGTATGAATCTAAGTATCCCGATCAACAGACTTCCCCGAAAGTAATCATACTTATTGTCTAAATTTGATGAGGGTGCGTCTAGCACCACCACCACCACCACCACCACCACCAACACAAACATCAACACCAACAAGCCCTTATCCCCAAATTTTGGGCCGGATACATGAATCATTCTCCAAAAGTCAACTCCACTGAGAGGTAACTTAGTCAAATTAGCACTTTTCAAAATTCAAATCCCTATTAATAGCTTCCCTTGATTCGTCTGGGTCTATGCCTAGTTTATTTTGCTCCACTAACTTCCATCCAAACAACTTTCCTAAATAGGAATCCAAGCCACTTAGTCGTCTGGCTTTATCCATCCAAACAATGTGTCCAACCCAATCCAATAGGCTCTCCCAAATTTTATCTTCAACCGGGGCAACTTCTACTTTCTTTTTAGTCCATCATCAAATAATCATAATTATAATTTGACGACAGCTCTCTTCATATAACACTCCTAGTAATATTCCATACATAATCAAAACTCCTAGTATAAACTAACCTTCATATGATTTGATCATCATTTACAACAACTCAATTATAATTCTCATTAACTACTAATTGCAACAAGCAAAAAGTGTCTTGTATTCTCAATATGCAACAAAAACACAGGAATCAATTTCCCAAAAAGGAGTCAATAAATGAACAATCAGATAAACAAACTCAGAAATTGGGCATAATTCATACCATAACCTACGGAAATTAACAAGAATTGAGGACAAATATAAAGAGAATTTATCAAACTCTGAACTGAAATTGGCAGAAACTACATCAAATTAAATCAAATCAAATCAAATCAAAGATTAGAACTTTACCGAAGATTAGAAGTGGGTAAACTACAAATCGTAGGGATAAAGAAAAAAATAATGAATTTTTGGGGATAAAAGCTCAACGACATCAGCGAGTCAACGGCGGGAATCGAGTCAAGATCGTTGACTTTTTCGCCAGCGACCAGTTGAAGGACGTGATCTTTCCGTAGTACGGCACGTGTACGGCTCCAGAGGCATCGGTGGCGAATGGGGAGGGGAGATCACGGCCGCTGAGGGGGAAAGCATGGGTTCAACGGAGATCGATGGCGTTGAAGTGGGAGGTGGGGTTGGGGTTGGAGAGGAGGGAGGCATCGATGTTGTAAAACTGAGCTTCGGCGATGAGGTCGAAGATGAAGTAGGTGCGGTTAGAGGGGAGGAAGAGGATCTCAGATTTGAGAAGCCTGCTGGGAGTTGTTGAACCGCCATCGATTTCCCGAACGCAAAGGAGGAAGGGACGTGGGCGATTGGGAACGACAGAGAGGTTGATACGGTGGTTTAAAAATAGGGTTTTTCTATTAGATATAACTAACAGTCTAGATTAAATCTGCTATTTTTAAAAACTAGTATCATGCACGTGCGATGCACGTGGAGGAAGAAGGAAAAAGACAAAAAAAACCTACCAACACGTGCACGTGCGATGCACGTGGAGGAGGAAGGAAAAAGACAAAAAAAAACCACAAACACGTGCGCTGCACGTGTTTGCACACATACAAAATATTGTTTATTTATTTGGAACCCCATCTCTCCCATTATAATAGTTATAGATGATGCGATGGACAACTGATATCTCCCCCTGACAGATTTAATTTTCGTATTGTGGCTTTCATAATAGAAAATAGATATATGCATATATACACACACATTTGTGGTGAGTAGGTTATAAAACAAAGGGAGAAGAGGATACTTGCTGATGGATGGCTTCGGCAGAGCAAGGAAAAGAACGAGAGAGGGGTTCGGATATTGACAGAGAAGGAGTAAGGGAGAGATGAAAAGTGTGTATTAGGGGGTAATTATACAAGAAATTATGTGATGGCTATAATAACTACCTCCACTACTTCACTCCACTACCCACTAATCCACTCACTAAATTCAAAAAACACTCTTTCCCTCTAACTCCAAAAACTGCCGGTTTCTCCTTCTCATGCATACACACATGCACATGCATTGCACTTGCACACACTTCACAAAATTAATTATTTTTATTTAAACTAAAACAAACACACACACACCCCCCACCAGTTAACTCCACTACCCACTAATCCACTCACTAAATTAAAAGAACACTCTTTCCCTCCAACTCCAAAAACTACCGGTTTCTCCTTCTCATGCATACACATGTGCACATGCATTGCACTTGCACACACTTCACTTTTTTATTTAAATTAAAACAAACACACACACACACACACACACTACATACACACACACACACACAGTATATATATATATATATATATATATATATATATATATATATATATATATATATATATATAATATAAGATTGCATATAAAATTAGTTTAATTAAAAATTATAGTTTTTCATGTATAAATAAAATAAACACACACACACTTTAAATTTTTCATTTTGAAAAGAGTACGCTTAAATACGTGCACCGCAAATATGTGTGTTACCCGTAAAAACATTAAAATACGAAATCAATTTTATCAACGTAAAATATTAACGATAATCAAAATACAATATAAGAAAAATATATTTAATATACACATTCGATAATGTACTCAATACGAGCACAGAAAAACACGTGCACTATACGTATAAAAATATTTAAATCAAAACCAGAAAAAAAATGAATTTCCGTTTATAAAATGAATTCGAACACGTAAAATAAATAATTGTAACACATAGAAAATATTACATGTAGCGGTGGAGAAATACGTAATCGATACGTGTATCGATAATACGTAAAAAGCACGTAAAAATACATAGATTGAAATTTTATATTTAAGTTGACTCAAATAGGATAAAATAAATTTTGAGAAGATGGAAAATGCATAAATATTCGGAATCCAAAAATACATAATGAAATACATTACAAATATTACCAGTAACGGTACAAAATACACGTGCGTAACACATGAGGGCAAAATTGTCATTTTCAATTTTATGGGGTGTTACAATGCACATAAATCTCCCTGGGGAAGATGGAAGTTACAACCCGGGACCCACACTTATTCCCCATCTACTGAGAATATGACACCTGTCTTTTACGAGCTCTGCGCACTATCTAAGGAGGATCTAAAAGCAAGATTACAAGCCAATTTACAAAATAACCCCCCCCCCCCCAAATACAAACAATTACTTAGTGACTAATACGAACTGATACACACACATTGTAGCCCCTATCCAGTCAGATCCAAGCTCGGGCACTTGGATCAACCCATCGCCACCACCGGCAGCGAAATCACTAACCGAGATAGCAGCGACGACATTCTGTCCGTCTCGGTGTGGATCACAGCTATGTCGTGGCGCTACCAGCACTTCCTCGACAAGTCGACCCTGCACATGCTGCACAAGTGGCTAGGCTTCATGTTCATCGCCTTCGTCTACGTCATGTGTGTGGCAGTCATCCAGGGGTTCTGCATCGTGTTGTATAGGCTTGGCATCTACGTACTCAACCTCCTCATCGCATTCCTTTCTTTTCAGGTGGATCCCGAGATCTAGGAGTTGGTTGATGGACCGGGGCCCATGCTCCCAACCAGGTCGTCAGATGAGTACTAGCCTTTTGTTCGCAGGCTTTCGGAGTTTAAGTTCTGGTAAGTTCTTCCAATAGAGTTGTTGATGATTTAGGATATCTTGATTGTTTTGGGATCATTTGATATTTTGGATTGAGCTTTGAAATGATGCATCTTGGAATAAAAAAGAATCGTAATTGTGAGTTAAGAGTTTGACAATAAAAAAATTATAAATCATATTAGCCTTTTAACAGTCATTTTTTGCACACATTCGATTTGTGATAAATTCGAATGTTGTGGTTATCTCCCTTATATATTTTACTATGTTCAAGTTTAGATTGATTATATCTTTGTCAGATGAAATTCAAATTCCCTTCATACGTAAGTGTTGCAGCTTAGGAACCATTGCTAAATTTAGTAGTATCCTGCATCTAGTGTCTGGTTTGATATGTTGGATACTCAAAGTCATCACTAATGCGAGTTTTGTTTGGGTTTATATTGTTAGTGATTATAGAACTTTCTGGGATTGTAACAAACAAAATTACTGTATCTGAACTTTTAAACCAATTTAGTCTATGGAAATAACATCTCTTCATTGTTCCTTTTGTTGTACTTCCATGAATTTCACTTGGTTCATTAATATGCTTGGTTTCTGTCATTTTCTGAATGTACATCTGACCTAGACTTAAATGTTCATTTAATATCAGGAAAAATATGTTCTTTGCAACAAAAAGAAATTAGAAGACTGGTGCAGGTCCTAAAAATGGAGAAACGGTATGTGTTAGGATTGTTTCTTAAATACTCGTTGTTCAGATTAGAAGAATGTAAGATGAAGCACTGAGGTCGAAGCGTCGAAGTGAGTAGAAGAAGAAAACAGCAGCAACAAGATGTAGGCATAGTTGCAGTTGACTATCCCAAGTTGCGATCGACCGCACTCCCCGACCGCTCGTGGTACAAGGATTATCTGAGAGAGGTACGGTCGACCGTCCGTGGCACTGTGTTCATTTTTGGGCTTCGATTTGTTAGATCGTTTCAGCCCAATCTTCAACTCAAAGTTAAATCGTATGGCTCCTATTTAGTTACTTCTTTTCCAGGTTATATCGGACGATTGAAAATCAAGATTAGACCTAGGTTTCTCTCTATTCTTCTATATATATTGTAAACTTGTAACTCCTATTTTCCCGTATTTATATTTTATACTGTATTGTGCCTCATTGTACTCTCTCTCGTCTATTTGAGATCCTGTAATTTGTTCAGATTGAATAAAATCATTATTTCTGTCTTGACTCAAATTTTTGGTCCTTTATCGAATTCATTTGTGTGCTATTTGTGTCGTTCTTCATGAAGAATTGACCATTTCTTCTCTTTTATCTCTTTAATCCCTATTTTATTGCGTTTTGACCAATTCTCTTGTTGGATCCTATTTGAAACGGATACCCTAAAACCCACAAACCCGAAACTCTACTATATAACCCTACCCTAACCCCAATCCCAACCCTAATCACTGTGTAAACCTAACTCACCCCGCCGCTACCCTATTTCCCTTCCTCCGCTCTTTTCGCTCACAGAACCCACTTCCCCTACCTCTGATCGCCTCTCCGTTCGTCCCCTCATCACCACGACCCCGCTCCTCGTCAACCCCACCGCCATCTCACAACCACCATCGCCTGCGTCATTCCCCGAGCCTTCATCCATCGAACCCAAACTCCCGAACCCATCATCCACCATTCACCATCCCTAAACTCTCGAACCCAACCCATTTTCTCCGCTTGCGACCTCCACCCTCCATCGCCTCATCTCCCCCTCATCCTCCTCGACCTCCGTCCACGCTGCTAACACCCCGAACCACTCCCCCAAACTCCTCCCCTGTTCGAACCACGAACAGAGCCGCGCGCGTCGCCCTCCACATTCGTTGCCGCCTCTCCGTGGCCGTCGCAGCCACGCCGTCGCGTCGCCACAATCACAAAGCCACCGTTGAAGAACCCCCACCTTCCCTCTCCCTTGCTTGCTGGTTTGTCGAAGAAGAGAACGAAGAGGAAGAAGACGGTGAATTGGGCGGGATCCAATCTCAGGCGTCAGATCGCTTCAAGATCCGTGCGATCGAGCCAATCAGATCGCTGCTTGGTGTTTTGCCACAGCGAATCTTGGGATCGATGTTTCCTGCTCGGTCCCAGATCCACTGTGAGGAAGCGATCCGATTCGTTGCGTTTGCTGCTTTGCTGTTTTGCCGCACCAAATCCCACCTTGCCGTTTGCTGTTTTGGAGCGATCTGGTGTGGGGGAAAACTCGATCTGCGGTCGATCTTCGCACGTGCTTCACACTTGCTTTTGGGAGACTTCTTCTGGGATTTTCGATCCAATTTTCTTCAACAATCGGATCTACCGTCGTCAATTAAGGCAAGTATTCTCTTGTACAATTTTAATTGTTCTAGTACAAGCATCCCTTGATAAATACTATAAATAGTTAGAATTGTGACTCCTCCTTGACTATCGTTGTTGATCAATATTAAACTCCAAAATTTTATAATTCTAAAAGTCACAAAAATTTCATTGTATTAAATCATAATTACCTGGACTCTTTTACCCCTTGAACACATGAACACATGAGATTAAGAAGCCCTAAATTTGTAGACACATGGTATATTTTGCATTTGATGAACTTGCAACCATTTGACTTGGAAAATAATTATTACTTGCTGGTTGGACCACCAATATCATGTATTCATGTCACACCATAACTTAGACGCCTAATAACAAATTTCCATGAAATCTACTAATAAGTTATTCCCACATGTTGCTGTCCTGAATCTTCTTTTGCTGTTTCGACCCATTTAGCATTAGAATCTGAACCCGAGACCTGAATAGAAAATGTAGCCCTGGATGTCTAGATGTCGTTGGACTCCAAAAATTTTGAATTTGGAGTTACGGTCTAGGAGTTATTGCAATTTTACTGCAGCTGTGTCGGTAGGCACAGATTCGCAAAAACTGCTGTACACCTTTACTTTGCGAATTAATTTAGTCATGTTAGCCGCAAGCGTTTGAATTGAAATTTTATATGTAGTTGCTGGACACCCTATAGGACATCCCCAATTTTTTCCAGAATTAATTAACATTATTTCAACACTATTTCACATGTATAACTACAAATACACAAATTCTGCCTGAATACTTGAGCCGTGAAAGTCGCCGTTTGGACACATGTTCCCACCACTTGCTCGTACCTTGTTTCACACACTTGTATGCTTGCTTAATAAATTAATAAATGTAATAATCCGGGGTTTAAGGGAAAGACTATAGTAGTGGACAATATAGGTAAGTGTACTCAGAAGGGGGCTCGTGTTTCCCAGTACTCGGTTCATGAACTTGTTGCACTTGATGTATTCATGGAGTCAGTTACTTGGCTCATGAACTTGTTGTATTCATGAACCCACTGTATGCTTCTTGAACTTGTTAGTATTCACGAACTCGCTTCGTGAACTTGTTATTTATTTTCGTATTCATGAACCGTGCTTGCTTGATACTTGATACCTGAGTACGCCGCCCTATAAAATCCATTACTAGGTCTAAACGTAACTGATTTGACTGTAGCAACCATGTAGTAAATAGATGGATGCATGAAGTGCTACCTAGATAGTAATAACTACAAGACTTGAACATGAAACTTGAATATGACACCTGTTACTTGATACTTGATGATATGATACATGAAACATGATACATGAGACTTGAAACATGAAACTTGAACTTGACAACATGTTACCTGATACTTGACAACTTGTTACTTGAGACTTGACAACTTGATACTTGATACTAGACTTGGCACTTGTTACATGACACTAGACTTGAGACTTGTCACTTGATGTTGGATACCCCTACAGGTTCACTTGTCATGTGTTTTACCATTTGTATTTGTTATCTAGAGCTGGTCCCATAACTCAACGACTCTAAACAATGAATCACCACACTAAGGAAGACCAACTACGGAAAAATTCTTAAAATTGGTGGTTTTTTCATCCGGGTCCCAAACATTTCAACCCTTAACAGTAGTAGGGGTTGAAGTAGGTGGGTCGGTGCTCGGCTTGTCATTCCCGCCTCCCACAAGAAAGGCGCAACAAGTGTCTAGGCTCGGCGCTCGGCATGTCGTTCAGGCCCTCGGTCTGTCGTTCGAACCCCTTACAAGAAAGGTGTAACAAGTGCCTAGGCTCACCGCTCGGCCTATTGTTCGAGACCTTCCTAAAAAGGAACAACAAGTGCCCAAGTTCGGTGCTCAGCCTATCGTTCGAGCCCCTCACGAAAAGTTCTTCAAATTCTAAAAGACTCGGAGTTTGGGCAAACTGCACCCCGCTGGTTCGGTGCTCAACTTATCGTTCCAACCCCTCACGAGAAAGGCTTAACAAGTGCCTAGGTTCAGCTAAGATGAAATGACGTAGAAAACTCTGCGATTACGTGCCACGCATGTAGTTGTTCGACCCCAGAGAAAAATCAAAAAAATCTTAGTCCCTGATCTTCGACTAGCATGACTCATCTCTTGACACGACATCCGCACCACGCGCGAAAAGCTCCTAATCTTCACTTGGCTTGTCCCTTAGCATTATAGCTGAGCCACTCATGAAAAGCTCCTAATCTTCGCTTGGCTCGACCATCTGCACGACATCCGAGCCACCAACAAAAAGCTCCTAATCTTTGCTTGGCTCGTCCCTCGGCATGGTATCCAAGCCACTCGCAAGCAGCTCCTAATTTTTGCTTGGCACGCCCCTCTGCACGGCATCCGAGCCACCTGCAAAAAGCTCTTAATTTTTGCTTGGCTTGTCCCTCGACACGGCATCCAAGCCACCCGCAAAAAGCTCATAATCTTCACTTGGCTCGTCCTCGGCATAGCATCTGAGCCACTCGCAAAAGCTCCTAATTTTTGCTAGGCTCGACCCTCAGTACGACATCCGAGCCACTCGCAAAAAGCTCTTAATTTTCGCTTGGTTCATCCCTCAGCATGGCATCCGACCCATTCACAAAAAACTCTTAATTTTCGCTTGGCTCGACCCTCGATACGGCATCCGAGTCACCCGTGAAAAGCTCCTAATTTTTGCTTGGTTCTTCCCTCGGTACGGCATCCGAGCCACTCACAAACTCCTAATTTTCGCAAAGTTCGTCCCTCGGCGAGCTATCCAAACCTTCGTCCCTCAACGTATTATTCGAAACACCAAGGCGTAACAAGTGTCTGGGTTCGGCCAAACCGGACTCCCCCTGGTTCGGTACTTGTCTTGTTGTTCGAGCTCCTCACAAGAAAGGCACAACAAATGCCTAGGATCGGCCAAACCGGACCTTCGTGGTTCGGCACTCGGATAGTGGATCGAGCCCCTCACAGAAGAGACATCAAGTGCATAGGTTCGGCCAAACCAAACCCCTCTTCGTTCGACGCTCAACATATCGTTCAAGCTACTATGGAGAAGTTCATCAAATTCTCCAAGGCTAAGAGTTCAGCCAAACTGAACCCCCTAATTCAATTCTCGGCTTTACATTCGAGTCCCTTACAAGAAGCGCGGAAGTCTCCTTGGTTCAGCCAAATCGAATCCCTTCCGCTCGGCGCTTGACCTGTCGTTCGAACCCTCGCAAGAAATCCGCACTAGTCTCCTAGCCGAACCCCCTTGGGTTCGATGTTTGAATTGTCATTTGAGCCCCTTACGAGAAGTGTGCCAACATCACCTAGGTTCGGCCAAAACTGAACACCCCTGGATTCGGAGCTCGACTTGCCGTTCGAGCTCACGAAAAGTTTACCAATATCTCCTAGATTTGACCAACCGAACCCCTCTCGGTCTGGTGCTCAGCTTGTTGTTCGAGCCCCTCGCAAGAATCGAAAAATTCTGCAAGGCTCGGTGCTCGGACTATCTGAACCCTCTCCGCCTCTTCAAGCCGAACCCCCTGGGGTCAACCGACCAGCTACAAGTAAGACTTCGGCCGAACAACACACTGGTTAAGATGGCCGATTGCCAAAACGGAGGTCTTAGGTTCGAATCCTAGCCCCCACACTTCTTTATTTTCATTCCTTCACCAGAATGAGTTGATAAGTTATATAAAGCAGATCAAACTAACTGACGCAACCCCTTAGTTAGTCCATTCGGTTGCCAAGTGGAAGTTTAGGGTTCGAATCCGAGCACCCCGCACTTATGAGAATTTTATTTTTCCGAAGTGAAAATCCATCTGATCCTCTGAGTCCGAACACAACAAAAAGAGCTTTGATATATTCAAGTCAAACAAGTCCAACAAACATTGGTTGAGCCGTTCGGTTGTCAATATGAAGGTTGTAAGTTCGATTCCGAGTCCCCACACTTCGGAATTTATTCTTCCCAAGTCCGAGCATCAAGTTCTTTCGAAGCATATATATAACCTGTCAATATGATCACACCAAACCAATCGAATGGCCCATTGGTTAAGGCGTTCGGCCGCCGAACCAAAGGTTGCGGGTTCGATTCCGGGTCCGCACACTTAAGAAAATTTTATTTTTCCCAAAGTGCAGAGCCATCTGATCTCCCCAAGAAACACGTCGAACCGGTCTGATCCAATCCCAGCTTTTGGCTAAGTCGAGCTACCTCGGAGTCGACGCTCGGCATAGCATTCGAGGCACCCAAGCATAAGGTGCAACGGTGACCGCCAGATCTCCTCAAGGATCGTGCCATCATTTAACTTTTTATTAAAATTCCAAAAAAATTATAAATTAGGAAAAATTAATTAAAAATTCCGAAAAATAATTAAATTTTGGAATAATTAATTAAAATTCTAATAATTATTTGGAAAATTAATTTTAAAATTTCAAAAAATAATTATGACTTAACAAATTTTAATTAAAATCCAATAAATAATTATAAATTCGGGAAAACTAATTTAAAATTTTGGAAGATTAATGAAAAATCTAAGAAAATTACTTTGAAGCTCTGAAAGACTGTTACCTATGAAGCACAGATACGGGTACGGGGTGCGGATACGATACGACACGGGTGCGGGAATACGTGATTTTACAAAAAAGTAGGATACGGGTGCATTGTGGGTACATTAAATATAAAATAATTTATATTATATTTATAGATGCAAAAATATTTTTCTTGTTAAAAATGCAAACATTTAAACCATTTCATAGAACTATAAGAATACATTATAATTATGAGCATTTTAGAGAAAAGAAATGATAATCTAACTATCAAATCTTTGAGTAGTCTTGTTTTGTGTTTGAGCATAATTGTAAACAACAAACTTTTACAATTACTCTGGGACCCTATGCATTTATCTAAATATAATTGTGTCTAAAAGTTATGAAAAATGCATTTAAAAAATTGGGTGCTTCTTGGGTACGTACCCGGGAGTACCCAAGGAGTATCGGCACCCGGTACACACCCGACACGGGTACGTCGACCATTTGGAAGTATCTGTGCTTCCTAGACTGTTACTACCCTCAGAAGCTCCGAACAAGATTCTAGGCATCCTAAAAGCTGTTTATGCTTTCCTAATTGAGAAGAGAATAGTGAAATACTCCTCAAAGGTTATTATATTTAACCTCCAGGAGTGGAGAGCTTATGATGTGGGTGAAAATAACAGTTGATCGAGGCCTTACAATTTTAGCACGAATCTCGAAACTCCTAAGGGCGAAACAGTAACTCCACAACAGCTACGAGCCCACAGCGAGAACATGGGCCGTTCTCAGGCATACCATCTCGACTCGGCCCATAGTTGGGCAAATTTGCATCCCAATTAGGGGAGATTGACCAGTTAATTATACCTAGCAATCAAATCCCCCAATAAGGAGATATTAACCAATTGGATCCCTTGATTAAAAAAATCTTACAAATTAGTTACGAAATCTTCCTAAAACTGCTCATCCTCAGGCTATAAATACAGCCTCTCCCCCACCATTATTAGGTAACCGACATTTGCCCATTAAAACCCAATTAATACTTCTGAGTTATTGTCTTGATCGTCGGAAGGTCTGTCGCTGGAAAAACTCCCGATGTTTCAGGCTCTCTTGTAGTTTTCGGCGGGATCTCAGTCACCCCATTCCAAAACCATCCACAAATATCAACCTCACATAAGATCTAATCGACAGCTAGGATCTAAGTTTTCTCTCCTGTAAAGAACTCATTATCTGGTTTTGTTTGCTCCCACACAGAAAAAGCAACATCATTTCATATGTGGTTGGTATTGTCCATATGTTGACTTTGTGCCCGAGTTTTGTAAGTCTATTTATAAGCCTCTATGTTTTTCATTATGTACCTCTGAAAATAAAGAAGTTCAATAATATTTTATTGTCCAACATGTACCAAAGATTTAGTGACATATAATATGCATGTGTTTGGTTCTTGGAAAATGTAACATTGTTGTTAGTTTTTATCCCCTATATTCTCTTAAAAATAACGTTATCGAAAAATTACGTGCATACGTATCTATTAATGTTAATCATCAATAATTCAATTGTTACAAATTGGTGACAACAGAAACCAACTATCCTAATCCTTTAACGGCTTTATGTATTCAGAATGAAGAGGAGGAAGCCTAAAAAATTTAATGAAGATAAGTGGCTTACTACAGAGAGACGGTTCTTCTATGCTTATGTCTTTCAAATGTAAAGAATAGGTAAACTATGCCGAGCAAACCAAACCGTTCATCTTAGCCTAAGGGTGTAACATCAAGTTATTTAAAGTTCAATATTTATGTTCTACAACATGACAAAGTTGTATGACTGCAAACTTTTTATCTTTAATTTCCTAACAACATGATGGATGGGCAAATGAAAATAACTTGATTTTACACCCATGGGCTATCTTAGGCATCTTAGGCATGGACATGGAGAACAAGATGAACAATTCAGATTTTTCATAGGGGGCCTCAAAATAAGAGAAGTAGGGTCTCACACGATCACTCCCATATATATATATATATATATATATATATATATATATATATATATATATATATATATATATAGGGTTTTGCTCAGTTGAAAACGGGTTGGAAAACTGCCATCCTGGCCGTCGATCTCGATCTGATCTTGATCAGCGGATCAGATCAAGATCCGCTTAAGTCTCCCACTAACGCTGAGAAAAGCGGAGGGGTAATATCGTCAATTCACGCCGAAAAACGTTTGGGACTTAGCGTTTTTTTGGCGTGGATTTTTTTTTGTCCAAATTATCACTTAGGCCGTTGTTTGAGACAACGGTCTAGGTTATTTTTTTTAACAAAAAAACATACCTTGGCTGTTGTTCCCAACAACGACCTAGGTATGTACAAGTGTTTTTCCAAACACTTGTACACACTCAGGGCTTCAGCTTCCTCACTTCGTCACAAACACTCTCTCTTTCTCTCAAGCTCCCGAAACCCATCCCCAAACCCTAGTTCACTCTCCCAACCCCTTTGGCATCGATTTCTTTGCCTTCTCGATCTCCGCCCCATGTGGAAAGCTCCCTTTCTCTCTCTTCCTCTTCCGAATACAACAAACCCTAACTTCACAACCAAATTCCAAAATCATCTAAACCCTAGCACAAATTGTCCTCCTTTGTCTACAACAGCGTGCAGCGGCTTCTCACATCTTCGCCAACTCTCTATCACTCTCTCTTTGTACCAGGTATTTTCTTAATCCCAATCTACTATAATGAACTCTTTGAATTTATTATTTTTTTTCCAATTTTGGAGTTGGTTTTTTTGGTATTATGCGTAGTAGTGTAGTCTATAATTTATAGAGTATATAATTAGCTCTGATCATGTATGTTGTGTACATTTTGTTGACATTTTCGTAGATGTAGTGGTAGTTGTAGTGGTGGAATATAGGAGATGAAAAAAACGCGATGAAAAAATTCAGTTTGTACGAGTTGGTCGGACTCGCCGCGTAGAAGGTAACGGAACTTGTAGAGGCGATATCCGTCTCACGATTTGTGAGATACGTCCATTTATCATTTCAATTCAATACAACAGATATAAAGTGATATACGGCCGTATCTTTCAAACCGAGAGTCAAAACTCACCTCTGCAAGTTCCGGTGGCTCGTGTTTGGTGTGGCAGAGTTGACGCCCAAATTTAGGAACTAAGTTTATCATTTTTGTTGTTTTGACGCGTATATAAAAAAATCTTTAATCGACCTCGGAACTTGTGGAATACGTTATGAGGTGAAAATAGCTTAAACGAAGTTAAAATAAAGCGAAACTTTGCGAGTAGGTTGGTCTCGCCACTCACAAGTCATACCATCCTGTACATGCGAGTTCCAACTCGCGGTTTGTGAGATACGTCGATGTATCGCTTTCCGCTCAGTTTTCAATAGTGTAAGCGATACACGGTTGTATCTTTCAAACCGTGGGTCGGAACTCCCATGTATAAGTTGCGTTGGCTTGTGGGCGGGTAGCCCGATCCAACGGCCAAATTTTGAAATTTTTGCATCTCGTTTATGTTGTTTTGACGCGTATATGAAAAAACTTCAATCTACCTCGAAATTTTTTTAGTTACGAAACTTCAATACAAAAATGCTTAAACGAAGTCGAAAAAATACGAAACGGAGAACGTAGGTTAGGCTAACCATTCACAACACAACAGACCTTGTATTTGCGAGTTCCGACCCACGGTTTGCGAGATACGTCAATGTATCGCTTCCCGCTCTATTTTAAAGAGTGAAAGTGATACACGGGCGTATATTTCAAACTGTGGATCGGAACTGACTTCTACAAGTTGCATTGGCTTGTGTTTGGTGTGCCCTAGTTGACGGCGAAATTTAGAAATTTTTGCATCTCGTTTGTGTTGTTTTGATGCGTATAAGCGAATTTTAAAAAAATTTTCATCTCGTTCGTTTGTGTTTGCTAATTTTTGCCGATTAATTAGTTTCATATATGCAAACTTTGTTACAGAGAAATGGCCAGAACGAGGGGAACCGAAAGGGGAAGGACATTCCAGAAAGCACGGGGGGAACATTCCACAGAGAATGTGAGAACTAATAATTTGTATTGTCCGTAACTTTGTATTTAGTGATATTGATTTGAGACTAATAATAAATATGTTTTTTGGTTCGTGTAGGTTGGTGCAACCTCTTCGATGACAGGACGTCGTGGTCCAGGACCAATAAATCCCGGCGAACTGACCTTGCAAGATCGCCACAGATCCACGGAAGTGTGGGGTGGAACGATGCATAGGTGTAATTTCCGCTCCCACGAGACCATGAAGGTGCATCCACGCACCCACGAGTACCTTGTAGCGGCCGGTTTCTATGGAATCGGCATGATGGGGAATGTTAAACTCGACCGAGCACTTCTCTCGGCACTTGTGGAGCGCTGGAGGCCAGAGTCGCACACGTTCCATCTACCGGTCGGAGAGATGACGGTGACGCTACAGGATATAGCGATGATATCCGGTCTTCCAATAGATGGGTTGGTGGTGACGGGCAATATTAACTTTGATAAAATAGAGATGTGCAACGAACTGCTCGGTACAGAGTTTGATGAGGCGGCTGCGGAAGATGGTGACATTTTCCAAGGACAATTAATCCGACTATCTTGGTTGAAGGGACGTTTTGATGGGACGCTGACCAACGAATCGCCCGACGACTATGTACAGTCCTACACCAGAGCCTACATTCTAATGGTGATCGGAGGGGTTCTATTGCCTAACTCATCGAGCAATACGGTGCACCTCATGTACCTACGATTGCTCGCCGACCTAGGCATAGCTGGCCGGTACAGCTGGGGAAGCTGCGCGTTGGCAACGCTATACAGGGCGTTGTGTCATGTAGCGCTTGAATCATCAGAAATGACCGGACCGATGATTTTGTTACAGATTTGGTCCTGGGAGCGACTACACTTGGGTCGTCCCCGCATTAGGAGACCCAAGGATGGTTGGATGGCCCAACCTGAAGATCCTGCTATGTTAGCACCATTAGGGGTATATTGGGCTGGTACAAGGAGTTACAAAGACAACCCCAAAGGTGTAATAACGTACTACAGAGACGAGCTCGACCAACTACGTGAAGAGTTCGTGATTTAGGTGCCGTATACACCCGAGCGTGTGGGAAGACTACTGCCAATATGCACCACCGGGTCGCAGTTGTGGCTGACGACGGCTCCCCTCATCAACTTCGGTATAGTCGAACATCCGCAACCAGAAAGAGTTCTTCATCAGTTTAATCTTCAACAAGATAGTCTCCCAAGCTGCGCAAACCTATACGATCTTGAGTTACACGCCGTTAGGGGTACCGGCCGCATGCCTACTCATGATTGGGCAGATTATCATCGTGTTCATGTTGCAGAATGGAACGAGCAACGGTTTGAACTTGTACTCGTCAATGTTCCAGAGTACGATGGAAGACTGCAAGGAAAGTACATGACTTGGTTCCGACAATATATACGTTTGTACATCTCTCCCGATACAGTACTACCTGCTGGTATCCAACGAGAAATTGAGGAAAGGGAGATTGAACCATTACCCGCATATTGTAGTTCACAACCCATGTTCCAACCAAAGGCCACAGCTATACGTACAGCGGTAACTTCAATCTTCATATTTATTTTAATCTTCTTCATACGTGAAGTTTATGAATTCTTTCAATTATTTAATTTGTGTAATTATTTTTGTTGGTTTTTTCTGATTTAGATTGATAACACGATGGACATGGCAAAAGAATGCGCGGAGGTACTAAAAAGTAATGTGGGCACGCCTGTGAAGAGTTTCGCTCGGAGGATGCTCCTTGGATGTCGTAGCAATATGGATGCTTTGGGATGTGTCGAACGTTTGGATCGAGCATTACACGGACCGAGGGGGGCCGACGTAAAAGTGTGAGGGGTAGGCCAAGTTCATTGATGGGGCAACGGGACTGTGAGATCAGAGAACGATAAGGTTCAACTTTACATCCATCTCACGAAGAAGTACAGGATGAAGAGAGTGGGGAGAGGGTTGTCGGAGACGTACAACAAGAGGAGGGTGGATCTGAACAAATCCCCGACTCGCCAATCACGTTGCGGTGCCGAAACCCTAGTCGGAAGAGGCGAGCACCACAGCATTACACGTCCGGTGCTTAGCCAATGCATTTTGGAGGTTGTAATTTTTTTTATTGATTTTATGGGTTTTAACCTGTTGTAACTAATTATTGGATAATGTGGTTCTTAAGTGTAAGTGTAGTTGATGTTGTTGTTATTAATTTCTGATAGTCAATTATGGTGGGTAATTTTGGTGGTTGTATATATGAATTTAGTCGGAGAATGTAGGTGATGGCAAAGTGTTTGGAATTTGGTGATGTGTACAAGTGTAGCAGCTTCAGCTGCTCTGTATAAATGTAGTTTTTTTTTAAACCTAAGCCGTGGCCCCAAACAACGGCCTAGGTTATAGAAAATTATACTTGTTCCAGTTTTTGGATATACCCAGTTTAAACATATACCCAAGGTCGTTGTTGGAGACAATGGCCTACGTTGTAGTAGGAAAATATACAAAATTTGTTGTGCTCTCTATCTTGTTGGCTTTAAAATGAACCAACAAGTCAGAGAGCAGCTCCAGTTTATAGATATACCCTAGGCCGTTGACAACGGCCTAAGTTGTAGGTGAAAAAAATAGAAAATTTCTCTTGCTCTCTGTCTTGTTGGCTTTAAAATGAACCAACAAGTCAGAGAGCAGCTCCAGTTTATAGATATACCCTAGGCCGTTGTTGGAGACAACGACCTAAGTTGTAGGTGAAAAAAATAGAAAATTTCTCTTGCTCTCTGACTTGTTGGCTTTAAAAATAGCCAACAAGTCAGAGAGCAGCTCCAATTTATAGATATACCCTAGGCCGTTGTTGGAGACAACGGCCTAAGTTGTAGGTGAAAAAAATAGAGAATTTGTCTTGCTCTCTGACTTGTTGGCTTTAAAAATAGCCAACAAGTCAGAGAGCAGCTCCAGTTTATAGATATACCCTAGGCCGTTGTTGGAGACAACGGCCTAAGTTGTAGGTGAAAAAAATAGACGGCTTATTGTTTACACCCACTTTATTGTTTACACCCAAGGCCGTTGTTAGAGACAACGGCTTAGGTTGTACGCCAAAGACGGAGCATTTTGGAATGCTCTCGACTTGTTGGTATTTAAAAATAGCAACTGGTGAAAGAACCCCTCAATATAATGTTCATACCCTAGGCCGTTGTCTCCAACAACGGCCTTAGTTTGTAGGGCAAAAATTAATTGGTTGTTTGCATTTTTCAATTTTCTTTTCACCCTTGACGAACAATCTCTGTGGAACTGTATACAAAAGACAGATGAGAACTTGGCTTGTATAACAATATTAAATTTATTTTTTTAAAAATTTGACTACACCTAACTAACCACTACATAATCACGTCATTTTAATATGTACATAACAACTCAGAAAATATTTTTAAAAAAAAACTAATTGATTCATTGTAGGATTAAGGGTAGGGTTAGGGTTATTGTAAGGTTAGTGGTTTGGTTTGGCTTCATTGTAGGGGTTAGGGTAGGATTATTTATAGTTGGGAGTAGATAGGTAATAAGTTTCCAGTAGAGAGTTTATGGATATTTAAGTTCTATCATTAATGACATGTGTCTCTCCAGTCTTTACGTGCCTTGCCTTCTGAACTCTACAAAATAGACGTTCATATGAATATTTTCTTGTTTATATTTTTTATTCAATTCCATTTTTAGGCACGTAACTAAAGAATATATTATATTTTTTGGTTTTTTTTGGGTTATATATTATTAATTTTTTGAGTAATAATATATAATGTACAAAATCGTTTTACATCGTTTACAATGAAGACGTTCCTGAAGACATTCACCATACATGCAACTGGGAAGAATTCCACGAGATTGGGAAGAAGAGGTATGATCACATGTAGTAGAACAAGTTCGTTATGGAAAAAACCAATAAGGTAAAAACCCGCATGTAAAGGAAAAACCACATGTAGCTCCCCACATGTGGACCATACTTGGAAAGACCCACATGTACAATAATTTTTGCCATGATTCTCACATGTACATTAGTGATATTATGCCACAACCATATGTACATTCCCACATGTATATTTCTACATGTAGTGTAAGACCAAAGTTGAAAAATTCACAGGTACATCATCACATGCAGTTTTCTCATTTTTTTGCACTCCTCCGAAAACACTCTCCTAAAATTCAAAAACCCATCTCCGAATACCAAAAATATAACCAGGTAATTATGATGGACAAGAAGAAATCAAAAATTAAAAAATGTCGGTTCGTTGTTTGAGCGGAGAGTAATCAGATCAAACTACTTGGCCAACAAGAACTGGATCTCACTTTTTTTTTTGGGAAACCGTAACAGAATATGCCACAATTATATTTGACCACATGTATAAACCAATGTAACGAGTATTCCAAAAAGTTCATAGATTACTCTCAAACACTACATGTAAACTGTTGCTTCTGTGGAAATTTGGGATGTGGAATCTCGTCGTGAAGTAATTGTGTGCAGTTCTTCGAGTCACTTTGAAAGGTGGAAGTAATGGGCAAATAAACAAATATACCTATACGATATACAAGTGTGGATTATCTATCTTTTGTATAAATTTCAAAAGTTCATCATTGAAGAAAACCAATAAGGTAAAACCCCACATGTAAAGAAAAAACCAAATGTGGCTCCCCACATGTGGACCATACTTGAAAAAACCCACATGTACAATGAAAGAGCAGAAAATTCTTGTATGATTCTCATATGTACATTAGTGATATTATGAACAGAGTGGTGCAGATCCTCTGTTAATAGTGACAGAAGGGAAGAAGATGCAGTTAGAGACCAAGAAGGATAATTATTGTAGACACTTCAATATGGAAAAAACCTAAACTACATCACTGCATGTACCTCCCCACATGTACCCTAAATATGGGAAAAACTATGTGTACATCCCCACATGTAGTTTAAGGCCAAAATCGAATTTGCGTTTGGTTTGTTGTTTTGAAAACAGTTTTCTGAAAAGAGTTTTCTGAAAACTGTTTTCTGAAACCTGTTTTTCTGAAAATGAGTCTAAAAGCTGTTTGGTTATATTTCTTTCTGAAAACTATTTTGTGAAAGCTATTTTTTTGAAAAAGAGAGTTTAAAAGCTGTTCGGTTATATTTCTTGCTGAAAACTGTTTTCTGAAAGCTGTTTTTCTGAAAAAAGAGAGTTTAAAAGCTGTTCGGTTATATTTCTTGCTGAGAACTGTTTTATGAAAGCTGTTTTTCTGAAAAAGAGAGTTTAAAAGCTGTTCGGTTATATTTCTTACTGAGAACTGTTTTCTGAAAGCTGTTTTTCTGAAAAAGATAGTTT
The DNA here is from genome assembly GCA_017893485.1 of Hemerocallis citrina. Classification (NCBI taxonomy): domain Eukaryota; kingdom Viridiplantae; phylum Streptophyta; class Magnoliopsida; order Asparagales; family Asphodelaceae; genus Hemerocallis; species Hemerocallis citrina. The sequence goes on from CM030364.1 coordinate 78,909,576, forward strand.
AAAAGTTTAAAAGCTGTTCGGTTATATTTCTTGCTGAGAACTGTTTTCTGAAAGCTGTTTTTCTGAAAAAAGAGAGTTTAAAAGCTGTTCGGTTATATTTCTTGCTGAGAACTGTTTTCTGAAAGCTGTTTTTCTGAAAAAAGAGAGTTTAAAAGCTGTTCGGTTATATTTCTTGTTGAAAACTGTTTTCTGAAAGCCGCTTTTCTGAAAAAAAAAGAGTTTAAAGGCTGTTCGGTTATATTTCTGACATTTTTTAAAATAAATTTGCATTAAACATTTGCTGACATTTTTTAATTGTTGCAGTTAGATTGCAATGTTGTACAAGTATATGAACAAGAAACCTGAACAGCATGTGAATCGAGCAAAAATCAAACGCCATCAACTCCACGATTGATTCGTCATGTTAGATTACAAAATGTATTGAAAAGCTTGTATGAACATACTATTTATTAAATATAATTTTTTGTACAAAGCATGAGAACCCATTGGTTACACCTCAATCCAGACCCCAAATTATTTATCAACAGTTATAACATATCATGAGCCTTTACAAACCATGACAACATCATAAACCATGAGCAGAATCTGAACCCTTCACATGAAGGAGATTGTACACGTTATGGAAATTTGTAAACTAAAAAAATAGTAGCACTTGATTTTTACAGGATCAGGAACCTTCAGCTGCAAACTTTTCGAACCTCCTCCTGTACAAGAAAAATAGTACAAACAGTTGTGTTAGCAAAGTTGATCATTTTTGGCCCAAAGCATGAGAAGCATTCAGTAGCAAACCAATGCACATTCCAAATCATCCTTCATATTTATAAAATGCGAACAGCAGTAACAAACCCTCATATCAGGTGCCATAACCAGCAATCAGAACCCTGCACGTAAAGGAAAATGTACATAGTATGGAAATTTGTTAAAGTTAATAACCAAAAGTGATTTTTATACGGGATCAGAATCCATCATCTCCCACTTTGCATCTTCAAAACCTTGTTTTAGCATACTGATCAGAATATTGCCCATAGCATGAGAAACCAGCAGAGTCATGTCAATGCACACCCCAACTGACATTGCACACCCCAATTATTGTATACAGTTACCAATAATCAAAAGGCTTCACAAACCCTGAAAACACCATAATACATGTGCAGAATCAGAAACCCTTCAGATTTAGGTGATTGTACAGGGTTCTGAAAATAAAACTAAAGGGCCAAATCATGAGATGTTACAGGATCAGAAGGCTTCTTCATAGTTAGGGGATTGTATACAGTCATCCCAATATCAGAAGGCTTCACAAAGCCTGATAACATCATAATACATTTGCAGAATCAGAGACCTTTCAATGTTAGAGGGATTGTATACACATTCTGAAAATAAATGAAGTTGCAACACTTGGGATGTTACAGGATCAGAAGCCAGCTAGGCAGCATACATATACTACATCTCGGCAGCATACATATACTGATTGAGTATATGAAATTTCATAATCCGAAAGGCAAACTGCCCAAAACAGTAATCAAATCAAATGCAAAACCAATATAATCTTCAATTTGTTAACAATATGTAGATGACTTCACAAACCATGAAAACATCATAACATATGTGCAGAAACAGGGACCTTTCAGAGGGAGGAGAATATTTTCAAAACCTTCCTTTAGCATACTGACTATATTGTAGACAGTTACCAACAAATATCAAAAGGATTCACAAATCCTGATAACATCATAATACAAGTGCACAATCAAAGGCCTGTCAGAGTGAAGGGGATTGTACTACACATTTGAAAATGTGTGAAAGTACATCAATTGAGAAGTACAATACAGGATCAGAAGGCATCATCTCCAAATTTTGAGACCTCATCCACCAAAAATTATACTACTAACAGTTGTTTTAGCATACTGAAATGATTTTTCCCTCAAAGCATCAGATGCATTTAGAAGCATCCCAATGCACAACCGGTGATACAACCAAATAGAAAGAGGCAGTGGGCTGGGGGATTGTATACAGTCATCCCAATATCAGAAGGCTTTACAAAACCTGATAACATCATTGTACATTTGCAGAATCAGAGACCTTTCAGATCAAAGGGGATTGTACACACATTCTGAAAATAAATGAAGACACAACATTTAGGATGTTACAGGATCAGAAGCCATCATCTCCAAATTTTGAGACCTCATCTCCAAAGTTATTTTTCCCTGAAAAAAATCCCCAGATGGCGTTTGGTTTCGGGGTTCTTTGGAAACAGTATTATTGAAAATTTATACCCCCTCTTTTCTAAAGCTCCTTTACTCACTTCTCACTGTGTCAGCATACTTCAGAGTAAGAACCATACTGATTATTACTACCCAAAAGTATGAGAACACATTTAGAAGCATCTCAATGCACAACCCAACCTATACAACCGTATGCACAACCCAATTTTTTGAAAAGCACACCAACAAAAAATTTTCTATAAAGAAAAACGTACCAGTTTATCTGAAAGAATACTACCCAAATCATGAGAAGACATCAGAAGCTGCCCAAACCATGAAAACATCATAATCCATGTGCACAATCAGGGAGCTTTCATAATATCAAAAAAAACATCACAATACCCAAAAAAACCACCACTTGAGGTGACACGTAGTATGAGAAGGAAAGATCTCCCACTTTTCATTAAAGCACATCCAGAATATTTTGAAGCCCTTGTATGGGCATACTGATTATTATTGCCCAAAGCTTGAGATTGCAACAGAAGCATCTAAATCCACACCCCAATTACATTTATTCAGTGTTACCAAGTGACAAAAGTCTTCACAACACAATGATAACATTATAACCCACAAGCAGAAGCTGAACCCTTCACAGGAAGGAATTTGAACTGTGTATGGAAATTTTGGTAAAATTACAAAAAATTACTTGAGTTATACAGGATGCTCATCCATAAGCTCCAAAATTTGTAAAGGCAATGACACTTTTTAATTGAAAATCTTGTTTTATCTTCATCACAGGATCAAGATTTTTCATCATCATCTCCGGGATAATAATCAGATCATGGCTTGCGATACTGTAATCAGCAATATGCTAACAAAGATTGTCAATAAATGCTGTTGATGTGCCTTTGAAAACAAATTTGGAGCTGATGGCTTCTGACACTATGTATCCTTTCAAGTATTGAATGAGTTTTTTTAACCTTGCCCAATCTCCATAATGTGTACAATCCCCTATATCTGATAGGTCTCTATTTTCTGCGCATGTATTATGATGTTATCAGGGTTTGGCAAGCCTTTTGATATTTGCTGTGAATAATAATTGGGGTGTGAATTGAGATGCTTCTACAAGATCTCTTGTTTTGGGCAATATTATAATCAGTACCCTAAAAAATTTAGCCATAAACCTCATGAGACAAATTCAAAAAAACCTCATATTTGTCGTAGGCTCAGATTGTTCAAATCAATTATAAAAACTCCACACTAGGGCTACATTTTTACAATGCCACGCCCACTAGCACTAAGTAAAATGTTCACCCCCCCCCCCTCCCCTTCCCACATTGTCGTCAACAAGACTTGAATTCAACATCATTGCTTGACATAATGGATTCATTCTTACTTAACATAATTCTAAACATCAACCACAGATCAGCTTAAAGGGTATTATACATCATTTCCGTGGTTATTCACTCATATATTTCATATTTTCAATATCTGTTGCTGGTCGATACAACCAAACAGAAAGAGGCAGTGGGGTGGGGGAGGGACATATTCCACATTGAATGAAAATCTTTCATCATTGTCTATTACGACATCATCTTCGTTAGGTTTAAAAAAATTATATTTGAGATCACTTACTGCTACCGACAAATCCTTTCATTCTTCTGACCATTGTTGGTCACAAAATTGAATCCATGTGCAGTACCTGTTCATCTACAAATTGTCAAGATGAAATCACAGACCTTGCAGAAAACATTATATTGAAAACAGTAATAAAAGGATACAATGAAAAGGTTTACATTAAAATTACATTAGTGTCTTGCATTCCACATTGCCGTAGCAATATCATCTCTTTTCCTATTCATACGATTCAATTGGGAAGATGACAAATCCAACCCCTGAGATGTGGATGCGATATCTTCAGTTTGTTGGTGATGAATTAATTGTTCATCGTCAAATTCCTCAAAAAAAGCATCGTTGACCGAGTGCAAACATATAAAATTATGGAGTGCACAGTAGGCTGTGACCATCATAACTTGTCTTGTAAAATAGTAGTTTGGCATGTCATTAAAGATGGCAAACATTTTCTTGAATACACCAAACGTTCTCTCAATCACATTCTGTAGCCTAGCATGCTGTTTATTAAAAAGTTGTCTAGGTTGAGTTGGTGCATGGTTGGCCCCTTGAAAGTCCTGTAAGTGGTATGGCTCACCACGGTATGGCGCTAAAAAATCATGCATATTAGTATAACCACAATCTACTAAGTAATATTTATCATTCGGTGGGATTTCCAATAGTTTTTCTGCTAATGCACTCTGTATTACACAGGAATCGTTAGCACTGTCTTCCCATCCCGCATAAACAAATGTGAACAACATATTAAAATCACATGCTGCCAAAACATTTTGACTGATATTACCCTTTCGAGAGCGACAAGCATTGTTTCGAATAGCGGGTACCGTAGCTTTGATTAATGTGCCATCAGCAGCACCAATAGCTCCCTACATTAATGGATTCGAATAATAGATATTACGTGCAAACTTTGAAAAACTTTAATAATATATGACGAGTGAAGGTAACAGAATACCTTAAACCACGGATAAAAGTCTGGAGAATTAGTGATCCTTTCATGTACACGTGTAGTATCAGGGGGAGTGATAAGTACATTTGCTGCTCTTGCCAAACCTTTCAAAACAAATGTAAAATGCTCATCGATCGTTTGAAGTGAGTGATTAAACCTATTAGCACATACTCGCATTCTTGTACTGTGACCGACAATAAACAGAAAAATTGCCACACTTTTCTCGAAAGACAAGCGTCTACGTCTTGAAGCCTCCTCTGTTTTCTCAAGGTAGTTCCCATTTTTTAGAAAAGCACACAAGGCCATAAAACAATCTTGATTCATACGGAATATTCCATGAAACGTGGACTGGGAACCCTCTAACATTTCATTCAAATATTCACGTCATGTTTGTTTTGGAGAGGACATTGTACTTTCTTCACAGAATTCACTTAGAAAGATTATATTCATCAAGTCATCTGCATCGTCACTACTAGATGAAGAAGTGTCCATAACTACGGTTGCACTTGCAGTAGTAACTCACTATGACAAAAAGTAGAAATCAAATTGATAAAGTAAGTTCACTAATTTAATACTACGACTACAGTGCACGATATTTACGGAATTTAAATTAACATATTACGCGACAGAAGATTGCCACAAGCTCAGGTTATGAAAAAAAACAACATATACTACTAATAGCAAATTCAATTTACCCTAAAAAATAAAACTAAATTTAAATTAAATAAAAGAAGCAACGTTTTACCATCAAACCGTCATAGTACAATAGATCTCACGCAACTACGCAAATAATTATAAAAAATAGTACACATTATGATTTGTTTATCTCATTCAACCAAATGGGATGGCTAGTGCTCATCGTAATGCTTCACCCACCACTCCTGCTGTACCGGGGTCATACGAAGGAAACTATGACAAGCGCGAGGATTAGCAATTAGGTGGTTAAAAGCTTTCCCTGTTTCATTGCAATCAAGCCCAGACATCGCATTAATTATATCTTGGCATTGATCCAACTCGGCCAAAGCAGGGTCAATCGAGACATTACTATCCACCTCTATTTTTTTCTTTAACCTGCTTCTTTTTACCACCTGAGCTTCCAGACAGGAACTAACAAATTCTTTCACATAGGACATATTTGTTCCCCGACCACTTGATGCACCAGATTTTCTCTTACGAGATCCCGACCCCGAACCCATTGGTACATCATCATCCTCATCAAGTACATTTACGTGTGACTGATGAGGGTGACCAAACTCATAATTCATCCTCCGCTCCTCATCAGAATCATACACCCTTTGTGTGGAAGCCCTTCTCACATTGCCCTGGGCAGTAGAATCTTCCATAATTTTGGTCAAAGTATCAAAATCTGCCAACCCCTTGTTAGCAAATTTTTTGGCCTTATGGTGCATCTAATCATAGAAATTGTTGTTAATATGCAAGTATTAAAGCTAAGATTAAGTATAATAAAAAGGATTGACAAACAAATTGCAAACTTTGAGATTATATATGAACCTTAAGATATTGGTCCCAAACTGGTTTCTCGGCAGTAACGGTTTCGTTCACTTCATCCCAACTGAAACCACTCTGTTTCTTCATATCTGAAAACACCTTCCATTCTGCTTTCAGTCTCTAATGTTTTGCCTTCAACTGTGTTACCATGAATGAACGGCCACACAGGAATTGCATTTGTACAGCAAAATGATTCCAAGTTTTGCCGTCAAATGTGTTACTTTTCAGACTATCCTTGTCAACTGCCTCCTCCATAAGGCTGACAAAATAATGCACAACATTGGGAGGCCACTTCCCATAATCCTCATCCACCGCCATCTCCTTCCCCCTACCCATACTACTCATCTATATTACGGAAAAACCGATAAATATAAACAACTATGCCAAATTCCAGCAATTAAAATTGTGATCTGAAATTCGTAGGTCATAAGAAGCCACAGATTCAAAAAAAATTTGCCAACAACAGATTCGTAAAAAGATGCAGATTCGACGGTCGGAAAATTTTTTTGGGCCAACAGTAGATTCAAAAATCGTAAAAAGCAAAACCGCAACAAACTTGAGTCATAGGGCGTAAAGAAAAACAACAAAATGGATACCAATCGGATCATACCTTCGATTGGAGTTGAAGAACGAAGAAATTGTCAGCAACAGATTCAACCTTTAATAGCTGTTTGATTCGACTGGCCCGTTGTCGAATAAACCTTTTTTTATATGCAGCACGGATTGTACAAACCATTAATCCCTCAATCGAAACAACTCAACCCCGAACCAAATCGTTGCGAAGGGAGAGTAGTATTCAAGTCGCCAGCGACAGAGAATCAACCTTTTGGAGTAGATTTGGGGTTTAATAATTCCAAAAACGTTGATTTGGAGGGGAGATTGGTTCAGATCTGGTTTGGAAAAGAAGAGAGGAAGGAGGTGAAGAAGCGCTACAGGAAAGAGGTGAGTAAAGGAGCTTTAACTCGTGAAGTGAGAGAAGTGAGAAGTGAGTAAAGGAGGTTTTGAAAAGAGGGGGGTATAATTTTCAGGGATACGGTTTCCAAAAAACCCATAAAACAAACGTCATCTCAGGAATATATTTCATAAAAAAAAAAACTTCAAAACAAACGCAGCCGATCTCAGGAATATAATTATGATGGGCAAGAAGAAATCAAAAATAAAAAAGATTCGGTTCGCTTTTGAGCGGAGAGTAATCAGATCAAAATACTTAGCCATCAAGAACTGGATCTGATTATTTTCAAGAAAAAATGGTCTAAATAGGGACCATCATGTATTGGGAAACCGTAACAGAAAACCACATGTATATTTAACCACATGTATAAACCAATGTGACGAGTATTCCAAAAAAGTTCATAGATTACTCTCAAACACTACATATAAACTGTTGCTTCTGTGAAAATTTGAAATGTAGAATCTCGTCGTGAAGTAATTGTGTGCTGTTCTTCGAGTCACTTTGAAAGGTGGAAGTAATGGGCAAATAAACAAATATACCTATACGATATACAAGTGTAGATTATCTATCTTTTGTATAAAGTTCCACAGAAATTGTGCGTAAAGAGTAAAGAGAATAATGTATAAATCCCAAAAATTTCATACCTAGGCCGTTGTTGAAGACAACGGCCTAAGGTATTTAACCTTAGCCGTTGTCTGCAACAACGGCCTTGGACCCTTGGCCAAAACTCATAAATTGGGGTGTTCTCGACTTGGCTAGGGTTAGGATTAGGATTAGGGTTAGGGTAACAAGTTTGGTAATTAGTGTTAAAGGGGGTTACAGAAAGGATTAGGGTTAGCGGGGGTCAGGGGTTTGGTTAGGGTTATTGTAGGGTTAAGATTATTGCAAGAAAAATATTTGTGGTAAAATATGGTTTTGATTTATCATTAATTTGTGGTTGTTGGGAGTAGACAGGTATTAAGTTCCCACAAAAAAAATTTATACATATTCTGTATATAACCAAAAAAATTTAATAAAAGTGATATGTAGGTTAGGGTTAACGTAGGGTTAGGGTTATTGTAGGGTTAGCAGAGTAGGGTTAAGGGTTAGGGTTAGGGTTATCATAGGGTTAGCACAACCCTAACCTTAACCTTGACCTTATACTTGTAAACCAACCCGGTATATATTTTTTGGATATGTAGGTATTGTATTAGCATAATCAAATAGATTATATATCATACTAAAAAAAATCACAAACGTAATAAAATTAACAGGAAAAAGCTGAACATATTCCCTTTGTAATGGAACACTAACATATATCCTACTTCTAGCTTACTAGAACCTGTGAACTCTCTCCACTTCTCTCCACCAATGCACACATGTGATTCTGCGCTACTCTAATTAACCCAACTTTCCATGTTTTGCCATTAGGACTCAACAAATTTGTTGTTTTGCTAGTTTCTTCCTTGTTGTTAAGCTCAACAAAATCACATACCAGCAGACTTTCAACATACACCTAAATGGGAACAAGCACCAAGCTAAACAACATGTAGATCCCCACGTGTAGCCTATATATGGAAAAAACAATATGTACATCCACACATGTAAACCCATATATCAAAAAATTCATAACCTTCGCCTTAACCCTAACCATCGCCATGTAAACTTACTCCTTTATATAACTCAATTATTTTCAAGCATATTACCTTAATAATTTTATATTGGTTAGATAAAGGGAAAAAATTGTAACGTAATAAAAAAATTATAAACAATAGATACGCGAATATCATCTGTCTTTGGTATATAGTTCGAGGGAGACTGTATGCAAAGAGTGAAGAGAAAATTGTAAAAACACCAAAAAAATTCATACCTAGGCCGTTGTTGTGGACAACGGCTTAGGGCATTCATATAACCACCATGTAAATTTTCCCCAAAATGGATGATTATGAATTATTTTTTATCATTTTTTTTACATATTTAACCACCATGATTATATATTGGTTTGAAAGGTGGTAGTAATCGGCACTTAAAAAAATATAGCAGAAAGATATACAAGTGTAGATCATCTGTCTTTGGTATAAATTTTCACAGAGACTGTACGTAAAGAGTAAAGAGAGCACCCCCAAAATCCAAAAATTTTGACTATAACCTAAACCGTTGTCTCCGACAACGGCTTTAGGTATTTATCAAAAATGAGATTGCTCTCTGACTTGTTGATCCTTTTGTGTTCTCCAAGTCAGAGAGCACCCCCAAATTCACAAATTTTTGACTATAACCTAGGCCGTTGTCTCAGACAACGGCTTTAGGTATTTATCAGAAATGAGATTTCTCTCTGACTTGTTGATCCCTTTGTGTTCTCCAAGTCAGAGAGCATCCCCAAAATCATAAATTTTTGACTATAACATAGGTCGTTGTCTCAGACAACGGCTTTAGGTATTTATCAGAAATGAGATTGCTCTCTGACTTGTTGATCCCTTTGTGTTCTCCAAGTCAGAGAGCACTCCTAAAATCACAAATTTTTGACTATAACCTAGGTCGTTGTCTCAGACAACGGCTTTAGGTATTTATCAGAATTGAGATTGCTCTCTGACTTGTTGATCCCTTTGTGTTCTCCAAGTCAGAGAGCACCCCCAAAATCACAATTTTTTGACTATAACCTAGGCCATTGTCTCAGACAACGACTTTATGTATTTATCAAAAATGAGATTGCTCTCTGATTTGTTGATCCCTTTGTGTTCTCCAAGTCAGAGAGCACCCCCAAAATCACAAATTTTTGACTATAACCTAGGTCGTTGTCTCAAACAACGGCTTTAGGTATTTATCAAAAATGAGATTGCTCTCTGACTTGTTGATCCCTTTGTGTTCTCCAAGTCAGAGAGCACCCACCCAGGCCCCCAAACCTTAAATTTTTTGATTATCACCTAGGCCGTTGCTGTGAACAATGGCCTAAGGTTATCAACTCTTTTTAAACTAGTTATATTGAATGAAAAACCAAATTCATGAAATAACTGAGGCCGTTGTTGCCGTTGTCTCCAACAACGGCCTTGGTTTAAAAAAAAAAATAATTTACAAATACAAATACAGCTACAGCTGATACATTTGAGTAACAAACCAATATTTGCGTACCACAATAGTATTAATAAACGACAAACAAAAGATACTTATGTTTCGAGAATTACATTTACAGTTACCATTCAAAGGTAATTAACCAAGTGGCATGAAGAGTTTTAAATATACCAAACAATTACATTTTAAAAATTACAATTCATAGTGGATCGTCATATCTCGACTCAGTACTGTCTTCTTCGGAAGAAATTACTTCTTGCCTTCATTGAAAGATTAGGTTTAGTTAGTAAGAAACTCAACTGCCATAAATAAGGTATAATAAATTTAAACGAGTGACAAACATAAAAGGTACGAGTCATACCCCTCAAATAAAGTTGGACAATTTCTTGAATCATGATTCATTTGGACAATGCCGCATCTTCGGCACCTTCTCGGTTTTTTTATGCGGAGTTGCTCTGTAATCGGCCTCAATCTTTTGGTGCGAGGCCTTCCCTTTGTCGTGCACTGCTGTGGGTCACTAATGCGTGTAGGTATGTGTCCACTCCCTTGATCATGAGGTTGTGCACTTGGATGCAGTTGTGAACTACCTCCAGCTTCGACACTATCATGTGGTTGTGAGGCCTGTTCCAGTTGTTCACCTAATCCTGGTTATAGCCGAGAAACCCCGTCAATGATCTTCTGCAAATTCTCCAACGTGTATTTGTAACTCTCATTGGAGGAACAACCGAGATCGACAATTTGTTTTGCATGGTAGCTCAACTCACAATATCGCGAAGCAAAATTCTCGGTATTTAGTTCGGTTGGAACTGATGTGTAACTTCTTCTCATCACATCCCTAGTCCATCTTCTTTTAATATATACATCCGAGAGGGATGTGTGATGGGAGAAACAAAGTACAGCTAAAATATGTCTGCAAGGAATGGCAATAAATTCGAACAAGTGACATGCACAAGTAATAATTCCATTGATTTTGGATAATTGAAGAAGGCGAGCCGGTTCTGATTCTCCACAGAGTATCACATGGAAGGTTGAACTATCCGGTGTCTCAAGATCGGCAATAAATGTCACATTGTACATGAAGCTTTTTGTGACTTCATCTTGGAATTTGTAAAATATTTTCAAAGTATATGTTTTTGCCATTTGTGCCTCCAAAGCCCATTCGCTCTTCAACTTCGGTCTCTTCTCACGGTTACGATGATTTTCTTTCAATTCATCGTGTCTTTGTCTTCCCAAAAAACGGTCGAAGATGACGACAAATTCGTGCAGGGAATACTTTTTTTTCTGTATGATGCTTCAGAGCAGAATGTGCCGACTCAACCCATTGGCTACTCAACATGCCGACCCAAAATGATTCTTTAGCGTAGATGGGTGCCCAACTTTCACGGATATCGAATATATCGTTCAACCATTTGTTACTCTCTAATCCGTATTGCGATATCAAAATATTCCACTTTTCTACAAATTCATGTATATATTCGGAATTGTAGATTACATTCTTCAAGAACTCCCTAAACTTGTCGACATCGAAACCAAGACGAACCTCCTGGGGTAACTTATCCAGAATGTGTCAAATACAAAAACGATGCCGAGTCTGAGAGAAAACTTTCTTAACTGCGGTGGCGATCCCACGATCTTGATCGGTAACAATACCGGATGGAGCACGATTCATAACCCCTAACCACTTTTCAAAGAACCATTCAAACGAAGAGGCCGTCTCATTTGGAATGAACCAACCTCCTAAGAAAGTCGATTGCCAATGATGATTCACTCCAACAAACGGAATAAATAACATTCCGTAACGGTTCGTATTGTACGTGGCATCAAAGCAAACTACATCACCAAATTCTTCGTAATTCATCCTACAAATACCATCTACCCACATACAATATGACAACCGCCCTTCGGGATCGACTTTGAATATCATAAAAAAAATGAAGGATCCGTCTATTTCTTAGATTCGAAAAAATCAATTAGCATTGTAGAATCGTGTCCTTTCAATGCTTCTTACGAGTCTCTAACTAAATTTCTAACATCTTTTTCTGTGAATCCTACTTGATCATGACCACCACTAGCACTTTCGAAGAAGAGCATTTGTCGACATGTTTGGATATTAGCTTGGTTCATTTGGTCTATAATCCTTTTGTCCGTATTTGACACGGACCTGTTCCGGGGCAAAAGGTGTCTTCTACCAGATGAGGTGAATTCGTGATTGTGTTCTTCGTGAAATGAATACACCACCCACGTATTACTTGTTTCGTTCAATTTTACACGAACGCAAGCCTTGCAACCCGTTCTACTGGTTATTCCACTTCTACCATTACTATGTTGACCCGGCGACGACCCAGCTTTATTACAAAGATATGACTTATCTACTTCCATTCCCCCCTTTAATTTATTCCCACCCTTACGCATTGCAAAACCCCCACAACGAGCATATGCAGAATAAAATTTCTCGGCCTCAACTAAAGTGGGGAATGTCATACCTAACTTTGGTTTCAGATGGTCTTCGACTATCGGCATGGAATCAGTGATTGGTTCTACCGGCACAAAATTATCGCCGGCAGCAGAACTCTCCGTATCGTTGTTCATCTGGGGTTAAAATATATTATTGGTCAATTAATATATACATTATATATATAATAGCTTGTTAACAAACGATTGTGATATATATACCTACGAAACAAAAATAGATGACAAAACGTCGAAAAGGACGTCATATAAATACAAAACTCTTCAATTGGGTTCTGCTTGCCGCACACAAGGTAACGAAACTTCTACAAGTAAGTTCCGATCCACAGTTTGCAAGATAAGGCCGTGTCTCGCTCGCATTCCCCTCACTCTTGAACTGAGATTGTTGTTTGATATACGGTACAAATCCGCACAAACGAGATCAAAAAATTCCTATACTTTGGGAGTGGGACGGCGGTAAAACACATGAGCCAACAAAATTTGTAGAGGTGGGTTTCAGCTCACGGTTTGCAAAATACGCCGACGTATCGCTTTCACTCACGGGAATGAATTGAAAGCGATACACGGCCGTACACTTCAAACCGTGAATCCAAACACACTTTTACGAATAGCGTTGGCTTGTGTATGGCGAACTCGACGTACTCGCAAAATTCCACAAATTTTTGTTCGCTTTGTACGCTATTACTAACATCGAATAACAACCAACAACAACTAATACTACGTCTACTTCCCCAATTAAACTATAATTACCTACTCTATAAATACCTACGCATAATATAGCAATTGTACACTCAAACATTGGAGAAAAATTTCCAATCAATTAGCCTAGTTAGATCTACTCAAGTAGGACAAATCAGTACATTGAACAATGAGGGTGTTCGGGAGGCCGCTGCGCGCTGCTGTAGAGAAAGGAAGGGAAGTAGGGTATGGCTAATTTATTCAGGATAGAATTTTAGGGTTGGGCAGATTTCGTAAGGGTTAGGATTTTTTTGTAATTGGGATCTTCAAAGGAAGAGGGCTAGAGACTGAGAATAGGGAGAGATTCGGTGAAAAGCAACGACCAAGAGAGAGTAGGTTTTTTAGTTCGATAGAGAGAGAGCTACGGTTTGGGGAAATGGGTTTAACGAGCTCCACTAGCGAGAGAGCGAGTTGTGAAGGAGATGAAGATCTGAGTATGTACAAGTGTTTGGAAAAACACTTGTACATACTTAGACCGTTGTTTGAGACAACGGCCTAAGTTGAAATTTTTTATAAAAAAAACAACCTAGGCCGTTGAGTAAATTTTTGGACAAAAAAAAACTCCACGCCCAAAAAACGCTAAGTGCCAAACGTTTTTTGGCGTGAATTGAAGAAATTACCCCTCCACTTTTCTCAACGTTAGTGGGAGACTTAAGCGGATCTTGATCTAATCCGCTGATCAAGATCAAGATCGATCGGACGGCCTATATGGCTGTTTTCCAACCCATTGAAAACGAACCCGTTTTCAATAGGGCAAAACCCATATATATATATATATATATATATATATATATATATATATATATATATATATATATATGTCTTCTTATGAGACGAGGGCTCTCCATAAGGTCAGACAGCTCACAGTGGTGAGGACATCCAAACAATCTGAACCGTTCATCTTGATCCATATGTATAGTACTCGTATGCTTAAACTAAATGCCAGGATCACCTGTGCCAATGACATTCTGAGCTTCCACAAGAACTATCATGACCCATACAGTTCACACAGTCGAATAGTGACGCGGTTTTTTGTTAATGTCTCTCTTGATAACATCACTGCAAGATTCACACTGAATAAAAAGAAGATACATGTATTAGTATAAACTACATAAGAAGTTGAATTCTCCACATCAAATTCTTTCACTGCTAATGAAAGTGCTATATATTACCATCCAGTAATAAACTCTGCAACAGTTGACTTCCTTGTGAAGATCATGGTGGATACAGATGTTGTATCCACCTTTAGGCCTCTGAAGAAAGAAAAAAATATCAAATAAATAGGGATTAACCACATTTAAATTCTTGCATCCTTGCTTTGGAGTGTTTGCCTACTGGGGATCTATAATATCGCTTGCATTTATGATATTCATTACAGTTGTGAAATCACGGCCATGATAACTACAATATCGTATTGTAAAGTTAAGCAACAACTGTGGAATATTATAGACCATATTAATATCTTTAGGAACAACAACATCATACCGGTGAATTTTGTTGCCTGCATCAACATACAGGAATGCATGAATCATTTCATGCAACAAAGTGTTCTTGATATCAGCCATATGGCGGAATCTTAGTAAGGGCTCTGAGAGATGTATTTCACACTAGCCCTCTTCTAGATAACGACAAGAACCAGGCCAGCTGCATTTATCAATATGGAATCAATTACTTTAATTTGTTATAATGTCAATATATTCAAGCAATACAAGTTCAAAATTAAGTACTTCATATATGTTTTGTTTAATAGATGTGTCGTTTATCGGTACAAATAACTTCAAGTATATCCAGCTGTTAGCCGCACAGGCAGTCTGAGATGTATGAACAGAACAAACTTTGATTTGACCAACATAAAGAATTTATATTTTACTACAGTGTTGAATAGAAGGAGAATAAGAAACAGAGAGAGAGAGACACACACAGAAAGAGAGAGAAGGAGAGAGAGAGAGAGAGAGAGAGAGAGAGAGATGTTGTAATAACATATTTCTCACTAGTTTTCCAAGCCAGGTTAGCAAGGAAGTAGGCCTAATAGAGGTTCAAAGCAAAACTTTGGTTACATATGGTATAAAATACTGTTAATGTGTATGGATGATACTTAGAAAATTAAAGCATTGAAGTCTAAATGAGCTTAATAACTAAACGGTAATGGATTGAAACACGACTGTATAACAATGAAGAGAGTGCAGCTATCAGCTATGGACGTGAAAATTGATTATGCAAAGAATGATATTATAGTTTTGAACGAGGAATGCTTTAATCTCAAAATTCAAGATGTTAATTCAATATAACAACCCTTAAATCATTCTAATCCAAAGGATCAAATAAAAAAGGAACCACTGAGGAATAGTACATTTACCCATAATTCACCAAATAGTCATGAACAAGAGACATGAAAACAGAAGATGATAAAGCAAATAAATCAATGGAACCTAAATTAAGCCCTTAACTTTTGCTTAGTTTTCACTGTAATGGATGAGCAAGGTCATGGAGTCGTGTTTCACTACCTATGAAATGCTAAAAGCTATCACCAATCACCAATCACCACAGTCAACTGTCAGAAATCTAAAACCTTTAGATCCATTCACCTATTTTTTAAATTACTTGACAATCATACCATAATCTTATTTCATGCATGATCAAAAAAGAAGATCACAAACAACCATCTAGCATGTAAATAATGCACAAAGAGAAGTAGAAAGCGAGAGATAAATACATGGTTCTGCGGGAAGACTTCCAGGCAACAGTGCAAGTGACTAGGGCACCCTTAAAGTATAGATCATTATAATGAGAAAAAAGAGCATGAAGATCTGGTTGACTCCCGAATCTCACAATTCCATCGTATTGCATCACCATAGCCAAAGGCAAAACACAACTCTAGAACAAATAGTAATTTCCCAAAAGAAATATATACCCAGAACGGCAATAAAGCATGTAAGTGAGCATACTAAGATAATTAAATAGTAATATATGAACATTTCAGTAAGAACATCTACAATAGACGAAAATGAAAGGAGTAAAGGGAGACCGAAAAGTAGAAAGTAATTAAAAGTAACGACCAGACTATCTCAGTTCCCTGTATGCATTGAGATTCTAGACTGCTAGCATCACCATTCTCAGTTCCTGGTCAGCGCTGCTTTAAAATAAGAGATGCAAACCATTCTTCTGCTTAAAATTGTTATAAATTTTGTATTGGTCAATATAGGGCAAGTTGCAACATTGTTTAAGAATTCTTTATGTATTACATAACTTGTCTTGAAGTCAGGAAGAAAATGGTGCAGAGAGAATTATTTATTTTTTAAGAGAAGAAAGAATCATAGAGAAAATAGGGAGTGGCCCTGATATGCATAAAGATGTTCAGATATGTTCACGCATTATTCATAAAAGTGGGTCTAGTAACAATTTTCTATGATATTAATTTTGTTACCAAGGAAAAAAGAAGAATCATAAGAACCCATGTCAGAAGTCATATTTCTCAAGACTGATGTACGAAATAGCATCCAAATGAAGAATAACTAGTTATTTAGGATGTGCGATGCGCTACTAGATATTGACTGGAATATAAAATGTGGTTGAGATTTAAGTGGATTGCGATGACTCGATATAGTTAGACTTTAAATGTGGTTGAGATTTATAAGTGGGTAGTTTTGTAGTTGTCCATAATTTACACCATCCCAACTCTCTACTTATAATATGAGAGATCCTTTACCAGCGGGGAAAAAAATTAGTAGAGATTTATCAGAATGTTATGTGCTAAAATGGAGGAGAGGAGTATGAGCAATACTAGATATTACTTCCCTATGTATGTTCTGTACATCACAGAAAAGAAGAAAATGTCCAGAGTGTTGTTGTATATCATCAATTGAGATGCAATAGTTATTCAAGCATAGGGGCATACGTTTTCTAAATAAGCAGGGTTATGACAAACAACAACATAACCAAAAAATATATAAGGAGCATATATTACTGACATTTTTTCTGATATCCCACTCAAATATAACCAACTCTTTAGTATTTCTGACAATTAGAAAGATCATTACATTCAACAATAGTAAAAATTTTAACTGCATAAATTAAACAACCATGGAATTTTTTATCTGGATCATCCAAGTAGACGGTTATACTACAACTTTACTGATACAGAGGCCCAAATAGTTCCAAATTTCTAGTAGGACAATAACTATAGAAGTAATAGTGTAATACTGTCCTACGCATACGGTCGACTGGATTATGCTATGCATACATTCACATCAAATAGATTAATTATTAACATTAACCTCTACTCGTATAACCTCTGCATTAAAATCAACATTAACCTACTAGGTTATCAAAATCAACATTAACCTCTACTCGTAAAAGTTCAGCTTTTTTTTTGTGCTTTGCTTTTTATTTGTATGTGGGGAACTGTTGAGTGCATCAAATAGAAAATTCAAAATTTGTTAGACTGAGGTAGATCTAAGATATACAACAACCAAAACAAACCCTTTATCCCAAAATTTTGGGGTCAGCTACATGAATCGTTTTCCTCCACTCAACTTTATTAAGGGCCACCTCCTTCGTTAAATTAACACTTTTCAAATCCTTATTAATAGCCTCAACATGAGTTAGTTTAGGTCTACCCAACTCCTATTTCATAGATCTAAAACATAAAATTTATAAAATGTAGAGTAACATACCTAATTTGGAAGTGAGAGAAGATGGATGGAATGGAGACAATTGAAAGAGGGTTGGTTTTCTGTGGGCGGCGCGGCTCACGATGACAGGAGGAAATTTTATTTTGGAGATGGGCGAAGTAAACGAGGTGACTGTTGTCTAATTTATGGAATAACATAGGAAGATAAGGTGATTAGGTAAATATTTGTTGGCATTTACTAATTTACTATAAATTTCCTTATAAATTATCTCTTAGTCTTCCTACTATAGTATAAAAGTAAAATTTCACTACATAAAGTGATTATAATCATTTGGCGAGACCCTTCATGGACTTGGGTGCCCTCAACTAGCGCTAGAACTCGGTCAGTTAATGTCGGGCCTTAGTGCCTTACCTAACGCAGAACGGGACTAAATTGTCGGAGTCAAACCCAAACTCAAACTTACCCTAGGTTTATCGTGGGCCAACATCCCTTTTTTGACATAAGCCCATCATGTTCAGATAGAATCCTACCTTAATGAGTAGAAACGATTGCTCCACATGCATTCACATAAATATGAAAAAATAATTTTATTTTAAAATAAAGTAAACCATAAGCAACATCAAGTTCTAGTCATATGAGCATAGTTACCTAATGAAGTTCACAAGCAATCACACTTTTACAATTTAATATGGAGTTTAAAATGTTAGTAGTAGAAATGAAACCATGAGAACTTTATTTAGATTGAGGGAAGAAAAAGAAAAGACAAATTTTATAGTGTGAAGTGAAAAAGTACCTTAATTGGAGATAGTAGCTAGGTAGATGGGGGGAGTTGAAAGCGGGTAAGGATTAGCGTGCTGGCTCAAGGTGAAAGAGGTGAACATAAATAAATTTCAAGGAATGAAATAGGAAGGTGAAAGGATATATAGTAAAAATTAACTACATTTGATTTTTTAGTTCACTTTCCCTTAGATATTTGCTTAGACTCATATTTTAAATGCAAACAGCAAAGTCAACGTGCTAGACTCCGCTACTGCCTGAGGCAAGAGGCCCAAAAGGCGGTCGCTCGAGTGAAAAAAGGATCCAAGAAGTGTGAAAGCAAATAAATAATGTTATACGTATATGTATATTAATCTACTAATGTTTTAACTAGAGGAACAAAAAAAATATGGATATAACAAGGCAAAACAAGAATACACATACAGGTAGAATGTATAAACTACACGTGCAAAGATATTCTATTAAGATACAACTTTTTAACTTAAAACCTATCATGTTACTAGAAAAGATTGCTTTTTGCCACTCACCTAACAAGTTAATAAGATTCCAACTACTAAACATTTCACACAAATAACATACCAAGCCATAAGGAACAGGACGATGATGTTAAAGGTGTTGGAAAGGAACATGAGAAAGGAATAGAACCAGGAGATGAAAAGAGAATTCGTATTCTTTGAGACTTTATAAACCCTTCATATCCTCACTGAAAATTACAAATGTATTGTCTTCATATACACCTAACCGAAGGAAGTTAAACTAAGAAGTAAGGGAATTGACAACACTAATTTAATCAAATCAAAATAGTTAAAAGAGGTGTCTTTTACACCTGTTTGAGCACCTTTTTTGGCGTTTGATCTTTGCCCAATTGAACTTATACAAAGCCGATGATCCTGAATTTTGCATCGCCTGGGGGCTCGAGGCATTAAGGTACTCGCCTTTTAGAACTCTGCTTAGACTCTTAAGTCTTCTTTTAATATTTTAATAACAAATGGTAATATTCTAACTATTATTATTTTGATAACACATCTAATTAATACAATATACCATTTATGTATTGATTGGATGTCATCTATAGTGCTTGTTTGAGTCATGTAGCTGGTCGAGTTTGTGTTGGGACTAACTTACCGTACCCAATCCAAAAGATTGTGGGCCTTCTTTTCTAAACTCAAGCAAAACCTAAAGGGTTGTTTCATTTGTCCTGGTTCCACTTTATTGTGACCGACTCATGGGCTTCAGGCAGACCTGAACCAGTTCCAACTCTAATCTCAACATGCATATATATATATATATATATAATGTATGTATTAAACTAATATCAAGCTTCTAACACATCTCAAATTCCGCATGAGACTGAAAGCTAGAACGAGCTTGCTATAAAACCAAGAACACCAATTGTTGGGTAAACAATCTTAGTAGCTGTGTTTCCTTTCAAGCAATTCTTTCGTGTTTATCAGATAAATCTTGAGTCAAACAATATGATAGGTACGAAATTCATACTTACTAAGTTACTAAAGAACTTGACTCATACTTGATCCTTATAGCACTGTTAACTCCGAGAGAGTACAATTTGAGATGCATACTCCATCCACACTCTTCACATCATTTAATATTTGTTCTATCATAACTAATAAAAATATTAGAGAGTGAAGGTTTTCTGTTAAGATTTTGTATTTAATAGATACTATATTTGTTTCTTTCAACAGCAACAAAATGAAACTATATTTGTTCAAAGCATTCACATAAACACATGTCAATTGTTTGAAGTTCTGGGTAAATGTTTGTAAAAAAGACTCCTCACAGACTACATGTAAATCCTTTTTTAATGAATGATACATATAACCAAGGAAAAACCTTACGCTTGTATTAGTTATGGATGACTTATCCAGGCATATTTAGAGGTCCCTAGATGCATGTTGTTCGTAGATGATATCTTTTTGGTGGATGAGAAAGGAGGATGGATAGCTTCAAAACTAGAGAGAATGAGAGAAGCAATAGAATCTAAATAATTTAGAATTAGTAGGACTAAAGCAAAGCATATGATTTATAAGTTCACTAAAACTAGAAGAGTTGACAAGAGTGTAGTTTGCACTGAGAACCACGAATTACCTAGCCATTTTCATTATTCAGGATCTCAATCACTCATCAGGATGGGAGATCAAGGGAGGGTTATACATAGAACTAATGAGGGTTAGTTGAAATGGCAAACTTAGGGTGCTGTGCGAGGAATATACCTTTAGAATTGAAGAAAATTTTCCTAGGACAGTTATAAGACCAGCCATGCGTTATAGATTAGAGCATTCGGTGGTTAAGAAACAACATATTCAAAACAAAAAAAATGAGCCAAATAAGAACATTAAGCTGGATGAGTGGAATCGCACTAAAGGAAAAAATAAGAAATGAATGCACATAGAATTAAGTAGAGCTTGCCCCAATTGAGGATAAAATACAAAAGAGCCGATTATGGTGGTCTAGACACATAAAACGAAGACCGATAACCACTCCAATTAGAGAAATTGATAGGATGAAAATTAGGAAAGCATTAAGGACTATGGTAGAACCAAAAAAAACTTGGGTCGAAGCTATTAAAAAAGAATTGAAAAGTATTAATTTGATGAAGGATGTGGCCCTCAATAGAACAAAGATATTGAAGCATGTAAGTAAGCCACGTTTGATTATTCACTAGTAATTAGACCCTGTAGGCTAAGTAAAAATTTCTACACTTAAGGAATGTGAAGGGAATTACAAGGAGACCCGTCAATTTTATTAGTTAAAAGTAATGACCATCATATATTTGCTTACCTGTTTGCATTCTCTATGCTAGATGCTCGCCTCGCCATTCTCGGTTCCTAGTCAACGTGATCTAAAAGGTGCGGAAACCTTCTTTTCTTTAGTGAAAAGATGAAATTTGTAGTGTTACACTTTATAAGGCAAATTGTAATATTGTTTTGAAACTTTGTGTTTCTCACATAATTTATCATGCTGTCAGAAAGGAACACGGTTTCGAGATAGTGTTTCTATTAGGAGAAGAAAGGATCAAAGAGAAAATAGGAAAAAAATATCAGAATGCATGAAGATGAGCAACTATATTTCTAAGTTTTCAACTTTCATTATCAAGGAAAAGTTAAATATGTGAAGAATTCATGTCAAGAATGCCGTACACAAAGAAACATATAACTTTCAAAACTAAGATAAATTTATCAAAATGGTATATAATAAAATGCATGAGTATGAGGAATAACAAAAAAATCATCAACATGTTAACTGTTATGTCTCTACCTATATTTTCTACATCAACAAAAGGGAAACAAAATGCCCTTGACTTGAGTGTCTACACATCCACAATTAGGATACAACTGATAATTGCAATCATTAGGGCATCTCTCTTCTATATATGCAGGGAAGAAGGGTAAAAAAAAACAAAGAACAATGTCAAGGACCAGATATACAAGAGGCATATATACCACATACCTATTTTCTGATATGACCCAGTATATCTTATTTCGAACAATTTGAAAGATTGCCCATCACATTCAACAATTATAACTTCAAACCGTTCACAACTTTATGGCTTTTTAACAAGTATAGCTGGGATTAAACAGGATGACGAACCTAAATTCAAATCTATTAACGATTTGATTACATTAGAACTTCTCTAAATATTGAGGCCCAAAGCGTTTAAACAATACCAATGATTACAGTATTATCTAGGCCATGTTGGAGCAAATGAACTATATCCGTTCAAGTGATGAAGTCTCGAGGACAAGTCAACTAATATTAGCACTCTTTAAAAATGGGATTTAACTAATATTGAGTTATAAAATACTGCTAATTGTACTACTTATAGTGTATTGATTTCACACTACTTAAACAGAAAGGGCAGTGCTGACAATAAATTAGTGTAAACATGATTTACATGGACTTGCTCTTGGGTCTAATAGTTCTGAAAGTAGTACACCAAATGTAATACACTTAGCAATTTCCTAATCCACATTTCAACTCTTTTAGCTTCTCGACAACAACCGATGTTTTTATAATTTTGTTCTGGTAACGGTAAAAGTTGACAAACTTCACAGGCTAGCTATACGACTCTGCAAATTGTGTACCATAAATACTCGTACAAAGTCAATGAGCAACTAAATAGTATCTATCGCATAATGATTGGTTATACTATCGAAATAATATATCATTCAGGACTCTATGTTAAGTGTTAACCTAAATCAAATTAAAATGCACTAGAAATAGGATTTACAATTGCAATAGAGGTGTAAATCGACTAAAAAGAATATCACGCATAAGAGAGTACTACTACTCACTAGCAATCACAGAACTGGGTGGGCCCCGCATCTCGCTGTGACGTCACCAGGATCGCCGGAGATTGCTGGAGGACACGTGGCGGAACCCCAGAATCTCATCGACTCCCAGAACGGCGGCATGATGCACATCTTCATGTTCCGGTTGGTTCCACATTGCGCACTGCACGTCTGCACATGCAAGGTCGCCGCCGCTTTAGGATTCGTGCCGAGTTGTATATGGTGAACAACCGTGAAAGCGGTAGAGGGGGAAGAGGACAGAGATGGACGCGAGATTTAGGTTTTTTTACTTTTTTTTTATTTTTCTTGTTTATTATTGTTATGTTATTGTTTTGGAGGTTTTATGCATATACTAGATTTGCCCTTTGGCAGTAGGCACGTCTTCCGAAAGATACAGCATATAAAAAGTCTTGTAAACAGCCACTTTAGGATTCGTGCCGAGTTGTACATGGTGAACAACCGTGAAAGCGGTAGAGAGGGAAGAGGGCAAAGATGGACGCGAGATTTAGGTTTTTTTACTTTTTTTATTTTTCTTGTTTATTATTGTTATGTTATTGTTTTGGAGGTTTTATGCATATACTAGATTTGGCCATGGGCACGTGCCTACGACATGTCTCCAGAACGATACAGTATATGAAAAGCCTTGTAAACAGTAAATCAACAATTATATAGCTCAAGTTTAAATAGTATGACAATAATTAGTTGTAAATAAAAGTCCATTTTTCATTAGTATATGTTGAAAAATAATTATAAATTGGAATATAAAAGTCTATGTTTCCATATATATATACGGAGAGAGAGAGAGAGAAATAATTTAATAAATAAAGGAGTTGTTTTTTGTTTTTTTTTTGTGTGTGTGTGTGGGGGGGGGGGGGGGATGGGTTTTGTGAGATTAGATCTTGGCCTTTGATTTCGGGGGAATTGAAGGAGAGCCACTTGATAGCTTTCTTTGTGTTTTATTATATAGACTAGGTTTGCCCGTTGACACGTACCTACGGCACGTCTTCGGAATGGTGCACCTGGTTTGATTATATAAAATAGTTTTGGAGGTCCAACAAATTAATTGAAGTAGCAAACATATTATATGAGGAAGTAGTATATCTACCTTTAAGCTCAATCATCACCTTCTTGATCATTAGCTTGAACTTAGCTGGAATGCATATAGTTTGTTAGAAACACTGCATAATTTTTTTTTTTAACTTCAGCATCACTTATAGATGCTTGTAATAGTTATGTGACATTATCATATAGGTTTTATAGAGCTTACTCTAATTCCATAATCACTATGAGCATGTCTAAATACAATGGTAACGCAAGTGCAGGTGTGAAGGTATCTACAATACCAATAATCTAAACATTTGTTTGTCTGAGACTCGGTTTGCAATTGAAATACCTTTTATTATTATTTCAACCAAAATTAAATACATGAAGTTCTCAAAACTCTAAACCAGGCTAATCATTGCTTTTATCTCCACTTTGTCTCCCCATTGCACATTTATATTAAAAAAAAAACGAAATGGATAAATAAAAAATTTACTTTAGCTGTCTTTCTTGAGTGCAGAGTTTTCACCCTTCACTGGTAAACTTCATTCATCCCAATCCTATATATCCAAACATACACTAAAAGTTCTTTTATATATATATATATATATATATATATATATATATATATATATATATATATATATATATATATATTAATGTTATCCATGGTTTAACTACTGAAGAAAATACTTCACGATAGTATTTTCTCTTGTAGTAAAGAAATTAATGTTGCATATTTGCCAAGTTATTTTAGGTCAACTTACCTATCCTGTTTTGGTTTGGAAGGCCAAATTGAGGGCACCAAATAATCCATCTCTCACTTGCGTACACCTTAAATAAAAATCAATAAAAAACTCATCAAATAAATTACCAAATTAAATTTTATTTAAACCCGAAAATAAAACAATCATACCTCTCTGAACTTAATCTCATGCACACACAAAATTCGAGTTAGCAAAAAACTGAGTAATCCCCTGTACACACAAAATCAAAAATTAAAATGAGAATTCGGTTAATGAGATGAAATTAGAGTTGTCGCATCGCATATAAAGGCTCTCGATTCGGTGGAAGGGAGTCGCCGAGACGGAGTCACTTGATATTCGCGCTCGATTTGGTGGAGGGAAGTCACCGATACGGAATCAGCAACGGATCAGATATCGGCGACGACCTCTTGATTGGGGTTCGACATTGGATTTGGAATTGTTTTGAGATTTTCAAATTTTCTAAATTTTCTAAATTTTAAAATTTTAAATTTACAATTTTAAATTTTTAAATTTACAATTTTAAAATTTTAAATTTACAATTTTTAAAATTTTAAATTTTTTATAAAAAAAAATTAAAATTTTAATTTTTTAAAATTTTAAAATTTTAAATTTTTAAAATTGCTTAAATTTTAATTTTTTTTATTTTTAAAATTTGAAATTTTTTATTTTTTAAAAAAAATTTAAATTTTTAAGTTGTAAATTTTTTTAAATTTTTTATTTTTAATAATTTTTTATAAGTTTTTGATTTTTGGAATTATTTTAAAGTTTTTAATGTTTTTAATTTTAATTTTTCAAATTTTTTATTTTAAAAATTTTTAATTTTTTTTACCATTTTTTAAATTTGTTAAATTTATAATTTTTAAAAAAATTATAAGTTTTTTATATTCTTGAATTATTTTTAACATTTTTAAATTTTAATTTTTTTTTAGTTTTTTTAAGTTTTAAAGTTTTTTAGTTTTTTTATTTTTTTAATTTTTAATTTTCTTTAATTTTTTGAATAGGAGAGAGGGTGAGAGAGAGAGAGAGAGAGAGACAGAGAAATAATTAAATAAATAAATGAGTTATTTTGGACGGGGGTGATTTGAATTTGAGTTTTGGGGGGAAACTTTTGCGGGGAAATATGTTTTGTGAGGCTAGATCTGGACCTTTGATTTTGGGGAGATTGAAGGAGAGCCACTTGATAGCTTTCTTTGTGTTTTATTATATAGATTGTTTACAAATATCATATTTGCATATCTTTCTCACACATATCACTATTTACATAGATATCTCTATATCTCTATCTCTAACTTTCTCTACTATTTTAATGGGAGAGTTGGGGTCTGTAACAAATAAACCCTAACTTTGTAATCAAACTGTAATACAAGTCCAAACTATATCCAACTAATATAAGCGTGCACCGCACATGTAGTCCAAATCAAAACATTCAAATATAAACTATTTTTTTTCTTATTCGATATATATTCATTTAATTTGATGACTTGTAGGCATGCATCGCACGTGTACTAAACTAGTATTTTAATGGGAGAGTTGTGGCTTGTAACAAAACAAACACGTGTAATA
The DNA here is from genome assembly GCA_017893485.1 of Hemerocallis citrina. Classification (NCBI taxonomy): domain Eukaryota; kingdom Viridiplantae; phylum Streptophyta; class Magnoliopsida; order Asparagales; family Asphodelaceae; genus Hemerocallis; species Hemerocallis citrina. The sequence goes on from CM030364.1 coordinate 78,936,154, forward strand.
CACGTCCAAACTAAATTCAATAAATACATATATTTATATAAAAACAAACCCATGCATACCTAATATAGAGAAGGTCTCAGGTTCAAGGCCAGCCTACGCTGAAGTTCTTTGTAACCCCTATGTCTGTTTTCTCTCTCTTTATTTGTATTTCTTCTTCCTTGAATTTTGTATCCGGATTTAATATAATAAATATTTTGCTATTCCTTGGACTCATTCGTTCTCTTTTGTTCATCTGTATTCTTTTGGCTTGAACCCTGAAATTTTTGATGCACTACTAATTTTATTCTTTTGTGTTTTTTATTCATTTTGATCCATTATATTCATATCCTGTTTATTTCTATCTATTGTTCTCTTTTTGGATCCTAAACCCATACCCTTTAACCCGTTATCCCACAACCCAAATCCAACATCCTAAATACCCTATAAATACCCATTAAACCCTAATTATTAATTAACATAATTAATTAATCTCTCTCTCTCCCCCATCCCGCCGCCCTCACCCTCTTCCTCTGTTTTTCCTTTTGAACCCATCCTGCAACGCCACCTCATCCTCCCGTCTTCGTCCTCCGTCTCTCCGACCGCCACCGCATCCTACCCTCAGTCCTCGTCATCACCCTTGTCCATCCTCTGCCACCTGCATCCTCGTCACCACCCACCAACCACCGAAACATCATCATCTCTCTTCGTCTTCATCCTCTCCGTCGACCTCAACATCCCCTTCCACCTGCATCCTCGTCACCACCCTCCAACCAGCGAAGCACCTTCGACCCTCACCTCATCAGCCGATCGCCAACACCAAGCTCCGCCAGAACCCTCGTCTCCTCCCCCTACACCCGAGCACTGCCCTGTTCCTCCTTCGACGACCCCACCACTGTCGTCCCCCATTGCCCCGTCGACCACCCCGAGCCCCCTAAACTACACCATCACCGCCGCAGTCGAAGTCAAAGCCGCGATTGATCGTTGTTTGCTATTTTGTGGGGATGAACCGTTGTTGCTGTGTTGAGGATTGCTGTGTGCTGTTTTGCCTTGATCGCGGTGTTCTGTTTTGCCGATCCGCTGAGTTGCTGTTGTTTGCTGTTCGGCTTCTTGGAGTTGCTGATTTGCTGCTTTGCTGTGTGTGTTTCTTTGCACGTAGTGTGCACGTGCTTTGTGGGTACGTGCATTGTACGTGAGTTGCACGTGTTGCTGTCGGGATTCTCATCCCGTTATTCCTTCGTGATCGGGTTAACCTTCTAAAAGGCAAGTCTCTCTTGAACTAGTTTTATTTTTCTTGTTCAAGAATTTTTTGATCTCCGCTAGTAGCTCCAATTTCTATTATCATATTTATCTGTTTTGATATCATGAAAGAGACTATTATGAATTCATCAGCGAAACCAAGTAGTAGTCCTCTTTTCGTGCCCTTTTCCTTGATTCAAACCCAAGCCTATTATATATTGTCACATGCATACATGACATGAATACTTAGATTAGAACATGTATATTGACATTGATGATTGAATGCTTTTCGTTTGAATATGATGATCATGCTATGTTGAAACTAATTTGTCTCATCTATTGTAGAATTCAACCCTAGAGATTGACTATGAGTTTCTATAATTTTGCTTCGAAATCATATGCATACTTGGTTGTTTTGTTACCTTTTAATGATAACCTACTTGCTGGTCTGCTGTTTGCTCTGTGTTGATTTAAGTTTTCTATCCAGTTTGTGTCGTAATTTGATAAAAACTTTGTAAACATCATATGTAGATTTTTGAATTTATTTTCTAGAACATTTTACAGAACAAGATTCCGATTTACGAACTGAAAGTTATTATATTTTTAGTACTACTCTGTTTTCAATTTTCAGATTTCTGTCCAGAGATACATCGACTTGATTTTCTATTAAATAAAACGCTAACAACATAATTAGAAATTGAAATTTTATATTTGTTACTAGACATGATTGGAAATAACCTCATTATTTTATTAATATTATTTGATGATTTTTCAAACCTTTTATAAATAAGAAAACTTGACTCTAGGCTGCTGTTAGAACATAAGTCCAGTAAAGAACATGATTTTTGACCTATCTACAGATTGTATCAATTAGAACTCATTAAATAAGAATTTTAGCCCTGTGTGTCTGGAATCCAGATCATCTGACGGTTTTGCAATCCGACCTACTGATTGCAAGATATATATATTTTCGTTCAGTGACGTCTGAATTCTAGAATACAGTTTATATATGCATCACCCTGCTTAATTAATTAAAATAGTAGATCAAATTGGAGAAATAAAATCTAAGATTAATTATGTTGTTACTAAACACTGTTAGGGATTGGAATATGAATTTTATGATATTTTAAAATGATTCTTTAGTCTACTTTTATACACAAGTATTTTGACTCTTACATGCTGCTTGTACATATAATCAGTAAAAAAATGAACTTATAGACGTAGTTCCTGTATTTATTATATATCGTCTGTATATTTGCTGGAACCGACAGAGAGTCTACTTTCCAGAATCTCTAATGGAACCTAATTTGCTTTCTTGTAGCAACGGGAAAACCTATTTTTGTACAGCAACGTCTTGCTATCCAGAATGTGTGCTTTGTGTTTTGCTTATATATCCATAATTGATTTTGCATCTAGGGAATAGAAATAGTTGTATCATGCATTGCATAACTTTGTCATCTCTTTGACATCATTTCAAATTTTCTTTTACCCATTGCATGTTCATATTTAAGTATAATAAAATATTAGCAAGTCGGGATAAATAAGGGTCGACTTGGTAGTAAACAATCAGAGACTGTACTTAGTAGGGCCCCTTGTTTTTGTTGTCATGGAAGGTGGAGTGTTGATCGTGGATATCTCGCTTGATTAAATTCTCGTCATCGTGCTGAGTACACGATCTGTTGAGTTCACCATCATAGTCTAAACGTTCACTGTTTGTATGCACCGAACCTGTGGAATGAGACACAGTTTTACGTGCATTAGATAGGATAATAAAACACTAATGAATAGCATTGGTATAAATACCCGAAACCCGGACCCGACCCGGACCCGGCATTGGACCGGAACTAACCCGGCCTATCTGGGTCCGGGTCTGGGTCCTAAAATGGGACCCGTTGTACTTTCGGGTCCGGGTCCGGGTCCGCTCAAAAAAGATCTGACCCGGAGCAGGAACCGGACCCGTTAAAAAATAACCCAAAAAATCAACATAAAAATAAATATTCTACCCTCATCCCCCCTCCTTCCTCCTCAAGTCTAAATCTTCCTCTTCCATACTCAAAACTCATGCCTTTTTGTTCGCTCTTCTATTCTAAATCCTCCACTCGCCGCTCACACTCCCGCTCCTACCTGAACGGGTAGGAATATTTTAATAGGACCCGGACCCGGAACTGGACCCGGTCCTCATGGGTCTGGGTCCGGGTCTAATTTTTAGACCCGTAGGGGTCCGGGTAGTGAAGGACCCGACCCGATCGATACCAACGCTACTAATGAACCTAGGATTGACACTTGTATTCTTGATCATGGTTACCGTTATTGATCTTGCATCATTGATTACAATTACTGATTATTGCATCATAAATTCTAGACTTTGATTCTATTATCAACTTTTGTTATTGTCTTTGATCTTTGACTTTGTTCTAGTCTATTATTTCTTGACATACCATACTTTCCTTGCTTCTTTGCTTTCGCTACTTACTGTCCGTGACTTGCTCTAAGGACATTATTTTCTCTATTTTTAGATCACGAATTTACAGGTGTCGAAGGAGCGATACCAAAAGGACTTGGTGAGCAAACTTTTTGAAGATCGAAGCTGAACTATTAGACTATTATAGTTTTCTCATGTTACTTGTTTATTTCATTTCTTTTATCATACTTTGTATTCCGGGCTTGTGTGTCCGGAAGTTTACTTTTACTCACATGTTGGATATTTTTAGTGAATTTATTTCATGATTATTTTGGAGTTTATTCTTTATTTATGTGGTTATTCTTTTCTTGCGTGGTTGTATTCTCTTGTATATTGTTGAGTTAATCTGTTACAGCTATGGATGTCTTATCATTCGTTGGGCCTTTGTTACGTGCTCGTTCCCGTATCTTGGGAAGCGGGGCGTGACATTCTTACTTTTAAAAATATATATTCATTAAGACGTGCATCGCACGTGTAAATTACTAGTCTACTATTTTAATGGGAGAGTTTATCACCAAACAAACTTCTTTTGTAACCAAATAAACACGTGCAATGTAACCCAACAAACACGTGCAATGCACATGCATAACTAATATAAAGGACGTCTTAGGTTCGATGCCAGACAACGTCAGAATTTTTTTAATATATATATATATATATATATATATATATATATTATAAAGACGTGCATCACACTTGTAAATTACTAGTCCCTAATATCGCGAGACCTTTGTAAATTAGTAATGGCTTTGATTAGATTGTAGCCACATCATCTTATGTTGAGGATAAATTTCACTCAACCCTTTTGAGTTTAAACGGTTTGCAGAAAATATTTCTCAATTTGGGACGCGAGTTGTCTGTTTATGCCCCTATAAAATAAGATTTTTGTTACAAAGATGGTTGAATCTGTCCATGTTGATGCTGCTTGTTTTTGGGTGTGGGGTGTGAGTTCTTGTAATTTGTGAAGCGGGAGGGACGACACTGGCGTTGGTCTTTTCCTTGGACTGTACGTTCAGCTCAGGGGTAGTAGGAGAGAGGTAGATGCTGGGTGCTCAGCTCGAATCTTCGTAGCTCGGTTCTGATCTTTGTGGCTCGGCTCAGATCTTGATACCTGCACAATGCCTAGAAACCCTGGGAGAGATCCCGACGATAGGCCCTTCGATGATCTAGCCAGTCACTGGAATAGCAACAGTAGCTAGGGTTCAGATGGGGAAAAGTTTATTACCTGCTACAGTATGGAGGGGTCTGGTATTTATAAGCAGGGGTAAACGGGTCTGGGACCGTAACGGGCCGAGTCGACCCGTTTGTCAGTGGGCCTAAGATGACAGAAGCCCGTTGGACTTTGTTGACTTGATGAGTTGGGATTAGCAAAATCTGAGGAGATCTGACGGCCCTGATTGAGCCACGTCATCTATACCACATCAGTTTGCTTGTTGCTTACTTTCGGAGATCCTTTCCATTGTAACCAAAAATGCAGATGATTCGATGCTTATGCTAATCAACTACTTAGACGCTTTGAGTTTGCACACCCAAACCCATAATTATTATTAATCAATTGTTAAACCAATGACAAGTGTATTATAGGTATAAAAAAACCCTTAAGCAACTAACATATACATGTGATGTGGTATAGAAGACGTGGCCTAATCAAAGGCCATCAGATCTCCTCAGATTTCGCTCATCCCAACTTACCAAGTCAACAAAGTCCAGCAGCTGTGCCATCTCAGGCCCACTGGAAAATGGGTCCGACCCGACCCGTTATGGTCCCAGACCAGTTTACCCCTGCCTATAGATACTAGACCCCCTCCACACTGCAGTAGGAAATAAACTTTTCCCCATCTGAAACCTAGCTACTGTTGTTATTCCAGTCACTGACTAGATCGTCGGAGGGCCTGTCGCTGGGATCTCTCCCGGGGTTTCTAAGCATTGTGCAGGTATCAAGATCCGAGCCGTGCCATTAAGATCCGCGCCGAGCTACGAAGATCTGAGCCGAGCACCCAGCCTTTACCTTTCTCCTGCTACCCCTGAGCTGAACGTACAACCCAAGGATCATACCAATGCCAGTGCTGTCCCTTCCGCTTCACAAATTACAAGAACTCATACATGTTGCTCCCACACCCCAAAACAAGCAGCATCAGGTAAGCGCCATCTGTGGGAACCCGCACGTCACGGACACCGATCCGATCCCGACTAAGGACGTCATCTCGAGATCGACCCTCACCATGGCTCCCAAAGCCAGAAGAGCCTACACCTTTGGACGTTGTCCAGATCCCCCTCCCTCTTACAGCCATGCGAACTCCCAGGGCTCTAACCGACCATGAGCCAATGGTACAGCAGGACCGGAACCGAGCACTTCACGCTCAGTCGCCCCTGATTTAAGGCATGTCATTCAGCACCGGCATGTTAGCCGATCGAGGGGAGGGGCCACTTCCAACTCGGCTCCGAACCATAGTATGCCGCCAACCCAAGAACGGGAACCAGCACACAGCCACTCGTCCTGGGAGCACCCGCCTTCGCAAGGCCAGGAATAGCAGACCCCGGTCACGAGAGCTAGGTTCCAAAAATTTAGGGATGAGTTCCTTCAGGCCATCTGTGGTGGCCCCAAGACTGAGGTGCGCAATAACACCGGTCCTCGACCAGAAGCCCAGGGCGGCAAATCTCACGGTTCGACACGCCCACGGGGTTAGGACGAGGTTGTCCTTCGGCGTCTTCAGGAGATGGAGAATCGCCTCGCCCATCTAGGCGAGGGCGGACCAAAAACTAGGTAAGGGATCTGGCCGAACCGACCTCCATTCTCCTTCCAAATCCTAGACACCGAGATTTCGAGAAATTTCAGGCCACCCCAATTCGAGACCTACAATGACGAGAGTGATCCAGCTGATCACATGGAAGGATTCAAAACCCTCATGTTGATTCACAGTGCATCGAATCCTCTCCTATGCCGCACCTTCCTTGCCACCCTGCGCGGTCCAGCTCTGGAATGGTTCTCAAATCTCTCCCCCGGCTTGGTCTTCTCATTCGACCAACTCAAAGCAAACTTCCTAGCCCACTTTGTGACCTATCAAAATGTCGAGAAGACGAGCGCGTACCTCCTGGACCTCAGGCAGAAGGAAGGAGAGTCCCTTCGAGAATTCGTGCGAAGGTTCACTACCGAGGCAAGGGAGATCTCCTCCCTCATTACGAGCGTCGCTTCTGCAGCTTTTCGGCACAATGTCCGTCACGGCCAGTTGAAGGCCTCATTGGCCAAGAAACTGCCCCTCAACTTTCTCAACCTCCTCAATAGGGTCGAGAAGTATATCCGAGCCGAGGAAGCTCGGCACCCCGAAGGCGTTAAAGAAATTACCTCCAAGGGGAAGCAACAAGCGGCGACTCCGAGCCTGTCAAGAAGACCCTGAAGGATGCATCTGGCCAGAAGAGGCCTCCTCTGATCCCTCATTTTGAAAGATACACATCGCTGACCCAGAATGTGTCAGCCATTCTCTTGGAGATCGAAGTTAAATGGATTGTTCGACACCCTCCTCGACCGAGCAACAACAAGAAACGGGACCAAAGGTTCTACTACTGGTTTCACTTAGACGACGAGCACGAAACGGACCACTGCCGAGCCTTGAAAGACGAGATCGAAGCCCTCATCCAGAGAGGGTACCTCAAGGAGTTCACTCAAATCAACCCAAGAGACCGGAGGGACCCGAGGAATCTGAGGCCTTCGCCTCCTCCTCGATTGGTCAGTAGACAACCCGAGCAAGAACCGAAGCCTGAAGAAATCGGGGGCTCGGCCATCTTACACTGTGTCCATGGCAGACCCAGGGGGGTCCAACACTTTCTGTAAGGCCTTCTTGTGGGAAGTAAATTTGGTCCACAACCAACCACCTCCCAGGGTTCGGCAACAAGCGATCTCCTTCTCAGGAGAAGACCTGGAGGGTGTCCAGCTCCCGCATTACGACGCCTTCGTCATTAGCCCTCAACATGGCGAACCATGAAGTTCGTCCAATTCTCGTAGACAATGGAATCTCGGTCAAAATTCTCTTCTTAGAAGCTTTCGAAAACCTCAAGCTCTCCCGCGAGAAGTTAAAGCCGGCGAGAAGTTAAAGCCGGCCGGGTACACCCTTCACGGGTTCTCTGGCTTCCCCGTCCAAATTGAGGGGATCATCACACTTGATGTGACTGCCGAGACGACCCCAATTATGTGAACCGAATCAATGGACTTCATGGTGATCAATATCAAGGCCGCATATTATGTCATTCTCGGCCGACCCGGCCTCTACTTGTTTCAGGCGGTTTCCTTTGCCTACCACCTGAAACTGAAATTCCCCACCGACCTTAGAGTCAGTATTGCCCGGGGAAACCAGGAGTTTGCACATTCGTGCTATATGACCGCGGTAGGAAGCGAGGTATTCCCCCTTGATGCAGTGGAACTTCTGTCCAAAAGAAACAAGTCTGAGTCAGAGCCCGTGGACGAATTGGAAGAGGTCTCCTTCGAGGCGGAAGACAAATCTAAGTGGTTCCGCATGAGCCGATCTCTGTCTCCAAACCTGAGGTCAATCCTCATCGAGTGTATTCGCCGAAATATCGACCTCTTCACCTGGACACCATCTGACATGCCCGGGATTTCTAAAGACCACATCTTGCACAAACTGAGCATCCACTCGGGCTCCAAGCCGATCCGACAGAAGCGGCATAAGTTCACTCCCGAGAGGGAACAGACAATGAAAGAAGAGGTGGACAAACTCATGTCCGCCCGATTCGTACAATAGATCAGCTACCCCGAGTGGCTAGCTAATGTCGTGATGGTCAGGAAGGCAAGAGAAAAGTGGAGGATTTGTATAGATTTCACGGACCTCAATAAGGCGTGCCCCAAAGATCCGTCCCCCCTCCCAAGCATCGATGCTCTTATCGATGCAACATTGGGTCACGAACTACTGACCTTTATGGATGCCTTTTTGGGCTATAACCAGATCAAGATGTTCCCTTCGGGCATCGCCAAGACAGCCTTCGCAACCGACCATGGTTTCTACTGCTACCGGGTCATGCCCTTCGGGCTAAAGAATGTCGATGCCGCCTATCAGAGGCTCGTCAATCAAGTCTTCAAGGAACAGATCGGTCGAAACATGGAGGTATACGTTGATGACATGCTTGTCAAGAGCCACCAAGGGCAGGACCATGTGGTCGACCTTGACGAAGCTTTTGGTGTCCTCCAATTCCACAACATGAGGCTCAATCCCACTAAGTGCGCCTTCGGCATCTCCTCGGGGAAATTTCTCGGGTTTGTGGTGAGCCAGCGTGGCATAAAGGCGAACCCCAAGAAGATTCAGGCCATAATCGATATGGCTCCTCCAAGAAATGTAAAGGAGGTTCAATGGCTTACGGGACGACTGGCGGCCATCGAAGGCTTCCTCTCTAAGTCTGGGAAGAAGTCGCTCCCCTTTTTCAAGTCCTTACGAGGGGTGAACGACTTCGAATGGGGGAACTCTTAGCAGTATGTGTTTGACCAACTGAAAACTTACCTCGCCAACCCTCCACTTCTAAGCAAGCCCAAGCCGGGCGAACCCCTCTTCCTCTACCTTTCGGCCTCGAAAAATGCTCTCAGCGCCGTGCTGGTCTGAGAAGAGGATGGGGTTCAGAAGCCTCTCTACTACGTCAGTAAATTCCTACTCTCGGCCGAGACCCGTTACGCAAAGATGGAAAAGGTCTCCTATGCTCTGATCATGGCCGTACGGAAGCTCCGCCCATACTTTCAAGCCCACTCGATCCAGGTTCTCATGGACCAACCCCTCAAGGCAGTCCTTCACAAGCCAGAGAATTCTGGACGTTTAATCAAGTGGTCGATTGAACTTAGCTAGTATGACATCAGCTACCACCCCAGGACGGATATTAAAGGGCAGACCCTCACCGAATTCATCACAGAGTGCACCATTACCGAGCCTTCCGAAATTCAAGAAGGGGAACCAATGTGGGAGGTTTATGTCGATGGCTCGTCATGCGAGGTCGGAAGTGGCGCAGGTGTCATACTCAGAGGTCTTGACGACTTCGTTCTCCAGTATTCCCTACACCTAAACTTTCTCGCCTCCAACAACGAGGAGGAATACAAGGTGATGATTGCAGGGCTCACATTAGCACATAAGGCGGGGGCAAAGCAAATCAGAGCCTTCAGTGACGCCCAGCTCGTGGTCAACCAGATTACTAGGGAGTATGAGTCTCGTGATACTCGGATGATCCAATACTTGGCACTAGTCTAGCAACTCTTAACTGCCTTCGACTTCGCCTCGGTAGAGCGGATCCCGATAGAGTAGAACACTCAGGCTAACTCTTTGTCCAAGCTTGCCTCATCGTCCTTCGAAGGCCTCGACCGCACCATCTTAATCGAAGTTCTCCTAAAGCCTAGCATCGACATCCCCGAGGTCCTTTTTGTAACACCCCGAATTCCATTTACATGTAATTCGTAGTAAAACAAGATTTTTTACTTTATTTCGTACAAATTTACAAGGAAATTAAAACTTTTTATTACACAACAATATTTATTACAGAGTTATACAACAGAGGTTAAATAAAAAACAACATGAAATACAACTCTAATATCAGCAGCTTTAATCATGAATATAATCTTTATCATCAACCATCTTTAAGTCCTTGCCAATCCAATCAAGCTCTGCACTGAAAATCTGTGGGCACGTCAGTTGCTTATAACCGACGCAATATTATAAAACAGTGATCCTCACTATGCCGTAATATAACGATTCTCTTACTTTAACAATCACACACTTGAATGCATATAAAATTGTAAAGAGTGACTATCCTGAACATGTCAGTGTATAATATTACTTAATTCCTAATGCTGATGTTATATTAAAATGACACTAATGCATACTTGTTCAGTATCTATGCACCCCATCCTACATAGGTCCGAGGGCAAGTACCTATGTACTCCACATTAAAGGGTTTAATCCCACGTCATGAAAACTACTCGGTAAAAAATCAAGTTTCAGATATTCCACGAGTACAGATTCTAGCCCTGGAGTCTACCGTCAAGCTTATATAGAAATCCTCGTAGTGCGAGCATCCCGCAAGTGCCCCTATAGCCCCGGTATAGGCATATACTCTAGAGAATGGCCTCCCATCCTCCCAACTATTCATGATTCTGGAGTCCACCGTCAAACCAATCATAGTCCCAGATTTAATTAAGGCTCATCTCCATCGCAAGCAACCACAGTCCCGAAGTCCACCATCAAACATGGTCTATAGTCCTGGAGTCCACTATCAGACTAAATAGAGGCGCCTCACTTACGGTTACCCAAGTTTTATTACATCTCCACTTAGTGCCTAATCCTTAAGTTTAAACATGAATAAATAATACTACTAAGAGCTAGCTTACCCTCCTACTGGTCTTACTCAAAAATATCGAGAACGACAGTCCATATTGGCCACTTCTCAAATTAATTATTCATTTTCAACATTTTTCGGTACCTGGGTCTCACTAAGCCTCTAGAATCAACATCTTTTCATGTTCAACATTATGGGGTATGCATACCCTTATAATTCATGTTCTCATTTTCCTTTATTCATATCTTATTTGATCTTTTTAATTTATTCTTATTCCCCAACTATGAAGTAAACACTTCTTCGTTGATCATACAACCAACAATTTATTACCAAGTCCCTTTGATTAAAAACTCATTTTCACATATATTTATTCTTCAAGAATACATTTTAAATACAAAGTTCATTTTGATCAATAAAATCCCTTTCATATTCAATCATATTTCAATTATAAATCTCAATTCTATTCAAAAGATAGATTCATTATTCCCATTAAAGATTCTACTCTAACTTTGTAGTTAAAAACACTTAGAATCATCCCCAATTACTTCATCTAGATTCATTTGCAAAACAGTAAGTTCAAAACCAGAAAACTGCAGTTCATGCTTCTTGTAAAAATCATAGAAAATCATAGAAAATCATATACTTCACGAAACTTTGTGTTCTTTAGATCAAAATAAAGGTACACAATTCTAATACAATTTCTTAGTTATAAGTTTCTCCAAAATATTGTATCTATAACCCTGAATTCTTCGAAATATACAGTAGGGTCGAAATATCGAAATACTGCCACTTGTTTAGTCTTGTAAAATTTATTATAAATTTAATTCTTTGTGAAAATTTGATTTCTTAGACTTTACAGAAAGTTTAACGAGTCTACGAAAAGTTATTAGTTTTGACTTTTCTCAAATTACTTCATTTACAGTGCTGAAATGATCAAAAATCGAAATGTGTACAAATTTTCCAGCAACTAGGTGACTGCCAACCAGTCCTAAGTTTAGATTTTATTAAAATAGTAAACGACCTTCAAATCTTATGAAATTTTAAAGGGATGTTCCTGACATATACAAGATGCTCCCATAAAACTTTTAGTTCTAGATTCCGAATATTTTATTAAACATGATTTTCTGAAGTGCAAACAAAACTCAAAACAGTAATTTTCTTTACATAGAATAAAAACTTTGTGTGTGAATTTATCTCCCAATTTATTCAATCTAATCATGATGTATTACCATGCACCCAACAACATTATTTCAGCTTTTCTTCACAACAATCTTTCAATTAACGTGCATTTCTTTCATACTCATATCTATCAAATATTCCAAATAACATCATCACAAAATTAACTATAGTTCATATGAATTATCAATTTCATGCATCAATATTCCTACACATGCATACTACTATATTTTACAAAGTTCAAGAATCACCCACCTTATAGTTGCAAAAGAAAAAGTAACTCCTAGCTCCAACAAGAATGAGACTTCCTTCTCCTCCTTAGCAAGCACCGAACGCTCTCCTTCCTCCAAGCAAGAACTCAAGCCACTCTTTCTTTCTTTTCTCTCTTTCTTTTCTTTATTATTTTTTTTCTTTCTTTTGTTTCTCTTTTGACTTTGGTGCAATGTTCATGAAGTAAGAAGTGGTATTTATAGGGCTAAATGGGTGAATGAAGAGACACCCATTACCCAAAAATAAAGACCCATTAACCAAAATAAATACCCACTCACCATTACTACAACAAACCCCCAACTCTTCCTATTCTTATGCATGGCCAACCCTTGGTATGCACACACGTGCAGTGCACACTACATGCATACACTTCTCATTCCTTTATTTATTTATTTATTATTAGACTAGTTGTTTGTTACATAACAAGTGTGGTGGCAATTTTAAATGTGTATTTAATAAAGAATTTTATCATGGGCTTCTATTTTGCAGAAAGTTTCAAATGGGCTTTTAAAAATAGATTAGGGCCTATGGATTTAAAATCAAAATAAATAACTTAGATAAAAATGAGAATAGATATGCATGATTCTTAGGAAATTCTTTGTGGACTAAACTTCTTAAAATTTGCATGTGCGATGCACGAGTGAAAACAATTATTCAAAATATGAAATAGATTTGATTAACGGAGAAATGTTTATAAATACTCGAAATATAATAAACAAAAATAAAAATTTATTTTGGCAATGTTACGGATATTTTACGTAAAAGTGAAATTTACGTAATCGATACGTGTATTGAAAGCACGTGCAATATACGTAAAAATACAAAGATTAAAATAATAATGAATTTTGAGATAACGGAAAACATGTAAATAGTCAGAATGTAAAATACGTATGACATTTATATAAAAATATGTTACAAATATTATTCGTAACAGTAAAAAATACGTGTGCTTGCCACCCGTGGGCAAAATTGTCATAACTCAATTTTGCGGGGTATTACAGTCTCACTGTTGAGGTTCAGTCGGACACTTGGATGGCACTCATCGGAAAGTTTCTGACATAGGGAGAACTTCCTGCGGACCGTGCCGAGACAAGAAGAACCAGAATCCGTTCAGAGAGATTCACTATGATCGATGGGACACTCTTCAAACACTCGTACACAAGGGTGGACGGAAGACCTTATCTCCGCTGTTTGGCCCCTGACGAGGCCAAATACGTGCTGAAGGAACTGCACGAGGGGATCCGAGGATGCCACATGGGGAGCAGGATGCTCGCTAGGAAAGCCCTAAACCACGGCTATTACTGGCCGACCATGTTACAAGACATCCATGACCTCGTCAAAAGGTGCGGCCCTTGCCAGAGATTCTCTTCGGTGAAACAACTTCCGCAAGCCAACCTCAAGTTGCTGGCCAGCCCGACCCCCTTTTCCATGTGGGGGATGGACTTGGTCGGTCCCTTCCCAAAAGCCAAAGGCCAAAGACGGTTCCTGGTGGTAGCCAACTACTTCACCAAGTGGATCAAGGCGGAACCCCTGGCCACGATCACAGAGCATCAAACTTAGCAATTTTTCTAGAAGCACATCATCTGTCGGTTCGGGTACCCACATGTGCTCATCACTGATAACAGAACTTAATTCGAAGGCAAGAACTTTCAAAAATTCTGCGACGACTTTGGCATCCAGCAGCTCTTCTCGTCGATATCTCACCCCCAGTTAAACGGCCAGGCAGAAAATGCCAATCGCTAAATCCTTGACGGGCTTAAGAAATAGCTGGATAATTCTCCCAAGGGACTATGGGTCGAGGAGCTACCAGGCATTCTTTGGTCACACCGCACAACCCAAAGAATACCCACGGGCAAATCACCATTAAACCTAACCTACGGAACCTAGGTGGTCATCCCCTTGGAAATCGGGCTCCCCTCGCCCAAGATCATGGGCTTCAATAAGGAGACAAACTCAACCGACCTCAGAGCCAATTTGGATTTGATCAACTAAGGCAGAGAAAAGTCTGCCGTCAGAAGAAACATATACCAACAACGGATCGAGATATTCTACAACAAAAAAGTCCATCCCACCAACATCAAGCAAAGCGACCTCGTGCTCAGGAAACTAGTAATTTTCGACCTCAACAAGAAGAGAAAGTTGGCTCCCAACTGGGAGGGTCCATATAAGGTCTCCGAAGTGGTACGCCCCGGCACGTACTGACTCGAAGACCTCGGGAGCAGGGCAGTGAAGAGGCCCTGGAATGCAGAGCACCTTATCAAGTTCCACGAGGGGGAGGACTAGTCTTCTATAACCGAGATTGTGTAACCAATCTTTTGTAATCGGCAGTACGTGCCACCCCTTTTTGTATAAACATAAAATTGTAGAAAGAATGAAGCGCAATCTTATTTCTTTAACTTTTTTTGTTTTTGCTCAAATCTCTGTGTACTCCCACAAGCTAGAGGTGCTCGACGTTCGCCATTGACTTCGAGCAAAGACCTAGTTTTCTCACAAGCTAGAGGTGCTCGACGCTTGCCATTGACTTCGAGCAAAGGCCTAACTTTCTCACAAGCTGGTGGTCCTCGTTGCTCGGCTTGGACTTCGAGCACCCACGAGGGATTTCTCAATCCCTCAACTCCTAGCTCTCGGTTCGGATTCACCTACGAGGGGTTCTTCAACCCTTCACGTCATCGCCACTCGACTTAGACTTCGAGCACCCACGAGAGATTTCTCAATCCCTCAACTCCTAGCCCTCGGCTCGAATTCACCTATGAGGGGTTCTTCAACCCCTCACGTCATTGCCGCTCAGCTTAGACTTCGAACACCCATGAGTGATTTCTCAATCCCTCAACTCCTAGCCCTCGGCTCAGATTCACCTATGAGGGGTTCTTCAACCCCTCATGTCATCGCCGCTCGGGTTAGACTTCGAGCACCTACGTGGAATTTCTCAATCCCTAAACTCCTAGCCCTCGGCTCGGATTCATCTACGAAGGGTTCTTCAACTCCTCACGTCATCGCCGCTCAGCTTAGACTTTGAGCACCCATGAGGGATTTCGCAATCCCTCAACTCTTAGCCCTCGGCTCGAATTCACCTACGAGGGATTCTTCAACCCCTCACGTCCTCGCCGCTCGGCTTAGATTTCGAGCACCTATAAGGGTTTCGTCAAATAATCAAGTCTTAAACCATCAGTTGGGACTTCAGATAACCCCCTACCCAAAATTATCATTAAGATTTACGGCATCACCCACGGCGAGAACCACCAAGCTCCGAACCACGGGCCGGCTCGCCTCTCACCCACCGACAGCTAGGGGTAGAGCAGCCTTCCTCGGCACTACCCCCAACTGTCCGAGGGTGGCATGGGAGCCACTGGTCACAGGATTCTCGGACAAAAGTTTTATTTAGAGCACTCACCTTTGGCAAGCGCCCCGAGCCCCGTACTCCGAGAGAACCCACCTTTCACCCCGCTAACTACTGGAGATAAACAACACTCATAGCCGTTACCCCAAATTATCAGAGGGTGGCAGGAGAGCCACCAGCAACGGGAACTCACAGTGAAGTGAGAAAATTTCTGATGAGGGGGTGAGGGTTATATAGCCCTCAAGAAATGCACATTTAAGGCATGGGAAGTCGAAATGTCTGATAGCCATTAATGACATTGGAAGACGAAACATTCTTCATTACTAGGCTTTTAGGATCCCTCGCCCTCGTCATCACCCTTCGGCTCGAACCCCTCCCTCGGCCCAGACGTCGAGGTCCTGTCCTCGGAAATCGGAAGTAAGCACATGACAAAAGAACCAGTCAAAGCAAGTCAATCGTCTTCTCATTATTATTTCAAAAAAAGAAAATGCATCGTTATAAAGGAAGACTTTATTACATTGTTCAGACTCAGCCTAGGGCTCCTGTGTCGGAGCCGCAGGGTTGATACAGACAAGTTTGAGGCCAGCCGATCGAGTTGGCTCCTTCGGCGGGTCACCCAGTGTCGTCAAGGTAGATCCATCGGCGACCGAGCTCTGCGCATCGCAAGGCCTCATCGGCCCAATCCTTGGGGTCGGCAACGAAGCACTGATAGAAGGACGTGCACCACCAAAGGAGATAGATCGAGACCCCGACATCCCAAGCATTATCTTATACCGCTGCACCTCCAACTCCTTCTCCACAATAACCTCGCAAAGAAAGGACTCAAAAGATGGTCGCTGAACGGAAGTACTAGCCATCGAAAATTGGAGTCCCATACTGCCCAAGTCACGGTCGGTTATCAGCTTCTTGAACCACGTCAGTTCCAGGCTAAGTCCCTTTGACTTGTCCATAAATTATTGGACGATAGCCTCTTGGTCGCGAGCCTCCTTACGGCACCGGGTCAGCGCAAACTCTAGGGCTGAGATCTTAACCCTTAGCCAGCTCAGGTCCACACCACCAAGGTCTACCCTCAGGGTCTCATCTATCTGGCAAACAAACAAAGAAATATCACTCCGAACCGTTGCACTTGGCCAAAAATCAAACCCAAAATCCAAAAATCATTCAAGTCAAGTGGTTCGGCCAAAACACTTTTCATAAAAAAAATGAGTTTACAAAAATGTGGTGGCTAGTCCGTGCACGACAGTTACAAAAATAAGAGTAGAAAAAGAACAAATAAAATAGCAAGGACTACTTCTGTCCCACCTCTTCCTCGGCCGACAGCTTTTGGTTGGGGTCGACCCTCGCAGCATTGGGGTTGGGGTCGGCTCCCGCATCATCATCATCACCACCGCCCTCGGGAGTCAACGAAAGTTCAGGCACCTTTAGGTCGTGATGGAAGCCGCTAAGGTCCAACTCCGGGTGGAAGTGCTTGACATGCCACATCGCCAGAGCGTAGACTTTGTCCTGGGCCTCGATGACCTTGTCCATCCCGGCCTGCTTCATCTTCTTCTCCCGTCGATCGACATCTTTCTTCAGCTCGGCCACCTGCTTCATATGGGCATCGTCCTGGTTCGCCAGCTTGGCCCAGAGGGCCTGGATTTGGCCCTCAAGTGCCGTCTGCACTAGCTTGAGATCTTTCATCTCTCACTCGTAGCGCTGAGAGTTCCTCATCTCATTCCTTAACTCCAGCTGTTGCAGCTTCATAAGCTAGGCACCCTCCACACAGGCCTATAACCGAGGGTAACCAACTTAGAAGATTTGCATGAAAGTATGACACAATCAACAAACTGCAAGAGAATCGTTACAAAACGAATTTACCTGCACACTCGCCAAAGCCCACTTCATGTAGCTGGACTCGACAGTGTCACACTCCCTGGCCTTCCGGTCTCGAGGTGGAGCGAGCTTCTCCACCATCTCGATGGCCATAGATCCATCTGACATGGTGTCCCTGGCCTTAACGGCCCAGTTCGGGGCCCATGGTCGAAGTCCCACCTTGCCCATCAGCTTCTCGGCCGACGGAACGACGGGTGGGAGACCGCCCCTCACCACATCTGTGACCCTCTAGCTACTGGAGTTGGGGCCCAGTTTGGAGGACTTGTGCTTTTTTGGCATCGATTGGGGGGATTCCTCCACAACCGCCTCGGAAGGGACTTTGTCGCGCTTCCCGTGCTCGGCCTGATCCGCCTTCTCGGCCTTCTTCTTCTTCTTCTTCTTCTTCTTCATCATCAGAGCCCTTCTCTCTTTGATCTCCGAGTTGTCCATATTTGCAGAAATAAGAATCTCATAAGGCGAGGGAAAACATTTGAAAGAAAATTAGACAAAAAACATACTGATAAGAGTGGGGCTCAGTCCCATTCGAGCCAAGTGCCTCTCCGTCACGTTTGGCCAACCGATGTTGTTTCCCGAACATATCTTCTCAACATCTGCGAGTTCCTCGGCCGTCAAATCAGACTTGCGGTGACCCTTCAGATTGGGCTTGTAAAACCTCCAAGCCATGGGTATCACCCATGGGGTCAGGCTCTGAACGATGAAGTATTTCTCCTTCCACCCTTTGATAGAGTCAGGATGCCCATGTACAACCCTTCTCCCTCGGCATGGCGAGATATAGTAGACCCCTTCGAACTCGTCGGATGAGCTAAGTCCAAGGATCTCTTAGAAGTACTTCAGCTTATGCCGGACCCCCCCTCCTCGCAAAGGAGCGTGAAACACACAAGCTATTTCCAAGAATTGGGCCTGTACTGCATCGAGCTTAGCGACGCCCAATTCAGGACCTCCATGATGAATGGGTGGAGTGGTAGTCGCAAGCCCGAGCAGAAGGAATCCACCGGGAACATGCAGAAGCCGTGCGCCAACTTATCCGTAGGGCGGAACCCGGGGCTAGGGATTAGTAGCTCATACTCCTGACCGATGAAGTAACCACCCCGGATAACAGGAAGATCGTCCGCGGTTAGGACAGTTGGTATCTTGTCCATAGATTTCTTTTGCCCAGCGGGTGAGGAAGCCTCCATCTCATCATCATCAACACCGCTTTTATATCGGACTAACTCCTCAACGTCCTCCGGATACCTTTGGAAAGTGCATGGCTGAACTTCGAATGGAACCTCAAGATTAACTATGGGAGCCGTCTCATCCGGGTTGTCCGGGATAATCCACCAGGTTTTCCTCCGTCGGACTCGATGCCTCAGGGGAGATGTAGCGCCCCGATTTTCCAATACAATATCTCAGAAATACGTGGCACAATTCCCAGCATCTACCACAATGTAATAGTAAACATAGCCAAAATACAGATAAATTTTTCATCTTTTATTACAACAATTCTTTACAAAGCACAACGAAAAATTAAGCACCTTGAATTACAATTCTTTCTTTTACAATACAGTTTTTACAATTTACATAAGCCACATTATCATTCTATCACATGCATCCAAATCTCAATACTATAGATACCTACCTGTAAATTATGAGGCTAGAGATAACCCTAAGCCCCAAAACTACAGGGGTCAGCCATAACGGTGTGAGTGACATCAAAAGAAATTCAACATAAATAAAAACATAAAGAATAAAGTCATAAACAATACATACCAACAGTAGATACATATGGAATATGAAATAATAGTAAATAAAACATGAAAACATCAGGTGAAACTAGACTAAGTGTCAAGTGTAAGAAAACAGAAAGCAAACATGCATAAAACCAAGTCAAGAAAACACAAATGCAATATGATGACTCTTTAATGTGTACTTGTCGGATTCTATACATTTCATACTACATAGGTCCGATGCAAGCCCTTTTCGTTCTCCACTTTATAGGGTTAGATCCCTCGCTAAGCAACTAATCCTACTACGGTGATGGAAACAAGATCCAGAATACTCCGCAAATCGGTATCACACAACCCTCAACGCGCATGCATCATGTAAGAATAGCTAAAAAACCGGAGAATCACCTCCCTGCCGTGTACCCCACCGCCACCTCTCGACGTGCAAGTACACAGGCACATCCCATGAATAAACTCGTCGTCCCTCGACACGTGAATGTATCTGTATGTTCCATGAATAGGCACAGCAGATCCTCGATACGCGAACATACCAATAGTCCTTTCGAGACAGAACGCACAAGTGCTGGAATGCATCCGTTGGACTGGACCCCAAGAACATATACTTACGTTTTTCAAGTTCCATCATATCTCCATTAGTGCCTGTCCTTAAGTTGAATTATTAAACACAAATCCCCCTCTCTGGAGTTAGTGTATCCTGCCGGACTTAATTCCACAACAAAAACCCCAATGACCCCAACTGGTCAAATTCACAAAATCTCATATGCCGGTTCACAGGACTCCCACTCAACTCCTAGAGACTCACAAAACGAATCTCAACACCAAAAAATTCAATAAAACTCTTAATTCCCACATTAAAACTCTTAATCTTCTTTAATCATTAAAATCCCAATTCATTCAATATACTCGTAAATTTCCAGAACTGAAATAAGATATAAAATCCACTAAATAACTGAGAATCATATTTTGAAGTCGTAGCAAAACACAAAATATCAATTCCTTCGAAATCCGTATATGTTTCACTTTATGAAGTCATAGAAATACAATTCAAAATCTATTATAATCAAAATATAACTCTCTGTAAAAATATAGTAATTTGTAGTAAAAACATTATCTAAAACAATTGATCAATAATCCATAAGTTCGAAGAAATAATTGTTCGATGAATCAGCAAGAAAACTTAACAAATCATCAAAACAGCATGTGACAGTCGATTGTCGGAAACAGTTCAAAAAGATAACGGTCGATTGTACAAGCCTAGAAAATCCAATCTTTCAAATGTCGGTCGACCACACATCTTAGTTCAAAATGGGACCGGTCGACCGTTAGCTGCTACTCGACTAGTTTCAAAATTATGCACTTTTTCGACTGATACATAATTATAATTTTTAAAAGCTCAAATCTGAAATTCTAAAACCCTGAGATGATCAAATACAACTTTTTTAATATAGTGGAGTTTATAAAACAAATCAAAATTTCATCAAATTCAATAAAGAGTAAATTTTCATCAAAATACTTCAAAACAGTAAAATGTAACCATATATATATATATATATATATATATATATATATATATATATATATATATGCTCATGTTAGAACATCAAGAAATTACTGATTATGAGTAGTATAGGGCTTCGATTCAATCTCAGCATTAAAACAATCAAGATCCAACTGAAAACTTCGCAAAATCACAAAAAACCTCAATTTTGGCCATACCCATCAGACCCGAAACTCAACATTCCCCCGTTTTACTTCAAAGTTGATTTTTTTGATTCAATAACTCCTCCTACAATTCGTTATACACATGCCCCACAGATTTCAATAGTTACCCATGAATCATATGCAATTTCAACATGTAAAAATCAAGTTTTGCACATCAAAATACCAAAAGAGTGTATGTGTACATGCTCATCAGTAACGTTTAGGTTTTTGTTCACTTTTATTCATCCACAACATATAATCTCTAGGTAATTGTTCAAATCAGCAACAATATGAATGAAAGCAACATACCCATGATTAATGTGCAATCATAACAACCATTCATCAAATTTCATTCATTTAAAAATACCCAACAGTGTGCATATATATATATATATATATATATATATATATATATTCAATCAGTAAATGTCCATCTTTTGTTCAAATTGAGCAATTTCATCATGTACTCTTAATACAAACAATCAAAACAGCAAGAATATGAAAGAAAGCAACCTACACACGGAATCTATTAAGTTCTTAACAATCTCAAATCATCTATATAGAATTTTAATTATCAATAGCAAAGTTTTCATAAAAAAATTCGATCTTTATTCATCCATCCATCACAATTCATTATATCAACATACAATCCCCTAACATGCTCTCTAGACTCTAATAGACAAATTATCATATACAACATTTAGAACAATAAGAAAACAAGCATATGTCACTCACCTTTTTGAAGAATCAACCGAAATAATAAAAGAATAAGAAAAGTCCTTCCTTTCGCAAGAAATCCAAGAATCATCGCTTCAAAACTCCAAGAAAATAATAATAAAGAAAACTCTTTGTGTAGTGCAGCAAAGAGACGGCTGCACTCTCTTTTAAATATGCCGGATTTTAGGGTTTATAGGGTTTTTGAATAGATTTGCAAAATATCTGTTTTGAATATATCTTTATATATATATATATATATATATATATCGTTATACTTGGAAATTAGATAAACCAATTAAATTCAGATTTAAAAACAAAGATAATTGATCCAAATCTGGCCGGCACTATTGGTAAACCCAAAAAAAACAAATTTGTAATTTATCTTCTAAATGGCGATTTTGCAAAAAGACCCTTCTTGAAGAAATTTGTGAAATAAACCAAATCTATTAAAACAAAAATTAAACTTTTTACGGCTAGCCATCATGCTCAGCCCAAAAATTCAAAAATCTAGAGTTTTTACTCCAAGTGGTAATTTTGCACAAAAGTTCCTATTTTTGGAATATTTGCAAATAGGTCAAATAATTATCAGACAAATCCAGAAAATTTACAAATAATACCTACTAATAAATAATAGGTTTCCCCAAAATAATTTCTAACTTTGAACTTTCCAAAAAAATATTTGCACGTGTTTTGCACGTGTAAAAAGATAAATTTCAGAAAATATTTATTAAGTTATAAAAAAATCATTTTAATTCATTTATTAATCTCAAAGACATTATTTAAAAATCTAGGGTGTTACATCACTTCATCCCTAGAATAGTTCTGTCCTCAGAACTACTACTAACAGGGACCAAACAATATGAGCAAAAGAAAATACAATTACATAAAGGGAAATGTAGTTTAAGGAATAAAATCACACAAGAGAAAGTAATTTAACAAACGAAATATAATCATACAAAAAGCTCAGGAAAATCCTTCTGCATGCAATCCTCCGGCTTCCAAGTAGCCTCCTCAGACTGCTGGTTCCTCCACAATACCTTGACCATAGGTATCACCTTACTCCTCAACACCTTCTCCCTACGATCAACAATCCCCACAGGCTGCTCCTTGTAACTCAAGTTCACCTGTAGACCTTCAGGCACTTCCACCAACCGATGACTCTGATCCGGCACGTACTTCCTCAACATCGACACATGGAACACATCATGCACCTGTGCCAATTCCTCCGGTAGCTCCAATCTATATGTCGTCTTACCAATCCTCCCCAAAGTCTAGTATGGCCCAATGTACCTTGGTTCCAACTTGCCTCCCCTTCTAAACCTGATCACTCCTTTAGTTGGAGACACCTTGAGAAAAACTGCATGCCCAACCTCAAACTCCAAGTCCCTTCGTCGAGTGTCAGCATAACTCTTCTGCCGACTCTGAGCCTCGACCAACCTCTTACGAATCAGCTCGATCTTCTCCGATGTCTGCTGCACAATCTCAGGCCCAAACATCTGCCTCTCACTAACTTCATACCAACAAATAGGTGTTCTGCACTTTCTCCTGTACAGAGCTTCATACGGAGCCATCCCGATACTCGCATGGTAACTATTGTTATAGGCAAACTCAACCAATGCCAAATATCTCTCCCAACTGCCACCAAAATTCATAACACAAGCCCTCAACATATCCTCAAACACCCGATTCACCCTTTTAGTCTAACCATCAGTCTGTTGATGAAAAGCAGTACTGAAATTGGTTTTGGTACCCAAAGCTGCTTGAAAACCCTGCAAAAACCTCGAAGTGAACCTCGCATTCCTGTTGGAAACAATCGACACAAGAACTCCATGAAGTTTCACAATCTCATCAATGTCAGTTCTACCAATTTCTCCAACGACCAAGTAATCTTCCTAGACAGAAAGTGAGCTGACTTAGTCAAACGATCCACAATAACCCAAATTGAGTCATTGCCCTTCAAACTCCTCGGCAACCCTGTGATGAAATCCATGCTGATATTCTCCCACTTCCATTCCGGAATGGGCAATGGCTGCAAAAAACCTCCAGGCCTCTAATTCTCTGCTTTGATCTGCTGGCAAGTCAGACACCTTGCCACAAAGTCTGATACATCCCTCTTCATACCCGACCACCAAAAGTGTTGTTTGATGTCCTTCTACATCTTTGTGCCTCCAGGATGCACTGACAACAAAGTACTGTGTGCCTCCTGCAAGATACTCTCTCTCAGATCTGCACTCTGGAACACGCAACCTCTGACCCATCCATAGAACTCCATCTTGGACACGAAACTCTGATAACATGCCTTCAGAAACCTGCTCCAACATCCTCTGAATCTCTGCATCTAATTTCTGACCTTCCACAATCTGCTCTCTTAAAGAAGGCTGCAGCCTCAACAGAGCCAAAGATAGTCCCAAACCTTGCAATACCACCTCGATACCTGCCTGATCAAATTCTGCTGCCAACTCCCTATGAGTAGTGATCAAACTCGACAAACTGCTCTTCCGACTAAGCCCATCAGCCACTACATTTTTCTTGCCTGGATGATACTTGATCTCAGGACGAATGTCTTCCAACACTTCCAACCACCTTCTCTGCCGAAGATTTAGATCCTTCTGCAGATAAATGTACTTCAAATTTTTGTGGTCGGTATACATGTTGACCTTCTCTCCATATACATAATGCCTCCACTACTTCAAGGCAAGGATAATAGCTGCCAACACCAGATCATGGGTCGGATAGTTCTTCTCATGTGGACGCAACTGCCTCAAACCATATCCAATAACCTTCCCTTCCTTCATCAAGACACACCCCAAACCTCTGAGAGATGCATCACTGAAGATATCATAATCCTTCCCAGCTTATGGCAAAGCTAAGATAGGCGTAGTCGTCAACCTCTCCTTTAGCTCAAGGAAACTTGCCTGACACTTATCAATTCATGTGAATGCCACATTCTTCCGAGTTAACCCTGTCAAAGAAACTGCAATCTATGCATAGTCCTAAATGAATTTTCTGTAGTACCCAGCCAAACCCAAGAAACTTCTAACTTCCTGGCCTGGGCCAATCCTTCACTACTTCAACCTTCTGAGGATCAGTGGCCACTCCCTCCTTAGAAAGGACATGACCAAGGAAAGCTACTTCAAACTTACAAAACTCACACATTGACAGCTTGGCATACAAGCTATGCTCCTGCAACTTCCTCAATACCTCTGCCAAGTGCATAGAATGCTCATCCTACGACTTCGAATACACCAAAATATCATCAATGAAAACCACCATGAAGGAATCAATAAATGACTGTAAAATCCGATTCATCATATCCATGGATACTACCGGCGTATTCGTCACTCCGATGACATTAACAAAAACTCATAGAGTCCATGATGAGTCCTGCAAGATGTTTTACTCACATCTTCCTCCTTGAATCGAACCCGATGATACCCTGATTGTAGATCAATCTTCAAAAACACAGCTACTCCTCGAAGCCTGTCAAATAGATCATTAATTCGTGGAAGCGGATACTTGTTCTGAATAGTCACCATGTTCAACTCCCGATAGTCAATGCACATCCTTATTGACCCATCCTTCTTCTTGACTAACAACACTGGTGCTCCCTACGGTGAAGAACTCGGCTTGATAAAAGCCTTACTCAGTAATTCTTCAATCTGCTTCTTAACTTCATCTTGCTCTACAGGTGCCATCCTGTACGGAGCCTTAGAAATCGGAGCACTCCCTGGCTAAACATTAATACAGAACTCAACATCTCGCTGCAATGGTAATCTCGGTAAATCTTCTAAGAATACTGTAGGAAAATTCCTGATAACTGGAGTGCCTCTGACTTCATCTGGAATCATCAACTTAGATACCATAGCAGTCACTTTCGGGTCCTTCTTCTTCTCCTGAAAAGTCACTGCAGGACCTCCTGGTGCTTTCATTAACACCTCTTTTTCCTTGCATTCAATTGTGGCGTCATATATTGCCATCCAATAAATGCCCACAATCACATCCACACCCATGACTTGTAGCTCAATGAGATCAATGCAAAATAACCTTCCGCCAATCTCAATATCACAACCCTTGTAATATCGATCGGCGATCAATTCTTCTCCTGATGGTGTTGCCACCGACAAGACTCTGCCTAGAAACACCTTAGGCTCCACACCAAAGCTTTAGAAAAATTGGGCGACACAAATGTATGCGAAGAACCAGTATAAAATAAAACTTTTGCTTGTATTCCATTAACCAAAACAAATCCTGTTACATGAAGAATGATACTCAAATCTCCAATTTATTCTCAAGCAAAGTTTTACTTAATACATCAAATAAAATTTAAAATTCTTGCATACCCTGGATCACATCCTCTGAGTTACTTGCATTCTCCTCAGTTAATGCGAACACTCGCCCCTGCCTCTAAAATTTGCCTCCGCCTGAACCTTCCTTCTTCAACTGCAGACAATCTGTTCTGATATGCCCTTCACGTCCACACTGATAACAAACCCGCGCCTTCCGAGGCTTGGTGCATGCTGACTGATAGTGACCTGCCTCTCCACAGTTAAAACAAGTCATGTCTTGAAAAGCGAGTGCCTTCTGCTCTTGCCTATTGAACCTGCCCTGCTTCACTGGGAACTTCTTCCCACTCTGACTAGCTGCTGGCCTCTTGTTCCTGTTCCAGGTCTCCTACTTCTTCTGGAACTGATTCATATCCTCTTCTATCATAGCTGCTCTCCTGACCAACTTATCAAACCTCCGGATGCCCAACGGTATCATCCGCGACCTCAAATTCGGCCTCAAGCCCTGCTCAAATTTCTTGGCCTTCCTTGCTTCATCGACAATTAGCTTCGGTGCATACCTTGATAGCTAGGTGAACTTAGTCTCATATTCACGCACTGTCATACTGTCTTGCTGCAGCTTTAAGAATTCTGTTGCCTTCCTCCCCTAAATATCTAGAGGAAAGAAACGATCCCTGAACTCATCCAGGAAAGCCTCCCAAGTCACCTATTGATCCCCAAAAGCCCTTTTCACTAACTACCACTAGACCCAAGCGTCCTCCTCTAATTGCATGGTAGCCAATTTCACCTTATTGACTGCTGGGGTTTCCAAGACTTCGAAGACCATCTCCATCTGTCTAATCTAATCATCAGCCTCATTTGGATCAGACTACCCCTCAAAAATAGGCGGCTTCATCCACTTGAATGACTGAATCTGCTTAATTAGATCAGCATTAACAAATACTGGTCCAACCCCTTGATTCTAATTCTGATTCTGATTCTATGCCATGTTAGTTACAATGAATGTGTTCACGGTTTGATACACCTTAGCAATCTCAGTTTCAAGATCAAGTCCATCCCCATGGGAACCTTCAGCCCCATCACTATTTTCACCATTCCTGGTCCTGGGTCTTGTCATTATACTGAATACTGCAAAATGAGGGAAAAGTTAGAGCATCACAGCACAATTAATATTCACATCAATATCCCACGGCAAAACCTCAATCATATCCCAAACCAAAACATCTTGTTTAATTCTGTGTGATACCCACACTCTGATGTCCACACCTAGATACTCACGCTCTAGTATCCACAGCTAGGTTTATTTTTTATACTATGTTTATCATTACTATTGAAGCATGCTCTGATACCAATCTCTGTAGTGCCCCGAATTTCCAATACAATCTCTCAGAAATTCGTTGCACAATTCCCAGCATCTACCTTAATGTAATAGTAAACATAGCCAAAATACAGATAAATTTTTCATCTTTTATTACAACAATTCTTTACAAAGCACAGCAAAAATTAAGCACCTTGAATTACAATTCTTTCTTTTATAACACAGTCTTTACAATTTACATAAGCTACATTATCATTCTACCACATGCATCCAAATCCCAATGCTATAGGTACCTACCTGTAAAATATGAGGCTAGAAATAACCTTAACCACCAAAACTACAGGAGTCAGTCATAACGGTGTGAGTGACAACAAAAGAAATACAACATAAATAAAACATAAAGAATAAAGTCATAAACAATACATACCAACAGTAGATACAGATGGAATATGAAATGAAAGTAAATAAAATATGAAAACATCAGGTGAAACTAGACTAAGTGTCAAGTGTAGGAAAACAGAAAACAAACATGCATAAAACCAAGTCAAGAAAACACAAATACAATATGATGACTCTCTAATGCATACTTGTCGGATTCAATACATTCCATAGTACATAGGTCCGGTGCAAGCCCTTGTCGTTCTCCTCTTTATAGGGTTAGATCCCTCGCTATGCAACTAATCCTACTACGGTGACGAAAACAAGATCCAGATTACTCTGCGAATCGGTATCACACAACCCTCAACGCGCAAGCATCATATAAGAATAGCTCAAAAACCAAAGAATCACCATCCTATCATGTACCCTACCACCACCCCTCAATGTGCAAGTACACAAGAACATCCCGTGAATAGACCCGTCGGCCCTCAACACGCGAATGTACATCTATGTTTCGTGAATATGCACTGCAGACCCTCGACAGGTGAACATACCGATAGTCCTCTCGAGACAGAACTCACAAATCCTGAAATGCTTCCGTTGGACTGGACCACAAGAGCATGTACTTACATTTCCCAAGTTCCATCATATCTTCATTAGTGCCTGTCATTAAGTTGAATTATTATTAAAACACAAATCCCCATCTCTAGAGTTAGTGTATCTTGCCGGACTTAATTCTGCAACAACAACCCCAATGACCCCAACTGATCAAATTCACAAAATCTCATCTGCCGGTTCACAGGACTCTCACTCAACTTCTAGAGACTCACAAAACGAATATCAACACCAAAACTTTGAATAAAACTCTTAATTCCCACATTAAAATGTTGATGTTAAGAAAGCTTCTTTAATCAACAAAAATCCAAATTCGTTCAATAAACTCGTAAATTTTCAAAACTGAAATAAGATATAAAATTCACTAAATAACTGAGAATCATATTTTGAAGTCGTAGCAAAACACAAAATATCAATTCCTTCGAAATCCGTATATGTTTCACCTTATGAAGTCATAGAAATACAATTCAAAATCTATTATAATCAAAATATAACTCTCTGTAAAATACAGTAATCCGTAGTAAAAACATTATCTAAAACAATAGATCAATAATCCATAAGTTCGAAGAAATAATTGTTCGATGAATCAGCAAGAAAACTCAACAAATCATCAAAATAACAGGTGACAGTCGACTGTCGGAAACAATTCAAAAGGATAACGGTCGACTGCACAACTCCAAAAAATCCAATCTTTCAAATGTCGGTCGACCGCATATCTTAGTTCAAAATGGGACCGGTCGACCGTTAGCTGCTACTCGACTAGTTTCAAAATTGTGCACTTTTTCGACTAATACATGATTATAATTTTTAAAAGCTCAAACCTAAAATTCTAAAACCCTGAGGTGATCAAATGCAACTTGTCTAATATACTAGGGTTTATAAAACTAATCAAAATTTCATCAAATTCATAAAAGAGTAAATTTCATCAAAATACTTCAAAACAGTAAAATGTAATCATATATATATATATATATATATATATATATATATATATATATATATATATATATATATAAATATATGCATATGCTCTAGTTAGAACATCAAGAAATTACTAATTACGAGTAGTCTAGGGCTTCAATTCAATCTCAGTAGTAAAACAATCAAGATCCAACTGA
The DNA here is from genome assembly GCA_017893485.1 of Hemerocallis citrina. Lineage (NCBI taxonomy): Eukaryota > Viridiplantae > Streptophyta > Magnoliopsida > Asparagales > Asphodelaceae > Hemerocallis > Hemerocallis citrina. Next base: position 78,965,656 of record CM030364.1, read on the forward strand.
AAACTTTGCAAAATCACAAAAAAGAAAAGAAAAATTCAATTTTGGCCATACCCATCAGACCCGAAACTCAACATTCCCCCCTTTTACTTCAAAGTTGATATTTTTGATTCAATAACTCCTACAATCCGTTATACACATGCCCCACTGGTTTTAATAGCTACCCATGAATAATATGCAATTTTAACATGTAAATATCAAGTTTTGCACATCAAAATACCAAAACAGTGTATATGTACAGGCTTATCAGTAAAGTTTAGGTTTTATTTCACTTTTATTCATCCACAACATATAATCTCAAGGTAATTGTTCAAATAAGCAACAATATGACTGAAAACAACATACCCATGATTAATGTGCAATTATAACAACCATTCATCAAATTTCATTCATTTAAAAATACCCAACAGTGTGCATATATATATATATATATATATATATATATATATATATATATATATATATATATATATATATATATATATATTCAATCAGTAAATGTCCATCTTTTGTTCAAATTGAGCAATTTCATCATGTAGTCTTAATACAAACAATCAAAACAGCAAGAATATGAAAGAAAGCAACTTACATACGGTTTCTATTAAGTTCTTAACAATCTCAAATCATCTATATAGAATTTTAATTATCAATAGAAAAATTTTCATGAAAAGATTCGATCTTTATTCATCCATCCATCACAATTCATTATATCATCATACAATCCCCTAACATGCTCTCTAATAGACAAATTATCACATACAACATGCTTAGAACAATAAGAAAACAAACATAAGTCACTCATCTTTTTGAAGAATCAACCGAAATAAGAAAAGAATAAGAAAAGTCCTTCCTTTCACAAGAAATCCAAGAATCATCGCTTCGAAACTCCAAGAAAATAATAATAAAGAAAACCCTTTGTGTAGTGCAGCAAAGAAATGAATGCACACTATTTTAAATATGCCGGCTTTTAGGGTTTCTAGGGTTTTTGAATAGATTTGCAGAATATCCGTTTTGAATATATCTTTACATATATAAATCCTTATACTTGGAAATTAGATAAACCAATTAAATTCAGATAAAAAAAAAAGATAATTGGTCCAGATCTGGCCGGCACTGTTGGTAAACCCAGAAAAACAAATTTGTAATTTTGCTTCTAAATGGCAATTTTGCAAAAAGACCCTTCTTGAAGAAATTTGCGAAATATACCAAATCTATTAAAAAAAATTAAACTTTTTACCTCTGAGTTGGCTAGCCATCTTGCTCAGCCCAAAAATCTGAAAATCTGGAGTTTTTACTCCAAGTGGTAATTTTTCAGAAAAGTCTCACTTTTTGTAATATTTGCAAATAAGTCAAATAAATATCAGAAAAATCTAGAAAATTCACAAATAATACATATTAATAAATAATAGGTTTTCCCAAAATAGTTTCTAACTTTGAACTTCCTAAGAAAATATTTGCACGTGTTTCGCACGTGTAAAAAGAAAATTTACAGAGAATTTGAGAGCTTGGAGAGAGAAGGCAAAGGTGAGAAATGAGGAGAGGAGTGGGGAATATATATTGAACTTCGCAACTCCTTAAAATCCCCAAAAAACGTGACGTCAGCAACACACGTCTCACTCCCTTGTTGGCCCACTTGCGGCCCAAACTCTCAAGTCTCGAACGCTCGAAGCCCGCCGTGAACTTCGGACACACCCAGCGCCGAAGCAAGCGTCTGGCCACCGCATGGCCTCAAGGCTCGACACTTGGGATGCACCACGAGCGTCACCCTGATTTTCCAAAAATTTTCCTTAAAGCTCAAGGCTTTCTGGCTCGACGCTCAGCATGCACTACAAGCGTCACCCAAGCTTTTCCACAAAATTGCCTCACAGCTCACGGCTTTCTGGCTCGACGCTCAGCATGCACCGCGAGTGTCACCCTAGCTTTTCCACAAAATTACCTCAAAGCTCATGGTTTTCTGGCACGAAGCTCGGCATGCACCGCGAGCGTCACCCTAGATTTTCCACAAAATTGCCTCAAAGCTCAAGGCTTTCTGGCTCGACGCTCGGCATGCACCACGAGCGTCACCCTAGCTTTTCCACAAAATTGTCTCAAAGCTCAAGGCTTTCTGGCTCGACGCTCGGCATACTCCACGAGCGTCACCCTAGCTTTTCCACAAAACTGTCTCAAAGCTCAAGGTTTTCTGGCTCAACGCTCGGCATGTACCACGAGCGTCACCCTAGCATTTCCACAAAATTGCCTCAAAGCTCAAGGTTTTCTGGCTCGACGCTCGGCATGCACCGCGAGCATCACCCTAGCTTTCCCACAAAATTGCCTCAAAATTCAAGACTTTCTAGCTCGACGCACGGCATGCACCGCGAGCGGCACCCTAGCTTTTCCACAAAACTGCCTCAAAGCTCAACTGGCTCGACGCACGGCATGCACCGCGAGCGTCACCCTATCTTTTCCACAAAACTGCCTCAAAGCTCAAGGCTTTCTGGCTCGACGCTCTACATGCACCGCGAGCTTCACCCTAGCTTTTCCATAAAATTGCCTCACAGCTCAAGGCTTTCTAGCTCGACGCTCGGCATGCACTGCGTCACCCTAGCTTTTCCACAAAACTGCCTCAAAGCTCAAGGTTTTCTGGCTCGACGCTCAGCATGCACTGCGAGCATCACCCTAGCTTTTTCACAAAATTGCCTTACAGCTCAAGGCTTTCTGGCTTGACGCTCGGAATGCACTGCGAGCGTCACTCTAGCTTTTCCACAAAACTGCCTCAAAGCTTTAGGTTTTCTGGCTCGACACTCGGCATGCATCGCGAGCGTCACCCTAGATTTTCCAAAAAAATGCCTCAAAGCTCAAGATTTTCTGGCTCGACGCTCGGCATGAACCGCGAGTGTTACCCTAGCTTTTCCAAAAAATTGCCTCAAAGCTCAAGGATTTCTGGCCCAACGCTCGGCATGCACCGCGAGCGTCACCCTAGCTTTTCCACAAAATTTCTCAAAGCTTAAGGCTTTCTGGCTCGACGCTCGGCATGCACCTCGAGTGTCACCCTAGCTTTTTGACAAAATTACCTCAAATCTCAAGGCTTTTTGGCTTGATGCTCGGCATGCACTGCGAGCGTCACCCTAGCTTTTCCATATAACTACCTCAAAGCTCAAGGTTTTCTGGCTCGATGCTCGGCATGCACCGCGAGCATCACCCTAACTTTTCCACAAAATTGCCTTGAAGCTGAAGGTTTTCTGGATCGACGCTCGACATGCACCGCAAGCATCACCCTAGCTTTTCCACAAAATTACCTCAAAGCTCAAGGTTTTATGGCTCGACGCTCAGCATGCACTGCGAGCGCCACCTTAGCTTTTTCACAAAATTGCCTTAAAGATCAAGGCTTTCTGGCTCGGTGCTTGGCATGCACCGCGAGTGTTACCCTAGCCTTTTCACAAAACTGCCTCAAAGCTCAAGGTTTTCTGGCTCAACGCTCGGCATAGACTTCGAGTACCAATGTAGCTTCTCTCATAAATTGCCTCATTTGAGGTGCTCGGAGTTGACCCTCAGAGCTCGGAGCTCGGCATGGGACTTCGAGCACCAACGTAGCTTCCCTCATAAATTGCCTCATTTGAGGCACTTGGAGCCGACCCTCAGAGCTCGGAGCTCGGCATGGACTTCGAGCACCAACGTAGCTTCTCTCATAAATTGCCTCATTTAAGGTGCTTGGATCCGAACCTCGGAGCTCGTGGCTCGGCATGGACTTCGAGCACCAACGTAGCCTCTCTCATGAATTGCCTCACTCGAGGTGCTCGGTGTGGACTTCGAGCACCAACGTAGCTTCTCTCATAAATTTCCTCATTCGAGGCACGCAGAGCCGACCCTCAGAGCTCGAAGCTCGGCATGGACTTTGAGCACCAACGTAGCTTCTCTCATAAATTGCCTCATTCGAGGCGCTCGGAGCCGACCCTCAGAGCTCGGAGCTCGACATGGACTTTGAGCACCAACGTAGCCTCTCTCATGATTAGCCTCACTTGAGGCGCTCAGCGCCAACCCTCCTAGCTCGGAGCTCAGCATGGACTTTGAGTACCAACACAGCTTCCCTCATGAATTGCCTCACTCTAAGCGCTCAGCGCCGACCCTCTGAGCTCGGAGCTCGGCATGGACTTCGAGCCTCCGCACAGCTTCTCAGTAAATGCCTTGTTCGAGGAGCTTGGCATCAATTCTCAGAGCTCGAAACTCAGCACGGACCTTGAGCCCCCATACAGCTCCTCTCGGGTGCCTCGTTCAAATCGCTCGATGCCGACCATCCAGGCTCCACGCTCGGTGCCGACCCTCCAGGTTCGATGCTCGGCATCGATCCCTCGAGCCCGGCCCCCAGCATGGACTATATAGTGGTCAACTCGACGCTAACTCCAGTCACTCCTCGGGAACTCAACAACTAGTCTTCACCAAATATGTCACTCCGCACTTCCCACACAAACAAACTACTTCCCAACGGCTGGTTCACACAGATCTCCAGGAGTAGGGGACTTATGATGTGGTATAGATGACGTGGCCCAATCAGGGCCGTTAAATCTCCTCAGGTTTCACTCATCCAAACTCATCAAGTCAACAAAGACCAACGGGCTTTTGCTTTCTCAGGCCCACTGGAAAATGGGTCCGACTCGACCCATTACGATCCCAGATCCATTTACCCCTACCTATAAATATCAGACCCCCTCCACACTGCAGCATGTAATAAACTTTTCCCCATCTGAACCTTAGCTACTATTGTTATTCCAGTGACTGACTAGATCATCGGAGGGCCTGTTGTCGGGATCTCTCCCGAAGTTTCTAGGAATTGTGTAGGTATCAAGATTCGAGTCAAGCCACGAAGATCTGAGCCGAGCACCCAGCCTCTACCACTCTCCTACTACCCCCGAGTTGAACGTACAGCCCAAAGACCATACCAACGCCAGTGACGTCCCTTCCGCTTCATAAATTACAAGAACTCACACCTGTTGCCCCCATACCCAAAAACAAGCAGCATCACAAACATAGGATTATGTTTCATTAATTAGTGAATAACGAACCAACAACAAATTAAACCAACACAGAAAGAAAAACCAATGAAAAGAAAGAAACAAATGCAATGTTGTAAGTAAATTAGCAAAATTTTGTGTAATCAAATGCTGCACATACAAAATCTCAAATCAAGATCAGTGGTTAATAAAAACTTTGTCGATACACTAGAGAGGGTGATAGAATTATTGGATTTATTATTGATTATTGAATTAATGATTGAATTGAGTACAAAATGTCTTCTATATATAGGAGAGAAGGGAATACTAAACTGATACATAATCAATGTGGGACTAAACTAATCTCTCTCATAATATAATACCTAATATAATATCTAACACCCCCTCTCAAACTCAAGTTGGTTCAAGCAACATGAGTTTGGAATATTGACAATGTTGATGTGGCAGGGACGGCAAACAGTGATGTAGAAACGACGCATGAGTTTGAAATATTGACTTAGTTTGTGATAGGGACGGCAAACAGTGATGCAGGAACATCGCTCTAGTAGATGGTGCAGGGAAGGTGCTTGATGGCCCAGGGAAGGCCACTATTGGCGCATGTTGAGATCTCATCCCTGACTTGAGAATTATTGTATGTTATGGAAGAAAGTGGCGCACTATTGGCGCATATTGGAATCTCACCCTAGACTTGGGAATTATCTTATGTTGAGGAAGAAAGTGACACCACTGACTTGATAATTGTCCATGAACTGAGAACTATGATGATATTGATATCTCCCCCTCTCAAACTCAGTGTGAGTTTGCTGACAAACACTGTAGAAGCTGAAAGACCTGCAAAAAAATTTGTTTTTTTTTGTTTTTTTTTGTTTTGTTTTGTGGTTTTGTTTTTGTTTTTTTTAACTAAAAATGGGTTAGGGTTTCAGGTTGCGGGTTTTGGGTATTTGGATTTGGGTTGGGGTTTAGGCCGCTGTCGGGATGGTGATGAGGTGTTGGTTGCTTGGTCAGCGACTAAAGGGAGCTTCGGGTGGATGGGGTTCGGGTCTGTTGGTAGTCGAGATGAGGAGGTTCGACAGCCACGGTGGAGATGATGGTGGTTGTGGCTGCAGTCGATGGCGGCAGTCGATCGGGATGTAGTCAATCGGGATTATTTGAAGTCTGACTTGGAGTTGATGGTGTTGATAGTGGTACCGGGATGATGATGATGCCGGTTTTTGTTTCTGTGGTGTTGTAGTTCTGGGGAGTTGGGTTTTGGTTGATGAAGAATGCATAGATGTTAAAGATGAAGTTGGAGAAGGATGGAGGCTGTGGGGATTAGGGTTAGGAGATTAGGGAGATGATTAGGGTTTGATTAGGAGTAGGGAATTTGAGTTAGGGTTTTGGATCTTGTTGTTTGATGACGACTAGGGTTTTGGAGATTTGATCAGGAGGGAGATGTTGGGAGGTGGGGTGATTCCGATGAAGACGAGAATCACTCCACCTCGATAATGAGGATCAAATTAGTATAGGCCTTATAGGATTATAGGCTCTAATACCATGACAGAATTATTGGATTTATTATTGATTATTGAATTATTGATTGAATTGAGTACAATGTGTCTCCTATGTATAGGAGATAAGGGAATACTAAATTGATACATAATCAATGTAGGAGTTTTGGTCCATTGGTAGGGTCGTTAACATGGTATCAGAACAACCCAGGTTCGAATCTCACCGGCTGCGCAATTTAAATGCGGATTGAAAAAAAACCGCTGCGTACAGTCCAGATCTTGGCCCAGAAAGATGGCCCTCAACATGCGGGGGCGTGTTAGAATATGAATATTAAAACCCTCACCCTTACCACAACTTCGGAGTTTTGGTCCATCGGTTGGGTCATTAATAGAGGGTAGTTTCCAATCTGAAGTTTCAAACTACATTTGTTTCACTCTTCATTTTTAGTTTTTCTGCTTTCTATCTTGCGATTCTTTTGTTAATCAATTGTGGTATTTCCTGACTCTTCTTATCTCCATAACTGATAAATCTCCGTTTCGTCTGGTATCCAGTTGCCCTCGAAATTAAGACAACACGTCAGCTATGCCAAGCTCAACGATATGCCAAGATGTTGTATCCTCATGTTGTTCTCTAAAGAAAAACCATCACATAGTTAGAAAATTCTGCATATAAATTATAATATCTTGTTTCGGATGATTTATTTACTTGATCATCTTCGGCATCACTGGAGTTAATAACATCCATTGTAGTTTTGAAATGATAGGGAAGATAACTATATGCTCATATTCTATTTCATGATACAGAACCACGTCTTATTTTATTTTATTTTATTTTATTATTTTATTATTTTTAATTAAAGATGGAAAGTGAAAACCCATCCTTTTTCATTCATAAGCGCATAATGAAACAAAACCAGCATAGAAATTAAGGTAAAAAGAAGAGCACACTGCAGTGCCCTGAAAACCTATACTGGCGATTCGTGACACAAACCAGAATATTTTATTCAAACAGTCACAATACAGGAAAATACAGAAAAATTTAAAAAATTTATTCCACAATGTTTACAAGTTTCAAGTGTTACAATATACAATATTCCAGAAATTACAAATCAGAGTTTACAAAAGAATGTGAATAATGAACACTTGATACTATCACTCGGACACACCATCTGACTTGAGCTTTCCTGGACCCCACGGATCGGCATCTAGCACCTAAAAGAGTGGGTATGTCAGTACATATATTGACGCAATGTTGATAATAGTAGTGATCTCCAAACTGAAAAATCAAGATTTAATGCACGAGAAAAGGTGACTAAAAGATCGAAAAGTGTAATTGGGTGAAAGGTGTCTGTGTATAACATGACCTAGTAATCTAATGCACAGGTCAAGATGCACTTATTCTAATGCAAGCGAGACTTTGGAAACGCATGCATCCTATACTACATACGCCCCAAATCAAGTCATTGTCTCCAAGTTCAGGGTTTCAAACCCCCGCCATGCATCCTAATCTTGTACTCGTCCTGTTCCTGATAGATAGAACATGGTTGATGAGGTTGCAGATTAATCGGTCCAATCTGTTACTGCAGTGACTTAGTGGTGTCCCTGTTTGCCACTAGTGCCCGACGCCCAGACCTCACTCAAAAGTCGTGACGAACTAAAGATACACCGCAACATATCTATGGCACCGAAGATTCACGGGACCGCAGCCCCATGATCCGTTCGTGTCCACCAACATAGAACTTCACGGTAGTGTAGGGTCTACCTCCCTAACTCCGACAGGAATCCCCTCCCATTCTTACCACAGTTCTTCAGGAATCAACAGAGCGAGATACGCACCGCAGCACGTATCCCTAATGACAGGAGAGTACAACACCCAACTAATGCTTGCTAGAAACTAATATGATTCATAGGTATTTCTAGCAAATATTTGAGCCTACCCTAGGTGTGTTACAAGGGTATGGTTCCAACAAGACTTAATCACCTATTAGGTCAAATCCTAGTCCTATGGGGTTTGCTAAAATCTCTAGTTCTCATCTATCAACCCGAGGCTCTAGCGACGCGATCACCTTGCTCGGCACTTTCCCTATCTTGGATTTTGCCCACAACGTCGGCTGTGATCATTCTCCATGACTCCACCGGTGCATGAGAATTGACCATCCAATTTTAAGGCGGAAGTCTTAATCCTAGCCTAAGGGTCGATGGCTATAGGGTATAACCTCCTGGGCAATCCCAATGACTCAACAATGTTCAAGCCCCCACCCATGCCTTAACAACATAAATCATGAAAAATAAAAGCACTTAGAATATAGAAATACCACAAACTCTCAATTTAAGACTTAGAAGTTGAGAAAAATCACATACATGCCAAAAGTGACAACTTCCACTAAGAATGGATCTGTCCAGACCTTCAAAAATTCATATCTATCACTACACAACTTGGAATTACATGATTCTAGACTTTTTGGAAATCTAAGAGTCTCTAATCCAATCCTCTAGTTAATCATTTTCGCAGATTCAAAACACATCAATCCAGAAAAGCACAACTTCACAGACTATGCAATCTGAGCTGAAAGCCGAACACAGTCCAGTCAAAATTCAAAATCAATTCAACCATAAGTCCAATACTTATGAAATTTTAGATTCTTTAACTAGACATGTAAAAGTCAAACATACTCAAAAAATTACATTCAAATTCATAACATGCGGAGAGTTATAGCTTTTTAAACTCGGCAAAAAAATTCCTTCTGTTTTCCAGACAGGGGTCCACCTCTTTTTACAAACTATTTTTTAAACTCCATCAAAAGTTATCTAACAATTCTGAAATTTTAGAATCATGATATAGACTCATACCATATGCTACAGTAAAAATTTCATTACAAGATCATGCACCAAAAAAGTAGTTATGAATTAATGAACTATAATCCTAAAACAGGGCAGATTCAGCTTCCGATTCTGGACCAGTTGCAAACTTGTACTTTTATGAAGTATCAAACGAACTCAGAAAAATGCGAAATTTGAAACTATAGTTGTTGACACATTCAAGAGCATCTAGTAAAATTTGGGCTTAAAATAACCTACCAATTCTGAGGTATGATTTTTGGAAAAGCACGCAAGTTTTCATAAAACAGCAGTTCTCTACTTGCTCACTGCCCGAAGTTAAAGTAATTGTTTGAGCTACTATATGAACCCCAAATATTATGAAAAAAAATCAAGTGTGATATAGACTCATATTATAACATGCCCTAAAAATTTTGGTTCAAGAATCTAATCCATTTGGGAGTTAGAAAATCCTAACCTTACCACATCACATACAAGTTCTTTCATGGCTTCTAGGTACAAAAGTTGTACTCAATCATCAAACTCAAGAGGTGAAACTCAAAAAATACTTATGCATGTCAAAGCTACTATCTTTTACTTCTACTCACAAGAATCATACAAGAAAGAAAATAAAAGATGAGTTTTTGAGAACTCCCACCATTCCTAGAAGCAAAAGAGAATCCTAGCTTGAGATGCCTTCCTTCCTTCCTTCTCCAAGTTGCCTTACTTGATTTTCCTACAACCAAAGTGTAGATGCATGTTGGCTAAACCTACTACTTCTCTTTTCTTTTCTCTTCTAATTTTTTTTTGAAAACAACTTAGATGAAGAATGAAATGAGAAGATGAAGGAAATGGGGTTTTGTAAAATGGAGGGAAAGAGAGAGAGGGGGGTGGTCGGTTTTCAACAAGTGGAGGGTGGGGATCTGGTTGTGAAGTGAGTGGGAAATGAAAGGTGGAGATCTAGTCAACTTAGTCCTAAGGAAATTTCCTAGCAATTTCTTAACTATCTTTTCCACAAAATACTTGGCTCATCTGGAGCCCTTGGATCTCCTCAAGATCTCATCCAAGATCTCATCAATTCTCATTCATGAAGGGTTACTAACCCTAGGTCAACAAACCCTAACCCCTAAGCAAAAGCATGCATGTTTATTTTTTTATCCAACAATCATGCACTAATTCAATTCAAGTAACTACTTAGTTTATTGAACAATATATATATAAATAAATAATTTATTTTATTCTGGGGTATTACACACACAATTCCCATATATCAATTTTCCATCAGATAAACACACTTATGTCCGTAAATTCAGATACACAATTTTCATCAAACATCAAATGAACACATCTAGTCTGCAAATAAACAAAAGCATCCTATCCAAGGATCAAAGGATAAGTCCACGGCAACAACAATAGGAGCTTCTTATATCATTATATTTCATGCGACTAGGAACAGTATATCCGGTAATTTAATACATATCATGCATCTCATATCTTTCTGGGCTTCTGCTGCAGCAAGAGCTCCAAGAGAGAGGATTGCTAGAACCTTCCAAGTAGAGGAATATGATGATGAGGAAATTGAGATCGGCCCTATGATTGACTGAGGGTCGCATCTAGGGTTGTACTGTTTCACGGTTGTTGGAATTAGTAGTGGGAGGACTGCAGCGCAGGGCATTGTGGGAGGGCTGCTAATACCTTCCAAGAACTCCTAGGGTATTTGCGGGATGTATCTTCATTTGTACTTTGGATAAACCCCCACCTCCCAGGACCTGTTGGGGGGATATTAATTCTTGTCTGTACTTTTCTTTCCTTTATTTCTTTGTTTGTTCTTTCCATCCATGTTCCGGGGAGGCCATATGTTTTATTTTATGTTTGCACTGTAGGACCCTGTATTCTGCTCAATATTCTGAGTTTGTTTTATTAATTTCTTATTAATAAAACAGAGTGGCTATGTTTCGCATTTTCCTTCAAAAAAAATAAAATAACAATAGGAGCTTCAACGCTCGATGATCAATAGGCAATTCACCAAAAGACACTTCATTTATCTGAAGGTTATATTAGGCAAGAAGCAAACATAGCAACAACAAAAAATTGTGTAAACTTGTGGATAATGATTATTTTGATTTACCTCTAAACCAAAGTCCCCAATTGCTATGTTAAACTTGATGTAGAATCTGATACAACTCGTTGTGCTAATAGCGGAATACACACACCACAAGCAACATAAACTTTCAAGAACTAGATGCACCAAGAACAAGTCACTACAATAATCGCAAGATCTCACAAGAACACAATAATATGCATAAATGACCAATAGTTCTTATTCCCCAAGAAATACAATGATTACAAAGAGATTACAACTCTCAATCTCTCTCTCACCTTTGAAACACTCAGTACTCACCCCTTTTGAAGTTGAACAATGATAACGGCTCACCACTTCTCTCTATTCTGATTAGATTTATATCAAATGGATACAAACCCTAGAGTCTATATCCACTTATATTGTCCTCAAGTAAACCCTAAAATATAAATACAAATACAACTTATTGGACCAAAAACTCGAAAGCCCAAATAATACATAGCGCCGCTTGCGGTCGACCGCACCAAGTTGCGGTCGACTGCACCGGGTCTCGCTAGCACTCGAAGCCTGACCGGTCGACTACATGGTTGAATGTACCGTTCTCTGTTGAACCCTATACTCTCGAAGAATGCCAGCAACTGGGTCGGTCAACTGCACATCTGGTCGGTTGACCGCAACCCCTCCAACTGCACTTCTTCTAGTTGTTGTTGTCTTCTCTTGCTGTCTTCGTCTTCTCCTCTTCTTCTCCAACTTCAAGAACTCCTGTGCCTACGTGTATTTGAGGCCACAATCCTAACAATCCCCACTTGGACCAAATACACCATGCCTCAAAGTTTTTGTAAGCTTACCTCGCATTATCTATGTCAGTCTCCTACTCTCATGAAAGGCCCAAGTACTCTTCACTCTCATGAAGAGCACCTCCGCCACTCCACCATGTGGAGTGCACCAACCACCCCTCTTTACCTCATGAAGGTTTATCTCATAGGGCATGAATAACGGAGAAACAACCTCCCGTGTTGGATTATGTGTTACAAGACTCTAACACCGGACATAGTTTAAAGCCTCTCAATGCACCCTCTACACTAGAATTCTTCGTGGATGAAACATCCACAAAATACGCAGACTGCTCAACCCTTATAGCCTCATTTCAGTTACCATCACTGACATCACCCCGCATATCGATAATAGTGCTCTCTACCTCACAAGAGCGACTTGAAGTTTCCACTGCCATATCACAAAGCACCCTCACCGCAACAATGTCTTGCTATCTATGATCTCTCTCATGGCTAGTAGCTCCCAGTAAATTTGTAACTCCTTTAAATTTTCACTACTGAAAGAACTCAGTTGCACTCCACATAACCTACTACTCGATTTTGGCTGAGCGTCAACTATAGAAAAAATGCTCCTCACGTCTCTAAGAAAATATAGCGTTCCCTCACGCTTTTCTCTTGCTATCACCCTTGAACCTGCAGCTATACACCACTACCTACTACCAACTGTAGTAGACATGTCCTCTTTGTCTAGCCTTTCTACCGAGATAAGATTTTCCTTCAAGTCTGGAACATGCATTGTCTCCCACAAGACAATACTCTGATCATCATTGGCTTTCTTGCAAACAGTACCAACCCCTCGTACATGACACCTTTGACCGTTCCCCATGATCACATCTCCAAAAGAACCCTCCTTGTAGTCATCAAATACCTCTTTCCTCGGAGTGCAATGAAAAGAAACTCCCGAATCAATACATCAATCTCGTGTGCCCAATTCCTCCTTAGCTGATCGGCATAACTCTTCAATAGACACCACATTGGCTTCCTTTGGTTTGACTTCTTTCGATTTTTTTAGCTTCTTCTTCTTATAAGCCTTACAACTGAGCATCATGTGACCCCTCTTGTGACAATACCAACTCTCAGGGACATGTCCATCATCGTTGTCATCAGACCCACTCTCAAATAAACTACTCTGATCATTTCTTCTCCGACTGCTTTTAGATCTCTCACGTTTCTTCTCAACTAACATTGTGAAACCCTTAGAAGATGATGATGAAAATCCTCTATTTCTAACTCTTCTCACATCTTCATTCAGAATGCTACTCACCACATCCTGTAGAGTCGTTGAATCTGTTATAGTCCATGTTCTGTTCCACTTGTTAGGTTTTGCAGGCAATCACAGGTTAAATACACAGTGAAAAAATTACAAAATTATCAAAACCTAGCCATGGATCCATGCGAAAACCATATATCATGTTTAAGAGTTATAAGTTAAAGATGGATCTGCTGTCTACACAGTATGCCGATCACAACACTGCAATATTGTGGTTCGCAATGGTATCCACATGAACGTACGAAAAATGGCTCTCCCTCAGACCATGGTGCTAGTTGCTAGAAGGGGATATTCCTCCTCATGATCTCTCTCTTACTTTCTGTGATGGTTAGGATTTTTCACGTTTGTCTTTTTCACAGATACATATCATATATATAGGTGCAGAAAACTAACCCTAAGAGAGTAATAAGGTTGTTGGGCTCACAATCTGAATTGGGTCAGATTCGTGAGTGGACCTTTGAACTTTAGTTGACCCATTTAATCTAATTAAATGTCCAACCAATGTCTGGAGTCCAAGTCTTACTTGGATCCCTAATTAAATTCATCTTATGAATTTAAATCCCAATTTCGATCCATTCTAAGTGTGTGACCAGGTAGGTTCCCATTACGTTGAGTGATATTACAAACAGTGAGTGGTATCTAGCAATACATCACTGCTACTTAAGTAACAGAAATGTCAGTGATTTGACATAACCTATCCGTCACCAATGCTACTAAGTAGTCTAGTCCCTTTGTCCAGATATCTTAATTAACCACAAGACATAGAGCGTGTCACCCTTGTATAGTTCAATCTTTGGTTTCTTGATGTCCGAGTAGACTTACTAAAACAAATGAGATCAATATCTAATATTGACTTATTTGAGTACAACCATGCATTTTGCAGTCTCACTCAATCAAGGGGCCGGTAGATATCGCTCATGTTATGTAAGAGGGACAAATCTTATCTAAGTCACTCACATCCCTTCACATGATTTGTAGTATATCCAATAGTCAACTTTATAATCACCTTATTACAGGCAACGTTTGACGAAATTAAAACATATAAATTCTCATCTAGAGAACCGTAGTGATTTCAAGTCAAAGGACTACGTACACCATGGTCACTGTGAGAACCGCTTATGATACTCACATAACGATCCATGCAGCGTTCTTATGGTGGGTCAGTCCAGTACATTATTACTCTAATATGTATCCATGTGAAGACTTGATATCTCGTATCCATGATCCATAAGAATGGTCATCAGTCCACGCACACACTAGTCTCTAAGTATTATCGTTGTCCTAATTCACAATAATACTTGACAAGGGACAATTAAGAACAGTGTTCCGATTTCAGCCAATAGGATCTCACAATCAAGTTGTGCACTTGATATCACATGGCATTGAACTTACTATTCCAAGGTCAACATTATGCTCATTTAATTCACAATAAATAACATAATAAAATAAATGCCTAAATATGAAACAAATGCCATGATACAATGTAAACTAGTAATGTCAATACACAACTGGCTTGTAAGGCATACACCAACACCACCGTACCATAACTATCGGTCAAAGTAGATAGAAGTAACAATGACTGTCCCCTCTCTGAAAACTTCAATCCTGTAGCTTCCATTTGGTTGTACACCATGCAGTATGTAACACCCCGAATTCTAAATAAGTCTGAATTTGAAGTTCCACAGGATCTTTACACTTTACATCATACAATTTTACAAGGAATTTAAAACTTTATTTACAGCAGAGTCTTTTACATCAACACTCAGCGGAATAAATAAAATACAACAATGATAAATGTACAATTGTAACAACTTTAGCATTTAAGTAATCATCAACACTAAATTCATCTTTATATCTTCTTGTAAATTCCAAGTCCTGCATATAAAATTGTGAGCACGTTAGTTGCTTACAACCTACGAAATATTATACACGGCCATCCTCGCTATGCCGAAAGTATAACGATTCTTTAATATTTTAGCAAACACAAACTTGAGCACAAACAAAACTAAAGAGGGACTATCCTATTGATGTCGTGGGCGCTGTGCACTTAATCCTTAATGCAGTTATTTATATTTAATGACACTAATGCACACTTGTTCGGATTCTATGCATCTCATACTACATAGGTTCGAGGGCAAGCCCTTAATCGTACTTCATCTTGTAGGGTTGGATCCCTCGCTATGAGTTTAAATACTACGGTAAGTATCTTAGATATTCTATGAGTTACGAGCCCATATCCAGACAGCCCGGAAGGGAATCCCACGTCATGACATGACGCATCATGTAGACAGCCTATGGACAATTCGCCTCCGTCATGGGACAATGGCACTACGTAGTCACCAAGCACCCCACAAGTGTCGCCACGATCCCGATAATTCCGAAGATAGATTCACATCATGACATGACGCATCATGTAGACAGCCTGTGAAAATTCTCACACTGTGAATCCGAGGCCCTCATACTTGTGATTTTCTCTTACTTTCATCACATCTCCACTATAGTTCTTGTCCTTACATTTTTAGTTTGTTTTAGAAGAAAATCATCACAACCTAGAGCTAGCTTACCATACCAGAGTTTAAACCAAACAAAAGAGACAGTCAGGCCACACTGGCAACTTCTCAAGAGATGCTCAACCCACACTGGTTAGCTCTCAATTTTATATTAATAACAACTGCCGGTTTCTAAGGGTCTCGCCTAGCATCTAGATTCCAACAACTATCTCGTTCTAGAGATCAACAATATGTTATATTCAATCTCAAAATAATATTTCAATTTCTTTATTCACAAACTCTCTCTCAAAGAGAAACTTTTCTTTTATAATATCATAACATGAATTAATTCAATTCAGCTTCTTTTATCAATTTAATCACTTATAGCATTGTGTGTAACATCTTGAATTTTCAAATAATTAAATACAAAATTTTTATTTGTTTTCACGTGTTTCGCATGCGCAAATTAATGTAAGTATTTGTCTTTAAAATTATTCTTATGTCATGAACAAATATTTTCTTCTTTTTTAAAGCCTATTATTAATTCCTAGGCCTAATAATTTAATTCTAGCCCATCTAAAATTAATTAATTAATTAATTAAAGAGCCCATGGATTTTAGCCCACCTAATTAGCCCACTAGTTAATTCTAATATTAATTAAGACAACTTGAAGGGTAGACTTGATCAAGTAACAAATTAATTAAACAATTAAATGAACAAACAACTAGTGTGCATGTGATGACACGTGCATTGCACATGCACGTGCAATGGAACAAGGGTGTTGGCCGGCCATTAGCTTGAGTGGAAGAAATGGAGAGAGTGGAGAGTTGGTTACTTGGTGATGGGTAGTTCTTCTAACTCCCAAATATATCCTAGCCCTTCATCTATACTCATCTCAATCCTTCATTCACTCTTGAAATGTGTATAAATAACCCTCCCTTGCCCTTCTTCATCACTTGCAATAGAAATTTTCAAGAGAAATAGAAAGAAAAAGGCATTTGTGAGGAAAAGAAATTTGAGTGAGAAAAGAAATTTGTGTGAGAAAAAGAAAGAGAGTGTGTGTTCCCTTCCATTGGAGGCTGACCAAAGCAAGAAGATGAAGAGAAGGCTCGAGTTCACGCTAAGCTAGGAGGAGGAGCTCAATTTTTGCACAAGCTAGGAGGAGACGGGGAGATGATCGTGCTTTCAAGGAGTTCTTTATGAGTTTTTCTATGTTTCTTCAATAAGGTGGGTGATTTCTCTACTTCTAATATAGTTACCATGCTAGGAATTTAATTTATGAATATGTTAGGGACAAATAGAAAAGTTTGAGATATACTTGCTTGAAAAGACTAGTAAGAAAAAGGGAAAACTCTTGTTTGGCTATATGAGAAAATTAGTAAAATGAATTGAAATTCATTAATTAAGATTTGTCTTGATGCTTTATTAATATATTTCCATGCTCTAATACATATAAATTGATGAATCATGCTTGTATGAAAATTGTGCTTATGAGTGGATTGTAGAGTGCAAAATAACACCCAAATTATATGAAGTTTTGCCAGCTCTCAGCTTACAAGTTTTTTCTGGTTCTTCTCCTACCAACTCTCCTACCAACTCTCTTCAAAAAAAAACCCTAGATCTAAACTCCTAGGGGCGGCGGCGGCTAGCCCTCAGCACCCCCCCCCCCCCCCCCCCCGCACCACGTCGCCCCACCTTACCTCTCCTCCCCTCCGCTGCGACTCCTTCGCGTTTGAAGACGAAAGGCCATGGAACTCCTCCCGCTCTTGACGAAGTGGCGGGCGTTCAATCGATCGCGCCTCCACAGACGAACTCCACAGTGCTCCTCCCCTGACGTAGTCACCGATGCCAAAGCCCTTGCACCTCCCCTGATCGCCGTGGTCAAGATCGCCGTGGTCGAAATTAGAGTGGTTGTGAAAGGATTGGAGCTGGGATGGCCCAGATCGGCTTGGTCCTAGCTATTGGAGGTGCCCCCCCCCCACCCCGCCCCGATGACGACGACTGATAAGGTTGGTGGTTCGGTGGGCCCTGGCCGCTCTTACCTGTTGGTTCTTGATTTTGATGATCACAACACAGTGCATCATGTGTCTATATTATACAGCTGACATTGCAGTGCAGAGACTAAAGACAATTCTAGCTGAACAAACAGTCAAGCTCAAACAGATACAGATGAAGAAGACAAGGATCTTATTTCAACTCAAGACTCAAGACTCAAGACTTCAAGCTCAAATGTTGTATAAATATTGTATTTTTTCTCTTGTTGAGTCTTAGTACGATGTAAAGCCTTGTCAACACACACACACACACATTCTCAAAATTTCATCATGTGTGTCTCTTAAAACCCCCAAAAATAAGTCAAAACAGTTTGAAAAATTTTAACATTTAAGTACCAGTCGACTTAAGCTCTTGCCAGTCGACTGCCTAGTACAAAACTGTTTAAAATTATTCAAACTCTGACCAGTCGACTCATATGGCAACCCAGTCGACTGTTCAAGAGTTTTTGACCGTTTTCTGATTTTCAAAAACGAACTTTTTCAAATTCAAACGGTCTGATCCGTTGGTTGACAGTTATGTAACTGCTTTCCAACGTTCAGAAGATCAAAACTCTTTATATAGAGTTTCTTCTCAAACAGAATTTTTTACTTGATCTCTTACAAAAACACCCGAGCACTCTTGAGAAAAATTTAAGTGATTTTTAGTAAAGAACAAAGCTTTCAAGTTCTCATACTTTGGTTCTCTACACTCAGTCCAGTATAGCATTGAATTCGCTTTGGACTGAGTATAGAAGTCAACCAACGTTTTAGCCACGTGCATCAACACATACAACAACAAGGCTATAGGTTGATTGTAAAATTCCTCTTGTACTCTTGCTCTCGGTTGGAGAGTGTTTTTTGACTCTTGGTTGTAGAGTCGGTGTCTTTTCACTCTTGGTTGAAGAGTGGGTCTGCTTTCTCTGGTTGAGAGAAAGGACTACGGGTTAAACAAGGTTGTTGTCGTAACGCCGTAGGGTATTCTTGTAATTTTTCAAGAATAGTGGAAATCTCAAGTGGGTTGCTTGGGGACTGGATGTAGGTCGGGAGGACCGAACCAGGATATATCTTGTATACTCTGTGATTGGTTATCTTGTGATTGCATTTACTTTTGGTCTATTAAACTCTGCAAAACTTGTCTGGCCAGTCGACTCAGCTTCGTATCAGTCGACTGATCAGTCTCTTATTAGTTATTCTCTTTGTCTCATCAGTCGCCTGCATTATCTATCAGTCGACTGTTTCGAGAGGTTAAATTTATTTTATTTTGGCTATATTAGTCGACTAGTTCCCCACTAAGTCGACTGTGCCGAGAGAAATTTCTTATTCCGCAATTTATTATTATAAACACTATTCACCCCCCCCCCCCCCCCTCTAGTGTTTGTTGCTTAGCCTACAGGATCCAACACTTGGTATCAGAGCAAGGTTACAGGCAATGGCAACTACTTCAAATACAAATCAATACCATGAAGGCCAATCTACACAACGGCCACCACTATTTGATGGAACGAACTACAACTATTGGAAGTGCCGAATGCGAATCTATCTCCAATCAATCAACTACGAGATATGGCAAATGACAGAGACGGAATACACTGCCCCTACCATTCCATATGCACAATGGAATGATGATCAAAAGAGTCAAACTATGAACAATGCCAAAGCAATGAATGCTTTATTTTGTGCACTGACGAAGGAAGAATTCAACCGTGTATCCAATGCTACAACTGCACATCAAATTTGGCATACACTCGAGGTAACACATGAAGGAACAAATAAAGTAAAAGAGTCTAAAATTTCTGTTCTTGTGCACAGGTTTGAAATGTTCAGAATGAAGGACAATGAGACTGTGTCTGAGATGATCACAAGATTCACAGACATCACAAACTCTCTTGTGGCGCTTGGAAAGACTTATACCCAAGCAGAGATGGTCAGAAAAGTACTACGAGCACTCACTCCAGAATGGGAGAAGAAAACCACAGCAATAGAAGAGGCAAATGACTTGTCAACACTTACTCTCGAGAATCTTGTTGGTAATCTCATGGCATATGAGGTTCAACTTGAAGATCGAAAGAAAGATACTGAATCACACCAAGCAAAGAAGAAATCATTGGCTTTTAAAGCCATGACTGATTCAGAAGATGAGGAAGAAGATGAAGAAGAAATAGCAATGTTCACTCGGAGATTCAAGAAGTTCTTAAAGAAGGGTAAGTTTCACTCTAAAATAAAAGATTCTAATGACCCTCCTACATATTTCAGGTGCAATAAAATAGGTCACATGAAGAAAGATTGTCCCTTGGAAAATGCAAAGAACAAGGGAAAAACATCTAACTTCAAAAAGGACAAATATCCAAAGAACAAATTTGCCAAGAACAAAAAGGCGTATCAAGCCACATGGGATGATAGTGATTCATCTTCCGAAGAAGAAACGGATGAAAATAACGAAGTGGCAAATGTATGCTTTATGGCTGCACAACAAGAGCATGTAAGTAATGATTATGATTCCGAAGATCTTCTTGATGCATTTAATGAAATATTTCAGGAGTTAAAGAAAGAAAAGATTAGAGTTAAGAATCTTGAGAAAGTGAATCAAACACTTAATCAAGAAAATCTTAACCTTGATAAGGAAGTAAAATCCTTGAATTCTCGCCTTGCAAGTCTAGATACTGATCTTGAAACTCTCAAAAAGAATTATGAAGAGATTTCAAAGAATGTATCTAAGTTTAACAAAGGTAAAGAGAATTTAAATGATATGCTTCATCATCAAGTTACGTCTAGTCAAAAATTTGGACTTGGTTTTAAGAAATCTTCTGTAAAAGAATCTTATGCTTTAAACACTAGTAAGAATAAGTCAGCATCTATTTCTAGTATTACACACAACTTATATGATTTCTTTGCAAAACCAAAGGTTGTTAAATTCAGTGATAAAAGTGATACTAACGTTCGGTTAAGTCGACTGAACCTTACCACCAGTCGCCTGTCCAGAGAAAGTGGATCTTATTCCACGAGATCAAAACCTCTTATAAGTCGACCTAGTGGATCTACCAGTCAACTGATATACACTAACAGTCGACTGAGAAACACTGGTAAGTCGACTGGACAGAACAAACTAGTATGGGTTCCAGTCAATCTTAATCAAAATGATAGAATTGCTTATATCAATTCTTATATACTGAATGTATGTACTTCTACCAATTATATTACTGCCTATGGAGGAAGATCAAACTCTTCATGGGTTTGGTTTCCCCCAAACTAATGTATTTTGGACCCAATAAAAAGGGTACCATATTTACCTCAAATGTTTTATAGGTACCCAAGAAAGAACGCTGGATATTAGACAGCGGATGTTCAAAATACATGACAGGGCATGCCAACTTACTATCCACCATTCAAAATATAGATGGAGGAACCGTCACCTTTGGAGACAACAACAAAGGCAAAGTCATCGGTATTGGCATGGTCGGTAGAATATCTAACCCTATTATAGAAAATGTGCTTTTAGTTAATGGTTTAAAGCATAATCTCTTAAGTATTAGTCAATTGTGTGATAAAGGTTATAAAATAGTTTCTGAAAAAGATGCATGCTTAATTTATGATTCTACTATGGAAAATGTTGTTTTTCAAGGTTTTCGCAAAAACAATATTTATGAATTATGTTTGAATGCAATTGATTTTTCAAATGATTTTTGTTTGATAGCCTCTAACAATGAATCTTGGTTATGGCATAGAAGATTTGGACATGTGAACATGAAAAATCTCTCAAAATTATCTAAATATAACCTAGTTAAAGGACTGCCAAAATTATCCTTTAAAAAGGATAAGTTATGTGATGCATGTCAACTAGGAAAACAAATCAAATCCACTTTTAAAACAAAAGATGTAATCTCTACAAGTAGGCCACTTGAATTAATTCATATGGATTTATTTGGTCCTACTAGAGTTGCTTCTTTAAATAAAAGTAGATATGTGTTTGTTTTAGTAGATGATTTTTCAAGATTCACTTGGACATTCTTTTTAAAACATAAAAATGATGCTTTTGAAGAATTTGCACAATTTTGTAAACGTGTTCAAAATCAAAAATCTCTAACCATAGTCACTATTAGAAGTGATCATGGTGGAGAATTTGAAAATGAAACATTTACAGAATATTGCAACAAGAATGGTATAACACATTCATTTGCATTTCCTAGAGCTTCACCACAAAATGGTGTGGTTGAAAGAAAGAATAGGACTTTGCAAGAATGCGCACGTACTATGCTTGTTGAAAGCAATCTACCAAAGCATTTTTGGGCTGAAGCTGTTGCTACAGCTTGTTATGTTTTGAATAGAATTCTTCTAAGACCAAAACTAAAGAAGACTTGTTACGAATTATTCTTTAATAAAATTCCTAAAGTTTCTTACTTTAAAACATTTGGTTGTAAGTGTTTTATTCTAAACACAAAAGATAATTTAGACAAATTTGATCCTAGATCTAATGAGGGTATCTTTTTAGGATATTCAAATAGGAGTAAAGTATATAGAATTTACAATAAGTCTACTATGACTATTGAAGAATCAATGCATGTTACATTCGATGAATCATTACCTTCATCAACATTAAATAAGGATGATGAAACTGATTTATCACCTTTAGATAATGTGATTACATCCTTAGAGCAAACTAATCTATCTGATAAGTCGACTGATAAAGTCTCCAAGTCGACTGACTTAAACCAGTCGACTGAAGAACAAGTTAAGTCGACTGATCCGATTGAGATATCTTCAACTTTACCAAAGTCGTTTGTTGAAGTTAAAGATCATCCTCATGACTTAATAATTGGTGACATCTCCCATGGTATTCAGACACGTTCACATGTTAATATGATCTCTCATACAGCATTCTTGTCGGATTTTGAACCGAAAAATATACAAGAAGCTTGTGAGAATGAATATTGGATGAATGCCATACAAGATGAACTAAACCAATTTATAAGGAATGATGTATGGGATTTAGTTCCTAGACCTCCTGATCAGACTATTATTGGTACCAAATGGGTATTCAAGAATAAGTTAGATGAATCAGGACAGGTTGTAAGGAACAAGGCTAGATTAGTTGCCCAAGGATATAATCAAGAAGAAGGTATAGATTTTGATGAAACATATGCTCCTGTTGCTAGACTAGAATCTATTCGTATTCTATTATCTTTTGCTTGTTTTACGAATTTTATACTTTATCAAATGGATGTGAAAAGTGCCTTTCTTAATGGGTTCATCAAGGAAAATGTTTATGTTAAACAACCACCAGGTTTTGAACATGAACAATTTCCAGATCATGTTTATAAATTGAAAAAGGCTTTATACGGTCTTAAACAAGCACCTCGTGCTTGGTATGATCGTCTGAAAACTTTTCTTTTAGAAACAGGATTTGAAATAGGTAAAGTAGACACTACTTTGTTTATCAAAAGAGTTAAGAATGATATTTTAATCATACAAATATATGTTGATGATATAATTTTTGGTTCTACTAATAATAATCTATGTCAAGAATTTGCTAATACCATGAAAAATGAATTTGAGATGAGTCACATGGGTGAACTCAATTATTTCCTTGGATTGCAAATTAAACAATCTTCAAATGGCGTATTTATTAATCAAGGCAAATATGCAAAGGAATTACTCAAACGTTTTCACATGGATAGTTCTAGTAGTAAATCCACTCCTATGGCTACTACTACTACTCTTGACAAAGATTTATTAGGTAAGAGTGTAGATCAAAAACTCTATCGAGGTATGATTGGTTCACTCTTATATATTACTGCAAGTAGACCAGATATTATGTTCAGCGTATGTTTATGTGCTAGATATCAATCTAGTCCTAAAGAATCTCATTTAAAAGCAGTGAAACGAATTTTAAGATATATTAAAGGCACATCTGAATATGGTTTATTTTATCCACGCACCGATAACTTTCAACTTTTGTCTTATAGCGATGCCGATTTTGCTGGAAGCAAAACTGATCGCAAGAGTACTAGTGGTACATGTCATTTTTTGGGACATTTCCTAGTATCTTGGTGCAGTAAAAAGCAAAATTCCGTATCCCTATCAACCACAGAAGCTGAATATATCGCTGCAAGTTTGGCATGTGCACAAATTTTATGGATGAAACAAACTTTGTTAGATTATGGTATTTCATTTGAGAAACCCTCAATTATGTGTGATAATACCAGTGCAATTAATCTATCTAAAAATCCGATTCAACATTCACGTACGAAACATATTGATATTCGACATCATTTTCTACGTGATCATGTTTTAAAAGGAGATATTTCTTTAGAATTTATCTCTACTGATAAACAAGTAGCAGATATATTTACCAAACCCCTTAAAGAAGATACTTTCATTAAGTTAAGAAGAGAACTTGGAATTTGTGATTTTATTGATATTTGTTGAACTTGGTTTTCTGTTAAGTCGACTATCTTTGTGTATCAGTCGACTGACCTTCATTTTCAAACATATCTTTTTATCCAACCAGTCGCCTGGTTCATAGACCAGTCGACTGATTAATAGATATATTTGTTTTGTGCTCCTCTCGACTCAGTCGACTGATCATCACTAACAGTCGACTGTCGCGAGATAAACTGTCTTCAGCGAGTCTTCATCAAAACTTTTGAGATAAAAACTCTTTGATTTCTCACCCGTGACTTAGGATCTCAGCCGTAGATATCTTTACATCTCATCTGAGCCGTCTATTCTCAGTTAAAACTACATTTTAACAGCCACTCTCTTTCACTTTTACCCCCAATTTGGAAACCCTAAGGCAAGAAGAAGAAGAAGAAGCTCTAATCCGCCAAGTCGACTGCTGTTTTGTCTCTATCTCTCTTCAATTTTTGGTAACTGTTCCTCTTCTTGTTTCCTTTTTCAAAACCCTAATGGCTCCAAAACGATCGAAAAGATCTCATGAGGGTTCTTCCTCTACACAGGAGTACACTCAATATCTTTTGGGCCCCGATCTTCTTGATCGATGGTACTTATTTTGCACTATTCAAATCTTTCCCGGAAGATTTGTCAATTTCAATGATTTAGATCGTTTTAACCTCATTCCCCTTTTCCAAAATTGTAGTCTTTATGACTTTTTATCATTATCTAACCAACCCAATTACTATCCCCAACTCATATATTTGTTTTACACAAATATGAAAATTGTGCAAAGACCTAGTGGGGAAGTCTTAATCCGGTCATCGGTGAAAAATATTAGAATGCAACTCACACCGACTAGGATTAATGAAATTTTGGGTATTGATGATGTCGGATCACCTCTTGATGACATTGTGTTAGATAATCCCTCGATTTTATCTAGAATTCTTTTACCACATTCTAGACTACCAATGACAAGCAAAAATCTACAACCAATTGCTAAGCTTGTTGGTAGAATATTAGCTTATAACATCCTTCCTAAAAAGGGAAGTTATGACCAATATTCTATTGAATTACAAAAAGCGATATACGCAATTTTTGGTAGAATCGCTGTTAATTGGGGTCATGTCATCTTTTCCAAACTCAATCAAGATCATACACATTTTTTACCCTTTGGTGGTCTTCTCACTAGAATCTTTATTGCTTATAAAGTTGATCTTGAGTCTGAGACACATGTTATCTCTAGATATGAGTGTTTCGATCGTGCTAGTTTGGCACGAATGAAACTTCTTGATACCCCTCCTCAATCACCCCCTAGATCTCCTCCTATGTCCCAAGCTCCTTTAGGTTCAACTTCTAGACCTAGAGCTCCTCCAACTTCTACTTCTGATGATCCACCTCTCCCTCAAGCCAATTATGATGATCCAAGAACCATGGATGACTGTGTGTCTTATCTCATTAATCATTCAGTCCAAGTCGATCGATATCTTTCCTCTCTTGGTTCCCAAATAAACCAAGTTGGTTCTGAGGTAGCCCATCTTACTCACCTCTTCACTAATCAATTTCCTACTCCTTCTCAAGATGAAGATGAAGATTCTGAAGAAAATGATGATTGAAGATCTTTTTTACTTTTTATGTATTTGTTTTTTCTTTTCAATGTATTATCTTTCTGGTCAGTCGACTTGGCCAAGAATATAGTCGACTGATGCTACTGTAGCTATGAAAAATATAATGTATGCAGGTTTTGCTCAGTCGCCTGATCTATTCTCCAGTCGACTGATACAGTCTGTATATCAGTTGTATGTATGCATATTGTGTATTTAACAGGGGGAGCTTTTTAAATCTATGCTTGTATGTCTATTTATAAATAGTTATCAGCTATTGTGTTGTCATCATCAAAAAGGGGGAGAATGTTGGTTCTTGATTTTGATGATCACAACACAGTGCATCATGTGTCTATATTATACAGCTGACATTGCAGTGCAGAGACTAAAGACAATTCTAGCTGAACAAACAGTCAAGCTCAAACAGATACAGATGAAGAAGACAAGGATCTTATTTCAACTCAAGACTCAAGACTCAAGACTTCAAGCTCAAATGTTGTATAAATATTGTATTTTTTCTCTTGTTGAGTCTTAGTACGATGTAAAGCCTTGTCAACACACACACACACACATTCTCAAAATTTCATCATGTGTGTCTCTTAAAACCCCCAAAAATAAGCCAAAACAGTTTGAAAAATTTTAACATTTAAGTACCAGTCGACTTAAGCTCTTGCCAGTCGACTGCCTAGTACAAAACTGTTTAAAATTATTCAAACTCTGATCAGTCGACTCATATGGCAACCCAGTCGACTGTTCAAGAGTTTTTGACCGTTTTCTGATTTTCAAAAACGAACTTTTTCAAATTCAAACGGTCTGATCCGTTGGTTGACAGTTATGTAACTGCTTTCCAACGTTCAGAAGATCAAAACTCTTTATATAGAGTTTCTTCTCAAACAGAATTTTTTACTTGATCTCTTACAAAAACACCCGAGCACTCTTGAGAAAAATTTAAGTGATTTTTAGTAAAGAACAAAGCTTTCAAGTTCTCATACTTTGGTTCTCTACACTCAGTCCAGTATAGCATTGAATTCGCTTTGGACTGAGTATAGAAGTCAACCTACGTTTTAGCCACGTGCATCAACACATACAACAACAAGGCTATAGGTTGATTGTAAAATTCCTCTTGTACTCTTGCTCTCGG
The DNA here is from genome assembly GCA_017893485.1 of Hemerocallis citrina. Lineage (NCBI taxonomy): Eukaryota > Viridiplantae > Streptophyta > Magnoliopsida > Asparagales > Asphodelaceae > Hemerocallis > Hemerocallis citrina. The sequence goes on from CM030364.1 coordinate 78,992,779, forward strand.
TTGGAGAGTATTTTTTGACTCTTGGTTGTAGAGTCGGTGTCTTTTCACTCTTGGTTGAAGAGTGGGTCTGCTTTCTCTGGTTGAGAGAAAGGACTACGGGTTAAACAAGGTTGTTGTCGTAACGCCGTAGGGTATTCTTGTAATTTTTCAAGAATAGTGGAAATCTCAAGTGGGTTGCTTGGGGACTGGATGTAGGTCGGGAGGACCGAACCAGGATATATCTTGTGTACTCTGTGATTGGTTATCTTGTGATTGCATTTACTTTTGGTCTATTAAACTCTGCAAAACTTGTCTGGCCAGTCGACTCAGCTTCGTATCAGTCGACTGATCAGTCTCTTATTAGTTATTCTCTTTGTCTCATCAGTCGCCTGCATTATCTATCAGTCGACTGTTTCGAGAGGTTAAATTTATTTTATTTTGGCTATATTAGTCGACTGGTTCCCCACTAAGTCGACTGTGCCGAGAGAAATTTCTTATTCCGCAATTTATTATTATAAACACTATTCACCTCCCCCTCTAGTGTTTGTTGCTTAGCCTACAGGATCCAACATTACCGACTGCTAAGGTGATGTGTAGTTTCTACCATTTAGGACAAAATAGTGGCATGGCTTTCTTCATACTTCGTTTGATAAATGCCTATACATGCCAACGGTTGAGTCCGAGTATTCTGAGGGAGGAAGTTTCAAGATTACCAGCTGGTTAAGAGAGTAGCTTTCAGGATTTTGGCTTGTCCTGTCTGATTACCAGGAACAATTTAATTTATGGTTGTGTGGGGGGGAGTGAAGGAGGTGCATGGGATCGATGTTGCACAGTTACGGGGCTAGGGCCCGAAGATGGGGTCCCCCTATAGGTGTGCACCTTTACAGCACTAGGTGGGGCTTGGGCCCGCAGACGGGGTCCCCCCATGAGGTGTCCTGTAGAAATTGGTGAGGTGGAGATGTATCTGTTTTTGTCGGTAGTGGGGTAGTCGCACCCTCAATTCGACACCCGTTAATCAACGGCCACAGGTTTCGCAATAGTGCCGCCACTATGCCTTCATCAATAAACCTGCAATCTACAGCGTCCACTACCCGTAGGGGTGAGAAGGGAAGGTGATGCTTCTGTTAGTTGTGATTGTTTCGGGTTTTGCGTGAGTAAAAGAGTGAGAGAGTAAAGATGTTACTTCTCTCTATTCTGTGCTGGTGTCTGTTAGGGTTTGTGAGAAATCACTAGAGAGAGTAGATGCATGTGAGAGGCAAAGGTATCCTCTTCACGGCTCTCTCCTTATCAGTGTTTGTGGTTAGGGTGACCGAGTGTTGTGATTGGTGGAAAATTGCTGATGAGAGCTATAGCGTGATAGAGGTGAGTACCCTCTCCACGGCTCTTCTTTTGGGTGCGACTCTGATTGGGCCATGTGTGAAGTTGCGTAGGTGAGGTAGAAGGATGGTAGTAATTAATTGGTCATGTCGCTTCATGTTTTTTTTTTTCTGTCTGTATGTTGTAACTTGCCCCAGTATGCTGGGGTTGTTTTGTTAATTTCTTATTAATGAAACAGGGTGGCCTTATTCCACCTTTTCCCTCAAAAAAAAAAAATAACACCCATAATTTGTGAAATAAAATGATTAGTATGGAAAAGTTCCAATAATTGTTGAATTTTTAATTGTAATGTGTGAGTAGTATTATATTCATTTGATTGTCAAATATGTTGTCTCTTTGAATCATAAGAAAATGAGTTAGTTTTGTAAAAGATAAAAATTAACTTAAGAGCATTAACTAATTAAAGAATGACAAATTGTACAAAACATTGTGAATAAATGAGGGGAACAGGTAGATAAGATTCATCAAGAATAGAAATTTCAATGTCGAAAAACATACTAATGTTTCACTTTTCAAAAGAAATAAGAGGAATAGTTCTATTATATTGTTAAAATGAGAATTTTGGAAATCTAAGTAAATATACTATACTGTTTTTCAAAGAAATACATTCTGGAAAAAGATTTAGATTTTGAATAAGTACAAATTGATTGAAAAATCGAGTTTATTAAAGGAAGAGTTAAATACAATACGGTTTATATAAAAAGTATTTAACCAGACTTGTATTCGGTTAGTCACTCAGGACTTAATGGTCTTCGGGTGTGCTTTGGGTCTATTAATGTAGCTAGGCGGAGACTCCGGTCTTGGGTTCGAGTCTTGAAGGGGCTTTGTTTTTACAAAATTTCGATTTTTTAACCAACTCACCAAAACCATACTTTAAATATAATTCGAGCCACCTTATATTGGTTATTCACTCAGGACCAAGTGGTCTTTGGGTGCGCTTTGGGTCTGTTATTGTAGTAGGGTGGGGGTGTTGGTCTGGGTTCGAATCCGACCCTGGCCTTTTTGTTTGTGGTTTTCGATTTTTTTTTAATATGATTTGATTTTTGGAATGTTTTGATAGTTTTTAAGAGTATAAAAATTGAAGAAAATACTAGAATTCTTCTAAAAGTTTCCTAGACTTCATAAAAATTATTTCTACAATATTTGACATATTATAAAGAGATTAGAAGTAATTTTGGGAAGAAGAAATCGATAAGTTTCTCTTAGAATATGACCTTGATTAATTAAAGAAAAGGAATATTTTGAATGTAAGGGATTTTTGTGTAGAGATCAAAAATGAGATTTTCGGAAAAATATGAGTAAGTTAAATATGAAATTGTTGTTTAAATTATGCAAATGTGCATGGAAAATGAACTATAAAGATCATGATGAAATATGGAAATTTGTGAGTATAAACACTCATTTTTTTGTGAACATGAAAAGAGATTGAACTGGAGTTTAGCTAAGTCCTTACATCAACATGAATAAAATTTTGAAAGACAAATGTGATAATAAAAGACCAAGGTTGGGTCGTGGTTAATAATTGATGTTTAAGACCGGTGTAGAGGTAACACTAATTCTAGGGTATTAATTTTATTCATGATTCAATTATCTAAGGATTAGACACATAGTGAAGATGTGATGAAAGTAAGAGAAAAACACAAGTATGTGGGCCTCGGTACGGTGTGAGAGTGTTCACAGGCTGTCTACATAATGTGTCATGTCATGACGTGAATACATCTCCGGAATTATCGGGACCGTGGCGACGCTTGTGGGGTGCTTGGTGACTACGTAGTGCCATTGTCCCGTGACGGAGGCGAACTGTCCATAGGCTATCTACATGATGCGTCATGTCATGACATGGGATTCCCCTCCAGGCTGTCTGGACATGGGCTCGAAACTCATAGAACATCTAAGATACTTATCATAGTTACCGTAGTAGTTTAACTCATAACGAGGGATCCAACCCTACAAGATGAAGAATGGTTAAGGGCTTGCCCTCGGATTTATGTAGAATGGGCTGCATAAGTTCGAACAAGTGTACATTAATGTCATAAAATAATAAATAACTGCATTAAGACTAAGTGCACATTAACACACGACATCAATAAGATAGTCCCCCTTAGCTTTGTTTGTGAACAAGTGTGTGCTTTCCAAGTAAGAAAAATTGATGTATTATATCCTAGCATCAGTTGTATGCAACTGACGTGCCCACAGTTTCTATGCATGATAAAATGAATGAAAGGACTAAAGAAGGAATGCTGCTTAAAGAAATGTTCAAATTGTTATTTATTTCATGTATCATGTTGTAATTATAATTTCGCTGCGTTGATGTAAAACATTGTTGTATAAAAAGTTTTAAATTCCTTGTAAAATTGTACAAAGTGAAGTGTAAAGATCATGTGGAACTTCGAATTCAGACTTATTCGGAATTCAGGGTGTTACAATGTGTGCAATTCAAATATTCTCTTAATCAAATGTTAATAACCATAAAATCTCATCGAGAAGAAATCTAATCGCATTCCAAATTTTTATTTTTCTTTAATTATACAAAAGTCACACTTTAAGAAAAATTATCAAGTTCTTCATCCCATAGTTTTAGTATGAAATCAACTTCCAATTCTTACAAAATATATCAAAGTATTGTAGAAATATTTTTTATAAAGTCTAAATAATTTTAGAGGAATAATAGAATTTTCCCCCCAATTTTGTTGTACTTTAAAACTCTTAAAAACTCAAATTATATCAAAGAAGTATTAAAACAAAGAAAAGGCAGTGGTCGGATTCGAACCCAAGACCAAGACCAAACCCCGCTCAGCTACAGTAATAGACCCAAAGCGCATCCGAAGACCACTAAGTCCAGAGTGACTAACTGATATGAATAGGGTTTAGTTCTTTATGTATTGACTGTACTGTATTTGAGGAAAAATCAAATTTTAATAAAAATAGATCCTCTTCAAGACTCGAACCCAAGACCCGTTGCACTGTACACAGCGCCTATAACCCACACCGAAAGCCAGTATACCCAAACTCAATTTTTGTTATTGTTAGGAGTCGAAAAAGTTTTATACTTACTATCTGTTTATAAGTCTCTTTTACAAAATTCGATTTCTTAATACATTGGTATCTTTCAAAACAAACTTGTCCAGAATATATTCTTTAAAAAAAATAGTGTAGCGGTAATTAAACTCTTAATTTTTAACTTTAAATAAGTTTTCTTTACAACTTATATTTAAAGAATATTTTGTCGACTTTAAAATGTACCAAAGTTCCTTCTCAAAATACCCATATAAAATCCATTAAATATAAGTTCTTGTTCTCTTCTCCTTTTCCAATTCTACTAGAGACTAGTAATTATTCTTTTATCACCTCCACATTCTATAACAACAATTTATTCATTTAACAACTAAACATAATAATGTCCATTCATTTCAATCTACAACTAAACATAGTAATATCCTTCATTTACAACTAAGCCATTCATTCAACAAATCATCACACTAGCATGGTTCATTTACAAATAGATATTCTGGCATGAATTTCGTTAATAGAACACCATGATGAGTTTTAATTTACTAATCACAATCAAATTTTCTCTTTTCTCTACTAGTCTTTTTAGGAAAACACATGGCAATTTTAGTTAGTTTCACTAGAATGTTCATGAAATTAAATTCCTACCATGGTAACTACATGAGAAGTAGAGAAATCAGCCACGCTCTAGCCATTTCTTTGAATCACAATATCATTTCAACACATCATGACACAATTAAAGTAAGATTATGCAATCTACATTTACCATACCAATCAAAATTTAACCATTAAAACATATATCAACTAGCATGCAACCTACTCCTAAAATTAGAAAGGATTTAAGAAACACTCACAAAAAATTTGAAGAATATACTAGTAGCAAGCTCCTTCAAAAGCACCAAGAGAAATCCCCAAAAGCAAGCCGAAATCCACACAAAAGCCAAGCAAATTCTCCACCAAAATCTACAGCAAAAATGCCTCCAGAAAGCACGGCACCCTCATTTCATGCATGCATATATATATATATATATATATATATATATATATATATATATATATATATATATATATGAGTGGGTGGAGGAAAACAGGATGAATTTATGGGGGTTTCGGATTAGGCAGAGAAGGAAAGAAGAAAGGGGGGGGGGGGGGGGGGGGGGGGGGGGGGAGGAGAAAGTGAATGGGTATTGAGGTTACTTTATAGTATTTAATTAAGTGGTTACATTAACTACATTCCCACTTAAACCACTAATTCCACTCAGGCTTCAAAAATTTGTTCTTCCCTCCATTCCAAAACGGTCGACCACTCTTAAGGTGTGCACATTGCACGTGTACACCACAAAATAAATTATTTATTTAATTGAAAACATGTGTTTAAATATATATATATATATATATATATATATATATATATATATATATATATATATGCATATAAAATTAGTTTAATTAAAAATTATAGTTTTTATGCATGAATAAAATAGACACACACACATACTTCATAAAATTTTATTTTAAAAGATAATGCAACTAATACGTGCACTGCTAACACATGCGTCGCACGTAAAATATCAAAATACGAAATCGATTTTCTCAACGGAAAAATATTTAACAATAATCGACATAAAACATAAGAAAATTTATTTATTAATTTTTATATTCCACAACATAATCACTATGTACATAGATACACGTGCACCGCACGTATAAAAATATTTTAATTAAAATAAGAGAAAAATGATTTCTATTTATAAAAAAAATTCGAACGCATCATTAAATAAATAGTTGAAATACATAGAAAATATCACACATAGCGGTGAAAAAATACGTAATTGATACGTGCATCGATAACACATATAAATCGCGTAAAAATACAGAGATTGAAATTTTATATTTGAGTTGACTCTAATAGGATAAAATAAATTTTAAGAAGACGGGAAATACATAAATAGTCGAAATCCAAAATACGTATTGAAGTACGTTACAAAATACACGTGCGTAACACACGAGGGAAAAATTGTCATTTCCAATTTTGCGGGGTGTTACACAATAATTGTTCACATATTTTGCTATTGAATCCCCTTCTCTCAACTTCATATTAAGCAATTTTTTTAGATGAAGAATTTGATTAGATGCTGACCGTTTCTCATACATATAAGTGAGAATCTTTATGGCCTCCTTTGTGGTATTTGCCTTCGAGATATGAAATAACGCCTTCCTGCTCACTCCCAACTGAATATGCCCTAGGGCCTTCTGATCCAAACAATTCGAATTCACGAAGACCTTCACATCATTGTTTGCACCTTCCGGCTTCTCATCAAACAATAGACAATCTAGATCTTTCTGACGAAGATACGCTATCATCTGAATCGTCTACATAGCGAAGTCACTCCCGTTGAACCTCTCGATCTTCGACTTGCTATCGATCATCCTGAACCCTTTGCTCTAATACCACTTGTTGTAGAATCTGATACAAGTCGTAGTGCTAATAGCGGAATACACACACCACAAGCAACATAAATGTAGCGCTTCGAATTTCAATAATAGAAATAAGAGATACAACTCCAGAATCTTTACTTCAATGTTATCCACACACAGTATAAATACAGGGAAAATTACAACTTTTCTTTACAACAGTTCTTTATTACAATGCACAACGGAAAATTACAACACTTTTGATACATCTCAAATAGCTAAAATTCAATCTTCTTATAGCTCCAACTTCAAGCCCTACTAATCTACTCACTTTTAATTTCTACAAAATAAACTGAAGAGTGGGCACGTCAGTTGAAGGCAACTGACGCAATACCACAGAAATAATAACCCTCCAAAGTCTCACAATCACAAACTTGCCATACAACATAAAATATAACAATGACAAAGGCTCATAAAAATCAACAAGCGAAACTACACTAAATGAATAAGTGTGTGTCGAGAAAACAAAGAAAATGCATAATACAGTATTCAAGGAAACACAATACACACGATGCACACTAATGCATACTTGTTCGGATTCTATGCATCCCATTCTACATAGGTCCGAGGGTAAGCCCTTAGCGTTCACCACATATTAGGGTTCAATCCCTCGCCATGAAAACTACATCAGACCCCAACCCCGGTACGCAACCCGTCAAGCTGTAAAAGTGTAAACACACAAGCATCTCGCAAGCATCGCTCTAACTCTGGAGAATCACCTCCCTGCCGTGTACCCCGCGAATAGGCCTGCCGACCAGCACGGGCATATACACCATACATTCCGCGAATAGGCCTGCCGGTCCTCGACGTCCGAATATACCAACCCCGTCTCACTTCTAGACATTCCGCGAATAGGCCTGCCGACCCTTGACGCGCGAACATTCTAAGGAGACATAACAAATACACGGTCCCAGAATACATCCGTCTGAAAGAAAACAGAGCCCATACTTACGTTTTCCAAGTTCCATCACAACTCCCAACTTAGTGTCTGTCCTTAGGTTTGTAACAATAACATCCTGAGCCACCTAGAACTAGCTCTATCCTACCAGACTTCACTTGCCAAACCAGGCACACTAGCCCCGCAGGCTAAATTCCCACAATCGAAAATTTCCACTGTCGGTAATCTTGGATTCGCTTAGTTACTAGTGATCGCAAATAAACGCCTCAAGCTTCCATCTAGGGTTCCCACAATAACCCAAATCACAATAAAAAACCCCACTTTGTTTGATCTTTCAAAATATTTAAAATATTCTATTTTCTGAAAAACAAATACTTTTTTCACAACACCACAGCTGTGAATCAAAATTTCAACAAGATTATCTCATTCCAAAAATACATATTTGTACATCCACAATCTCTTCATTATTCACATTTCATTTAATAAATCGTTACTACCATAAAAGACTCTTTCTTATATGGAAACAAAATCAATTCCACAAAATCATTTAAATTTAACTTTCAATTTTCACCTTCCATACATACTTAAAGCATCAATAAATTTCTCTTTAATTCAATCAACTTAAATTGAAACAAGTCTCTTAATTATATGGGATCTCTTCCCTAAAATCTGAAATTCTTTAGTTCTAAAAATATGAAATTTACCTCTTTTGAAATTGAAAACTAAACCTTTTTTGAATTCAATTTTCATTCTTCAAAACTGAAATATATAACCTCTCAAAACTGAGAATTTCATCTGCAGAAATATAGATTTACTTCCCCCAAATCATTACTTGAATATATCAAAAATTGATGCTAGATTTTCACAAAATCTGAAATTTGCACATTCGAAAATTGATCAAAAGAATCAATTAAACTTCATACAAAAACTAGATTTAAACATATACATATACTCATCCATATGCATACTAGTGTTCTCAAACCATAGCACACAAACCCCCACACAAAAACTCCTCAAAATGCGAGCCCTATACTCCAATCTGAGAGCCAAATAGCAAGCCCTAGGTCTGCACAGTGCTCGGTTGCATTGTGCAACCTTGGCGCTGTGCTGGCCTTGACCCCGAGCCAACCCTAGGGCAAGGGTTCAACCCCGAAACCCTAACCCTAGTGTCTCACCACTTCAAGCATGTATTCTTCGATGATTTTGACATGTATTTGTATATAAAAAATCTAGTTTTCAACTCATCATAAATTCATATCAAAACATCGAATAACTCACAAAATTTTTATCTTTTAATTACTCAAAATATGTTTTTTAATCATACATATAGATCTACACATCTACAATAACATATAGGTTCATTAAATCTATTTCTACAATTAAAAATTAGATCTTTCATGCATAGAAAAACTCCATTATTCAAGAACAAATCATTTTAGATCCATACACAATCAAGACTCAATCTTTAAGCCATATAATCAACAATCTCATATCATGCATACATCTCAATAGGTACTACAATCATGCTACAAAACAATACATGACATACAAGAGTTCATCCATAGCATGATACTAAATATATGAGATAAAAACAAAACAAGAGAGTTGGAGTGTTACACATCTCAAGAAGAAATTGTACAACTAGTAGTCTCCTCCTCCACGCAATAGATCAACTCCAAAGACTCCAAAAAATCACCAAAAAAAGGAAAAGAATGCAGGCCGAAAACTACTGTTGTTCCCATATATATGGTCGGTCAAAAATTAGGGGTTCTTGAGGGAGTTTTGCTATAAAGTCTATCCACAAATCCAAATTGCATTATTCAATTATTTACTCAATCTTTTCAATTATAATTCATTCAAATATGGATGAATACCTATCCCAGAAAATCTCCACTGAAAATCCAGCCCCCAATATGGCTAACAAATTTTAAAATTCCAATCTTACCTCAAAACGACTTTTTACAAAAAAGTCCACTTATTTCGAAATATTTAAAAAAGTAGTTTCTCTTATTCAGAAAAATCCAAAAAATTCTAATATATCCAATTATGAATAACAGAATAATAGAATTTATTTTGCACGTGCATTTCAAAAATATTTGCACGTGCGAAACGATAATTTCACAGAAATTCAAAAATAATTAAATAAATTCATTTAAAAATTATTTATTAATTCAAAATTGTATTTAAAATTATGGGGCATTACATCACTCTCTCCTTAGAAAAGTTCTGTCCACAGACTACTGCTAATAGGGAAAAAGAAAAGAAAAGAAAAAGGAAACAACATGGAATCTACACAAACAATTCCGGAAAATCAACTTTCATCCGGTCCTCAGCTTCCCATGTAGCCTCCTCGAATAGCTGGTTCCTCCACGGCACCTTAACCATCGGTATGACCTTATTCCATAGAATCTTCTCTCAGCGATACAAAATCTCCACGAGCTGCTCCTTGTAGCTCAAGTTCAACTGCAATCCTCCTGGTACCTCGGGTAGCTAATGACTCTGATCTGGTATGTACTTCCTCAATATAAATACATGGAATACGTTGTGTACCAGTGCCAACTCTTCCAGTAGATCCAATCTGTAAGTTGCTTTCCCGATCCGTTTCAGAATCTTGTAGGGTCCAATATACCTCGGTGCCAGTTTGCCTCCTCTTCTGAATCTGATGACTCCTTTCGTAGGTGATACCTTCAGAAAAACTACATCTCCAACCTCAAATTCTATGTTTCAGCATCGAACATATGCATAACTCTTCTGCATGCTCTGCGCTTCGACTAGCCTTTTCCGAATCAGCTCGATCTTCTCCGAAGTCTGCTGCACGATCTCTGGCCCCAACATCTGCCTCTTGCCAACTTCATACCAACAAACGGGTATTCTGCACTTCCTCCCGTACAAAACCTCATACGGTGTCATTCCAATACTCGCATGATAACTGTTGTTGTAGGCAAACTCCACCAGTGCCAAGTACTTTTCTCAGCCTCCACCGAATTCCATAACACATGACCTCAACAAATCCTCTAGTATTCGATTCACCCTTTCAGTTTGTCCATCTGTTTGTGGATGAAATGCCATACTAAAGTCAGTCCTGGTTCCCAAAGCGGTTTGCAAACTCCTCCAAAATCTTGATGTGAACCTTGCATCTCTATCGGAGACGATTGTCACTGGAATTCCATGAAGTTTCAAAACCTCTCCAATATACACCTCGGCCAACTTCTCCAGTGACCATGTGATCTTCACTGACAAGAAGTGTGCCGACTTGGTCAACCTATCACAATGACCCACATCGAATCATTACCCTTCAGACTCGGTAAACTAGTCACAGAGTCCACACTGATATTCTCCCACTTCCACTCTGGAATAGGAATAGGCTGCAATAAACCTCCAGGCTTCTGATTCTCCACCTTAATCTGCTGACTAGTCAAGCACCTTGCCATGAATTCTGCAACATCTCTCTTCATGCCTGGCCACCAAAAACATTGCTTAATGTCCTTGTACATCTTCGTGCTTCCGGGATGTATGGACAATAAGGTTGTATGTGCCTCCTTCAATATGCTTTTCTTCAAATCCTCTCTTTTCGGCACACATAACCTCTCTCCCATCCAAAGCACTCCATCCTGGACACCAAACTCTGAAAATTTGCCGACAGAAATCTGCTCTAATATCTTCTGAATTTTCATGTCTGACTTTTGGCCCTCAATGATCTGCTCTCTCAAAGTAGGCTGAAGTCGCATTTGAGCCAATGAAGCCCCCAAACCTTGCAATACCACCTCGATACCTGCCCGATCCAGCTCCTCAACAACTTCTTCTGTGTCTTAATTAAACGAGACAGACTAACCTTCTGACTGAGTGCATCGGCCACCACATTTGCTTTTCTTGGGTGATACTTGATCTCAGGACAAATGTCCTCCAAAACTCCCAACCACCGTCTCTGAAGTTGATTCATATCCTTCTGCTGATAGATGTACTTCAAGCTCTTGTGATCTGTGTATATGTCGACCTTCTCACCATATACATAGTGTCTCCACTGCTTCAAGGCAAAAATGATAGCTACAAGTTCCAAGTCATGCGTCGGATAATTCTTCTCATGAGGATGCGCGCAACTGCCTCGACCCGTACGCAATGACTTTCCCTTTCTGCACCAGAACACAACCAAAACCTCTGAATGATGCATCACTGTAGATATCATAATCCACACCTGCTTGCGGCAACACAAGAATAGGTGTTGTCGTAAACTACTTCATCAACTTTTGGAAACAGGCTTCACACTTATCTGTCCATTTGAACTCCACATTCTTCTTAGTCAAACCAGTCAGCAGAACTGCTATCTGCACGTAACCTTGAATGAAACACCGATAGTATCCAGTCAACCCCAAGAAACTCCAGACCTCCTTCACAGTCGTCGGTCTAGGCCAACTTTGCACCGCCTCAATCTTCTAAGGATCAGTAGCCACTCCCTCCTTAGAAAGGATGTGACCCAGAAATTCCACCTCAGATGCAAAACTCACACTTCAACAACTTGGCATACAGATTCTGCTCCTGCAACTTCTTCAGAACTTTTTCCAAATGCTCAGCATGCTCCTCCTCCGACTTCGAGTACACCAGGATATTTTCGATAAATATCACGAAGAAGGAGCCAATGAATGGCCGCATAACCCTGTTCATAAAATCCATGGATATTGCTGGCGCATTCGTCACCCTAAATGGCATCACGAAAAACTCATGATGCCCATGCCGTGTCCTGAAAGCTGTTTTGTGCACATCTTCCTCCTTAACTCGAACTTGATGGTATCCAGACCGTAGATCAATCTTTGAAAACACAGCTGCACCTTGCAGTCGATCAAATAGATCATCAATCCTCAGGATCAGATACTTGTTCTGTATCGTCACCTTGTTCAGCTCCCGATAGTCAATGCACATCATCATTGACTCATCCTTCTACTTCATGAGCAACACCGGCGCACCTCAAGACGAATCACTCGGCCTAATGAATCCTTTGCGCAACAACTCCTTGATCTACTTCTTCACTTCGTCCTATTCCACAAGCACCATCCTGTAAGGAGCTTTAGATATCGAAGCACTACCCGGCTGAATGTTGATTCAAAACTCAACATCACGATGCGGAGGTAATTCTGGTAGTTCATCCAAGAACACTGTTGGAAAATCTTGAACTACAGTAATTGCCCTGAATTCCTCTAGAAATCCCATCTCTGATAGTGCCGCAACCACCTTTGTGCTCGCCTTCTGCCCTTGAAAAGTCACTGCGGGTCCTCCCAGTGCTTTCACCACCACCTCCTTACGCTTGCACTCTATCGTAGCATCATAGATTGTCATCCAGTTAATGCCTACAATCACATCAACACCCAAGACATCTAGCTCGATGAAGTCAATCCCAAAATTTCTTCCTCCAATCTCGATATCACAACCTGCGTAATATCGATCAGTAATCAATTCCTCTCCTGACGGCGTTACCACTGACAAAACCCTGCAGAAACATCTTAGGCTTAACACCTAAAACTTTAGCAAACTTGGGCGACCCAAAAGTATGCGAAGACCCAGTATCAAACAAAACTTTAGCTTTTATTTCGTTCAACAAACATGTCCTGTTACAAGAGAAATTATAATTTTCAATACTCAATATTATTCTCATCCAAAGTTTTTGTTCAATACACTTCAGTCATAATCTAAAACTCTTGCATACCCGTAATCACGTCTTCAGAGTTGTCAGCCTCCTCCTCTGTTAACGTGAATACTCACCTCTGCCTCTGCTGCTTGCCTCCACCTGCGCCACCCTGCTTTGGCTGCGGCCAATTTGGCCTGATATACCCTTCTTTGTCGCATTGGAAATAAGTCTTGGTCACTAGCTTAGGACATGAGGTCCTAATGTGGCCCGTTTCTCCATAATTATAGTAAGTCACTCCCTGAACTGGTGATGCACCTCTGCTGGGCTCATTGAACCTGCCTCTCTTCTCTGGGAACTTGCCTCTACTGTGAGTCACCGCTGCCAGCCTCTTGTGCATGCTCTAGGTTTCCTTATTTGACTGGAACTGATCCATATCTGCTCCCATCATTGCTGCTCTTCTGACAAGCGTATCGAACCTTCGGATTCCCAACAGTATCATCCAAGACCTTAGGTTTGGCCTTAAGCCCTACGCAAACTTCTTCACCTTCTTAGCTTCATCTATAATAAGCTCAGGAGCGTACCTTGACAAATGAGTGAACTTAGTCTCATACTCTCTCACTGACAAGTTGCCCTGCTGTAGGCTTAAGAACTCCATCGCATTCTTCTCCTGAATATCCGTGGGAAAGTAATGGTCCCTGAACTCCTCTAGGAACGCATCCCATGTTACCGGATCCTCTCCGAAAGTTCTTACGGACCAACACCAGACACCAGCATCCTTCTCTAACTGCATCATGCCCAACTTCACATTGCTAGCCGCAGGAGTCTCCAGCACTTCAAAGACAGTCTCCATTTGTCTAATCTAGTCGTTGCCCTCATTAGGGTAAGCTTGCCCTTCGAACACAGGAAGCTTCATCCTCTTGAATGACTGCACCTGCCTGACGGGATCTGCATTGGTGTTTGTTGGTCCCGGTCCAGGGTTCCGACCCATCCCAACAGTCATAAAAGCATTGAGAGTCTAATAAACACTCGCAATCTCAGCTTCCAAGTCAAGCCTACCCCAATTGGAGTTTTCTACTCCATCACCATTGCTTCTAGTTCAAGGCCCTGCCATTGTTCTGAGTCTACAAAACACACAATTCGGTTAGGAGAATAAAATCATAAGAATTCACATCAATGCTCAAAACATAAAACATTGCCCAAAAATTCATATACCAAAATATCAAAAAATGAATTTATTTATCAAAGTAGTTCAAACATTTCTTGAAAAATAAATACTAAACAGCTTTGTTTAAAATTCAAAAAACTCAAATAATACAATCCTCATGGCTCCTCTTGATCTCTCGGATCTCCTCTTGTAGTGCATCGACTCCACTTTCCAATAGCTTACAGCGCTTCTTAAGACCTTGTTTCCCCATCTAGCCCTGTTGTCCAATTGCATGAAATGTCGCAAGTTTTCGTACTGATGCCTTGCCAACTTCTTCAGCCTGACGTTCAAATCTGCGATGGTCTTCGCGTCCTTCTCAAGAAGATCCTCATAGTGGGTCACCTGCCATTTATACCTGTACACTTGACATCGAAGTGATGCGATAACATGATCCTTCTTGGTCAACCTTGGTGATTCATCCGAAAATTCTCCTGAAGATTCCCTAGGAGAGGGAGTAATCTCCCGAGACCCCTATGGTTCCTCTTCCACTAGTTCTTCTTCTGATTCCACTTTTAGGTCTTCCACTAGATCGTCCTCGGAATTAGTTAAGGGGTCCTCAAGAAAAACAAATTCTTCTTCCACATTTTCCATAGGATCGTGATTATCCGTCATCCTACAATAAAGAAAATAGAGAGAACATCTGTACAAGTATAGAGTAACGTAAATGCAAGTTCACACATCTACACATTCATGACTCTAAGACTGATACACACACTCTAATATCCACCTAGGCTTCCCTATACCATGTTCAGTGTTACTTATTGAAGCATGCTCTGATACCAACTTCTGTAGCACCCCGAATTTCAATAATAGAAATAAGAGACACAACTCCAGAATCTTTACTTCAATGTAATCCAAACACAGTATAAACACAGAGAAAATTACAACTTGTCTATACAACAGTTCTTTATTCCAATGCACAATGGAAAATTATAACACTTTTGATACATCTCAAATAGCTAAATTTCAATCTTCTCATAGCTCCAACATCAAGCCATGCTAATCTACTCACTTGCAATTCCTGCAGAATAAACTGAAGAGTGGGCACATCAGTTGAAGGTAACTGACACAATACCATAGTAATAATAACCCTTCAAAGTCTCAAAATCACAAACTTGCCACACAACATAAAATAAAACAATGAAAAATGCTCATAAAAATCAACAAGTGAAACTACACTAAATGTGTAATGCCCTGATTTTTCATTTAATGAAAAATTATTTATTTTGCACGTAGTGTGCACGTGCAATATTTTGGTTAATATTTTCATCAAGATGAGTAAAGATATTTTTGATATGTGCTTTTAATTATTTTATACAAAAGCCTTATTTTAATTAGATAAAAAGCCTTTTTCTTTAAGCCCAAAATGTAATTTATTTATTTTATTTTAAAATAACTATTTTGGCCCATAAACTAAAGCCCGTGGACTATTTTTATGCAACTTGTCATGTAGAATACAATTTAAAGACTATTTTATTTTTATACAAAAATTAAATGTACAATTTTTGGGCCTAGTTGCATGCACGTGCACTACACGTACACGTGCAATATGCACTTTTTCCAAGCATGGCCGGTTGTATTCTTTTGAGGGAAACTCAAATTTTGGATGGGGATCATGGTGTGGTGGTTACTCATCATGGGTAGTTTGTGTAACTCCTCATTAAATCTCCACCATTTGTTCCTAACTCCTACTTTAATCCTAGCCATCTATTTTCCTTGATTTTTAGTATAAATACCCCCCATGGCTAGTTCTTCTTGTGCCAAACTATTCTTTTCCAAACCTATAGTCCAATTATATTATCTAGTAGTAATTTTTGTGAGATAAAAGATTGAGTGGTGTGTGGGAGTGGTGCTTGCAACTACAAAAGGAGAAGAGGCCGGCATTCAAAGGGAAGGAGCTCTCGGTTTTGGTGCTTTTGGAGGCTCGAGTGCGGCATTCAAGGAGGAGGAGCATCTTGTTGCAAGGACATTCGTCTAGGAGTTTGCTAATTGTTCTTTTCTTCAACAAGGTGGGTAAATTTTCCTATTTCTAACATAGGAATGCATGCTAGATTTAATTATCAAAATAATGCATGGAAATGACTAATAAGAATGCACATTTTAATTGAAAAGATGATCTCTAATTGATTAACTTATTGATATGCAAGTTATGTGTGTTGTTAGTAGTAAAATTTAAGTTGTGTGCAATATGAATGTGGCTATAAATTATGTGAAGGAACATTTGTTAGTAGCATGAAAAATTATGTGCAAAAGTTAGTACATCGATTGTGTCACTTTTTGTGCTAAATTGGAAACCTTGTATGGCGTGGTAGCGAATAAATTAAGAGGAATTCTTATGTTTGGAAAATGAATAAGAGTAGAGAATTATTATAGAGATTGATGAAATTATAATGTCAAAAAAAAATTGTATTAGTAGTATGTCACATTAACCAAATTGTATGGTAGAAATGTGTCAATTATGGAGAAAATTATGTCTAATTATTTAAGAAATTATTTCCATATACTGGAATAAAATTCATGATGGAAAATGATTAATTCGGAATTTTACAGTATTTTAGTAAGAACAATGTGATATGCAACTTTGTTGAACGTCGAAATGTTCTAAATAACAGAGAGTATGGGTTAAATAAAATTGGAATTATACTAGTGACAACCTGAGCCCGTAGCTCAAGTGGTTATAGTGTGCGGTTGGGTTCACTGTGGTGACCGGTTCGAATCCTTACGGCACTATATTGTTTCATGTAATTTTTTAAAAAACAAGAATCAGCGATCGAGAGCCTTAAATACCCTCGGCTTTCCCTTTATACCGCTTAGCACATGCGGCCTAGTGGCTTGTGCGGTTGGCTGTGTTCTCTGGGGTACTGGGTTCGAATCTTACCCTCGGCAAGATTGAGAAAAATTATTTTTTGGGGTTTTTAATTGTCCAAAAATTATGAAAAAAATATGGTTATTCTTCTAAAATTATATGGGACTTTATAAAAATGATTTGGAAATTATTTGCATAAAATAGACTATGATTTGAGAATAAAATGCATAAATAGAACTATGGTTCTATGTGTATACTTTGTGAAAATTATACCTTGCAAAAAGAGTTTGAAATGAAGAATTAGAAGATTATTGTGGTAAAGAAAGAAATTTTATTATGTGATGGATGTGAATTGTTCTCATTCGAGAATAGTGTGAAAAATGTGAATTGTGAATATTCGTTAGTGATGTGAATTTCAAAGTAAAAGTGATAATTGATAAAGCATATGAAATTCATGTATAGTTATGGACTATTTGAACGAATTAGAAACCATGATTGGAAAGAAATATACTTTTGAGTATGATGACTCAACATGGAAATTTATGAATTGTATGAAAAAAATATGGTTATTCTTCTAAAATTATATGGGACTTTATAAAAATGATTTGGAAATTATTTGCATAAAATAGACTATGATTTGAGAATAAAATGCATAAATAGAACTATGGTTCTATGTGTATACTTTGTGAAAATTATACCTTGCAAAAAGAGTTTGAAATGAAGAATTAGAAGATTATTGTGGTAAAGAAAGAAATTTTATTATGTGATGGATGTGAATTGTTCTCATTCGAGAATAGTGTGAAAAATGTGAATTGTGAATATTCGTTAGTGATGTGAATTTCAAAGTAAAAGTGATAATTGATAAAGCATATGAAATTCATGTATAGTTATGGACTATTTGAACGAATTAGAAACCATGATTGGAAAGAAATATACTTTTGAGTATGATGACTCAACATGGAAATTTATGAATTGGAAATGCTCATTTTTAGAAATTGTGAATCAAAAATTGAAACCAAAAAGAGTAGCTAAGTCTCTTCCGACATTTGGAAATGAAATTTGAAAAGAAAGACCAAGGTTGGTCATGCTGAAATGAATGAATAAGTCCGGTTTAGTGGAGAGGCTAACTCTAGAGCTTTGATTCTTGTTCATGATTTTAATAAAAACTAAGGATTAGTACATATTGGAGACGTGATGAAAGTAGGAGAAAAACACGAGTATGAGGGCCATCGGATTGGCGGCGTGAGAGTATTTCACAGGCTGTCTTCACGATGCGTCGTGACATGACGTGGATACTGCTCCAGGGTACCGTCCCGGTGGTGACGCTTGTAGGATGTTTGGTGACTGCATGAGGATCGTGTGCCATGAAGGAGGCTGAATTGCCACAGGTTCTTCACGATGAGTCGTGACATGACGTGGGATTCCCCTCCAGGTTTTCTGTACACGTGCTTGCACTCATAGATCATCTAGGATACCGACCGTAATTACAGTAGTAGATTAAGTCATGGCGAGGGATTGAACCCTACAAAGATGAAGAACGATTAAGGGCTTGCCCTCGAACCTATGTAGTATGGGATGCATAGAATCCGAATAAGTGCGCATTAGTGTCATGTAATATAAATAAATGCATTAAGGACTAAGTGCACAATCACAACACGACATCAATAGGGTAGTCCCTTTAGTTTGATATGTGACAAGTTTGTGTTTGCTAAATATGAAAAATAAGTTATACTATTTCCGGCATAGAGAGGATGGCCGTGTATAATGATCGTCGGTTGAATAAACTGACGTACCCACAGTCTTATATGCAGGTAAATGGCTTGATAAAGATTAAAGAGGAACAACTGCTTAAAGATTACTCCATGTTGTTGTATATTTATTTTCACTGTTGTAAAATTTTACTTCCGCTGTGAAATGTAAAGTGTAATATTGATGTAAACTCTGATGTAAAGAGAAAAGTTTAAATTTCCTTATAAAATTGTACTAAAGGAAGTGAAAAGATCCTGTAGAACATCTCGAATTCAGTGTATTTGGGATTCGGGGCGTTACAAAATGAATAAGTGTTACCAGCCTCAAGAAGAAATTGATACAACTAGTAGTCTCCTCTTCCAAGCAATAGACCAAAGCCTCCAAAACAATCACCAAAAATAGGAAAAGAATGCAGGCCGAAAACTATTGTTGTTCCCATATATTTGGTTGGCCAGAAATTAGTGTTTCTTGAGATAGATTAGCAATAAAGTCCCTCCACAAATCCAAATTGCATTATTCAATTATCTACTCAATCTTTCCAATTATAATTCAATCAAATATGGATGAATACCTATCCCATAAATTCTCCACTGAAAATCTGGCCCCCAATATGGCTAACAAATTTAAAAATTCCAATTTTACCTCCAAACGACTTTTTACAAAATGTCCAATTCTTTCGAAATATTTACAAAAGTAGTTTCTCAAATTCAGAAAAATCCCAAAATTCAAATATATCCAATTATGAATAATAGAATTTATTCAGAAAAAACCCAAAATTCAAATATATCCAATTATGAATAATAGAATTTATTTAGCAACTCAAAATTTCAAAACTTGCATTTCAAAAATATTTGCACGTGTTTTGCACGTGCAAAACGACCATTTCACAGAAATTCAAAATAATTTAATAAATTCATTTAAAAATTATTTGTTAATTCAAAATATTGTATTTAAAATTATGGGGTGTTACAAGAAACTCTCAAGAACTAGATGCACCAAGAACAAGCCACCACAATAATCGTAAGATCTCACAAGAACACAATAATATGCAGAGATAATCCATATTCTCCAAGAAATACAAAGATTACAAGGAGGTTACAACTTTCAATCTCGCTCATCTTTGAAATACTCGGCACTCACCCCTTTTGAAGTTGAACAATCATAACGGCTCACCACTCCTCTTTATTCTGATTTGATTTATCTCAGATGAATACAAATCCTAGAGTATACAACCACTTATATAGCCTTCAAGTAAACTGTAACCCCCGTTCCCGCAAATACATATTTTCTGAATATTTTCTATATTTCGATTAATTATGAATTTATTTTTGTTTTGAGTTTGTTTTGAATTTCCTATTAAAAAAATTTCTAATCAAAGATCATGTTTATTTCGAACAATGATATTTTTTTAACTTTATTTTCTATTTCCTAATTGATCGACTATTTGTATTATTACTATTTGAATCATTTAATAAACCTGTTAAAACCAATTTCTATTTTTATAATCTACTGTTGTTATTACTACTATTGTTATCGTTATTATTACTGTTATTGTTATTATTATTATTATTATATTTATTTTGGTTATCATTATTATTATTGCTATTGTTATTGTTAATATTACTATTATTATTATTAATGATGTTATTGTTATTATCACTTTTACTTTTGATTATTGTTATTATTGTTATTTAGTATCATTGTTATTAGTATTATCATTATCGATGTTGTTACCTTTATTATTATTATTACTTTATTATCATTACTCTTATTATTTTCGTAAAACCAAACATACTCTATTTTATACGTATATCATTATTTGATTTAATGTATATGTATATGTATATTTTATAAACCCTATAATCATATTCTCTTTTCCCTATTGGATTTAAACCCAAACCCATTTTCTATTGGATCATCTACCCATTAACCCAAACCCGTTACCCTATATATATAAACCTAACCTATACTACCTAATCCTACCCCTACTGTTTTGACCTGAACAACCCTAGCCGCCTAAACCCCCTCATCCCCCTTGTTCACCTTCATCCCCTAGCTCTGAAACCCCCACTGCCAACCCATCTCCTTCATCGCCATCTTGCCCTCGCCAGCATCCACTTCCTGCCTCCTCACCACCCCAGTCGACTACCCAGTCGCCTCCTCGCCTGTGCACCCCGTCGAGCGCCCTGCCATCCTCTCCCACAACTCCCTTGTTTCCCTTTGAAGCTACCTTATCTCCGTCGATCCCCATCCTCGTCACTGGCCTCCTCTGCTCCAAAATAGAGAGTCTGTCAACCCATCAAGTTGCAACCCATTCTGCCACCTCTGCAACCAGCTGCTCATGCCCTGTCGCCGCCATTCCCGCTCACCTCCCGACGCTGCAAGCCTCACCACTCGACCAATGCCAGTGCACCACCATCGACTCCACCTCCTCACCGCAGCCCACCTCCGTGGATGTCGCCAGCATTATCTCACTGTCTACCCTACCCCCCGAGCTAGTCGCCACCTTGCCATCGCCTCACCATTGCCATCGACTGCTCCCCAATCACCCCCTCGACGCTGCCACCGTCCCGTCGCTGTCAAAGTCCACCGCCAACCACCTTGTCCTCATAAGGCCCTGTGGCGATCCCTACAAGTCGCTGCCTGTGCTCCTCTCCCCACGGTGGACAGCCAGCAACCACCAGCCAGCCGTCGAGCTAGTGCCCCTCGCCGTCGTTGCCCCGTCCGATCGTCGTCCAGTCCATCATCAACCAAGTGAACCCCAGTCATCCGATCTTCTTGGATCACATCTTGATCATCATCCAGCTCATTTGAATCTGGGTCATCTGACCAACCCAATCATGATCATCATCATCATTATCAGAGCGATCTCCGCCGTCAGATCTTCTCTGATCAGCCCCATCATTACCATCAGATCTTGATGATCACACCTTGATCATCACTTGCGATCTCAGCCCTCCGATCTCTTGATCTTGATCATCATTAAGATCCGCGACAGATCTGATCCATCCGATCCCGATCATCATCAAGTTCATCATCCAATCAAGGTAAGTACTTGTATGAACTTTCTTGTTCCTTATATGAGCATAAATACCGCATGTAGGTTTTGTTGTGACTCGCCGTTTGATTATTGTTGTTGCATCTTGATCCTATTTGTTGTTGTCTCCATCAATCTCCATAGCCATAAGGGTCACAACCGTTCGTCATCACACTCATCTCACACAATAACTTAGATCTAAATACTTATCTCATTATTCTATCATTTGAACTTATGGATCACCATGAATTATAGATGTTGGTTGTATGATGTATATGTTGATGTTGCTTTCTCTTTGTTATGAGTTGAGAATGGACATGGGTGCTATTTGAATAATCATTAGACTCTGATTTGTATCACACATTAACTTAGATCCATGATAGATAATAATCATATCACATTTCATGCAAAAGAAAACACATTTACTGCTGTCCTGATTTTTCCTACTGTTTTCGACCCTGATAATGACAGAATACTGACTTGATTTCTGAATATGAATTGTAGCCTCATGTGTCTAGTTTATATCCCTTTTGACGAAATCGAATTCCGAATTATATTCTGTGAGTTATGGTTGTTTAAGTTCTGCTGGGTCTGGACTTCTAGATTCGCAGTTTCACTGTATCACCATGTTTTACAATTTAATTGGAACATGCTACCCGTAATATAATAATTTTAAATTTACCTTGCTGAGATTAGACATGTCAGGGAACCTCCTTAAATTTTCCTAGATTTATTTAATGAGGTTTCAAACCTGTTTCATGCATGTAAATACAACTTTGAGGATTCTGGCTGAACACAAAACCTGTATAAAATGTCGATTTGAACCCAGTTATGGTAACTCATATATATCATGTGTATATGCGCTGGAACCGAAAAAGAGTCTAGTTTCTAGAACTTCTAGCGGATCTAGATATGCATTCCTATAGCAACAGGAATCTCATTTTTGGTGCAGCAACGTCCTGCTGTCCATAAGTGAAATTCTTGTTGTTTTTGATAATTATAATTTGATTTGACAGTCGATTGTGTTTTCTACCCAACCCAAACTTTTCTCTTGGTTTCTACCATTATTGGTTGCCCTGTTTGTGCATTTTAATGCATGTTTGATAATAATAATAATAAGTAACAAGTTAGGGTTAAGGGAAAGATCTAGTAGTGGACAATATAGGAGCCTGTACTCGGAAGGGGACCCGTGTTTCCCGTGTGACATGTTACCGACCAAGTTACCGACTAAGTTACCGATCAAGTTTACCGACCAAGTTAGTTATATGTTACCGATCAAGTTGGCCGACCAAGTTAGTTACATGTAACCAATCAAGTTTACCGACCAAGTTAGTTACATGTTATCGATTAAATTTACCGACCAAGTTTTGTAGTCCCGTGAAGAACCGAGTACATAACCATAGAATCCACTACGAAATCTAAATGCAACTTATCTGTATATAGCAGCCATGTGGTAAATAAATGGGATGCATGAAGTGCAACATTATATAGGATTAAACAATAGACTTAAGAATAACATGTTACCTGTACACACCTGCTACTTGTCTCGCATGCTACTTGATACCTGTTACAAATTAATTGTTCACTTGTTACTTGATTCGGTTACTTAACTCAATTTACTTGCTTGCTAGTTTCATTGAACTTTATTACTTGTTGCATTCCTGCCATAACATGTTGTATATTCTTGATTCCAAATCTCTATTTCATACTTTCTTGTATTTGTTCCTATACCCGTTGCTTGTACTACATGCGGCTCGTAACTTGCACCAACGGGCGTACTATTTCCTGTTTCTCTATTTCTTTGTCAATTAATAATTACATAAGTTTTGGAGATCAATTACCTGCAGGAGTGGGTGAGTAGACTTTCTAAGCTTCGATTGGGATGAACCACACTTTAGTTTACTTGTGCTAGAGTTTAATTATTTCCTTGTTGCTACTTAAACTTGTAATGGGCTTGTTGTCCCGAAGTTGTGAATATACAACCACGCTTTTTGATCCAGATCTTAAATTTATTTGAGGAATTTATATTTGTTTCAAATAATTTTTGTTGATTAATAATTTGTTTCATGAATGCATGGTTATATATTCTTTTAAATTTTTTGTTATGCTGTTGAGTCGATCCTTACAGCTTATTATTACCGCTGAATCTGGTGTGGAGAAAAACAGATAGTATTTGTGGATTCTTAGAAAAACTGAATAGCAAAACCTGAAACCTTTCCACCGAAGTTTGACCGTTGACTCCCGCCGTTCACCTGCAAAAAGTGCGAGACACTGGGGTTGATCCCGGCGATGCACCCTCCGACGCTCAAGTCAGTAATCAGAAAAGATTATGAAAGAGCGTTAACTCGCAAAAGATTGATTACCTCTTAATGGTGGTGGATGGGAGGTATTTATAGCCGCCTTTGGGATCAGTTTAGGAATGAAATTCCTAATTCCCCGTGAAAGGATAGAGTGAATCAGGGCCATTGATTCAATACAATCAGAAATCCTAATTCTATCCTGCTAGACCAGGTTTGTTGCGGGTTGGAACCCACACCCAGTTGAGCTAGATAACTTCACAGGTTGTGGGGCCTTTTAGAAAGAAGACCCTGAACCCATTTCAGACCCGTTTGTAAGTGAAATTACCATTTTGCCACCAAGCGTTAAGATTCGTGCCCAATTTAGACGGTTCTGATTTAACTCTATTTTTAGCCATATCACGAGCCCCCCACTTCCGAAGACTGAGTTTAATCAGCCTTTGAGGAGTAGTTTTGCTGTTTCAATGGCTTTCGGAGTTGTATCGGAGTCCAAACGAGGAGTATTGAATCTTTGTATGAGGTATTATGGTGATTTTCAAAACTATTTGCATGCTCAAGGTTATTCTTGAGCTCTCTTGGAATTCTGGTGATTTTTCTTAATTTTGCGAAGTGGTGATTTGTTATTCGAGGGTCTTAATTAACCATTCTAAGCAATAATTATTTACCCAAGGGCTCAAAAATATTTTCCCAGATTTATAATTATTTTTTAGAATTTTTAATTAATTTTCCTGAATTTTAAATCATTTCTTCGCCATATTTAGGTAGATGACTCGAAGTAATTTCCATCATTTCATGGCTTAGATGCTTCGGCTTCGTCACCGACCCCCTCCGAACACATGCTATGAAGGAGGCCGAGGTCCATGGGGGTTCGGCACCTTCTGTTGAAGAGCGTAGATACCTTGGCCAGGCTGCAGGCGTGAAGTGGGTGTTCGGCGAATCTTTGCCGAAGTCCGGAGTGATTTTCTCCATGTAAGAGGGTCGGTGGCAAGAGCGCTCGGCAAGGTGTGCCGAGGTCTAATTTTTCCATGTAATAGGGTCGGTGGCAAGAGCGCCCGGCAAGGCGTGCCGAGGTCCAATTTTTTCACATAATAGGATCGGTGGCAAGAGCACTCGGCAAGGTGTGCCGAGGTCCAATTTTTTCACGTAACAGGGTCGGTGGCAAGAGCGCTTGGCAAGGTATGCCGAGGTCCAATTTTTCCACGTAACAGGGTCGGTGGCAAGAGCGCTTGGCAAGGCGTGCCGAGGTCTAATTTTTCCACGTAATAGGGTCGGTGGCAAGAACGTTCGGCAAGGCGTGCCGAGGTCCCAGAGCAAGATTTTTGCTCGTTTGGGCGTCGGTGCCAAGAGCGCTCGGCAAGGTGTGCCGAGGTCCAATTTTTCCACGTAATAGGGTCGGTGGCAAGAGCACTCAGCAAGGCGTGTCGAGGTCCCAGAGCAAGATTTTTGCTTGTTTGGGCATTGGTGCCAAGAGCGCTCGGCAAGGCGTGTCAAGGTCCCAGAGCAATATTTTTGCTCGTTTGGGCGTCGGTGCCAAGAGTGCTCGGCAAGGCCTGCCGAGGTCCCAGAGCAAGATTCAGAGCAAGATTTTTGGCGTTTTAGGAAACGTCAGGCTGAGCTGGTGACTGTTGGACTTCTGACAACTCTGACAGATGTGACAGCCACTAATGCAACAGTTCAGCTTGGCGCGGTAAATAATGTGACGGTTCAGCTCATTTTGTCGCTTTGTGTAAATGGGCCTGGTTCTTTGGGCCCATTATCCTTGCTGTGTGTGCCAAGCTCTATAAAAACCCACCCCCTCTCTCATTTTTTACTTCTCCAAATTTTTACTCAGGCGGTGAATTTCTACTAGTGAGAGCTCACGGTGATCGTCGATCACTTTCCGGTGAAAATTCCTACCGTACCTGTCACTTCAAGGTAACTTATACTTAGTTTTTTTCCAAGTACAAAAAATGTCTCTTTCCCCTGTCTCTGAGCCCTCCCCTTCTGCTGGCGAAGCTCCTTCTCCGAGTCAGAGAGATCACAAAGATAAGGGCAAGAGAGTTTTTGGTCGAGACATGATTGTAGAGGACCCGAAGCGCATGGGGCCGTTCGGCAGGTTGCCGGGACCGCTGACAGGGCTGCAAAGGGTTCGAGAACTTCTGGAGGAGCATGCCGAGCGCATCATTCATGGGAGGGGCGGACCTTCGAGGAGAACGTGGCAAGGGAGACCTCGGAGGCAGACGAGATGGTGTCCATCCTCAACTTGGAGGACCTGGCAGCGATCCGGGATTGTTTCCAAATCCCGGAGGAGTACGAACTGCTGCTACCAGGTCCCAGGGTTAGGGCCAATTCACCGCTGCCAGTAACCATGTGTTTCTAGCCGGTCGATGCCTTCATCGTCGGGCTCGGCTCCCTCTCTACCTGTTCGCAATTCAAGTACTTAGGTGGTTTGGGGTCAGCCCTATCCAACTAATGCCGAACACGTGGAGAGTCATCAATGGGTTTATGCTCCACTGCCAAATAGCCGGAGTCGAGCTGGAGTTGAGGGTGCTCCGGACGCTCTACCGGCTTCATCAGCAGAACCGGTCGGAGTTCCGGTATTATTTGGCCCCGAGACATGGAGGTCGGCTCGTCGTTTGTGCCGACTCCATAAAGCACTAGCGTGATAAGTATTTCATAGTGCGGAGTGCGGAGGCATGGCCCATACCCTCCGGTTGGGTGGAGGAGGTGACGAAGCGAGTGAGGGATTCGCCAGTGCTTCACCCTCAAGAAGAAGAGGCAGTTCGGGTCCTTCTAGATCGGCCAAAGTACGATTGGCGAGATCTGACCGAGGACGTTCTCTTCAGGGGAGGGCTCTGCCGTGTAGATCCCAGTACGCGGCTTTTTCTACGTTTTTTTCTTTCTCTTCTTACTTTGCTTATTGTAACTTGTGTTTTCTAACCAACTTCTTGCTTGATGCAGAGGCCATGGACTATGAAGCGGTACTAGCGCAGAGGGCCGCCCTCAGAAGCAAGGCGCCAAAGAAGCGCAAGAGGGTCACCACTAAACTGCCGTCCATGAAGACCCAGAAGGTCGCGAGCACGACCAAGGAGGTGGAGGCGCCGGCAGACGTGACCCCGACCCGAACTCCGACAGTAGCCTTGGCGTCGGCCGAGGGAGGGGAGTTCCAGATTGCCGTGGCGCTCAGGATGGAGGTGCCTCCGCTGACGGTAGGGGCCGAGGCGCTCCTTTTGGAGGAGCACAAGAGGATTCATATTCCGGACTGGCAAGTTCGGAAACTAGATGGGGTCCTCGGCGACTCCATGGCGAGCATGCAGGTGGTAAAGCACCTGGCGATGCCGAAGGACTGAGCCGCCATGGATGCCGGCCAGGCGGGCAACGACGTCATCGAAATTACACGCTCGGCGGTATCGGTGAGTGTCGACTTTTTGCTTTTGAAGGTAGCTTGCATGTTTATTTTCTAACTCCTTTTGTTTTTCGTTGCTCTGTTGTAGATAACCGTCCACTTTGGTCATCTTATGGACAAGATGACGGAATTGGAGAAGGACCTCAAGAAGTAGACCGACCAAGCTCGGACCGAAAAGGCTCGAATGGGCAACAAACTCGACAAGTTGAGGGTCGAGTTCAGGGGGAAGGCGACAAGGCTCAAGTACCTCGAGGACCTTGTCACAAGGCTTAAGGGCGACCTGCTCCGGTAGAAGGAGGAGTCGGCCAAGCAGCAGGCCGAGGCGGCGGAGGCCAAGGCTGCAGCGGTGAAGGAAACCAAAGCGGCCACCATGACGAAGGCGCAAGGCTTCCTCACCACAAACATGGCCAAGGCGTATACCCAGGCCATCACTCCGGTGTCGGAGCACTATTCTGAGGTCGACTGCTCCGGGTGGCGGCTCTTCCCGGACCACGTCGAGGGCTTCGACCTCGAGTCGGAGGAGGAGGGAGGGGATGACGAAGATGGCCCCGAGGTCGAGGTCATCGGCGAGGTGCAGGGGTCGGTGGTGACTCTGCTGGCGATGATGCCTCCTTCGGGGGAGTCCGACCCTGCCCTGTCTCGACGCCCCAGGAAAGAAGTCACCCCCTGACTTCTTCTTCTTTCTTTTGTTTTTTTTGTTTTTTGTCTTTTGAGCTGCCGACTGTATTGCCTAATTGCGGACTGGCCACCGCATTTTTGTCATGAATGAAAATACAACTTTTGAGCTCGACCTTGTGTTTCTTTTGAGTAGTTTTTGAAATTTGACTAAGTGTTGAAACAAAAGATTTTAGTCTTAGCTAGGTGCATGTGGCCTTGTTCCGAAGTCTGATGCAAAGAAAATTTGTGAGTATTTACTAAGCGTTCTCGTTGTTTGCTTTGAACTCTTCAGCTTGCCGAGGTGACCCAATCTGTCGAACCCACTCACTCAGGGGAGGAGTTACTTTCCGAGGTCGGCTTAGGGGTGACGAGGTTGTGTTTAACCAGGTGCCGAGAGCGCCTATACGAAGTCGAGTTGTGGTTGTGCAGGGCCGAGAGTGAGTGGAACCATCTGCAGCTGATCTTAGGCCGGAGGGACATCGAGATTTGGCAGCTAGAGGGTAGGCTCACCGAGATACCCCCCGTAGGCGAGGATGATGGCTCGTCGACAGCCTTCACCAATGGATTGAGGCTTAAGTGTCTCCAACATTCTTTGTCGAAGATGACAGCGGAAAGGGATGAATGCTCACTGAGGTTCACTACCTGTAGATTGTGGAGGCAGAGCTTCTGGTGGAAGAAAATGAGTTGACGATGGCGGTGGGCAAGCTGATGTCCGAACGTGACGAATTGACGGCAGAAGTCGATGCGTTAAAGAGGGCCACAGTGGACAGGGGCATCGAAGTCACTCAGCTCTGCCGAATCATTGCCAGTCGTCCTAGCATCCCGAGCTCCGCAGTGCCTCCTCGCTTCGAGGTGGACATAAAAGGTGACTCTCTGAAGCAACGGATAGCCGAGCTAGAGGCGAAAGTGGCTCGCCTCAAGCCGCGTTCGGGACCGATCAACGTTAGGAGCACTTCGTGCACTTGTGAAGAGAGTGAACGAGGGATTTCGTTCTACGAGCTCGCGACCCGTTCGCCTGTTGCTCGGCAAAGTTCGGGTGATGCCCAAAGTGGTGTTGTAATTTCACCGAGCGGAGCGTCTGTTGGCGCAACAGTTAGGAGCAGTGCTGAGGATACGTCTCAGTTCGCCGGCTTAGAGACGAGCTCCGGGGTCAAGCGCCGCCGACCCCGGGTATCTTTGAAGCGGAACATCCTCGTGCCTAGGAGGCATTGAAGATCTCTTGTTCTCCAAGTTTTGTATTTTGTCTAAGTGTTACGAGTGGGCTTTGTAGTTTTGGCTTTTCAACTAGTAACTTCATTGTAAAGAAAGGCACCATCCTGTACTGTCTTCCCATACTTAATTGAAATGAGACTTTTTTCTTTCTTGGACTGGTGCGTTTTTGTTAGACTTGTGTCGTTGTATTACTCGTTACTATCTTTAGCGTGCCGAGGTCCTAAAGCAAGATATTTTCTCGTTTGGTCTTCGGTGCCAAGAGCGCTCGGCAAGGCTTACCGAGGTCCCAGAGCAAGGTTTTTGCTCGTTTGGGCGTCGGTGCCAAGAGCACTCGGCGAGAAGTGCCGAGGTCCAGAGCAAGGTTTTTGCTTGTTTGGTTGTCGGTGCCAAGAGCGCTCGGCAAGGCTTGCTGAGGTCCCAGAGCAAGATTTTTTGCTCGTTTGGGCATCGGTGCCAAGGGCGCTCGGCAAGGGATGCCGAGGTCCAGAGTTGTGATTTTTTGCTCGTTTGGGCGTCGGTGCCAAGAGCGCTCGGCAAGGCGTGCCGAGGTTCCAAAGCAAGGTTTTTTGCTTGTTTGGGCATCGGTGCCAAGAGCGTTCGGCAAGGCATGCCGAGCACTGCTTTGAGCCTCTTAACTCGTGAATTTGTAAGAGAAGTGAGTTTCTTGCAGTGGAGAGCAGCCTTTTGGAGGATTATTTCAACTTTAAACGAGCCATAAGAACCAAAGGTTAGCTCCTCCAAGTACTCTTCTCCCATGTCTAGTCTAGTTGTAGGAACTTCGCGTGCGACGGCGGAGCGCATTCCAACGGTTGTGGAAGCCATTCCGAATGGCGAACCACTTCTAGCTCGCATAAGTGCAAGCCTGCGAAGTGGAGTCGAGCCAAGTGTTGGACTCCGAACTCGTTGTTTGAGTATATTTCAATGGTTGTGGGAGCAATTCCAAATGGCGAACCACTTCTAGCTCGCTTTAAAGCAAGCCTGCAAAGCAGAGTCGAGCCAAGTGTTGGACTCCGAACTCATCGTTTGAGTATATTTCAACGATTATGGGAGCAATTCCGAATGGCGAACCACTTCTAGCTCGCTTAAGAGCGAGCCTGCAAAGCGGAGTCGAGCCAAGTGTTGGACTTCGAACTCGTCGTCTGAGTATATTTCAACAGTTGTGGGAGCAATTCCGAATGGAGAACCACTTCTAGCTCGCTTAAGAGCGAGCCTGCGAAGCGGAGTCGAGCCAAGTGTTGGACTCTGAACTCGTCGTTTGAGTATATTTCAACAGTTGTGGGAGCAATTCCGAATGGCGAACCACTTCTAGCTCGCTTAAGAGCGAGCCTGCGAAGCGGAGTCGAGCCAAGTGTTGGACTCCGAACTCGTCGTCTGAGTATATTTCAACGGTTGTGGAAGCAATTCCGAATGACAAACCACTTCTAGCTCGCTTAAGAGCGAGCCTGCGAAGCGGAGTCGAGCCAAGTGTTGGACTTCGAACTTGTCGTCTGAGTATATTTCAATGGTTGTGGGAGCAATTCCGAATGGCGAACCACTTCTAGCTCGCTTAAGAGCGAGCCTACGAAGCGGAGTCGAGCCAAGTGTTGGACTCTGAACTCGTCGTTTGAGTATAAAGAAATTAAAAACCGAGAGATGCAAGCAATCATAAGAAACGTATGAAAGAAGCTCTTTATTGATAACTACTAGTCGGCTGCTTCTAAGTTGCTAGCCGTTATTACATTGAAGAGATAAAGAAGCAAAATACAAGTGAAAGGAAAGGAATGGTTCGACATCTGAAGGTACTTAGAGAGGCGTTCATGCGCTCTCTTGGTATTTCAACAGATGGTCGGCATTCCAAGCTCTGGGGATCTCTCTGCCTTCAAGGTCTTCAAGAAGGTATGTTTCGGGGCGAACTTCTTTGGTGATCTTATAGGGTCCTTCCCAATTCGGGGCTAGCTTACTCTTCTGGCTCGGGAAGGAGATAGCCAATTTTCTGAGGACCAAGTCCCCTTCTTTGAGATTGGTTGGACGGACCCTTTTGTTGTAGGCCAGCTCGATCCTCCTTCGATAATTTTGCTGGTGAATCGAAGCTCTTTCACGGAGCTCATCGATCAAGTCCAAATTCGCCCGAAGCTCTCTGGCATTTTGCTCTTCTTCATAGGCCATAAGGCGAGGAGATGGTAGGCAGACTTCTAAGGGGATCAAAATTGCAAAGGTAAAAATTTAACAATGGTAAAAATTTGCCCAAAGCTTGAGTCCCGATTTTTGGGTTGGTCTAGGATAGGCTGACCCAATTTTTGTTTTCTTATTTTATTTCTCAAGTTCAAAAGTAAAATAGAAAAATATATTAAAAATTTTATTTAAAAAAATGATGTATAAGAACTAATCATGTAAAAAATTATGTATTATTTTTCTAAATTGTTGAAGTTTCGAATGAATTGCAAAGGTAAAAATTTAAAATAAATAAATATAACAATACATCACTTAGTTACAAAATTTGAAATTACAAGTTAAGGGAATTATCTAGAGTTCGAGATATCCTATGGTTAGATTGAAGATAGGGCATTGGACTACTATCGTGCACCTCTACTTGACCTAAACCTGGATCTCATCATCATAAATTCCCTAGTGAGCGTCCGCTACACTGCTATAATCTTCAATCTTCATTATTCGTCTGATAAAAAATAAGTTTTCAATATTCATCTTCACTTGTCACTACTTGTTATGTCGTCTTGCATTCTTTGAGTCATGTCCTCCGTTTTTATCCAATCTTCATTGCATACAAGCATCTCTATAGACTTCGGCGTCAAGAGATTCCTTTAGTCGCTCAATATCCTGCCACCAAGAGAAAAAGCACTTTCCAATGCAACGGTGGACACCTAGAGAGTTAGTATATCTTTTGTCATATGAGAAAGAATAGGATAAGATGTTTCACTGTGTTTCCACCATAATAACATGTCAATATTATTTTCAATGGAAAGTTGTGCATTATACCAATGTAATTCGTTGGGTGCATTAGTTTAGCTTTTTTCGATCTAAAGAGATTCAAGACATCACTTGTTGCATTGGAAAATGCAAGACTCTTACCTCTGGCGCTGGAAGAAGATGATGCACTTGTGTGTTATGTATGAGTAGTAGATGCAAACTTTCTATCAATCCTATCATATAAACTATTTAATATTGACTCAAATTGGAATAAATGCATAAGGATCATAGTTATCAATACCATCTCTAACGTATGCATAAAACATATCAATCAAACTCTTCGTACCCTCTAATTTATCACATGATCCATTACACTAGCAATACAATACATAGGAATATGATGAAAAAAAATTAAAATTTTAATGCAAACGGAATGAACAATTGCTCATATCAAAGGGTCATCATAGTAACAATTGTAAGCAAAATACGACTAGAAGTGGACGAATAAGATTTTGAAAATTGCAAGGTTGCGGTTTGAAAATGTTCTAAAAATTTTAAGAAATTGTCGGCAAAATTCCTATATTCATCATTCATACAAAAGTTTTCCATATGCATTCCAATACAAAAATTATTTATAAGCGATCTGCATTTAGTAGCAACAAGAAAGAGTTCGTAAGTAGAATTCTAATACTGTGTAATATCTTTAGGGAATTTTATATAATTTATTCTCTTATGATCACACCAATCTTTGAATACTTGAAAGTATGACCACTCAAACTAGGAAATGCACACAATATCTTAATGCACTCATATATTCGTCGGCTAACATCAATGCATCTTGAACACATAGTTTGAGAATATAACATGCACCTCTAATATGAAATATTTCAGACTCTATAGGCTACAACTCATCCAATAATGTAGAAATTGTCCTTGTATTATTAGAGGCATTATTAAAACAAATAGCCAAAATTTTATCACGAATAGAAAAAGTAGTGCATGCTTCTATAATATGTTATGTGATAACCGCACCATTATGAGGTTACCTCAAAAATCCAAATTGTATGATCCTATTTTGAAGGATCCAATCAGTATCAATTAAATGACATGTTATGCATATCACTGGAACATCGTTATAACTTTTCCAACAATCGGAGGCTAACAAAATCTTACAAGTTAACGAATACAACATTGCAACTAACATCTCCTTAACCTCTTTATAGACTTTAAAACAATCAGATTTAATGATATTCTTAGGAATCCGTTTGTAATGGGGGTTTAGAGCGGTTTGGTTAAAAATCTCTAGGTTCCTACTTTCGGAATAAGGAAATGGTAACTCATCCTTAATAATGAGTTTGGTCATTTCCATACGTACTAAATCATGGTTATAACTATGCCTATCTATATGGTCGTACTCAGGGTGGATCTTTTGTTTGGTAGGAGTATCTTATAATAAATCTGGGTGTGCTTTAACCAAGTGTCGCCTAAGTGTACCCGTCCTGTCACCCATTTTTTATTTGTATGCGATTTTACACTTGTTGCATACTTTATGGCCCTCTTTCGGATTCGCTTGAGACGGAACAAATGCAAAATATGGGTGGACATCGGAGGTTTCAGAGGTTTCACCATTATGATTTTGGGTAGTAGAAGAAGTGGGGAGATCGATCACTGTTTTGTGTTTGTATTTGGTTCTCTTCATTAAGAATTTCTTCATTTTGTTTTTGCGAAAAAAATTCGGAATACTATCAAACTTTTTAATACTATCGGTCTCTAATAGTAATCATGGATTTGATTCAAAAGGTGTGTGAGATGTATTGGACCTACTATTGGTAGATTCTTGTTCACTATGGCTACGTGATCGTGATGCCATTTGTGATTTGTGTATGAAAATTCAAAAATTTATATGAAAAGTAATATAACTAATTACAACTTACAAGCTACAAATTAACAACTAAGCATTATTGAACTATCAATAATTAAATTTGATACGTAACCGCATTAGAAGAATTGCAAGAAAAAATTGGGAAGCTTCTTGATTGTTTCTTCACTTGAATCACTTTTTTCTTCCAAAGATTGCAAGAGAGCTGAGAACTTGAGGATTTAGAATGAATTGTAGGTTGAAGAGAAATTTTTGGAATGAAAAAAGAGAATTGTTTGGTGTTTTTTTAATGAAGAAAATGGAATGTGAGGGGTCGCTACTTATAGATTTTTTTTATTTTTAGGTTTCCAATTATGCCCCCAAAAAGTAGTCGTTTATAGCCATTTGGGGGGGGGGGAATTTAATTAAAAAATAGCCCCCAAAAAAACTTTAAAAAACCCAACGTTCATGCCACCTGGGCAGGGCCGGCCCTGAGTTCCTTGGGGCCCGAGGTGAAAAATCGAAATAATTATTTTTGGGGCCCCTAATTACATTATAATTTTTTACGTGCAAAATATGTGTCTATATTTACAAGGGGAATACAAATTTCGGGGCCCCTATAATTCCAAAAAATTCAAGGGCCTCAGGCGGTCGCCTCACCTGCCTCAAGGTAGGGGCCGACCCTGCACCTGGAATTAATTGACCCAGACCATTTCGGTATGGGTCGGGCTGGGTTGAAGCGGTTTCAGGCCGAAAGTTGTCTGGTTCAGATCGGGCCACTTTATGCCGAAGGTTGAAGCGGACTAGATAATCAAAATTGGGCCCGAGGCGGGTCGGTCCAAGTAGGCTGCGGGCCAACCCAGCCCGGTTGCCACCCCTAGGGGGAAGATGGTTGTCAAAGGTGAAGTCAACTTGTAGGCCTTGTTTTAAATTTTGGCCGATACGGCCGAAATTTCATTTTGGCTCGTTTGCCGATACGAAAACACAGATTTTATACTTCATATCGTTTTGGATCTAAATGTGTAGATTTCTGCCGAAATTGCTGAAATATCGGCCGAAATAGACACACTAATGTAATTGTGAATATATAAGTTTTTTTTGTTTTACTTTTTAATATAGGATTTTAAGCTAAGATAATGTGATAATTTTGTCTCTCTATTTTTTTGTATATGCAAAGTCAAGTAAGTCTTTAAACTAATACATTTTTCTAATCAATGCAAATTTAATTTAGTTATATACTTATATTACATTATCTTTTATATTGTTGTTAATTTCTGCGAATATTTACTATGACTGATTCATGACATTAGTTACATTATTCAATATTTTATATGATAAATGACATGTAGAACATATAATATCTTGTTTAGTAACAATAAAAAAGATTATTGAGTGTCTGAAATGAACATCTGAGATAATCACATTTTTCCGAGATCTCTTCCGATATCTTCAATCCGAGACGAAACACCCATTGCCGAGACCAGCCCGAAATTCGAGATTTAAAACCTTGCTTTCTTGCAGGCAAAGAGCAGCC
Source organism: Hemerocallis citrina (assembly GCA_017893485.1). NCBI lineage: Eukaryota > Viridiplantae > Streptophyta > Magnoliopsida > Asparagales > Asphodelaceae > Hemerocallis > Hemerocallis citrina. The sequence goes on from CM030364.1 coordinate 79,028,777, forward strand.
TTACGAATTGCAGTTTAATCTATTGGAGCATGCATCTAGCACGGCGGGATGTTTTCGATTGACGGGAAAGCAATCCTAAAGACTAGAATGGTAATCAGTGTAACTTATCAAGGCATTTGGTTTGCTTTCCTCTGCAAATCAGTACATATACATGTATAACTCATTTACTTAAGTATGTAATGTAACGAGACTTATATTACAAAATGTGGAAAAGTCCTTACAGGATCAATGTGGGAGTAACTTCCGGATTAGATGAACTTACAATGAAAAACTAGCAGCAAGATTTACTGTATAATCTGTATTTTATAAATTTACTTCTGGGTAGTATAAATCACTAGGCAACAAGGGTAGTATAAATCACTAGGCAACAAGATAGACTATGATACTTGACAAAGAACTTGATTTTGATCTCGTTCCGGAGACGAAATTGGCAAGGGTAAGGGTGAGAGAGGTGGTGAAGAGGTTCCAACCCTTGTAGGTGGCGAGCATTATTTTGGTGCTAGTGTTGGTGCTCCAAGGGGCTGTAGCATGTAGCACGAGAGAGGTTTGGAAGATTCCGGCTCAATGAGCCAACCGGCGGGGGGTGGAGGGGATCAGAATCGAAAAGTCGACCCCCCCCCCCCCCCCCCCCCAATTAACCCACTTTTCCAAACTATTTCTTCAACTAGCCCACTTTTCAAACCAATTCCACGAGTGGACCAGTTAGCATAGGCCGCACTTGGGGACTGCGGCCAATTCAATTGTGAGGCCGCAATCCTCACATTTTTTTCGGGGCTGCTATTCTCTCCCATCGTTTTTGCATTTGGTGGGTGCAAATAAAATACTACCTCGACAATTCCTCCTTAAATGTAGAAACATAGTAACGGTAAAAATTTTACCCACGAAAAGTATCTAATTGCGCATTTCTGCCTAGAACGGCCTATGCCGGCACGTGACGTCGGCTAGGCCGACCATCGAATTCCGTGGGTGCTATCAAAATTCTATCTCAATAGTTCTTCCTTATATGTGGAAACATAGCAACGGTGAAAATTTGACCCACGAAAAGTGTCCGATTGCGCAATTCTGCCTAGAACGGCCTATGTCATCGCGATGCGCGCTTGCCGTTGGCCCACCATTTTCGCATTCAGTGGGTGCAAACAAAATTCTACCTTGAAAATTCCTCCTTAAATAAGGAAACATAGCAACAGTAAAAATTTGGCCCACGAAAAGTGTCTGATTGCGTAGTTCTGCCTAGAACGGCCTAGACCTATGTCGTTGCGGTGCATGTGCGCCGTCGGCCCACCGTTTTCGCATACGGTGGGCGCAAATGAAATTCTATCTCGACAGTTCCTCCTTAAATGTGAAATATAGCAGTAGTGAAAATTTGGCCCATGAAATGTGTTTGATTGCTCAATTCCGCCTAGAACGGCCTATAACAAAACAAAACAAAACACCAAAAACCCTTCTTCAATTGATTTTCCCCCCGAAATGACCCACTTTTCCAAACTATTTCTTCAACTAGCCCACTTTTCAAACTCATTCCATGGGCGGACCAGTTAGCATAGGCCGCACTTGGGGACTGCGGCCTATTCGATTGTGAGGCCACAGTCTTCACATTTTTTTCGAGGCTGCTATTCTCAATTGCGGCTCACTTCATTTCATATTTGGGCTAGAGAGACTTTAAGACCTAAACAAAAACTTTTAAGTTAAAATGTGTTAAATTTAGGCCAGTAGCCATCTGAGGCCTAAATATAATATACTTCTTATAAATTTATTTATTTCTATTTATTTTACTTTTATTTATTTTAGAGACAACCCGCAGTCCCCAACTGCGGCCTGCGACCTCTGTTATATATAAACCGCAGATGGCTATTGCGCCCTAAGTTTAGCACATTTTAATTTAGAAAATTTTGTCTAAGTCTCGAAATATGTCTAACCCATATATGAAATGAACTGAGATCGCAGTTGGGAATAGCGGTCTCAAATAAAAGTTTGTGAAAAGGCCGTAGCTGGGGACTATGGCCTCATAATCCAAGAGGCTACAGTCCCAATTGTGGTCTATGCTGACGTGTCACAAAGTGGTTCACCATGGAATTAGTTTGAAACTGGGTTAGTTTGGAAAAAATAATCTCTCCAAAGTTGTTGCGCTCTCTCTCTCTCTCGTTTGTCTTTTGTTCTCCTTCCCCAAATTTTGCTATATACTCTTTGGGTTGGGCCAAAATTACCCAAGTTTGGACGAGACCAGATTTGATAAAATCTTTTTAAACTCTGGGCTTTGATCACTTTCTTAACTTTTTATCACTTTCTATCACTTTCTTAACTTTCGAGGCATTCTCCCCCCTTTTGCTGACCTCATTTGGCAATCCTGTGCTTCCCTTAAAGTTAAAATTGTCACCTGACTTGCTTTCAACAATAGGCTGCTTACTGTTGAAATCCTCAACAAAAGGAATTTAGCATGGGGCCAGTTGTGTCCCCTCTGCTCTAATAATATTGAAGACGTAGATCACCTGTTTGTTGGTTGTGATTTCACGCGCCCGCTGTCGAAAACTACCTCTCTAGCATGGGAATTCCCATCTATCCCTCCTAACCTTTCCTCTTGCTGGTCTATTCTTCCTACGAATATAAAGTACCACAAATCTTGGTTTCTATCGGTTCAAATTATAATCTGGATCACTTGGATGGAACGAAACAATAGGTTATTCAAACACTGTGCTTCCTCTATACATCTAATTATAGAAGACTTTTTATTTCTTTTTAAATTCTGGTCTTCGACGTTAACAATCGAAGCTAGAGATTCTCTTTTCAGTCAGAGGCTAGATGACGCATTACTTTGCCTCCGCACTCTTAATGCTTTATAAGTTTCTTTATTTCTGCGCTTTATTGGTTTATCTCCGTTATTTACGGCTATTTCTTCTTTATCTATCTAATTGCTTGCAGGTTTGAAGATGTTTTGGGTTTGTCTCTTGTGGAAGCTGCGCTGATGCGCATTTTGCTTGGTATTATATCTTCCGCGCTTGTAGCGCAGTGAATGCTCTTTACTTCTTTCTCCTTTGTTCATATAACTTCATCCTGTTTAGCTCTTGGAAGCCTCTCTTGGCTCTTAACTGGGTTGTATGGTGGTTAATCTATTTTGCTGGTGTTGGTTTACTGGATGTTTTGGACCTGGCGCCTCTAAGCCGAGTCCAATGACTGTAATTGATGTTGGTTTATTTTGTTGGTTTGGTGCTTTTGAGCGATCTTTGGAGCTGCCTTCTATTTGTCTGTTGGCCTTGATGTGTTTTGCTTCTCTTTTGCTTCTAGGCGTTTATCAGCTTTGTGAGTATGTAAACTCTATGATGTTCCACTATTCTGTGTGACGACTTGGAGACTTTAGCCTCCTTGTTTCTTTTTGTTGAACTATGGTGCACTTTGATTTTGTTCCATCCGCTGGGCTTGTTTTGAATTGTCCTTAGCTATTTTCATCTCCTCCAATTTTCGCTTCGGTGCGATCGTCTGCTGGGTGTAGGCCGTGGCTGAGATTTTAAGGGGTGTAGCTGGTTTTTTAATTGTGGTTTGGCCGTTGCTAGGCTGTTATTTTCTCTCAGCCGTCGAGAGCCGTTCTAGCCAAGGATCCTGCGCCTATCTGTGTTCTTCTGGATTACCTTCTAGTTTGCTCCACCTCGCAGATGGTGCTTAACGGGTGCCTCTGTTTGCGCACTCCTCTGGCAGCCGAGCTCGATCGCTTCATCTCGCTCGATCTCTCCGTAGTAAGGGGGACATGGGGCGTCTCTGTTCTTGGTGATGCAGTCCCCGACTGCTAGCCAGATCGCTGTCTCTTGTTGTTTCTTCCTGCAGTGTCGTTTGTTTATATTGTTTTTGGATGTTTGTTTGGTGCTGCCTTCGGGTGGTCTTGTTTTCTTCACCTATTTTGTTAGGTTTTACGGCTTGTAAAACTTGGTCTGTACTACTTTTGTTTTAATTTATCGATTGCTTGACTGGAGTCGCAAGACTCTATCCGATTCATCAAAACTCTGGGCCTTGATTTTGAAGAAATGTGGCTTATTTATTTATTTACTTATTTATTATACTATTGGACTGCTGCTCAAACCAAGTGTACGCCACCATCAAATAGAGAGCTTCCTTTTGGACCTCCTTTATTCTTACTTGCACGTCCTAAACTTGTGCAAATAAAATAATCCCAAAGTAATTCCTAAACCCTAAAAATCGATCAATCTAAACCATACAAACCCAAATACCATAATAATCCAATCAACCCAAAACTAAATCACAAAGTCATAACCCTAAACTCCAAACCTCAATGTCAGTATCAAACAGTTTCAACTGCAACCACATCAAAACACACAAAAGAAAAACCCAAAATTTTCTTATTCCAATCCAAATAAGCTAAGAGGGCATGGGTAATCCGATTCAATGCCAACGTAACATATTCATAAAATTAGCATGCAATCAACAAAACCTCCATAACTAATCCCCAATTGAAGAGCTCTCAATGAAGGAACAAAAAATTGATTCAAGAAAATTCATTAAAAAATTAACATTATTTTCTTGTTGATGTCCTCCCTCCTCCTTTTCAATGTAGGACCCAGTCGGCGAGGGTGCTGAACCCCTTGTCGTCCAATCTACAACGGTCTCGATCTGCAGAACCCGATTGAAAAGTTTCTAGAGTTGAATGCGAACTCGAAGTTGTTACTACTATGATCACCGCTTTGCTCGGATCCATCGCTGCCGCCTCCACCAATCCTCAATGCTCTTGTTGGCGGTTGTTGCCATCCGCCCTCATCCCCTTTCCTCTCTCATCTCGTCAAGCAAAGCAACCAAAACAACAAAGCAAGATTTCTGTATTAAACCCTAACCCTAACCCTAATTTGTTGATTTGACCTGAAATTTACTCGGATGACAAAAGGGAGCGGGAAACGAAGATAGGTATTGTATGAAATGGTGCCATTGTTAAGGATTGGAGATTTGGATTTGTTCTAATGTTTGTGGGAGGATTAGGGATTTAGATTTGGATCAAAAAATGGGGAAGGTGTTGGATCCGGATTTGAGATGGATTTGGATCCAAGTTGGATTTTTTTATTTATATCCTTAGTGGCACCAACTTTTATTATATATGAGTGACACTTTTGTAAATAATATGTAAATAAATTTGAATTTTAAGGGTATTATGACAACTGCCAATAGTTAAGCAAATGGATGGTTAATATAACCCATTTAAAATTGTACAATTGAGATTAAATCAATCAAGTTAGTTTGTCTACAAATGACACAACTCAAACTCTCCTATTTATAATATTAGAGATTTTTCATGATAATCTAGCCTGACTTATAACTGCACCTTCATTCAACAAGAGTTAGTTATTAACAATTCTCTGATACATTCCAACCAAAAATAATAATAATTATTATTATAATTATATATCTCCGAGCAAGAGACATATTGACATCAGAAATCTTGCATCGTCTGCAACCCAAGGAGGTGATCAGAATTTCAGTTTCTTCCATGCTAGTATTCATAAAGCCAGAAATTACATTGATCAGGTTCAGAATACGGCGGGTGTTAACTTTGTCAATCAAGCTGCAGTTGCAGGTTGTTTCCTTGATTGTTTTCGTAAGGAGTGGGCTCCTAAGCTGAGCACCATATTCCAAGTAGATAGAACTATGCAAGTCCCTGATGAATCATGGCCTTATTCATCATTTCTCTGAGGAGGAAATTTGGGCAGTTGTGAAGTTGGACGCTAGCAAACAAATTGCCTCTCTTTTTGTAAGACGACCAAATACATACATCCTTTCTCTAGATTTTTTCCCCCAAACTAAGCAACTTTTAAGCAGAGACCGCGGTTGTTAACAGCAACACCTTCTATTTTAAGGCTGCAGTTGGGTATTACGACATCTTCCCAAAATTTTTCTCTGAGGCCGTAATACCCAATTACGACCTACATATAGATGAGGCCTCTTCTACCTCCATCCAACTCATCAATATCATCACCACCACCCCCCATCATTTGTAGTTAACCTAACCATTAATTAAGCCTCAATAAATTATGGTAATTAATTAATTAAATTAAAATAATTGTGATCCAAAATTGTTAAAATAAATTCTGAAGCACGTGCTTTGCTGCTGCGAGAAACAGAAATGACTCTGTTCTCATTGCCTGGATATCATCAATCTCAGAGACATGAACCTTGCTCTATTTGGCAAATGGTGGTGGAAAGTGTTCCACCCAAATGGGAAAAGTTGGTAGGAAATCATTCAGTCTTACTTGCAAAGGAAAGGAACAAGAAGTTTAGGTTTCTGGGTGGGCCCTAACGTTTCTTGGTTCTGGAAAGAGACCGTTAAAGCCAATGAGCCGTTCTGCACAGCAACTACATCATTTATAGGCAACGGCCAGTCGACCAAATTCTAGTGGAACACAGGTGGTGTGGAACTTGTTGACCCTAAGTTTGGTGTTCACAAAACGTGTCTCTTACTATTAATATCTTCAGTTTAGATTTGTAGGAAAAACAGGAAAAAGAAAATTAATATAAAAGATTCAAAAGATTCAAAAACAAATAATAGAGACATGAATAAGAAAAAAGATTGGAACATCAAGGAAGAGTGCTCCTCAAGAAACATATGCTTAAAAGCCAATAAATCAAAAGATTTATTTCTGTTTATGAGAGGAATATATATGTAATGTATTATTGATTGATTGATTAATTAGTTTTGGAAAGAATATAAAGTGAAATCACAAATTGAAAGTCGAATCTGCACGACTGCGGTCGACCGCACAGTCGACCGCAACAACAGTCGACTTCTCATCTAAGTTGGAAAGATGAGTTAGTCGACTGTTCATCTCTCAACTTACGAGTTAAAAGATGAACGGTCGACTGTCCATTATTGCGGTCGACCGTCCAAGGGCAAATTTGACAATTTCGGAAATATTTTTTCTTTTTCGGAAAGATAGATTTCTCCTCTATAAATTGTGGCAAATTCACACTGTATTTTTCATCCCTTGTTATTATAACTCTTCTAAACTAATCATTCAATCAATACTCCAAGTATGAAAGATTTTTATTTTCTTCAGTCAAGGTCTTTTCTAGATCTTGAGAGTTTTATTTTCTTTTCCACTTCGGTGAGTATTGCGGTACTTGTTGTAGAAGCTATGCGGGTGTAATAGGTTTCTCGGCCTGAATTCGAGAATCGTTGTACATGGGTTTGAGTAAAGTGGAACGCTTGTGGCAGAGAATTGCTACAAGTAGGTGGTGTGGACGTAGACCTGAGGGTCGAACCACGTTATATCGCTGTGTTGCTTGTGGTTGTTGTGTTTGATCTCTCTAACTCTTCTCTTTTACTTTACGCAATTTTATTTAATTTTTTAATTCCGCTCAATCACCTTATTCACCCCCCTAGGGTGATTTACAATGGTATCAAAGCGAGGTGCTTACTAAGAGCTTAAAAGCATAAGAAAAAGGTCTAATGGCCGAAATCCCTCCTCCCGAGAACTTGTACTCATCGGAGCCATTCATCTCCAATGGGACAAGTCTAACACGTTCACGTTATTTTGATGGAAAATGCTATGATGTTTGGAAAGTTTGTATGTCTCATTTTTTGCAGATGCTCGGCGAAGAAGTTTGGAACATTTGCATAAACAAAATAGATATTCCTATCAGCAATGGAAAGAGGACTTTCACAAAAGCCGAACTAGCACTGAAAACTGCAAACTTCAAAGCTATGATAGCACTTTATGCAGGTTTAAACAATGAAGAATTGATGCAGTGTGGGCAAAATTGCAAGACGGCGTATGAAATTTGGAACAACATGCTCAAACGGCATGAGTGAACGACATCTGAGGTAAAAGCAAAGGTTAATTTGTGCTTTTATAAGTTTGATGTTTTTCGTATGTCGCCGAAGAGAACGTAGATCAAATGCTTGCCCCCTTCGACATCATTGCACACGAGCTTGAGAGCTTAGGTAAGGGATTGGATGATGACCGAATGGTCGGAAAACTCATAAGCTGTCGCATGCCGGAATAAGATGTAAAAGCTGCCGCAATGAGGGAGACTCTTGAGGAAAAGGGGTTCGACTACTACACCCTCCAAGGAAAGTTGAAGACATATGAGATGGAGATGATTGAAACCAAGAGATACAGGCAAAACATCGGGATTGAACCTAAAACAGAATAAAAAAACCATCGCCATGAAAGCAGAAAAATCTTGACCATCAAAAGCAAAGTCATATCGTGAAGAGTCAGATGAAGACATTGCATTGTTGACCAAGTAATTTCGTAAATATCTTAAACACAAAAAATATGGCAGGTTTCAAGGAGAAAGAGAAAAGGACAAAGACGACGTATGTTACAAATGCAAGAAGCCTGGACACATTCGCGCAAACTGTCCCATCTCACAGGACAGAAACAAGGACTACTACCACTCCAATCCAGGATTGAGAAAGAAGGCGTTGAAGGAAACATGGCTAGATTCAGACTCCAACGATGAAGAGCAAAATTACAACAACTTTGGATTCATGTCTCTTGGGAATGGTGAGGTGCAATCATCATCTCAAGAAGAGGTAATCGAAGAACCCACCTATGATGATTTAGTTGACATGTGAAATAGATTAAAAGATTATGCTAAGAAATTAAGTCGTGAATTGAGACAATATAAACAAATGTCAAATGCATCACATGACTCTTGCATTGCTAAAAATCAAAAGCTGCAAAATAAAAATTCCTTGCTTATTGAAAAATTTGAGTCATTTAGAAAAGACCATGATGTGTTGATAGAGAAAAATGAGTACTTAAAACAACAAATTCAAGAATCCTTAGCAACACATGATGAAAATCTAAGAGAAATTCTTGAGAAATTTGTTTATATTGCTAAACTCACTGATGACTTAAATGAATGCAAAAGAAAATTTCATGAGGTAGTGGAAGGTTGTAAAGAGGCTCTCGAACAAAATAGAATACTTGATACTGCCCTAGACACTCTTCGTTGGAACACAAAAGACGATGAGAAGACTAGGAAAAGACTTTGTAAAAGAGCAATTGAGCTTGAAAAAATTATTGAAAAATATGAAGGGCCTAGTTACCTTATTACAAAGAATTCAAGATCATATCATGATAATCGAGGGCTTGGTTACGATGAGCCAATACAACATCAAAAGTCTAAGTAATCATGTCATACACATATGCATAGTCACCAACATAAGCACAAATCAACACAACACTATGCACATGTGCATGATCCAAGGCTCGCGTATCCGTATTCCATATTCCTGTTTGGAAAGCGGGGCATGACATTGCGGTTGGCCAACTCTTGAACCAGTCGTCTGATTCAAATTGGCTGTTTGGATTCCTTTCCTTCTATGACACGCGGGGGCCATATGCTCACTATAAATACCCCTTCCTCTTCTCCGCTCAGCCTCCCCGAAAAACCTTAGCCTCCCTCTTCCAAAACCCATCAAATTGTCTTCAAATCTCCTGCATTTTTCTCTTAGATTGTTTTGGGTGTTATCTTCCTTCTTGCTCCATGGCTTCTCACGGTCCTTCCTCCTCTCACAGATCTAAGGGTAAGAAAGCTATTGCCTCTAAATTTGTTACTAGAGAAGGAATCACGTTTAGAAATTCAAATTGTGCTGACCTTTATTTTTCTACACTTTCATCTGCCCCGGTTGTTTCTAACCGTGAAATAAATCTAGCATCCTTAGGTGGGCAATTCTCTGTTATGGTTAGAATTCTTCGAAATTTTGGGTAGGAGAATTATCTTGCTACACCAAGCACCCACAACGAGTCATTGGCTCGTCAATTTTTTGTCAATCTTGAAGGTATTCAAGATGATGATCTCACTCTTTCCTCAATTATTCTTGGGAAAAGAGGTCAAAATTACTCCCGAATATCTTCGTAGAAGAGATGAATTTTCCGAAGGAGATTTTGATGCTTATCATCTTGATTTCAATTCAATTGACTATAAACCGGGTCATGATAAATCTACTGTTAAATCCATGATTGTGCAATCTGAATTTTCTTATATCCCTCGTCCCGCTCCCACTAATTTTATCGATTCTGCCGGTGTCTTGGACAAGATAGTTAATGCAAATATCTGGCCTAAAAAGAATGATAAGTCTGAAATTAGGGTAGACCAATTGTTCCTAATTTTTCTTATCCTTGGCGAATACAAATTTGATCTCACCACATTTATCATTCGCACTATGAATTTTGCAACCTCTTGAAACCGTGACCTTCCCTTCAGCTCCCTTTTTTACATTTTTGCTATTGATTCCTACATTGATGTTGAGAATTTTCTCCTAAGTAAAAACCCTATGCCAACTCTTCCTCAACAAATGGGTATTGACATTCCGTTTACCCAACGGGCCTGCCGTCGTCAAGCCCAACAAGATCGTCAAGCCGAGCCATCTCAACAAGCTCCTTCCTCCTCTCGGCGCAAAAATGCTACTTCTTCTTCCTCCTCATCCTCGTTTGTGACTTATGAGCAATTTACCGCTCATCAATGGGAAGTATATGGTTACTATGTCAACACTATTGAATACCTGCAAGGCAAGGACGATTGGGAACTTCTTCCCCCTCCTAACGAAGAGGAAAACGACGACGAAGACGATGAAGACGAAGATGATAATGATGATGAGGAATAGATTGTAATACATCTTGGATAATTGTAATATGAACTAAGTGCTCTCTTGTATGGATTTTTTTTCTTTGTAATCACATCTATCTAGAAATCACATGTCCATGTTTGCAATGTTTCTCATGTCAAATATATCTTGCATTTGTCATTAACTGTGCTTCTGATTTTAATCATTATGCAATATCAGCATTTCGGTCGACCGAGCGATCGACCGGTTACCTCTCTGGTCTCATGTTGTCCAACACGCCCTCTTTTTATATCTTTGCGGTCGACCGGTCTTGGCTCTGTCTTTTGGATTTCTGGCTGCTGCTCTTTTTCATCTTTTGGTGTGTTCCAAAAAGGGGGAGAATCTTCGAATTTTTTAGAATTTTTCATTTATGTTTTCAGCACTTAAAAAAAATATTCTACTTGATTTGAAGTTTCTTTTTTAATTCTTTAATGTTTCTTTTTTAATTCTTTAATCTATCTCTCTCGTATGTATTGGAAAAATCTTAAATCTATGATACCATGTAGAGCTCTCACTGTATATCAAAGGGTTTTGCGATCAACGGTATCATTTAAGTAGATTTTCTTTTTGTTTTTCAAAAATGTAATATTCCCCAAAATTGGTTATTTCTCAAGCATGTTCTTCATACAAGTTTTGATCAATACATATGTGCTATATTTTTTACTCTCAGTTGTTAACATTTTCCATGCATGAATTTAGGAGGAGTACCAAATTTAGGGGGAGAAATTAAATCTTCTAATACATGTTGTTTTATATTTTTTAAATTCTAAGATATGTTTTGTCCACACCAAAAGGAGGAGATTGTTGATCATAAGTTTGGTGTGCACAAAACGTGTCACTTACTACTAATATCATCAGTTTAGATTTGCAGGAAAAACAGGAAAAGGAAAATTAATATAAAAGATTCACAAGATACAAAAATAAACAAAAGATGCATGAATAAGAAAAGATTGGAAAATCAAGGAAGAGTGCTCCTCAATAAACATGTGCTTAAAAGCCACTAAATCAAAGGATTTATTTCTGTTTATGAGAGGAATATATATATGTAAGGTAGTATTGATTGATTAATTAGTTTTGGAAAGAATACAAAGTGAAATCGCCAATTGAAAGTCGAATCTGCAGGACTGCGGTCGACCGCAACAATAGTCGACCGCTCATCTAAGTTGGAATGATGAGTCAGTCGACCGTTCTTCTCTCGACTTACGAGTTAAAAGATGAAGGGTCGACTGTCCATTATTGCAGTCGACCGTCCAAGTGCACATTGGACAATTTCGGAAATATCTTTTCTTTTTGGAAAGATAAATTTCTCATCTATAAATTGTGGTGAATTCACAGTGTATTTTCATTCCTTGCTATTGTAACTCTTCTGAACTAATCATTCAATCAATACTCCAAGTGTGAGAGATTTTTATTTTCTTCAGTCAAGGTCTTTTCTAGATCTTGAGAGTTTTATTTTTCTTTTCCACTTCGGTGAGTATTGCGGAACTTGTTGTAGGAGCCATGCGGGTGTAATAGGTCTCTCGGCCTGAATTCGAGAATCATTGTACAAGGGTTTGAGTATAGTGAAATGCTTGTGGCGGAGAATTGCTACAAGTATGTGGTGTGGACGTAGACCTGGGGGCCGAATCACGTTATATCTCTGTGTCGCTTGTGGTTGCTGTGTTTGATCTCTCTAACTCTTCTTTTTTACTTTACGTGATTTTAATTTTTTAATTTTTTAATTCCGCACAATCACCCTATTCACCCCCCTCCCCCCCCCCCCCCCCCCCCCCCCCCCCAGGAGTGATTTACAGAGCTCATTCACTTAGAGAAATATTTCTGGACCTATATGAGCACGCTTCCCAACCACATACTTCTATGGTCAAGTCGTGGAGGAGGGGAACTTGGAAACCATCCTTTAGAACTCGACTTTGTCTGGCTCTCAATGTTAAACTAGAAGCCCTCCAAGAATATATCGCACATGGCGAGGGTAAGGTGCTCGCACGGCCCGGACAAAAACTCTTGGGGGTTGGATAACAATGACTCTTTCACGATTCGCTCCTTGTACAACTATATCAACTTCCGGGGATGTAGACCTAAGTAGGCCAAGACACTCTGGAAAGCAAAGCACCCCTTAAAGTTAGGGTATACCTCTGGTTGGTACTCAATAATGTCATTCTTACGAGAGAGAATCTGGACAAAAGACATCTGAACATTGCGATCAATTGTGGGTTTTGCAACTGGCATACGGAGTCGCTGAACCACATGTTCATTGAATGCCAGCGGAGTAAGGTAACGCTGCTTGAGGTTCTGAGGGACTTGGGTACGAGTGAGTATCCCAACACTATAAGGATTTGTGGATTGGTCCCAAAATTGCCACTATGCAACATGAGATTAAAGAAGCATGGTACATCGCTATTGCTGCTATGCCCTGGGCTTTATGGATTAACATAAACAACCTTTACTTTCGTGAGACTAGTAATAGTACTTCTGGTATTTTAACTCATATCATGCATCTTATTTTTTTTTGAGCTACAACTGCTGCTACAAGACCGAGAAGGAGGATCGCCAGAGCCATCCAGATTGACGAGTACGATGATGAAGAGGTAGAGTTCCGACCTACCCTGGACTGAGCGAAGGGATGGCAGCTAGATACTCACCTTCCATAGTTTTGTTGGAAGGACCACTATGTTTGAAATTGTATCCTTTCGTACTAGTTATGTTGTACCACTTTTGGGCATATCCCACCCTCCAGGACGTCGTTTTATTTACTGCTTTATAGTTCCTTGTACTTTCTTCCAATACTCTGAATTGTTTTATTAAAGTCTTATTAATGAAACAGGATAGCAGTATCTCACATTTTCCTTAAAAAAAAAAAGACGTTATGATCTGAAATAGATCAACATATAGTTGATAACTTTATTGTCATCCTAACTCATCTCAAAAGTCAAAACAACATCGCAAGCTTAAGGTAAGACGAGTCGTTTCTACAACCAATCATGCTATACTAAGCCACAAGTTATGAACTATATCAATTGCAAGAATTATGCTCTGCAACACGTGTCATTAACTGTACAATACAACAAATCAAAATATACAGTACTATTTTGAAAACTCTTTTCTTGTGCACCCGTTTAGTTAAAGAATTGGGGATATTCCCCAATTTCAAATACATACAGTTCAGAAAATAGAGGTATAAAACTTAAATTATAAAAATAGTGGTATATCTTTTCAAGATGGGCACAGAGAATCAAGTTTGCCAGAATTGCAATAAAGTTATCCGCACAACAGACATCGACAAAGATACTACTGAGGAAGGTTTAACGTCATAACAACTCCCATATAAACAATCACTCTTACAACATAAAATGCTAATATAATAAAATGAAATTGTATATACAACAAATAACCTACAAGGGGATCTTACATGGAGGCCACGGTGCCATAGCTAAATCATTCATTATGACAAGGGGTAAAGGAAAGAACAAAAATAAAGCAAAATAATAATAATTCATAATATGTCTTCAGAAAACAGGAACTATTCCGACATGTCTTGTAAATCACTACTGTGATCTTGCTCCGGAAGGAGCCAGATGAAGAAACCAAGATTGGTTTCTCCATTTAGTCGTTGCGATGAGTACTCAGCTAACATGTTCCACAGATCTCCTACAGTCCATCCATTCAACAGTATCCACTGGGACACCTGATAGAAGAATTAAGAAACAAAAATGAAGATAAAACTGATAGATATTTAGCAACAGGTACAGTTAAGCAAACAGAAGAAGATTTAACTAACCACTAATTATATATAGAGAGAGGGAACTGACCACTAAGATACTTAACAGGTGTCTAGCCCATTAGCAAACAGAAAATGAAGATTTTGTTGGATATATAGATATATTCTCAATATATATAGAATATTATTGTGTATAATATTGTATGGGACAACACATGTAATCTGTAAGTTATTGACCGGGTTGAGTAGGCCAAGAGCTCCAGTACCTAAAACTCAGTCATATCTCATATATACTGGTCTTGTGGTAGCATCTGAGATGATTCCAATTCTGATAATTAGGATATAATATCTCAAGCAGTAGGAATACTAAACTATAACCCTAATTTTTATTTTCTTACATAGTGTTTGGTTGGAGGGGAATGGAGTGGAGGGGAGGTTTTTTTTAAAACATTTCTTGTTTGGTTCATTTTTTAGGAAGGGAGGGGAGGGGAGGGGAGGGGAGGGGTGCAGAATTCCTCCTGAGCCAATTTTGGCTCCCCTCCAATATTGGGGGGATTTGGAGGGGAGGAAAACTGGGTTTAAGTGATTGGACTAAATTGCCCTTTTTTATATCCAAATTCCTAATCTAAACCTAAAAGCAAATCCCTAATCTCTCTTTCTCCCCCTCACCCTCCCGCTCATCCTCTGTCCAGCCTCACCTCCCGCTCATCCTCTCACTGTCGAGCTCCCGCTCATCCTCTCACTGTCGAGCCCCACACCTTCCCGCTCATCCTCTCACCGTCTGAGAGGAAGGGCTAGCGCGGAAGGAAAACTAAGGTGAACAGTTAATACGGCGGCCAAGCTGAGAGAAGTTTCCCATTGAAAATCGCGCACTCACCTCAGCCTAAATTCTTAACGCACAGTAGCTGTTAAATTCTGCACTACGCACTTTCCTGATTTTTTATTCGTCATTAAGTTTTCATTACTGTTAACCTCTTAATGAGATACATTGTGATTGAATGATACAATCTTCTTTATTACTTTACATTTGTGTCTATAGCGAATTGTTTAATCAATTCATCTTTTCTGTAATGTAATTGTGAGAAGGGTTTTTCATATTGAATAATGTGGGGTTGTCAGTTACAAATATATATTAAAGTTAATTAACCATTGGTTTGGCTGAACTATGACTTTGTGATGATCATATAACTATTTTATAATTGTAAAATCTAGAAACTAATTGTTCTCTTTTTCTCGATAATTCTCTTCCAAATTACCTTCTATTGTTCTAATTCTGTATTTTCCATCTCTACCAGTGGCGGCCATCAACCTGCCACGACCGTCGATCTCGGTGACTATTTTTCCATCAGACAAAACTTGCTTAATCTGTTTAATTTGTGGAACGCGAAGGAATAGAAACAAGGAAAACAATTGAAAAAAGAAAAAAAAATCAACTCAGAAAACAATGAATCTGCATAAAGATGTTAGCAAAAATTTCATCTCCATTGGATTCTTGTACTTAAAGACGCATACAACAGCGACAACCAAGAGAATAATTGATCAGCTTTGTTTGGTTATAGACAGAATTAGAAACAGTAATGCATAGGCTCTGCTGAAATGTAAAAGGGTATAAAAGTAATTTAATTATAAAATTATGTCCCCTTCCCTCCCCTCCCCTCATTTGAACCAAACAGAGCCTATTGTCTCATAATTATCAACAATCTTGAGATATTGTTTATTAAATTTATTTATTAATTTTATTTATGAGATTAATGAGAGAGATCGTTGATTTCTATCGTCGTCGAGACCACCATTGGTCAGGATCATTGCCGCCAGCACCACCGTCGTCGCTGTCCGATGCCTCTGTCGTCGCCGTCCGTCGTCGGTGTTGACGTAGCCTCCCTCTGCTAGTGTGGCCTTATGGGGTCTGCCCAGCATTGCCCTCAGTTTCTCTCCTTCGTGCCGCAATTTGATTTTTTCCCTGTATGCGGGTGTGTTTGTTCAGTGGATCCAAATTTGACCGAAATCTAAGTGGATTCAGATCCGACCCACTCCACGTCATCCTCCCCTCACGTGGTGTTGTTTTGGATTTGAAGTTTGATATTGGATTTGGTGTGGGATTAGATTTGGTGTTTGATGTTTGGGTTTGTTTTTGGTGTTTAGTGTTCGGTATTTTGTTTGGTTTTGGGATTGGTGTATGTTGTGTGCTTTGCTGGATCCAACCAGTAGATCCTACCTGCATCCTACCAACCTCTTGATCAACATCAAGATGCAGTCCACTCTAAACTTTAAGATTCGTACTGGTTATTTAATTTAATTTTTAAAATTAGTTTATTAAGCAGTTTTACAGAAAAACTGTAACTTCCTCAGAAATTGCGTGAGCAGTAATTATTATGGAATTTATTGTTTATTCATTGAGATGGAAAAACAAGATCATTTGTACGAATTCCTAAATTAGAGGGATTTATCAGTTCTGATTTTAACAGTTGGAAGACGAAAGCACAACATGAGATGTGGATGCAACTGTTGGAGATACTGGAGCAGTAGAGATGTTGCTTGGATGAATCCAAATATGAAGATAAGTCATCTCTCATATCTATGTTTTAGTCGTTGCATAATTGTTTGTTTGAGTTTTGTTGCTAAGTGCTAAAGTTCAAAACTTTGGTAAGCATTGTTTATTCTTATGAGTTTGAATTTATTGCTGTGTGCTAGAGTTCAAGGAATTAATTTGAGATAGGTTTATTGTGAAATAAATAATTATATATTGATTATCTTCTTTGATGTGTAGGAATTTCAAAATTATTTACAAATTGCATGTGTTCGGAGATTATGGATTCCTCTGAACTTGGAAGTTTGCTTGAAGGATAAATAAGTTGGCACATGGTAGGCTTCTCCATCTAATCTGAAAAATACTTCTAATATGAAGTGTCGGTATGATCTATTTTAATCCCTAATAGTACTTTTCATGTGATGATTGGGCTATCCCAACTTAGATTAAATGGTTTGTAATGTTTTGTGGGATTGATCACATGATTGAGAGTTTTAGATCATAATTAGTCTCGCTTTGAAAACTAGCATGTTTAGGGTAATTACGTGTTTGTTTGTAGTTTTGTATGAGAGCGTACATATACTTCTATAATAAAAATTGAAGTATAGGTTCTGTAACGAATGTCGGTAACTTAGGTGGAAGCATCTCTTAATGGATTAGGCATCTTCGTTAGTTATGTTCTTTGTTGTTCATTGTACTATATGTGCAAAGTTGACTATAGAATATTGGTCATTATCTCGTTAGCATTTTGAAGATGATAAAGAATGATTTTAGGAAAAAACTCTTCGCTTAAAGGCGTTTGAGCAGTTGGACATCGTTGAAACCATAGAAGCAGAACATGAGAGAAATGATATTCTGAAACGTGTTCGTATCATTTTGTTTTGATAGTAATTTTGTGTTAACTCTTACATTAGTTATAATGTGCATATATATATATAGTCAATGGCATGTGTAGGTTGAGTTTAATAAACAGAGTAACTGATAACGTTAGTTATGATTTGTGCAGTCCTTTAAAACGACAAAATAGGCTAGGCCATGTGAGCTACATATTAAAATGTTTGCTCTTATTAAAACTCATACCTATGCTAAATAACACCTCAAAATATGACAAATGTGAAGCTTGTGCTCAGACTACGATCACTAGAAAATCTTTTAGTATGGTTTCTATTAGTACACAACTTTTTCATTTAATGCATTCTGATATTTGTATTCTCATTAGCTATGTCACTAGAAGAGACTAGAGTCTAGTATTTGTGATCTCATTAGCTATGTAACCAGATGAGACTAGAGTATGTCAGAAGTATTTAATCATTCTCATATATGATTATTGAGTTTTGTCATATATATGAAGGAAGAACGAAGAAGCACATGTTAATTTAAACAATTTGAAACTCAAGTTAAATGCTAACATCAAAGGGTTGATACTTGATAGAGGTGATGAATATGCATTAATAATTTCTAGATAATTTTATATTTGTTATAATCTCTAAAATTAGTGCACTACATTTACAACAGTCAAATGGTATTGATAAAAGTTAAAATCAAAGACTTAGTGACATGTTGAACTTCGTGTAATTGTGGGTGAAGTTGATCATATTCTCAATATGTTACTACACTCTAAATTATCAACACCTTGTGGATTATGGCATAACAACACACATAATTTGTTAAAGTAAGAATATGGGTATATAATGCAATTGTTAAAGTAGCTGACCCTAGAAGGCCTAAAGTAGGACCTACAACAAATATGTGTACTTGAAAAGTTCAGAATATAGTTTTATGCACAGATTTTGGATCTATCTAATTTGTGTTAACAGAATCTAAACATGCAGAGTTTTTTGAGGATGTGTTCATCAAAGATAAAGTTGTGAAATTCTCTAGTAAAATCAAGAACAAGCCTTACTGACACTTATAACTTCAATGGCAGATGAGCCAAGAAGACTCTTATAATGAAATGAATTTGTTGTGATTTGTTTGATATCAGGAGAACAAATTAAGTTCTATACAATAATACTTAAAATTAGTTGATTTGTCGAAAGAGGCTAAAACTATAGTAAGTAAGTGGGGTTTTGTAGAAAAAACATAATTTTGATTGTTCAGTAGCAATTTTAATACACCATTAGTAGTTAAAGGATTATCTAGAGATAAGTGGGGTAGAAAGGTTTGAAATCTACTCATATGTTTGTCATATTGCTACATAAATGATTCTTCTTGCCTTTAAATCTATTGAAAACTTTGTTATTCATTAAAGATATTGTAAACAGATTTGTACTGAAATTTTTTGTAATTACTTGAAAGTTCCGTACTAAAGGGTTTAGTGAACAAGATTTGCAAACTGGTAAAATCATTATATATTTTAAAATATGTATTAAAGCTGACGCATAAATAATTTGACAAACTTCTTAAAGAGTCTAAGATTTGAATCAAGTAATTCAGATCAATATCTTTAACTTTGCTGTGTATCAAATATAATGGCTAACATTTACTTGTTTATTGTTGACATGCTTGTTGTTGGAAATAACCTCTCTATTATAAATGAAGTTAAAACTATTATATCCAAAGAATTCAGCATAACTTACCTAGGTGTTGTGGACACCATAATAGGTATAAGTGTGAGTTTCGGTAGGCAAGGGATAACTCTTAGTCAAACTCATTAAACAAATAATGTATTTTAAAAGTGGGGATAGTGATCGAAGGTGTGTTTTGAAATACCTTATGATTATGATAAAAAGTTGACACCTGATGATGGTACAGCAATGAGACAGTTAGATAATTCTAAACTTACTGAAAGTCTCATGTATACAATAATCTGCACTAGACCAGACATAACTTTTAAGGTAGGTATGCACATTGGAATGCCCTTAAGAGGCTAATGAGATACCTAGGAGAAACTAAAGAGTTTGCTATGTGCTACTCTAGTCATCCTTCAGGATTGAAGGGATGATCCAATGTATTATGGTCCTCAGAATTTAGTAAAAATTGATCAACTAGTGGACATGTGTTTGCACTAGGAGGAGCAGACGTAATATGGAGATCAAAAGCCAAACATGCATTGCGCTCTCATTCATGAAATCATACTTCTATGTATTATCCTCTGCAGGGGAAAAGACTGAATGCATTGAATGACTTGTTGCTAGTCATCGATTGAGAAATTTAAAGTAAACTCTCTAATTATGTTATGTGAATATCAAGCTACAATGCACTGTAGCTCATAACTCACTCTATAATGGTAAGAGGAGTATAGTAAGACTGAAAGGAATCTGGTTAAGCTTTCTCATAAAGTGCAATTGAGATAAAATATGGCTAATGCTCTTTCTGAGGGACTTGAAAGGGATCTAATTATCCAAACTATGGGGGAAATTGGGTTAAACATCCTACTTGTATTGAAATTTAGAATCCAATTGAAGTCGTAGATAAATTCAAACTTATGCATCAATTTTAGGCAATTGGCATGCTTTGGATAATTTAAAAAGTTCTATGTAAATTTTAATATATAACTTCATTACAACTTTGATGATACTATATATTCTCATGGCTTACTTAGAATCATCTTTTTATTCCAAAAGAAAGTGTAAAAACTTATCAATGTGTTTCCGATGTTTAGAATTGTCGTTATATAATTCCAATTTATAATGATTCCAAATTTAACCATAATTGATTTGACTGTTCTATCATTCCAAAATAAAACATCGTATAGTTCTTGTGTAGAAACTATAATAGTTCATGTTTTTTATTTTGTTAAAGAAACTTGATTGTGAAGCTTGTGTTATATTTTTGGTAAGCAAAATTTTGAATCGTACTAAGTTTTTTTATGGAACTAGATACTTTATGAAATTCGCTAAAATTCTTAGAGAAGTACCTCATGATATTCTTATTTGCAATATGCTAGAAAAGATGAAGGAATTGAATTTGTAAACATAGATTTTAAAGTAATGATTTGTCCAAAATAGAGGATGAAACATAAAGCAGTTTGCAAGGATAGAGTTTCAGTTTATTTCTCTCAAGAATAAATTAGTCACTTGTTTGGTAAAACTTCTTTTGAGTTTAAGACTCTTTTCTGTTCATTGAGTTTAAAACTCTTATTTTGTTCTTGAAGTTTATTTGCTTTGGTTAATTTTGAAGCTATGAAAAGTTTCTCCAGTTGGTTTAGTCATTGTGAACTATTCTGTTTTGATATAGTCTAGGAACTATTTGATTATCTTGGTTTAGTCTTATTTGAACAATTCAAAGCTATAATTGATTTAATCTTATGAACTATATTCTCTTGTGATTCAATGTTTATTTAATATTGTTATGATCCAGTTCACACCAAGTGGAACTGATGAGATAACCAAGTATTGCTTGATATATTGAGAATATAAGAGATTGTTGGATAAATAGAGGTATATTCTCAATATATATATAATATTATTGTGTAAAATATTGTATGGGGCAACACGTGAGTTGCACGTGTAATATATAAGTTATTGGACCGGGCTGAGTGGGCTAAGAGCCCAGTACCCAAATTACAGTCTTATCTCATATATACCGGTCTTGTGGTAGTACCTGAAATTATTCCAATTCTGATAATCAAAGTATAATATTTTATGCAGTAAGGATATTAAACCCTAACCCTAATTTCTCTTTTCTTATTGTCTCATAATTATCAACAGATTTAACCAACTGCTAATAAACATGTATATCGACCTATCTAGCAAACAGAAAATGAAGATTAACCAACAAGTAAGCGTATCTATCTAGCTGAAAGACAGAAGAAAAAATAAGAAAACAGAAGATTTCAACCGACCATGCAACAAAAATTGAAGATTTATTAACCTACTGGTAAACGTAGAAGAGCATCTGTAGTCGTTTGCCAAATATGCATAATGGCTCAAAACGGCGCTGCAGTCGTTGGTCAAATATGCATATTATGCATATTTCGCTACAGTCGATTGCCATAAATGAGAGAAGATTTGAGATTTATTCATATATGAGAGACAGCACTTCGAGTACCGTCCAACAAAAAAAATTAATTTTTTATCGTCCAACGGCACTTCGAGTGTCGTTGCTTGAAAAAAATAATATTTTTTTTCAATTAAAAAACCCCCAAAAATAGCACAAACCCTCGGACGGCACTTCAAGTGCCGTCCCTTGCCCCCCTTTTGTGGGACGGCACTTCATGTGCCGTCTGGAGTTTTTTGCTAATTTATATTCTTTTTTGCAATTTTGTATTTGTTTTTGGAATTTCTGAAATGTTTTTGTAATTTTTTGTAATGTAATTTTCTCGTAATTTCTGAAATGTTTTTGTAATTTTTATTTGCACTTTGAGGACGAAATTTTTCCATCTATGTCGGACGGCACTTCATGTGCCGTCGGAGGTTTTTTGCAATTTTGTATTTGTTTTTGCAATTTCTGAAATGTTTTTGTAATTTTTTTGTAATTTTTTGTAAATTTTGAAAATTTTTTGAAATTTTTTCGTAATTTCTGAAATATTTTTGTAATTTTTTATATTTTTTGTAATTTTTTATTTGCATTTCGAGGATGATTTTTTTCCATCTATGTCGGACGGCACTTCGGGTGTTGTCCCTCCCTTCCGCTTTAATTTTTTTTGTTTTTTATTCCTCCGACGGCACTTCGAGTGCCGTCGCTCCAATTAAATTTTTTTTCGCTCCGACGGCACATGAAGTGCCGTCGCTTATTATTTTAGTATAAAAAGCTAAAAAATAGCTTTTGACGACTGCAGCAAAACTTCGATTGCTATTTCCATTTATGCATATATGCATATTTTTCCCTCAAACGACTACAGATGCTCTAAGCGTAGATATTTAGCAGTGTCTTGAACTAGTACACTAACAATTAAATACGAATTCATAAAACAAATTGATAGGACACAGTTTTTTTTCACATTACTCTCAGTAGCTGTAAGAAGTACCTGTTCTAATCTCTGCAAGGCTGCCTCGCCAAACGTGTAGTAGTGTATGAAAGGTCTCAATGCCTGAAGCCAAAAGAACATTTAGAAGAGAAGCAATGAGGAAAACATATACTTGTGGTAATATTCAACTCCTCACAAACTTGTTCTGTAATTTTTCTACAAAAACAGTGAACTACTTATGACAAATATTTAGATGCATGAATCATGGAAAATGAACATAATCTTTATGTTAAGAAGTGCAATGATTTGAAATAAATGAAGACAGTAGTTCTCACAGATTTACTGAAGATGAATATTAGTTTCATACGCATAAATATAGGAAACATGAATATACCATGTAGCATCTGACCTCTTAATATATCAAGCCTAAGTTATCTATCAAGATGACTCTGGCAAAAAGAGATTGAAGCACATGCAATATACCATCGTTATTATTTGCAATACATGGTGCAACCAAGTTGTCCACAATCCATGTAGCCACAACTCCTACGTGTGATGCCTAAAAGTTGTTCAAATTCATAGTTATAATGGTAAAAATAAATTAAAAGTCAGGAAAATATTATGATTATGTGTGTAGTTGGTTTTGGGGGGGGGGGGGGGGGGGGGGGGGGGGGGGGGGGGGGGGGGGGGGGTTACATAGCATCTTTATCGGCCAGGCTTTTACCATTACTAGGGCATAATAGAACGATTGTTCCTATATACAAGCCAAGGCAACAGCAGGTGAGGGAAAGGATTATCCATCATACTCATTCCTATGGCCACACTTGAGAAAAGAATTTATTACGAATGAACTCAATGAAGTATCAATTTTTTTTATAAGGAGATGCAATTTTTGATTATGCATGATGTTAAGCCGATTTGGAACACATCCTCTATAAAAGCTAGAAGACATGTAAATTACCTGAGATGCCGCAAGCCACTGAATTATACATTTAATCTCAGGGTCACCACCAAATGCTCCACAACCCCAGTTTCCGGTTGCAATTCCAACACTTTCTTGATAGCTTTCCTTTAAACCATGAAGACTGGAAGCGGAGGAATTAGCAGTGTTGTCCATACAAGGTTGAAAAATGTCGGAACTCTCAGCTTGTGCAGAAGTATTAGCCTGAACCTGGTCAAAGAAGAGGGGCAATCAAGCATTGCCAAATGCATGAATGGAGAATGCTAGATGCAATAAACCAAGCAATTTTGCATCTAGCTTAAATAAAAAGTGTTGAATTTATTAGGAGTAATCGAATAGTAAGGGTATAATAGTCTTTCTATTATAACCGACATACATATATATATATATATATATATATATATATATATATATGTATGTATATATATATATGGGAGTGATCATGTGAGAAATAGTTCACACGATAAGCTTCGTGTGAATTCTTTACATAGCCTCATGAATGATCCGAACAGTTCACATTGTTTAGAACGACTAAGTTAGTCTAAAGATGTAAAAGCTAGTCATTTGTCCTAAACATCATGTAATTATAAAAAATAACGATATTCAGCCATACAATTTGTAACACTTTAATTCATGGACAAACAAATCCCAAATAACTTGATTTCTCATCCGTAGACTAATTTCGACGTGTATATCAAAATAATCGGCTTGGAATTTTCAATTTATATCCCACAAAAAAAGTTCACGGGTTCTCACCGAAGGAGTTCCCACATGATCATAACCTTATATATATATATATATAAGCAATATTGCATTGCAAAAACTACTGTAGCGTGCAAAAGCATGAAAACCGCTTAACCCGCTATTGGCAACAACGGGTTAACGCATATTAAAAATGAACCCGGTGTTTTGCAATGGAAGGATTATATATATATATATGAGCAATGCTCCATTGAAAACGTTACTGTAGCGTTGAAAACGCGAAAACAACCTAGGCCGTTGTTGGGAACAACGGTCTAGGTTGTTTTCACGAGTTTTCACAACATTTGCGTTTTCAATGGAGCATTGCTCTCTCCATATATATACTAGATTTACCCGTGGGCACGTGCCTACGGCACGTCTTCAGAACGATACAGCATATGAAAAGCCTTGTAAACAGTAAATCAACAATTATGTAGCTCAAGTTTGAATAGTATGACAATAATTAGTTGTAAATAAAAGTCCATGTTTCCATATATATATATATATATATATATATATATATATATATATATATATATATATAAAATGGGAGAAGGCCTTAGTGTCATTTGTAAATTTGTAAATCTACCAACGCGTGCATTGCACGTGCATAACTAATATGAAGGAGGTCTCAAGTTCGAGTCTTCACTACGTCAAATTTTTTACTTTAATTTTTTTAAAATATATTAAATGTGCTCCAACTCTTCCATTATAGTCTTCACATTTACTTTTAAAAGTATATAATTATATTTATTAAGACATGCATCACACGTGTAAGGAGTTGTTTTGGGGGGATTTGAATTTGAGTTTTGAGGAGAAACTTTTGGGAGGGAAAATATGTTTTGTGAGATAAGATCTGGGCCTTTGATTTGGAAGGGATTGAAGGAGAGCCACTTGATAGCTTTCTTTGTATTTTATTATATAGATATATGGAGATGTACCATTGCAAAAGCCTAGGTGTTTGCATGTGTGCAAACGGCCATTCTGGCCATCACATGGATGATCCAAACAGTTCACATTGACCTACACGTCTAAATTAGTCAAAATTTGTAAAATCAAGTCATTTGAAATTTATTTGCCTATGCATTGAAGTGTTACAAAATTGTATGGCTGAAAATCTTTTTTTTATAATGACATGATAAATGGACAAATGAATTTCAAATGACTTGATTTCAGATATTTAGACTAATTTAGACGTTTACATCAATGTGAACGGTTTGGATCATCCATGCGATGACCAGAATGGCCGTTTGCACGGTGTGCAATCGCCTAGGCATTTGCAATGGAAGATCTCCTATATATATAGGAGGAAACTTTCTCTTATGGGCTCTAAAACTCTAATCTCCCCAACCAAAATTCAAGATCCACACCGCTCAAGTTACACATTTTTTCCATTCATCATGAGGTTGCAAAATTAACGATTTTTCAACAATATGACAATTACAAACACTTGAGGCCTGGCAACAACATAACTTTGATTATATTTCATTCTCATACATTTTATGGCATGTTGAACACTATTTGTGTTATTTTTAGTGTAAGAGCAAACAATTGTGAATTCTTTTACTAAGGAAAAAGTTAGGATTTGGATTGTCGAACTGGATATGGATCAAGCAAATTTGATGGCGGAACGCGGGTGAAAATCAGAAAAAATTTCACATCGGAAGTTATCTAACATAAGACTTTCCGATGCTCCAGTCAGTCACCGACATGGTTTTAAAGATCGGTCGATCCCGATCCTATCCAACCGGTCTGGATCGTCTTATAAGGGGCCGCTCTGATATAACACCTAAATCTCAGGATCAGCGAGATAACTCTGATCGACCAAATTAGTAATTGGATCGAATGGATCGGCCCGATCCCAGCCCAAAACCAACAATCCTATGATTAAAGATTCAAAATTTTGAATTTTTTATTCATGAGAATCTTCTTATCCGAGCAACAAATATGTAATTGTGTAATGAACTGTTGATTCTTGGTTTTGATGACTACAACACAATGCAAAGTTATGCTACTTCTTATATAATGCAGGATGTATCAAGGTTCATACTATGTATGATACACAAGTGCAAAGTGCTCCAATGAAGCTCTCAAAGAAAATTGATCAAGCTACAAAGGCTCAAGCTCTTATTCAAGACTCAAGACTCAAGACTTGAGACATGACCCGTGCTTCAATGTGTTATTAAATGTCTTGTAAAATAAATTGTAATCTTATCTTTTTTAGTCTTAGATTGATGTAACAGCCTTGTCACACACACACTCATACATCTTTATAATTGAGTGTCTTTCAAAAGATTAAAGGTCGAAACAGTTTGAATTAGATCAGCTGTTAAGTACCGGTCGACTGCCTTATGGCACCAGTCGACTGTACCAGTACGAAACTGTCTGAACTCTTTCAAACTCTGGCCAGTCGACTCATTATGGCAACCCAGTCGACTATTCAAGTCGTTTCGACAGAATTTAAAACTTGTTTTTCGAATTCAAAAGTTTTATATCCGTTTTAAATCAGTTTTATTAACTGATTTACAACGTCCTAGTGATTCCTCTCTATAAATAGAGCCTAGGAATCACCATTGAAAGATTCCAAGCATTTTGATAAAAAGTTTAAGTTTTTGCTTTTGAAAGAGAACTAGTATTCAAGCAAGCACTCTAAATCTTCTAAGTCTTGGTTCTCTGAATCTCAGTCCAATATAACATTGATTTCGTTCTGGACTGATTTCAGAAGTGACCTATTAGCCACTATACAAAAATCACAATCACAAAACAAGGCTATAGGTTTTTGTAACTCTTTTGTTGTTGTTCTTCACTCTCGGGTTGTGAGAGTGGTCCTCTCGGTTGGAGAGTAGGGCTCTAGGTTGTAGAGTCAGGTTTTCACTCTTGGTTGAAGAGTGGGTTTGCTCTCTCTTGTGGTGAGAGAGGTCTACGGGTTGGACAAGGTGGTTGTCAAAATGCCATAGGGTATTCTTGTATTTTTTCAAGAATAGTGAAAAATCTCAAGTGGGTTGCTTGGGGACTGGATGTAAGTCGGAAGAACCGAACCAGGATACATCATGTGTACTCTGTGGTTGTATTTCTCTGAACTTGCATTTTCTTTGCATTTAATTCTTATTCGAAAACTTGTCTGGACAGTCGACTGCGTCTCCTCTTTAAATTGACTGGTCAGACTGGTATAACATACTCTTCGAAAACTTGTCTGGCAAGTCGACTATTTTCCGCTTTAAGTCGACTGATCAGACTTATCTAAAATACTCTTCTAATCTGACGCCTAAGTCGACTTATTTCTCTGTTCAAGTCGACTGGACAGACGAAAAAGTTCAATTTCGTTATTAATTTTTATACAACACTATTCACCCCCCCCCCCTCTAGTGTTTCTTGCCTTGCCTACAGGATCCAACATAAACATCTCTTCATGTCTACCTTTTATTTCATTTTTTCCTTGTATATAAATAAAATTTGTATTATTTGGTCTACCTATTTTGATTATTCTACTTTTATTCGACATTAATTCTCTGAAAAAATAAAATATTTAATTAAAATGTTCAAGTCAGTAATTGAAAATATTAAATTGGTAAAAAGAATTAACTAAATTCATCAATTCATTTTAATTATTTTTTAAAAAAATAATTTAATAATAGAAACATATTAGATATTTCAAATTTTTTTAAATGCCCGATCCAAAAAAACCAGCTAAACCGATTTGATACTACTGATCCGGCTGCTACTGATCCCGATCCATATATTTTGGAAACTCCGATCCCGCTCTCGATCCCGAGTTTTAAAACCATGGTCACCAGAAAGTGATTTAGGGTTTTGTGTAGAAAATATTAATTACCCCTTGACTGACGAAGGTGGAGGGGTATTTATGGGCAAGAAATCAATCATAGTAGATAGATCAGAAAGGTGATATTCTTCTAATTTGGCTAGAGAAAATTATGGTAAGGAGATATAAATGATAACTAATCTACTATTTGAGGGGTTTCACTAACAGCTGTAATGAGTTGGACACTCGGTTTCTCCTATAGCAGCAAGCAAGCCATGATTGCAAATCTGTTTGGTTTAATGGTCCTAGAGACGGCCCATATTTTCCTTAGTTGGTCTTTTTGGTTGCAAAATTACTATCCTGCATGGTGGCTTTAAGATGCATGTTGGAGCTCGTTTGACTTAAATTTTTTACCTGTATTATAAGCCCTCCCTCCATTCCTAGAGGTTGGGAACGACGGCCTTTGCGGTCTAACTTACTTCGAGTATCGGGTAACCACAAAAAGCCTTTGTAGATGTCTACTGCTTTGTCGCTATCCTTTCCATTATCCTCTAAATCTCCAAGGGGAGTCTCATTTGAGACTTCACCCTCATTTTCTCACTAGAGATTCTCTCTCCTCTGCCTTTTCTCTCATCCAGATTTTGGCAAGTTTTTTGGTACTTATCCATCGTAAATTCATTGCAAACAGCAGGTAATTTGTTCATTATAAGTTAAGTAGAGCCATGTCTTCACATCACTCTGCCCCCTTCCAGGATCGTAACGAAGACGAGGTCCTCTCCGTTCCTCGCCATTAAGCCATATCTCTTAATTGGAATATCTATATTCCCCGCGGTTGCAGATGATCTAGGCTAAAAGTTTGTAGACCGATTTCGATTGTTTAATGTACTTCAATCAGAAGTCTGCACTTTGATGTACTTCGATAATAAGTCTACGCTAGATGTACTTTGATAATAATGGTACTGATGTAAAACTAACCCTAAATAGAGAATTTCCAAGAATCTTAAAGAATTAATTTTACCAACATGTAAGTGCGGATCAAAGTTGGCAATTTTAACAGTTAACAAGTTTGATGGGTTTTCAAGAATTGAATCAAGTATAACAGTCCCAATTAATAATTCAACCCTACAATCAATAATTAAATCTCTAAATGTTTTAGCAAGTAATAGGTTCAATATTGATTCGTACTCTACTCAAGCATGTGGAACACTCAATCTCAGTTATTCTTGTGGACGACAGGCAAATCAGATAATATAATAAATAATAGGGCAGTAGAACACAAATATTTAATAATGGAAAGAGTATACCGAATGTGAAGAAACCAGCGTAGATCTCGGAGTTGGACAGCAACTAAGAACACAGCACTCCAAGGGATAGCAATGGCACATAGTAACTTCAAGAGCAAGACCACGGTGGTCGGCGGCGTCACTGGTTGACGTCGACGACGGCAGTGGACGGCGAAGGCGACGGTGGCGACAGCGTTGGGAGGCGGAGCGAACGGGGCACACAGGGTGAGAGATGGCAGTCGAGATTGTTTGAGTTCTGTGGGATTAGGGTTTTGATTTGATGGGTTGCGGAGGGATTCGGGGTTGATTTGGGGTGAGGATCTTGGTCGGGGTCGGGAGAAGAAGGGAGGAGACGAGGGGATGGAGGGTTGTTGTGGTGGTGAAGGGTCGACGGAGAGTGGGTTGCGGGATGGAGAACTAGGGAGGACGAGGAGTTGGGTTTCTTTGGATCGGGATTGGGATAGGGATAGGGAAAGAAGAAGGTGAAGAAGGGGGATGGCGGCAGATATTGTAATAGTGGAGTAGGGTTGTATTCGGGATTAGGAAAATTAGGGTTTTGGAATTGATTTTATTTGGGGATGTTAATTTGGGGTAGATTTTAGAGTTAATCACTAAGCCTAAAATTATATTAGGATTTATCACAAACCCTAATAATCTAGATCTCAGTTGTATCACACAAAGGAGAGGGGAAGAGCAAAAAACTCTACACAATAAATTTTAATCAAGAGTGGCATATTTTCTCATTAATCTCAAGGCCTATAAATAGGCTCAAAATACATCTTGATACAAATCACAAAATATTCTCAGAATCTCAAATACATAAAAAAGATTACATATGGCTATAATTGCTGAAAACAAATATGGTACTGAAATAAAATCTAACCAGAATAGATGTCCTCATCATTCTCTCCGGGTGAGAGAGAGCTCGACCCAGTCGAGTCAAAACAAGTGATCCTGTCATGGTGCTCCAAAAGATCTAGATCCAGTTGCGGGAACCCCTCACAATCACTGCAAGTGTCATCCGACTTCGGCTTGTTTTTCCACCTCACCAAATACTTGTGCATACCACCATCTCTTGTGGAGATTATCTGATCATCTAAAATATTATTCAATTCTTCTGTCGGTGGGTGAATAGTATCAGGTAAAGAAGTAAATGTGGGAATCTCACCATTAGGCTGCAGGGTAGGCTCATCTATAAGAAAATTTTTAGGATTGAATTTTGAGCCTTCATAAAGTACTAGATCCTCAATATTGAAAGTCTTACTTATGCCAAAACCTTCAGGAAGGTCAACGACATAGATACTATCATTGATTGCATGTAGAATCTTAAATGGGTCTGCAGCACGTATGTTCAAGTTCTTAACGGGTCCAACAGAAAACCATTCCGGATGAATCTGAACCATCACCTCATCATCAATATCAAAAGTTATAAATTTCCTTCTAGTATCTGCTATTAACTTGTAGTTAAAATTATTCTCATTAAGTTCCTTGAAAATTTCTCTATGCAAGTCATGAATGTTATATGCAAATATGGGTGCAGACTCTGTGACTTTGTGATGTTCTAACACGGGTAAAATCGATGGGTTGCCAAGTAACTTGGGAAGGAATGGATGACTCAGGTATACTCAATGGAGGTGACTGGACAGGCTGAATACAATTGAGAGACTGGTCATCCTCTTTTTCATCAAAGTCATTACTTATATTAGATTCATAGGTAAACTCATTGTCGGGCTCATCAGCGATGACTGCGGTACCCTCTATTATATTGATCCTACTTGGGCTGGGACAGTTGCCAATCACATGACCATATCCCTTACATTTATAGCACTTAGTGAGAGGATCAATCTTAGAATAGTCTCTTTCAGTGTTCTTACCCGTGTTGTCATTTCTATGTGAATAGGAATTTGAAGTATGTTTATTTGGGCAAGACTTGTTAGGATACTGAGGAGAGGAGTGCTCAGGTCTAGAGGGGTCAGGAGGATTCATTCTAGAGGAATGATCCATCGAATCGCTGGACTTGTAATGGAAACTAGCTTTAAGGGAATCCAGATTGAGAACTAGGGCGTAGGCTGCCGCTATTGAGTCCACATTTCTATGAATTAGCTCGTTCCTCAGATCGGCTCGTAATCCAGCCCTGAACCTAGAGAGAGTTTGTTCTTCACTCTATTTACCTAAAGTATGGCACCGAATAAGAAAGTCATCAAATTTATCAATATACTAGGTTTTCCCGTTGACACGTGCCTATGGCACGTCTTCGAAACGGTGCACCTTGTTTGATCATATAAAATAGTTTTGGAGATCCAGCAAATTAATTGAAGTAGGAAACATAAAGCAAAAAACATATATGTTTTTTTTTGAATTATTTTTTAAGTTTTAAAATTTTAAAATTTTTTAGTTTTTAAATTTTTTAAAATTTTCAAAAAAATTATTTTCTTAATTTTTTGAATAGAAGAGGGATGGAGAGAGAGAGAAATAAAAAAAATATTGGAGTTGTTTTGGGTGGGGGATTTGAATTTGAGTTTTGGGAGGAACTTTTGGAGGGAAAATATGTTTTGTAAGGTTAGATCTGGGCCTTTGATTTTTTTTTGGGATTCAAGGACAGCCACTTGATAGCTTTCTTTGTGTTTTACTATATAGATTCTTGTGTGGATTTACTTCCTTGATAAAGTTGGTTCCACGAATCTAGCAATCGGGTGTGGAACGATAACGGTACATATCTCTCAGTGAGCTTCTCTTTCATGGCTTCCCAAGTGGCTATGGGTGCCAGGCCTCGGCCTCTGCGGACATGTTCAAGATTTGTCCAGTGTTGTTGAGCTTTACCCGTCAATTTCATAGTGGCAAATTTAATCTTCAGGGCTTCGCTCATGTCAAACCACACAAAGTAGTGGTCCATGGCACGGATCCAATCAAGGTAAGCTTGGGGTTCCATGTGGCCTTCAAAATGGAGAACGTCAGCCTTAACGTTCTTCTTATATTGTTCGTCAGGGTCATGTTCTTGACGTCAATCGTCACGAACATTTCCTCGAAGGATCTGATGATTGGCATGAAGCTCAGGGACAATGGTTTGCTTTAACTCCACTTTCTCAAGCCTCTGATTGATATTGGCAAGAGTTGCTTGAATGGCAGCTAGGGTAGAGGAGATATCAGAGTTGTCCATTTTAGGAAAGTCTAGGATTCCTAATTGGGTAATTTGGAAGGGATAAGAAATGCTCTTCATGATTTGTAATGGTGCTGTGGAGACGCATTCACCAAAAGTGGAAACTAGGGGTCGTGTCTTTTTTTTTTGAATCTGAAATGACCTAAAATAAAAGAAAGAAAAAATAAAAGACTACACAATCCTAAATGAATGCAAAATTAATGCCTGCGATGCAAGAACTAGGGTTTTCAGAACCTTCGCTCTGATACCAAAATGATGTAAAACTAACTCTAAATAGAGAATTTCCAAGAATCTTAAAAGATTAATTTTACCAACATGTAAGTGCGGATCAAAGTTGAAAATTTTAACAGTTAACAGGTTTGATGGGTTTTCAAGAATTGAATTAAGTATAACAGTCCCAATTAATAATTCAACCCTACAATCAATAATTAAATCCCTAAGTGTTTTAGCAAGTAATAGGTTCAATATTGATTCTTTCGTACTCTACTCAAGCATGTGGAACACTCAATCTCAGTTATTCTTGTGGACGACAGGCAAATCAGATAATATAATAGATAATAGGACAGTAGAACACAAATATTTAATAATGGAAAGAGTATACCGAATGCAAAGAAACCAGCGTAGATCTCGAAGTTGGACCGCAACTAAGAACACAGCACTCCAAGGGATAGCAATGGCACACAGTAACTTCTAGAGCAAGACCACGGTGGTCGGCGGCGTCACTGGTTGACGTCGACGACGGCAGTGGACGGCTCAAGCGACGGCGGCGACGGCGGCGGGAGGCGCAGCGAACGAGGCGCACAGGGTAAGAGATGGCAGTCGAGACTGTGGGAGTTCTGTGGGATTAGGGTTTTGATTTGATGGGTTGCGGAAGGATTCGGGGTTGATTTGGGGTGAGGATCTTGGTCGGGGTCGGGAGAAGAAGGGAGGAGACGAGGGGATGGAGGGTGGTTGTGGTGGTGATGGGTCGACAGAGAGTGGGTTGCGGGATGGAGAACTGGGGAGGACGAGGAGTTGGGTTTCTTTGGATCGGGATTGGATAGGGAAAGAAGGTGAAGAAGGGGGATGGCGGCAGATATTGTAATAGTGGAGTAGGATTGTATTCGGGATTAGGAAAATTAGGGTTTTGGAATTGGTTTTATTTGGGGATGTTAATTTGGGGTAGATTTTAGAGTTAATCACTAACCCTAAAATTGTATTAGGATTTATCACAAACCCTAATAATCTAGATCTCAGTTGTATCACACAAAGGAGAGGAGAAGAGCAAAAAACTCAACACAATAAATTTTAATCAAGAGTGGTATATTTTCTCATTAATCTCAAGGCCTATAAATAGGCTCAAAATACATCTTGATACAAATCTCAAAATATTCTCAAAATCTCAAATACATAAAAAAGATTACATATGGCTATAATTGCTGAAAACAAATATGGTACTGAAATAAAATCTAAACAGAATAGATGTCCTCATCAGGTACACTTGATATACTTCGATAACAAGTCTACACTAGATATACTTTGATAATAAGTCTACACTTGATGTATGTTGATTATAACTCTACACTAGCAGATGATCAAGGTTGATAGTTTTACTGGTCGATACATGGACCTCGTCTTCGTCTTGCACAGGATCCAAGGAGGGGGCAAAGTGACGTAGACATGGTTCAACTCAACTTATAATAAATAAATTACCTGACTATCAACAATGAATTACGACAAAAAAAGTGCCTAAAAATTCCTTGGAATCTGGATTTTAAAGAAAGAAAGAGCGGAGGAGAGAGGAAGCTCCAGTAAGAAAATGATGGGTGGACTCTCAAATGAAACTCACCTTGGGGATTTATAGAGGTTAGAAAGCAAGAATTTCAAGAGATGCTTCATTAATCGTCCAGATAATATGGCAACATCTCAAACGTCCACCTCTAACGCAATCCAATTGTGGATGACAAAAGGCAGTAAACTCAAAAGCCGCCTCAAGAAACATCAAAAATGACTTGGCAAGAAGCTCAAAGGTCACCCTGATAAACGTCAAAATGATGTGGCAAGAAACCTAGGGGCGCCTAAAGAAACCGCTTCGGGATACACACTCAAGTTGTTGAGTTCGGTGCTCGGATTGTTGTCCGAACAGCATCAGGAAACTCACCCCAAAGAATTGAGTTTGGTGCTCAAATAGTCATCTAAGCAACACTGAAAACTTCATTTAAAAGCATTGAGTTCAGTGCTCGGAGCTCGGAGCCCGGGCCGCCGTTCCAGCTGCACAAGAACCTATGCACCACCCAAATCCTTGAACTATTGGCAAAGGCTGCTCTGAGCCATCTACAAGTGTAGACTTATTTTCGGGTATTTTTAATAGTTTTTCCAAATTTTTAACCCAACTAAATCAGCAAACTTGGTGGCCATCTAGCCAAATCTGAAAAAGAAACCTTTCCGGTCTATTTACTACAACTGATTCATGACCTATAAATACCCTATCATCTCCATGAATCAAAGGTAATCAACATTCTCTCCACAAGAACCCTAAATACTCTTTGCCGGTACTGACTTGGGCTTTGGAGGATTTCCCAACTGAAGAAACTCCAATATGAGACTTTTTGCAGGTTTCCCGACACTTCTAACAATCCAAATTCTCCTGACCCTGATCCTGATAAACAACTTAGATACTTGCCTTCTCAAATAAAGAATTCACATATGATTTCTCCCACACCAAAAATAGGAGCAACACTGGGCGTGGTGAACAATAATCTTTGCATGCTAGGTGAGGTTTGCATTGTGTTGGCAGTAATCAGAAGAATTTGTTTGATCTTAAATCTGGTCGCTGATGACCTGATGAAGAAAGAAAGATCTCGCAGTGTTGGCTGCCGAATGAGAGAGAATGAGCCTTCGTATCCGATTCAACTGAAAAAGAGAACATGCAGCCCAGTCTCCCCTCTTGTGCACGCAACACCCTCAGTGCCCACCCCACCTCCAAAATGCTTTACGGGCACATAAGTCATAAAGATAATATACTTCAAAATTAGAATCTAAAATGAAATTATAGTTATTGAAGAATGAAAATTAATCGACTGTTTGTAGTAGTTTAAAAGGAAAAGTTATTAGGAAGGACTTATTTAACCTTAAAATACAATTCCAAAGCAGATGGTGACTATTGTTTCAAAACCAAACCACAATAATTTTCTACATCATCGTGACTATTATTTCTAAATCACATTCATCGTAAGTTTACAGCATTGTCTTTAATAAACAGTGTGATGCAGTGACGTTAGTCCACAGCATCTTTTCTTCGTGACTTGATAATTTTGAAAACACAGGAATACCAGTTCTTCTTTAGAATTCCCAAAATCCTTACGTGCTATATCAGTGTATTGTGTCATTATTGTGCAGTAAAGATCTCGACAAAGACTTGTTTTGTTTTTCTTTGTCATTAGCTGACATTACTTACGATGAAAAATGTTACTTTAGAATCAGGAAGCAGGAAGGCTTATGCAATCAGTTGGATATCAAAATTAGTTGGTACCCTGGGCATCGATTATAATGAAAAATGTGAGTTAGATAAAAAAAAACCACCTGGTCATATATCCATAGTCTATAGATGATCATCCAAGATTTATTCATATTAAAAAGATCAGAAGCAGGAAAAGTCATACTGTAAGATTGCTTAGAGCCATGCCAGCATCATTCCCATGAAAATGAGTTTTTGAAAAACCAACCTCTTGAATATTCTTCAAATAGCACTCGTATTTTGAGCAATCAAAAAATCCACAGTAAGCTTTATTTGTCTCCCTGCTCGAACCAACCACAAAAAATAGTAGTATGAAACATAAGATGACTTGAACTGCTTATGGGATCAGAAAAAGTATGAACTAAAATTTTTAATTTAATAATCAAAATATTGGAAGCATGACTTTGCCAGCGGTAAGATGGTAATATTTGTAAGCTATAGCTATCCCTAATGAACCAAAATGCTGAATAACATGCAAATAACCATGTCGACATTATGTCTTTAGCATCTGACCATTAGCCATGTTTGTCAAACAAGCATTTATAGGTAGGAGGAAATCATCTAGGTCACCTTAACAGGTGATGTAAGTTTATAAATATTAATTCAAGAATCTATGAATCTATCGAAAAATGGACCAAAAAATAAAAAATAAAAGATATTTGTCAAGGTTATTCCTTGTAATTCTTAACCAGAGTAAAGATGTAGCTTGAGGGAATAATGTTAAAACTTATGGGTTGCCTAATAGTTTATCAGTTCAGAAGAAAACGTAGAACTGCTTCTCTTGCCAATTAAATATTTACGTATAACAAATTTCTGTAGTTCAGACCTTATGGTTTAAAATTTCATATATAGATAAAATATTAAATCTTAGTATCTACATTCATACTCTACTATTCAGATTAACAAAAGGTATAGGCTTGGTTTTCTTTCTCAGAAATAACGTTCAAGACATCAGTAAAAGATAAAATGGAAATGCCATGTAAAAGAATATGTAACCCATGCCTGTTTTAAAAATGTTCCAGGCATACAAAACGAAACAAAAAAGACTATTATAATACCAGAAAGAAAGTTTAGCATACCGAACAAGGCACCCAACTCCGTATTGTCTTATCCATGGATTAGATAATGCATCAATGGCAATGATCCTCGTTTTACGTCGACCAATGGAATCAAGTGGTTTCTTGTCCAAGTAATCACCAACAAAACGAAATGAAGAACCATACCTGTAGACAAGGGAATATAAGTTAATGCAGCTGTTACCTCCAGATGAAGCGTATTGGAAGATTTCTATTCAAGATGATTTCTCATCATATCCAGCAAAATAATAAAAATATATAATTCATATGTTAATAAATCACCATATCTTTCAGGTGATGACACTGGTGCGATATTTCTAACAATATGTAAGATAGTTATCCATTATAAATGAAGTGCCCTCTCATTAATTATGTTTCAACATCTGGTAGTCGTCTACTACAACTAAAATTATATAAATAATAATCGATATGGGGAAACAGGGGATTGGATTGGAACTTTTGAAGGACACAAAGATGCAGTCTGGATACATGGAGAGTCTAAAGGTAAAGGGCTGCACACTATGCACACTGAAAAAACATGGTGGTGGTAACAAGTCCAACATATTGTGAAAAAAAAGATCAATCTTCAAAATATTAAAACGGAGTAGAAATGAGGGTTTGGAAAGATATAAGACTGTTAGAAAAGAAGTTAAGAAAGTGTAAGAGATGCAAAAGAAAAAGCTTACGTGATTTATACACAAAATTAGAAACGAAAAAAGGAGAAAATAACATCTATAAGTTTGCTAAACAAAGGGATAGAAAAACAAATGATTTGGATACATTTAGGTGTATTAGGAGCGAGGATTCAGTGTCTTAGTAAAAGATGAGGAAATTAAGGAAAGATTGCGAAGTTACTTTGAGAAGTTATTGAATGAAAAGGTTGTGGGAAACTTCAATATAGAATAATCGATGGAGCATCGAGAGCATAAGTTTTTTTGTAGAACTAGGATCTCAGAGGTTCGAAATGCTCTAGGAAGGATGAAAATAGGAAAAGCTTTAGGACCGAATGGTATACCCACTGAAGTTTGGAATTAAGGATGTAAGAGTGGGTTGGCTAACAAGATTGTTTAATGCTCTAGGAAGGATGAAAATAGGAAAGCTTTAGGACCGAATGGTATACCCATTGAAGTTTGGAATTGAGGATGTAAGAGTAGGTTGGCTAACAAAATTGTTTAATGAGATTTTGATGACCAAGAAGATGTCCGATGAATGGAGGAAGAGTATTTTAGTACCTATAAATATAAATAAAGAAGATATACAAAGTTGCTCCAACTACCGAGAGATTAAATTAATGAGACATACAATGAAACTTTGAGAGAGAGTGATCGAACATAGACCGAGACTAAAAACAAAAAGTATCTCAGAATCAGTTTGGATTTTGTTTGGGTCATCAACAATGGAAACAATTTATGTACTAAGAAAACTTTGAAAAATATTGAGAGAATAAGAAAGATCGACATATGGCATTTATAGATCTAGAAAAAACATATGATAAAGTTCCTAAAAACATAGTATGGTGGGGTATTAAATAACAAAAGAGTAAATATTCGGTATATTGAGGCGATTAAGAATATGTATGAAGGTGCAATGACTACAATTAGAACAACCATATGAGAGTACTGAATTCCCTATTACAATAGGTTTACACCAAGGTTCGGCTTTAAGCCCTACCTCTTTGCGTTGGTTATGGATGAATTGATACGAGGAATACAAGATGAAGTGTCTTGGTGTATGTTTTTTGCCGATGACATCATCATAGTGGACGAGACTAGCGCATGAACCAATGCTAAATTATAATTGTGGAGAGAAACTTTAGAAGATAGAGGCTTTAGAACAAGCAGAACTAAAACAGCGTACATTAAGTGCAATTTTAGTGATATTCGAAACACAAATGAGGTAGTGCATGTTGATGGTCAAGAGACATCTAAGAGAGACCATTTCCGATATTTGGCTAGATTATACAAAGAAATGGAGAGATCTGTGAAGATGTTATATATAGGATCCAAGCAGGGTTGCTTAAGTGGAGAAGCGCTAGTGGTGTTTTATGTGACAAACGTATATCTTTGAAGTTGAAAGAAAATTTTTACACGACGGCTGTTAGACCAACAATGATGTATGGAGAAGAGTGTTCGGCAACAAAGAAACAAGTCTAAAATATGAGTTTAGCGGAGACAATGATGCTAAGATAGATCTGTGGTAAAACCAATAATGATATAATTATAAACGAGTATATACGAGACATGGTAAAGATAACTCATATCCAAGTTAAATTAAGAAAGAATTGCCTCAGGTAGTTTGGACATGTCACATGTAGACCTAGTTGTGCTTCTACTAGAAATAATCTATATAATAAAACACAAAGAAAGCTATCAAGTGGCTCTCCTTCAATCCCCTCAAAAATCAAAGGTTCAGATCTAACCTCACAAAACATATTTCCCCCCCCCCCCAAAAGTTTCCCCCCAAAACTCAAATTCAAATCCCCCACCCAAAACAATTCCTATATTTATTTAATTTTTTTCTCTCTCTTTCCCTCCCTCTTCTATTCAAAAAATTAAGAAATTAAAAAATTTTAAAATTTTTAAAAAATTAAAAAACTAAAAAATTTAAAAATTTAAAAACTTTAAAACTAATTCAAAAAAATCATATAATATGCTTTTTGCTGGACCCCCAAAAGTTTCTCATGTAATATGTTTTGCTATTTCGATTAATTTGCTAGACCTCCTAAACTATTTTATATGATCAAACAAGGTGCACCGTTCCGAAGACGTGCCGTAGGCACGTGTCAACGGGCAAACCTAGTGATTTGATAAGTATTGAAAGTTGAATTAGAGGTAGGGGAAGACCTAAACATACTTCGGTGAAAACGGAAAGAAAATATATGATAGTTTGTGGCCTTACAGAACATACTGCGCTAAACCGAGCAGAATGGAAAACCAGGATTCATGTAGCCAACCCCAACTAGTTGGGAACAAGGCTTTGTTGTTGTTGTTGTTGTTGTATGGAGCGCAATGTCAAATGTATAATCTTTATATTTACATCAATGTTCCATTCTAGACTAATCAGGATACCTGGTTTCCCATTTATCAAGGAAACCATGCATAATCTAGCAAGTAGAAAAGTGTATACTGGATGAATAACTTATAATAAGATACAATTTTTTAGCAATTACATACAATCCATAAAGGTCCAGAATGAAATATCTGAATTGTCCACTCAAAACACCCCATTCCCCAGAGAATTGCAAACACTGAAAAACCAAAAGAATCATATATGTATGGCTTTTTGT
Source organism: Hemerocallis citrina (assembly GCA_017893485.1). Lineage (NCBI taxonomy): Eukaryota > Viridiplantae > Streptophyta > Magnoliopsida > Asparagales > Asphodelaceae > Hemerocallis > Hemerocallis citrina. Next base: position 79,069,236 of record CM030364.1, read on the forward strand.
TTATAGGAACCCAACAACATATGCTCAAGAAGTTCCACAAAGTTGTGAAGCACGTACCCCATGTATGATGAAAACCTTTCAACACCAACAATCTCAATAGCCTCGTTCTTTTTCATGGAAGCCATAAAAAGCATGCCAACGATTAATTCTGGGTTAATCATAAACCGGATCTCTTCCTGATCAGACAATGCAGGCACAGATATAAACGTCAATGAAACTAGAAAGGATAGAAAATGTATGAGTTAATGATGATCATTATGTTGAAAATAACTTCTACCGGACCAGTTTGCAGATATAGTTTCCTTACCGGTCTTAGCCCCCCCCCATGCTGAAAAAATGTTTGGTTATGCTTGTTTTCTGTATATGTTAATTATCTTTCTTTTACTTTTTCTGTAAATGCTCGGATGAAATAAGTATATCCAAAAACATTTTCATCTTTAACCATCCCATTATGTAATGAAAATCATTAGGATAGGTAGCTTTACAATTAACAAGATGTAAACACGCACACACGAAAGACATCTGTCTTTATAGACCGTAAGAGAATTGACAGACAGTTCTGTTCATTCAATTTTTCATACACAGACGCACATACGCATTGAATATTAACAGCAAAGACATGCGCCTTTATGGAATCAGCAGAAATGTCACAATTAGTAGGCAAATTACTAATCTGACTCTGCCACTGCATCTTGGAATCAGCAGAAATTTGATACTACAGTTAACAAAAGATACATGTGCCTTTATGCACAGCAACAACATCTCAAGACAGTTTCAATTTAATAAATTTTTAAATTTTGCAGAAATTATTTATTAAATTATATTAAAGGGCTGCTGATGCCAAAAACCGAGAGCACTCGAGGAGGCTGTGCATGCATGGGATAATAAGAGAATTCGGATTAAGGTTTCATTAAGGTTAGGGACTTAGGGGCAGGTTTTGGGTTTGGTTTATACTGGCCCAAACCCGATATCCAATCCAATTCCAACTCAACTTGCGCCTGCCACGTCTTTTTTTTTGGCTGGAAAAATTATGGTCAACCAGGATGTTTGACTGTGAACTAATTTGAGGCCCTCTTATATTTTCCCCAGAAAAATTTGTCTGCAGCTCCCTTTCAAACCCAATATTTTCTTAAAAAATTGTTGGCAATCCGCATCAATATCTCGAACTTGGAAAAATTGATGAAAACTGGAAGCTCTTCACGAATTCTCAAGCTTTGCACTTTCAACTTTTGGGAATAAAATTTGATGTCACTAGCATAGTTGTCAATATCTTGCATATCTTATGATATGTATCTCGATACGATACGAAACGATAATCAATGAATTCGATATGTATCTGATGCGATTATCTATAGCTTAAAATATCTTATTTTATCGTATAGTAACTTGTGATACGGTACATTTTCAAACCGATATACGATATGAAAATTAACAGCTTACATGTGAAGCTAGGTTCAAGTTTGTTTCATAATTCACCCAGATCATTTTAAAACCCAAAACCTAGATATTTAGGGTTTTGTGCCAACGCGATAAGATTTTTATTTTTTGTTCCACTTTACGCTTTCTAGTTTCTTCTGCTCCGTTCATCTTGTTATCTGTGTTTATTGCAAATAGTACGTTTTCCATAAAATTCCTACTCTCCAACGTTCTGACTTTCTCATTTTCTCTCTTTCTTCTCTCGTTCTTTCCTTTTTTCCATTAATTTTATATGTTCTCTCCAAGTTATTTTCTCATGTTATTTAAGTCCCTTTTTGTGTATATTTATGTTTTTCTCTTTAAAAAATTAAGCTTTAGCGATAAATTGCATTGTTAGTTACAACCCTACTGAACTTGATAAATTATTTTTAAGTTTTTTTAATAAATGGTACATCATTAATCATTTTAGTTCAGATCATAAAGCATCTTATTCTCATGTTATGTGCTTGTTTCTACTCACCAATAATTGTAAGATCTTTAGATATAGACTATATGACTGCATATAATATGTCTATGTTAGAAATAACATCATACACATATGAAATTCCTACAATAGTACTACAGAGTATTAGTACTCAATCAGTTACAAATTAGTAAGTTTTTAAATTTAGTTTACGTTATCAAGAATTAAGTATCATAAATAATACAATATTAAGGACATATGCACAGTTTTTATTTAAAGAATTTTTGGTGACTCGATAGTCCATTATATCCTCATCTTCTTTTAAGGTCATTGACTCACCTATATTTTGATGAATTACGATCATAGAAATTGATACATCATTGATTGCTTCACTTTTGAACATGCGTAAATTTATCTTACAATACGATACACGATACGATATCAAGGAAAAACAATATATGATACATATTCCGATATGACAACTATGGTCACTAACAATATCACATAATACTCTTTATGTTACCCCTTCAATTATAAATAGGACCTAACATCTCTTAATTTAATTATTATTTTTTGTACTCTCACAAGAAAAGGTGTTGGTTGGTCTTCTAAATGTAGATTAGAACTATGTACCAAATCAAAAGAAACCAAATTAGGAAAATCCTTTTGAATTTCAAGAATACAAGAATAATGTATATATATGAAAAAACAAGGTGTTAAAGATCGCCAATCCCGATCTGCATTGGATCATTTTTTAAGTGACCACTTTGATGCAACTCTTAAATCTTAGTGTAATACCCCTAGTATGTAATATTTTTTTTTCTTACAATAAAAATACATATGCATTGTTATATATTTATATATATATATATATATATATATATATATATATATATATACATTGACATTGCTATTTTTTTTATCATACACTATGGTTAATTTTTTTTACCTGATATATTTTCTTTTTAAAAGCCCAACACTTTCTTTTCTTAAGACCCAATCCAAACATGGTTAACCATAGGTTAAGTGTAAATAAATAAAGCTTGAGGGGGGTAAAAGTAAAAAAGGGGGACACCTAAGCTTCCTAGAGATTTCCACACACACCCACACTTCTCCCCTTCTTTCTTCTTCTGGCCGCGGCAGCAAACAGCAGCCCCCTTCACCCTTTTTCTCTATATATATGTGTAAACTTAAGTTCTTTTCAACTATTTTCAAAACCTTACTTCTCTTATAATAAACCCTAGCCTAACTTTCTTCTATTCTTTTCCTATCTGCCATACTCTAAGCATCTATATAAATATACTAGTAATCTGCACGTGCGATGCACGTTTTATTTTTATTTTTTTTAATATCTAGGAACAGAGCAAGTTCCTACTGGCAACCTCTTTTTTCAACAACTCCAAATCGGTCTTCAGATACCCTTTTGCCACTGCTGCTTCTAAAGTATATTCATCATCTCCTCTCATGACCTCTTCTACAATGTGTTTCCCCATATTCTTCAATGCGAACTCAGCCACTTTGGTACCACCATGGCCAGCAAAATGTCGAAGAATGCCTAAAAATAGTAAATACCCCTTATTTTTTTTTAATAAAAAAATTTTAAACATTAATTTGGAAAAAAGCATGAAGCTTTAAGAAACACTAACCATTTGCAGATTGTTGTTAACATCGAGATCGACGGTAAACCGGTCCTCCATTTCCATTCTTTTCCTTCCTCTCTTGCTGTAAACGGAACACCTGACATTATCCCTTTCGACTTCGTTCGGATCGTACGATCCGCCCAGTGCGAGTCCCAAAGCGGCGTCGATTATCAAATGGGCAATTTTTGCGGGCCGCTTTCGCTTGAGAAGAGAAAATGGGTTGATTAAGGAAGAGGAGCAGGTGGGGGGGAAGAAGCGGGAGGTTGTTGATTGGAAGGGGGAGTTGAGTGGTGACATGGAAGAAGGGGAGCCGTCGGATGGGATGAGGGGGAGGCGGGAGGGGGGAAAGGCCGCCGGCGAGATTGGCAGAGTGAGGGAACAGGACATTTTTGGATTTTTTTTTTTTGAGTGATTTGATTTTGGATTATTTGGTTGTTGAATTTGAAGAGAGGAAGAAGTTGGAGAGGGGAAGGTGAGAAGTTGAAGAGGTGTTTTAAATATTAGCAACTTTTTAAATTGAGGAGAAGTTGGAGAGTTGTTTTCATATGTACGTGGGGCATGATAGATGTGAAGTAAATGTGAAGTGAAAATTACATTTCTGACCTCTGATTGTGGAGGGATCAGGGGCAAAAATTGATGGAATTAACCCTATATTATTTTTTAGCCTTTTATGTATATGGGGGCATGATAGTAAAAAGCCGCCAAAATGGGACTTTGCTTAATAATAGTATAGATATATAGAGAGTTCTACAAGCTTTGGAGAAGCATAAGCTAAGGAATAAAGGAAGCTTTTTGAAGCAAGGAGGAGAAGGAAGCATATCTTTGAAGAAGAAAGTGGGTATTTTTCCTTTACCTCTTGATTGTTTTTGTGACTTTTATGCTTGATAATGTTGTTGATTGAAAGTAGATATGTTATGTTTGCTAAAATTAGTTATGTTAGAAGATACGTTAGAAGATATGCTTGTTAAAATTAGTTATTCTTGTTAATATGATATTGGTTTAAAAGTATTAGATACTTCAGTTTATATAAAATAAACATGGCAAGAAAAGAAATTGAATTGGTAGTATTGAATACTTGTTTACTAATCATGTTCTAGTCTTGGACTAATTAATCAATGGTTTAAAATTAGGTTTGAAATGGTTAAAGTACTATATATTATATATGTGAGTGAAATAGTTACAACTCATGTTCTATCCTAGATAAGTAACCAATTGCTTGTAAGAATATATATGTAATAATAGTAAAGAATAGAATTGTTAGTATTGTAAACTTAATTAGTAGTTAGTATGGTTTAATTAGCTTGTGACCTCTCATCAAAATTAATGTCGAAATGACTACTTATAGTAGTCACCTGTAGGAGTAGAAGAGATTGTAGAAAAAGCTTAAGTAGCAGTAGTAGTAGTAGGTAAAAGTAGTAGTAGGTAGTAGTAGTAGCAGTAAGCAGTAATAATAGTAGCAGTAGCAGTAGTAGTAGGCAGTAGTAGTGGTAAGTAGTAGTAGTAGTAGTGGTAAGCAGTAGTAGTAGTAGCAGCGAACTTAAAAAGGTTTATAAAGAAGTGAATAGGATGCCTCCTTGATAATTCATTTAGAACAACTTCACATTTAAGTTCATAATCCTAAATGAGTAAAGTAGATTGTAGTAAGGTGAAGAAAAGATGGTAGTATTAAAGACTTTATTAAGCAAGTATGTATAAATATATGCATATGGTGGTAGTATGCATAAGTTTATGTGTATGGTGGTATTCGGTGCCTTAAGTGCACTAGTATTGATATGCATATGGTGATATCTAGTGCACTAAGTGCTCTTTGTTATGCATACACGTAAATGCATATTAAGTACACTAGTTTGATATATATCAATGACAAGTAGCTAAACCAACTCTTAGCTTAATCCGATAAATTAAATTGAACCCATACTCAAGTTAGATAACTTGTTGTAAGACAAGACTAACCTTGGATCTAGCTTTAAATTACCTAATAACCAACTATCATTGAATAAGAAACCAAGTAAAATGTATTAAGAATAAGAATAAATTAAATAGAAAATAAAGGACAACAATGTTAATAAGATTGCATGACCAATAAAATAAGGGCAGGCACTAGTTGGGAGTGTACTCACCTGTCAAGGGGACACGTGCAACGTCGTCTCATCTAGGACACGTGCAGCGCAGTCTCGACTGTTGATTCCTAAGATTTAGTGATAGAGATGTCAAAATCTAGGGGAATGAACCCTTATGAGTACGTTTATGTTCTAAGTTATCCATATGAACAATGAGCTAGAGTATAACTTTCAGTCTCTGACGGAGTAGGGAAAAACCTGCCAATTCGCCCTATGTTCGGATAACTTATGGTAGAGTCCGAATGTGGAGAAACACCACCGATTCCGACAGGACTGCAGTTGAGCTGAATAATCACCAGCCTGTCGGGAGTGGAAAGAGACCACCGGCCGGTGGAATGGAGAGAGACCACCGATTCCGATAGATCGGGGTGATCACCGACTTCGGGAGTGGAGAAAGACCACTGATCCGATACAGTAGACGGAATAGACCGTATTTACTGCAGCTCTACCAGTCAAATAAATGTCAGGAATAGGAAAGAGTACAAAAATTGGTTTACATTGCGAGGGAGTGAACCCTATAATCTGAAGTACGCTCAAACTTGACTAGGATATATGTAGTATGTCATGCATATATTTCCGAATCAAGTATGCATTAGAATAAGAGCATCGTGTGCATTTGAATTGTGCATTAGATCCTAGATCATAACATACACCAACACCCCTATTATATGATTTCCACATTTCTTTCTTTCTTTCTGCATTAAGGTTGTTTGTTGAGGATTAGGAAATTGCGGATTTTTATCTGTTTGCATCAGTTGTATTCAACTGACGTGCCCACAGTTGGTTTGTAGGATTGATCGTGGGAACAAAAGAATTTTGGATCGTGGAGCATTCCAAGTGGAAAGTAAATTTTTTCCTGTTCAATGTAAGTTTTTGTAATTTCTTTTCTGTATTATGTACTCATTAGAAGCAAATGATCTTGGGTTGTGTCACGAGTTTCCTGTATGTGGATCTCGGGGCGCTACACTCAGGATCAGAAAGATAATTCGAGGATCAAGTGAGTTAGCAATTGGATCAGATGGATCGGCCCGATTCCAACCCAAAGCCATATATCCTATAATTAAAAAGTTACAATATTTATTTTTTCTATTCATGTGGATTCTCTTCATCCAAATTCCAAATAATGAAAATGTAACTGTGTAATGAACATCATTTTAGTTCTAGCTTATATTTAATTTTTCCTTGTACATAAATAAAAATGTATTATTCTGTCTACTTATTTCTTTTGCTCTAGTTTTATTCTACATTAATAATTTTTTCAAACTAATTAAAATGTTCGTATGCAATTTAAAATATTGAATTTGTAAAAAAATTTATTTAAAACGATCAATTCATTTTTTTTTAAATTAATTGTTTTTAAAAAATAATTTCATTATAAAAATATTAAATATATTTTTTTTTTACTTTTATAAAATGTCCAATCCAAAAACCCGATCGATCCGGTATCCAATATTTGGAAAAAGGCGACAAAACACATGAAGACCAAAAGGTTCTTTTTTTCCTTTGTTCTATTTTTTTCCTTGCAGCACATGAGCAGTACCAGTTTCTTCTCATTGTTGATAGTAATAGGAAAGAGAAGGATTTGATTGGGTTTGGTAGTACATGAGACGTATCGGGGGGAAAGAGATCATGTCATAGTAATAGGAAAGAGAAGGATTTGATTGAGTTTGGTAATACGGGTGACGTAGCATGGGGAGCGAGGTCGTGTCACGGTTTGGGCTCCTATACTACTTGATGTTGTAGAAGAGAAATTGAGAAGGAAATTCATGAGGTGATTTGGAGGGTTAGGGTGTAACATACTTGCCTAATTATACTTTGCGCTTTGTGGGCTTGGGCTTAATCATTGGTATTACATTACATGACGGTGCGTATTTGGATTCGAGATCGCTTCCGATGTCGCAATTTGGTGCCCCCCATAGGACCAAAATCTCACCTAAAACTAGCTAGTATTGAAGGCAACTTGGGATCTTTGACTTTATTATATGTACACCACTTCTCCCATTCTCTTTTCTGATGTGGGACCAAATACCAGGTCTTACTTGAGCTTTTGGGTTTAGTGGGCTTGGGTCGAGAGGCCATTGACAATTGCTTCCCCTTTAGGGACTTAGTGTCCATGCTTAGTTTAAGTGTATTCTCTCCTCAGACACTTCCCTTTCTAGCCGATGTGGTCCACATGGATGCCAATACCCTAAGACCCCAAAAGGATATTGCCCCTGCCTATCTGCCACTATACTATCTTTGACCATGTCAGTGCATACACCCATTGTGATCCCACCTATCGGTGTCAAAAGTCAACTTTGAAATCACTTTAAAACATCCTCCACCCACTACATTTTACATGAGGTTGCGTATTCAGACTCCAAACTGCTTTCGTTATCACAATTCGGCTCCTCACGGTCCCGCCACATTGCGCCTAAAATTAGCTAGTGTTGAAGGCAATTTAGGACCCTTGCCTTTATTATATGTACACCACTGCTTAAAAAAGAATAGTTGTCGGAGATTTATAAGAGGATTTAGGTGTGGAAATTGTGACTACCTTTGGCTTGTAGACGCTGTTTCAAATCTCCGTCATCTCGTCCGAGAACTCAGCTGAAATCTCTTCTCGGCACCTTTCTGGAGACGAGAATATTTTAGAAAAAATCTTGTTCAGAACAATTTTTCTAATATAGAAAATATCACCCAATAAGTTACGGCTAATATTTCATTATTTCAACATCTCTTACTCTTTGGATTAGGGTTTGAAATAAAGCAGATTTTTTGACCGGTTACAAATACATGTACTTTTAAAAAAAATGAACACAAAATTCACATATAGTTATATTTCATTCTCTCTTATATTTCTATTATGTTCTACAAACATTTTTTTTGCTTGCTTCATGTCTTTACTTGCATTACACAATATTTTGTCACATGTCACATCTAGAATATCTAATTTATGTAAAATAGTAATTTGAATATGTTTATTGAGTGTCCTATATCTATATGAAAGCATGAAATTTACCATCTTCCCAAGATATCCAGTGTTATCTCCTTTCCAAGATAACAAACCACTTGCCGAGACGAGTCCGAGATCCAAGATTTAAAGCCTAACCTGTAATTGTGGTGCGGTATGAACATTTAAAGATCTAGGGATAGGATACACATGGTAACTTCTCTCAAATTTTTGGGAATTTGATTAACTGTAAATTAACAGTTAACCCTTCAGCATTTGCTGCATGCAAGCTGCTGATACAGGTTTGCATATTCTCAGACTCCTTATCTAGCTACTGCCCACACTCATTGTGCCTGAGATTGTGATACTATCCTATACGGCCGGCCCTATGGAGAGGCGGCCGCCTCGGGCCCCCGATTTTTGGCCTTTTAGGGGACCCAAAAAAATATTTTTGACCAATTAATTGGTGAGTTTGCTGCAAGGATTGCGAGAAGAAGTCACTTTTAAGTGATACATTATTATATGTGCAATTTTACTTTATATGATTTTTTTAATTTTTTTCTCACGTTATGTATGGGGGCCCATTTTAGGGGTTCGCCTCGGGCCCCCATTAGCTCAGGGCTGGCCCTGCCCCCTTATCTCCTTTAAGATGTGTGCCTATAATTGTACGGTGGCAATTTTTACAAATACCAGAAATTATGCCTTTCTTACTCTCAGCCAGACAAGTTGATTTAATCAGTACCCTCCAGGGCATGCAACAAGTGACCTTCTCTACCCTTGAGCAACTAAATTAAGATGTAGGCAGTTAAAATCGGTTTTCAGAACTAATCGGTCTAGGAGCGATTAGTGACTAATCGGGTAATCGGGAAAAAATCGGGGATAAAATCGGGAAAATCGTGTGTGTATAATGTGTGTGTGTGTGTGTGTGTGTGTGTGTATATATATATGGGAAAAAATAATTTATTATCTCTAGTATATATGATTAAGAAGATCTGAAAGTTAAATTATCGTGTATTTAGTATCTATTTGACTTTGTTAATAAAATGTATATTTTGTCTTAATGCAGGTAATTGAAAAAAAGCACATCCTTTTGAGTAAGCAGTGTTCTTATCTTAGGGACCAGTGTGTCACCTTTATGAGCTGAAGCTAAAGTTGGTATATAAAGCTGCAGCTTATTGATTTGCACATTAATATGCTGAATAATATTGCGCCTGGACATTCAATGTTGAAACAGATGCAGGATTGACAAAGATGTCATGCTGCATCAATTAAAGATTAGTTATTTTTGTTTTCTTTGTTTAAGTTCAAAAACTAGTTCTTGTAATCAGGCAATTGTTTTTCAAAGAAGCATTAGTTGATGTATTCTGTTGAATAACAAATTGATTTTTATTATTGACATGCCAGAGATTATCTTTACTATGAATGAATGGAAGAGAATTGAGATAACTGTTATGTTTTGTTCTTGTTATATTGCGGAATTGCACATTATCAATTTCAGCATCAATAGAACTCAGATTACGGCACCTCCAAGCTCCAACAAGATTGAAAGAAATAGATAGGAAAGCAAAGCTAAGCATCGATATCAATGTCGGCATCAATAGAACTCATTATTGTTCAAATAGTTTTACACTTTTACTGCTTGAATAAAAATAATGTATCATCAGCAACACATAGGCAACCATCATAAATGAATAGTGAATACTGAATCACTGATTACTGACTCAACTTACTGACTTTAAAAAAAAAACTAACGACGATTAGTGAAGGTTACTGAATCACTGATTACTGACTAAATACTAAGTAGTAAGTACTGATTAGTGAAGCTGATTAGTGAAGCTTTCGACGAAGAAAAAAAAAAACTAACGACGAAAACTCAACTTACTGAATCACTAATTACTGACTAAATACTAAGTACTGATTAGTGAAGCTGATTAGTGAAGCTTTCGACGAAGAAAAAAAAAAAACAGAAGCTGATTAGTGAAGAAAAAAAAAACAGAAGCTTTCGACGACCTGATTAGTGAAGCTGATGTTGGAGCCTGGAGGTGAAACCGTGAAAGAGAGAGAGAGCTGTCGCTACCGATGATCTGGAGCTTTCGATTGAAGAGAGAGAGAACGGAGCTTTCGATTGAAGAGAGAGAGAACGGAGTGAAAGAGAGAGAGCGCTATCGATGCCGACGATTTGAAGCTTTCGATTGAAGCTTTCGACGATCTGAAGGGAGTGAAAGAGAGAGAGAGAGAGAGCTATCGTTGTCGTTCTTTTAGGAAGAGAGAGAGAACGGAGCTGAAGGTGATTTGGAAATTAGGTTAGAATGGAAGGAAGGGGAGAGGATTCGATTAGAATGGGGGATTTGCGGGTCTGATTGAGAATGGGTCGGGTGTACTAGGCTAATTTGTACCCAATATAAAGAGAACCGATTAATCGGCATATCGGGATGAATGCATATCGGCCGATTAATACAAATATCGGCCGATAATAGCGATTTAATCGCTGGAATCCCATTTCGCAAATATCGCTTCAAAAATAATCGGGACACTACCGATTACCGATTAATCGGCGATTAATCGCCGATAATCGCCGATTTTGACTGCCTAGGGAGCATATAAAATAATTGCTAAGAGATCACAAAAATCATCAAAATAACATGTACCCATTCAAACAATCAAGAAGAAAACCTTGCATTCTATGAGATAAAAAAAAGTGAAGCATGTGTGACTGTAGCAAATTCATTAAAAGTTCAAGCAAAGCCGTTCCACCTATGAAAAGTTCAAGAAGGAAAACCTGCACACAGCCCCTGTGAAGTGCACCTCCTCCCAAATATTCGTTTGCAAAATCTACTTCAAGAGCATCATGCTTCTGGTCTTCTATCAATCCTGAGCAAAAGACCTAATCAGGAAAACAAAGAGATTCAAATCAAATTTTAAAAACAGTGGGAAAAATTGCAAGTTATGGTTCAGTACGTTTAACAAGAACAAAAAATGAAAGGAGTAAAAAACATAATGGTAAGGAAAAAGCGAAATGTGATGGATATCGAAGAAAATATTAATCACAGCCTCCAAAGTTGCAAAGAGGCAAATATATTCCGCTTTTAGTTCATAACCTCACGGTATTACCTCAAATGGACAAAGAGAAATGGTGGATTCCCTCCAGAAATTGGCCTTAGGATATGAAATTTGATAAGAGATCTGCTCAAATTGAAGAACTTTTCGCTCAAATGAAACAAAACCTGTGGGCATGCACACAGATATCCTCTCGAAATAATGAACTAGACATTTCAGTTTCTGTTCTTGGCTCGGTTTAGCATTTGGATGAAGGGACCTGGAAAAAAATGCGAGTGATATTTACTGCTTGTTTTAAAAATATCAAAAGACAAGTATCAGTTAGTATTTGGTAACATGCAAATTTCATGATAACTCTCGACCAACCAGATTTTTACTTAAAGCCACATCCATTATAGGAATAAAGATGTAACAAATCCTTCTAAACGAAATGCAGTTTCCAGCTGGATGCACTACTACATACAAACACTGTTAAATAATCAATTCCACTTGATTTGTGTTTGTGAACATAGAGCTAGAAAAAAATGCTCAGCCAATTGATGATGGACCTGCTTGTATTTAAAGAACTTCAACAAGAAAAATGTTAGTTCCATATAATACACGGTAAAATTAGAGATGGATTGCAACCCCATATAAATTGACCACGCTCGTCACCTACAGTCAATCAAATGCTTCTATTATTTCAATCTTGCACGTAAAGCATTATTGTTAAAAGAGTGACAATGTTCAAACTTTCTAGAAAAAGATGACATGTAAACCATGGTTTGAAAAGTCGGTGTCAGTTTCGGTGTCGGTTTTGGTATTGCGTTCCTAATTTGGATATCAGATTCAGTTCTCAGAAATATTGTGTCATCCTAATGAAGTATCTCGGATTTTGGTATCAGCATAATAATTTATTAACATATAGTTTCGACGTATCATCACAATGTTGTCTACATTCACTATCAGATTGCTATTTTTTCAGATAGTTGACACCTAAAAATTAGATCATATTAGAGTTAGTATATATTACACTCATCTTCAGATAGCTAATCTCGAAAATACCAATAGTGAGACATTTAATGTTATCAAGTTTAATGCATTATTGTAAGCGCATTGGTACTGGAAATATTGATTGTGTATCTTATTAACCAACTGTAGAGTAGTCTATTTTTGGAACATATGGTATCATCTCGCTGTATCTACATTTAACAACAGATGCCAAAAGAGCCTATCATCTATCTACATACAGATGGTCAATATAAGATGATCTAATGTTTCAATATTATCTAAATAACCTGTTAATTACGACATAAATGAAAACACAGATTATGTTGCAAGCACTTGTGCATTAAAATGTAAGTTAATCTTCAGGTTTGAGATTAGACCTCAAATTCATATTCAATGTTGTCTTAGGCACTCAGCTTTGTGTGGATGAGGTGAGGCACGTGCATGCATGACTTCTATCCATCATGTACTTTGGTGTGTTAATTGAAATCTTTGCAGATAGGTGAGAATTGAGATACATAGATATATGTGCCTTGTTGCACACAGCAAAAGGATGGAACAGGCCCTAAGCCCTTCACCCCGTATGGACATTCATAAAATGGGAGACACTAATGTTTTACTCAATGCACCTCAGGTACACAGGATTTGACTTGTGAGCACCTCATGTTTCAGGCTGGGTCTAACTAGTTACCAAGAATATTAAAGAAATGAGATGTCATCTCTACCTCATTTCTTTCATAACATGACTGATGCAGTCATGTAAAGGAAATTGCTTTTGGTCATCAGCAACCAACGAACATTAGCTATTGATGACAATCAAACAGGTAAGTTCTTCTCCGTTAGTATCCTCTGTGTTTTTTCATTTTTCCGATTTCTTCTTTACAACTTTATCTTTGTCCTTTTCTTTTTATATAAGTGCATTTTAGACTTTCATTCTTCTTCCTCCAAACATCAGAGAAAATTGAGAGACTAAAAGAAGAGAATTGAAAAAAGCAAGCAACCATATTGTAGAAAAATAAAATAAAACCTGAAAGGTCAATAAAGCAAAATTGTGCCTATGGAAACCGCCTCATACGCATTGGCCTTTTGTCATGTGAACACTATTCAGCTCAGGTTTCTCCCACATGAAATAAAAATGCATGTCTATGCCTTTATTTCGAAACAGTAACACAGGTCTATCCATTTCTATAAAGAAACTTTGCAACAATGAATAAAATAAACCTTTTTATTCATCATGCTGGAAATTTATTGCTTGTGTATATTTTCAGAATTCTACCTTCATTTCTAGGACAAAACCACATATGCATATATTTTTGTTCAAATACAGTTAATGTTTTGAATTCAAGTTTCCATGAATGAACCAACAGGCAATGTCCTAATTGGTATTGATTGGTATTGGGTGGGGTGGGTAATTGAGTGGTCGCTCGAATCCAGGGTCCTGGTTTGAGCCAAAGCTAGCTCGTCAAAAAAAAAAAAAGTTTCCATGAATGAAAAGAATTCACTGTGACTTTTATCATTTCTAATATACAACTGAATAAAGTCAGAGTATAGAAAATGGATTCAAAATAAATTCAATTCTAGCATCAATTTTGTTATCTATCAAATGCAGGCTTATAAGTTTCTATTCCAAATGTAGTATATGTTAAGCATGATGCATCTATAATGTTCCAAAGCTTCTACTGAAACAGCTTGAAGCAAAAGTTAATTATAGGACCTATCTTGGTCATGATTCACCAGTTTAGCCCCCGCCTCTACAAGAATCTCAAAACCAGAGTATGCTAAGACACTAACTGATGACATAGTCACTGAACAATCAGATGTAAACTAGGTTTGCAGTGATGGTCATAGCAATGTTCCTTTCCAGCCTGTAGTTGAAGATAATGAATGGTCGACTTTTACAAGCATGGTATCAAATCTCAGCCAGTACACTGAAACCATAGCTGAGTAGGATTGGAAATTTTCCAACTGATACTCCCGATATCTCTAACATTACTGATAAATGGCAGCAACTACCCGACACCGATACCGAGTTTTGAAACCATGGTTACATGATTTGCCTTCTTTACCCTTCCAGCAGTGTTTTTTTGTGGCTCAGTGCACTACCATAAGTATGGAAGGGATAGAACACATTTCCCTATTTTCATTTATCAAACGAACAACTAATGCAAACAGTGAGTGCAAGAGTGACAGAGAGACACTACGGATGCAATCAATGAATAATATCAGTATATTCTTTCTGAATGTATCATAGTACTAAAAGGATACAAACATTCAAAAAATAAAAATAAGGGTTTCCATAATGACTCCCAAAAGAACTGGTATTTCCAAAATAACAGCCGGACTTTTCATATTTATGAAATAGCACTTGCAAGTATCTAGTATATTCCAAAATAGCACAAGACATTTCTTGGTTCATTAAAGGAATATTCTAAGAATATTCCTCTTATTGGGTTTTAGCCTGATAAAGAAACTTAGGAAATGGCCAAAATACCTTCTTCTTCCTCTTCACATGTTTCTTTCTACTTATTCTCACCTTATTTACTCCTCTCCATTTTCTCCATTTTCTACTATCCTCTTTAGAGTTAGAGTTTTGAAAGATGAAAGAAAATAAGAGAGATCAATAATGGAACAAGGGAGGGGGAAAGAAAAAAATTTGTAAAAAGGTGAAAAAACAAGGATTAATGTGGTCATTTCCATTCATTTCCATCCATAACTTAACAGCATGTACCGTCAAAGCTATTTCAGAATATACTAAATACTTTCAAGTTACAACTGTTATTTTAGAAAAATGAAAACTACGAGTGCTACCTTGGAAATACTTTTTTTTGAGTATCGTTATGCAAAAAACCTGAACATAGACAATACAAGGTTTAAGAACACATGCAAGTCACCAAAATAGACATACGAAAATAAATAGTCAAAATTGATGGTTGGAAGATTATTTTCACCCCTGGTACTTGCAGGAAACAAGCAGAAGAATGCACAAGCAAGTAGTCCAGCTATCAGTTCCTGAAATAAACAAAACATCAGAGGACACCAAATGGACCTAACTTTAGTGTTTGCATTGTGAATGCAACGAGGGTAATGTAAGAAAGTAAAGCTAAAGTGGGGATGTCTTATGTTCCAAGGTAAGGGAAAGGAAAGTATGCCATTAACTGGCTTCGATGATTATTGAATGAAAATGGGAGCCTATGAGGAGAAATCCTAAAAATGGGAGCCTACGAGGAGAAATCCTAGCTATATTTTTCTTTCAGATAAGAGAATTTTGTTGGGTTTAAGGTAGAAAACATCAAGAAAATATTTGCATGCCTCTCCACTTTTATCTGTTGATTTGATAACTAAGAATACAACAAAACACCGATTTCCGAAACTATTCTTATGTATATGCTTGTTGACTTCATCAAAATTAGTAAACACAATTTTCAGGCTAACCTGACTGAGGATCACAACGCCTGGTTCTTGCTGGCACATTGTCCGAAGTCCAGCTTTCCCTTCCCCAAAAGTTTCATCAGAACTATGATAATGGGTTTCCAAAAGTGAAGGTAACCGCAGTAACAAGTTTGCCAAAGCTGGAATTACTTCACCAAACCACATCAAAGAATCCATTCTAGATAACAGCTGCCAAAAGAAAAAGATGGTCGCTTTTTAAAGACTTCCATTTAGTCACCATGAAAACTAGTTTTTATGTATTTCACATCCATGTGTGGGTTTTTAATTCAGATTGTCCATTAACTAAATTTGCTAAATTATAAGTGATATTATTACTACTGATAGTAGCCCAATTCAACTCTGCTTGTCTCAATGGATGATTCACACTGGACATCCTCATCTACTGACTAAAATAAATTTAATGAAGATTTAGTTTTTTTAATTGTACTCATAAATTACATGTCTAAGGATGAAATAACATGTACCTAAAAATCACATCACTCGATCGGTATACAAATTCTAAACCAACTAGATTTTTCATTCTACATCTATTTTCTGTAAAATGTAAATAGACCAAGATGAGCAGTGTGCATCGTTCCTAGAACGGCCGATGGAAGAAATATTACAACTCTAAGTGAAAATATTCCTACTTAAACTCATTTACTCTTCCTAACATCGTATCCAGTTCACCATAGCTCCTACCAGGGCCGGCCCAGAGATCCGGGTTGCCCTAGCTAAGCCCATGTTTTGTTGCCCCTTAATAATAACAACAAAAAGTAAAAGTAAAAGCAAATATGTTATACTGGACTAACCTAGTGGGCTGTTAAAGCCCAATTTTATTTTTCGCATGAGATATCTGCCCCCTTTTAGGTTGGATTGGACTGACCTAGTGGGCTGTTAAAGTCCAATTCTACTGCCCTTATAGGTTATACATCTATAAGGCCTTAAAATAATTTTGTTGCCCCATGAAAGAGGGGTTGCCCAAGCATGCTGGCATGTTGGGCTTATCCCTGGGCCAGCCCTGGCTCCTACATTGGGTTGTAAACGATCCGAGCTACTCGCGAGCTACTCGGCTCGAGCTCAGTCAAATCTCGACCCGAGACGAGAGCTCGACAGTTTAACAAGCCGAGCTCGAGCTTGGACGTTTTGTGATTATTAGGCTAAGCTCGCGAGTACTCGGCTCGAACTCAGTCTAAGCTCGGTCAAAACTCGGCTCGAAACGAGCTCGAGCCGAGCTCGATTGCTTAACAAGCCGAGCTCGAGCCTCAAGATACTCGGCTCGACTCGGCTCGTTTGCAGCCCTACTCCTACATATATCTTTATCAACACTACAAAACATATGCTAAGAGAAGGGTGTGTTTGGTTGGACTCTATGGACTCTATACTACAATATATATGCTCCAACACATATATTGGCACAAGTCATAATAATTGATGACAACTATTAATTTATTTTGCATTGAGGGAGTAAATTAGGCTCTCATCATGAAAGAATGTGTGAGCATTGCCACGTGCTAATAACCAGTACTACTATAATTAAGAATTGGATTTCGCCTATGTGGACATTGTATGTCTGACATCACTCACCGCCCATGTATGCCACATGCTTTTGCTGTCTATCTGTCATCGCTACTGTGTGAAGTCAACTTCCATCTAGCGTGTGAGTGGATCCATTCATCACAAGAATTTCTTTATAGACTTTCAGTGAGTGGATTCACCTTATTTAATTCCTAGACTACTCATTTGTATTCCTAAATTGGACATCTAAGAAAAAACAAATAATTTTTTCACATACAAATTTACATTGAGTAACTTTTTTTTTTCCTAGAAAATTACACAGCCATCATTTCGATTATAATTGCATCATTGAACATATCCAATACTAGCACTAATTTAATCCAACATTGAAATTGTTATTGCGTAAGAAACCACGCGCATTGCACGTACTAGCAATCTAGCCTGTTGGAAGCAAAATTACCTCATCGAAAAAGAGAGAATAGCCATCGGCAGCAGTCCAAGCTAAAGGCTGGTCGGAGATTCCGATGGAATCTCGGAGATCTTCAATGAAATCGAAGAGAATGTTGCCGGAATCTACTTTGCTGAGGTGGGGGCCAGAAGCTAGGGCTTTGAGGGAATCTTGGGCTTTTGAGGGCCAGAATAGGGACGATGAGCGGATGATTAAGGGAAGATACGGAAGAATCGACTTCAAATCTTCTCTCTTTTCCATTTTTATTCAGTAAGTACGAAATAGAGACCTGAAGTACGTTTACTGCACGTGTTAAACTGTCTATCTACATGGAATCGGCGGACGCGTGGGCGAACAGCGGGGAGTGGGAGCAGGGGAGAGGGGCGAGGGTTCAGTGATCGCAAGAGGTAGAGGAGGAGAGGAAAAATTCGGTGGGATGTGGACCTTGATTTTCAGTTTTATTTATTTTTTATTTGATTACTAGGTTTGCCCGTTGGTCACGTCTTGGGAACGGTGCACCTTGTTTGATTATATAAAATAGTTTTAGAGGTCCAGCAAATTAATTGAAGTAGCAAACATAGAGCAAAAAACATATTATATGATTTTTTTGATTTTTTTGAATTATCTTTAAAGTTTTTAAATTTTTAAATTTTTTTAGTTTTTTAATTTTATAAAAATTTTAAAATTTTCATTTTCTTAATTTTTTTGAATAGAAGAGGCCAAGAGGGAGGGGGAGAGAAAGGAAAAAAAATATAGGAGTTGTTTTGGATGGGAAATTTGAATTTGAGTTTTGGGAGAAATTTTTGGGGGAAAAATATATTTTGTAAGATTAGATCTAGACCTTAGATTTTTGGAGGGATTGAAGGAGAGCCACTTGATAGTTTTCTTTGTATTTTATTATATAGATTCTTTAAGGAAAAAAAAAAAGCAAGAAACTCATTTGTATTTTTAAGGCTAAATTTGAAGAAAAAAACCCTTCAACTATGGCCCTTATGTAGAAAATCTTCTTGATCTTTTTTTATGCAGAAAATCCCTCTGAACTATTATTGCAAAAAATCCATCCCGCCAAATTGAGACTTCTGCTAAAGTTTGTTTTTTTTTTTTATAAAACGGATAGTTCCTTACAGCACCAGCTCCCAAAAAATAAATTGCATTAAACAAAGTAGCATACAAATACTCATTTTACAATAAGTAAAACAAGGGAAAAGTACAAACAACGGACCAAACCCAAGTCAGAAAGAGCAGAATGCACATAAACGAAGTAAACGACTAAAAGTAAATAACAAGCACAAAAAAACAGATTGCAGGTTTGAGCCCAGGCAAAACCTAGCAGCACCGCCCCCGCTCAAGAGAGCAAAAACGAGGTGATCCAACAACACACCCTCCCACCATCACGCTGGCCGCGGAGCAGCCTACCGCGAACAAACGCGCTGCGTGATTGCGACCGCGGGTCGGGGATCAATCGAACGTGTCGTACCACAGAGGGAAAGCCAGCCAGCATGCATGACCGCGAAAGGGGTAGCCGAGAGTGCCAAAACCAAAGAATCAACACTTGAGAAAGAGCAGGAACCTCCCCAAGCAGCACCCACCATAGCGACCACACAAAAACACCGGACAACAAACGCGATCATCACAGGGCCCAACTCTACACTCTAACAAGGAGAAGTGGAGAGGCAACCCCAAAAAAGAGCTACATCAAAGAAAGTTAGGAAGGAACGCAAGAGTACGACCGCTCCCAAACCCCCGCACACACTGCGGAGTAAGAACGCAAGCGGTAAACATCGCAAGCCGAAAGACAACCCCAAATAACGAGCCATAAAACAGCCCAGCATGCGCAAACACACCGGCAACAACACAAAACCACAAAACTGTTAAACTGAAGAGAAGAACAATTATAGATCGGAGATAGAAAAACGCAAAAATTAAAGCATGGCGACTAAATCACCTCAGACTGTGGGATACCAAGCCCAAATCGAGACACACAACCGTAAAAGATGACCCAAGCGAATGAATCGAAGGGGATCAGCCTACGATCAAGCCTTGGTACTCCCACCCGGGAGAGATCCTCAAACAACCTCAACCAGCAGCAGCTGGTAGCCCCCCAACCACCACCCATAACCCAGCATACCAAAAATACCGCAAACCAATGAAAAAATACCGATCAGTGCGACCAAAGGCACGGTCCACCAAGGCGGTCCAGGCCACCCAAATAAGTTCAGACAAATAACAACCCGCCCCAAAACAAGCAGGCGAAAACCCAACCAAAGATGAAACCAAACACACGAAAAGAACAAGTTAAAAAACATCACAACAGAAACATAATTTAGTCCTATACAAGCCCGAGAATATACCGGAAGCAATCTAAAAACCACACAAAAACCCTCCAGAGGAGGCCCAGCCAAGACGTACCACCGAACGCCATGAGAGGAGACCACAACACTATATAACCATACATACCGCACTGTCCAGAACACAGCAAAAAACAGGGAGTGAAGCAAGAACACAAAACGAGTCTGAAGCCCCTCTTCAAAAACAAAACAGCAGGCCCTCCCAGTGCAAAACCTCCAGCCCCAACCTCCATCTCAAATCTGCTTATGGGAGTGTGATTGATCCATCTCTACCAACTCGTCCACTAAAAGATCATCTTTATCAACCCAAGCATCGGCCTTAAGAGTTTCGGAGGAAGCAGCTTTAGTAGGAACAGAGGGGGGGATGGACTCGAAGAAAGGGTGCAATGAACAGCGCTAATGAATTTCTCCCGGTCCGAAGAATACTTAGGGTTCACGTCCCAAATGGGCCACTTCTCGGTAGCCTCAATAGGATTTTGCTTAATAGGACGAGAGAAGGGGTGCACCGGAGGTTCAGCGGCCGTCAACTCCGCAATGGCAAGTTGCACAGGGGGCTTAGAGAACGTCTCAGTCGTAGCCCCCTGATGAGAAGGGAGGGATTTCCCCGCAGCCAAATCAAAATTAATCCAAACCAAATTGGGAGCCTTAGATGAAGAGATTTTGGGTATGGAAGGTGTGCTAACCGGTCTGTGCTGGAACGGAAGATTTTTTTTGGGTTTGGTCTTTGTGAGACCTCCTCCACTTAGACGATGGAGTGGTGGACTGCGAAGAGGTACCGACAGAGAAGGAGCTGGGCAAAGCCGATGCTTTCCTAGGGGGATTGGGAACAGCCTGGGTCGAAGGTACAGTGGACGGTATAGTCGCAGCAAGGTCTTGATAAGAGACCGAGACAAGAAACGGAGATTTATGATCCCTTAAAGAGAACGAATCAATCCTTTCCTTCACCGCCGGGCAAAAGAAATCAGCATCGACTTGAAGACACCCTAACGCCAACATAGTAGAGGAGGAGATGTGTTGAAGCTCACCCACACATTTAGTGAATTCAGAAACGACCCGATGTGAAACACTGAACGGAGGAATGCCTAGCAGAGAAACTTTAACAGGAGAGGGAATCAAGGGGGGAAGGGGGATACCACGGTTGATCCATTTACGAATGGATAAGTGGATTGCTCCGATAGCAAGAGTGTTGTTGGCAACTAGATCCTCCAGGATTTTCATGGAAGGACAATCGATAACCACTTCGCCATTGGAGCAACAATCGAACGCCCACACCCATTCTTGCACGTTACAAAAATTGCCAAGGAAAGCATTTAAAGTGGTGTTAGAGATCGAACCTCCATTGAAAGAAACAGCACTGTACTGCTCAAAGAACCTTAATTTGTCAAAAAATTCAGACTCAGGGATGAACACCAAATTGACCTGAGACTTGGAAGTCTTCGAAGAGAGAGTAGGGTCAACATGAGGAACAGCAGGTACTGCAATGGAGAAGCACTGTGAAACGGGAGGTGTAGGGATGAGCGGAGAAGAGGAGGTGAACTTAGGGCGCTTAGCCTTCGGGGCTTGAAGATCCGCTAGCTTAGATTGAAGAGCGGGAAAATCAAGCGCGGCAATGACCTGGTCAGAGATGGGCACTCCCACCGACAATCCGAAAATTTGTTGTAAAGAGAAACAACGATTTCGGGAATGACCAGACTTCAAGCAGAAAAGACATTTCATGTTGTCTGAGCAAAACGCTCTAATATGCCCAACTTGGAAACAGCGGAAGCAAATGGGAGGATGGGGGTGAGAGAACTGCAGCGACAGTTTGGAATGAGAAGTGATGGAGGAAAGGAAAGGGCGGGAATAGGGAGATGTTCGACGCCCTAGAAGTTTCTCATGGGCTGGCTTAACTGAGAAAGAGGGCATCAAAGAGAGGGTGGGCTGAGACGGCCCACCCAAACCGGACGAAAAAGAGGAGATAATCGCTTTTTTTTACCACTTCGATCCATGAAGAGTCCATGGCAGCCCAAGGCCCAGTAACCGGCCTAGGAAAGAGTGAAAGGCGAAAGAACAGAGTACCAGAAAAGACAAAAAAACCGCTTCGGTAGTGATTCAGCTGAAGCACAAACAAGCACCAAAATCACCCTCTCAAAATAAGAGGAAAACGATCAAAATTTGATCAAGCTCTAAGGCTACCGCAAACC
Organism: Hemerocallis citrina; assembly: GCA_017893485.1. NCBI lineage: Eukaryota > Viridiplantae > Streptophyta > Magnoliopsida > Asparagales > Asphodelaceae > Hemerocallis > Hemerocallis citrina. The sequence continues at coordinate 79,091,777 of CM030364.1, forward strand.
AAGAGAGAAGGATTGATAAAGAACGTTAGGTAAAACAAAGTTGCACATCCACAAAACAAACGGAAGGTAACACAAAGCTGAGATCCTGGCAAAATACAACGTAGCCAGCCTTCAGCGATGAGAACTCAGAAAGCCAGCACTCAGTTGAACAACTGGGCACTTCGATAGGAACACACCAAAAAAATCAACCAAACAATTGCTATGCAACCACCGCAAACACCACCAGGATGCAATAAAAGTAGAAAAAAGATACTCACAGTGAGAGGCGAGAGGGGTATTAAGAAATGGCAAAATGACGCCTTTGGGGCCCAGAAGACAGTGCTGAACCTCCCACCCTAGAGGAGAGCCAAACAATAGAGAGCACCGCTACCTAGGAGGAGGAAAGCACCGAGAGGCACTCAAACTAGGGGAACCTCGCTCCGGCCGACAACCAGAGACGAGCCACACTTGAGGGCTGACTCCACCGGACAAGGAGAACCGGCCAACAGAGAGAGCGGGATCCCAGGCAAATGGGGGGAAGCAGCGAAAGGGAGGTCGGCGAAGGAAGGGGGATGCCTTCAGAGAAGGAAGGGGGACTACTGAACTAGGTCAAAAGAGGAGAGCGAGCCCAAGACAATTAACGAAGGGAGGAGGGGCGTCGGAAGTAAGGATAGACCGGATCTGGGGGATGAAAGACGGAAGAAAGGGGGAGGAGGCTGAGAGCTATCTTTTTGAAAGTTGTGTTTTCTTCAGGTCTATTCAGTAGACAATCTTTAATAAACCTGTATGAATAGAGTTCAAGAGACTTCTGCTAAAGTTGACAGAGGTTTTTGATAATAATGCAAAAGATAAATGATGATTTTTGAAACAACTTGTAAAGATGAATGAAGTTATTTGATACAAGTAGAAAAGTTAGATGTGGTTATTTGAAATACTTCAGGGTTTTTTTTGTAACAACCACACTTCAGGAGGTTTTCTGCATAAAATAGGTCAGGGGGATTTTCTGCATAAAGGCCAAAGTTCAAATTATTTTTTTTTCAAATTTAGCCTATTTTTAATCAAGAAACTCCCCAATATTATTTTTTAACACATAAACTCTATATTCTGTAACTTTCTGTTTTTATATTAATTTTGAATTAAGAAAATGACAAATGTTCAAGCACATAGATTTATGACTCATTACCTATTTGTTCTTCACATATCATAGGTGGGGGAGATGGATTTTGGAGATCTTAATAAATTTCGCTTTAGGTAGAATTGTATTTTAGATCTTCTAAAGGTTTAATTTCATTTTTATAGGATTCAAACTCCTTTTTTTTTCTTTTAAACAATCGGCTGTAGTCACTCATATTGATGGGAGAGGAATTTTTCAACATCCCTAATTATTTCCATCTAAAACCAAAATTGAACCAATGATCTCTCACTTAAAAGTGAGAAGTCTTGCAAACTCCCTTTTTTACTAGACAAGATAATTAAAGACGAAATAAAAAATGACTACACAATAGGAGCATCTCTCGGTCAGGAGACCCCTCTTGCATCATCCTCAGAAAAAACAAAGAACTCATGTTTGGAAATGATTACCCACATAATGTTTTGACCACTACTATGTATTCTTTTTGCACCACAATCAGCCTGCATATTCCCTTCTCGATAAATATATTGTATTCCACCAATATTCATATCTTTAAGCATGAGTAACATATCATGAGAAATTGAGTCATGACCATTTTTTGCATGAATCTGATTGATAACGAGCTTCTTCTCTCCCTCAATAAAAACAAGACCCCTGTGAGACAGCAGATGAAAGGCCCTAAGAGTCATCCACAAACCTCTTCTTTTAATAAGGTTGGTAGATGTCGACACAACCCCCTCCCCCCCACCGGCAGCAACGGTTTACCACACCAATCTCAATAGACAAAATCGTAGCCAACATTATTCACCTACAAGGACCCATCGAAGTTGTGTTTAATATATCATTCAGGCGGTGCAACCCATTTGATCAAGAGCTCCTGCAAACAGAGATGAGCGTAGATCGCTTTGAAACCCATCCATTGGACCTCATTGTAGGAACTCACTCTCAGAAGAAAAATGTCACGCCCCGCTTCCCAAAATACAGGAATATGAGTACGTAATGAAGGCCCGGCGAATGATGTAAACACCATCCATAAGCTGTATCAATCTAACTCAACAATATAACAATCACAACCACGCAAGAGAATATGATCACACAAACGAAGAACAACTTTAATAATAAATGAAATAAGTCAAAACATAATATCGAACATCTGGGATAAAACAAACTCCGGGTCATACAAGCCCAAAACAAAGTACAATATCAATAATAATGTTCAAAGGGGAAAATAGCATAAAGATAATTCAAGCAGTCAATTCTCGGGCTCCATTCTCTAAAACCGTTGCTCACCAAGTCCTTCTGGTATCACTCCTTTGGTACCTATAAACTCGTGATATAAAAATAGAGAAAATAATGTTATTAGAACAAGTCATGAACAGCAAGTAGTCGGAAACAGAGAACAATAAAAAGCATGGTATATCAAGAATGTAGGACTGGATCAAAGTCAAGAATAAAAACAAGGATTGGCAATAATGTCAAGGGTCTTTATTCAATTACGTGATAATCACTAGTTACATTTCATGATCAATAATGATGACAATAAACGGGATCACGCATGCAATGTCGATTTAGGGTTGTTATCCATTTTATTAATCTATCTAATGCACATAGTACCGTATCCCATTCCACAGTAACGGTGCATGCAAACAAGTAAACGTTTTAGATTGTGATGATGAACTCAACAGGTTGTGTACTCGGATAACACGATAACATGATAACACGATGATTATAACACGATTAACATGCGACTCTCCACCTCCCACGACAATACACATGTAAACACGAAGGGCCCCACCGAGTACAGTCCCCGATTGTTCACTACCAAGTCAACCCACAATACCCTGGCTTTTTATTATTTTATTTCATCCTATGTGAGCATGAAAGAAGATGTCAAGGTTGTGTGATGCAAGGTATGACTAATTCTACTCATTACATGCAAGGCAAGAAGCATTTATATTAAACCAATGCAATCATACAATCTGGACAGCAGGACGTTACTATACAAAAGCATGTATTCCTGCTTCTACATGAAAGCAAAACTGCATCGGTCAGAAGTTCTAGAAACTAGACTCTATGTCGATTTCAGCGCATATACACACGATATATAAAAATCACAGAAACTAGCTTCAAATTCTTACTCTTTACAGATTTTATGTTCAGACAGCAGGTTATAGATTGTGTTCACATATATGTATCAGGTCTGAATACTCATTAAATAATTCAACAAAAATTTAGGGTGATTCCTACGCATGTCTAGTCTCAGCTAAATTAATTTAAAATTTTAATTTTACTGTTAACATGTTCTCTTTATTAACAAATCAGGGTGATACGCATATAATTGTGAATCTGGAAATTCAAAGCTAGCAGTACTAAAAGTCAGATATCTAGCAGATTATATATCAGAATTCAATTTTGTCGAATGTTCTGGAAAGTGGATACATGGAGCTAAAATTTATGTTTACAAAGTTCATTCAAATTACTACAGTAACAGGTTCAAAAGTTTGATGCAAGAAGAAGCACACAGCAGGCCAGAAAGTAATGTAACATGAATTGGCAACATTTTCATCACACAAGCATGCAATATCATGGTAATAAATCAACAAAGTTCTATTTAGTATTAGCATGAGATTTCAACATTAACGAGACACTTTTACAATCATGGAAATTCATTCATGAAATCATATCAAATCGGGAACATCTCATTCTCAATCATCAATCAAGTCCATAGCATGGATCTAATTGTTTTCATGTATAACATGCATATGCAATGTGCAATAGGGAATAGGGTTTGAGTCAAAGATGATGGCACGAAAAGAGATATATCACTTGGTTTCGCCGATGAATCCGTGATAAACTCTTGAACAAAAACAAATACATATATGAATTGGAATTTAGAACTACTTGCAGGAATCAATAAACTTCTTGAACGCAAACAATAAAGGGGTTCAAGAAGAGACTTACCTTTTAGACGGTTAATCCGAGTATAATAGAATAACGGGATGAGAATCCTGATGGCGATGAAGCACGTGTAAACTACGCGTGCACATGCGCTCAGCAAAGCAACACCACAGTGGATCAAAATAGCAACTCAGCGATCGGCAAAACAGCACACAACGATCCTCAACACAGCAACAGCGGTTCACCCCCACAAACAACAAATAGTAATCAATCGCGGCTTCGACTTTGACTGCAGCGACAATGGTGCAACCGAGGGTGCTTGGGGTGGTCGACAGGGCAATGGGGGACGACAGTGGTGGGCTGGCGGTGATGATGGCGAGGTGGTTACGGAGGTGAGAGGAGGCAACGATGGTGGCACTCTGTTTCGGAAGAAAATAGAGGAAGGTGATGGGTTCGGTTGTGGCTACGAGGAGAACATAGGATGGTTGTTTGGGGTTCGGGGGTCGAGCGGGATGCAGACGGTCGAGGCGATGGATGGTTGTGGTGAGGGTCGATGGTGATGGGTGGCAGCAGTCGGGGATGAAGGCGGATGGAGGTTGACGGCAGTCGAGGTTGTAGGAGGTGATGTGGATAAGGTGATGGCGGAGGTGTGCGGCGAGGATGAAGACAGAGGGCAGCAGTGGTTGAGGACGGGGTGGAGAAGTTGGTGAGCGGGATTGGTTTTTAAACAGAACAGGGGAGTTGGGTTTCGAGAGGAGAACGGGGGAAGAGGAAGAAATAGGCGGCTGTGTTTAATAGGGGTAATTAGGGTTAGATGATGATTAGGATATAGGGGTTAACAGTGATTATATTGGGTATTAGAGTTAGGGTTAGGGGTTAGCAGGTTGGGTTTCAATAGGGAAATGGTTATAGGAGTTTGAGTTTAGATCCAAAAGGGAAAATAATAAATAAACAAAATAGGATTATAATTAGATTAATTGGGGATATCAACAAGTAAAATTTGAATAGAATGAACAACAAAATTTTCAGTAGAAAGATTAAATAGATTGAGGGACCAAAATTTAGTTGGAAGCAAATAATGAATTCTATTATTAAATAATCAAATTACAGGGTTCAGGAAAGACAATGAAGAATACAATAAACAATAATACCAAAAATACAAAAATAAAAAACAGGGGTTACAAATCCAACCCACCTTACAAGAAGAATTTCGTCATCGAAATTCATACAAGTGGTACATAGGGCAACTCCAAAAAAGAAAAGAGAACAGAAGAAACCACTCAAACAGATGAGGGAACTTCTCCCGGATCTCCTCCTCCAACTCCCAAGTCGACTCACCCGGTGAGTGAGGATTCCAAGAAACTCGAATCAGTTTGATGACTCTATTCTTCAACACCTTCTCTCGTCGGTCTAAGATAGAGACTGGTTGAATCTCGCAAGACAAGTCAGGCCTCATGGACAATTCCGAGTAGTCAATCACATGAATGTCGTCCCTGATGTAATTCCTGAGCTGGGAGACATGGAATACATCGTGGACGCCAGCTAGTACCGGGGGTAGAGCGAGCCTGTAGGCCACCTTGCCCACTTGCTCCACAACATCGAACGGCCCAATAAACCGGGGACTCAGCTTGCCCCCCAACCAAAGCGGATAACACTTCTCCATGGCGACACTTTGATGAACACGTGGTCCCCTGCTTTGAAATCCAAAGGCCTTCGATGAATATCTGCCCACATCCTCTGCCTATCCTGGGCAGCCTGCAAATGCTTCATGATCTGAGCCACGACATCAACTGTCTTCGCGATCAACTCAGGCTCCAAAAGTTTCCTTTCGCTGGTGTCATCCCAACAGACCGGCGATCTACACTTGCGACCATACAGAGCCTCAAATGGTGTTGCCTTGAGACTCACCTGATAACTGTTGTTGTATGAGAACTCGGCCAAGTGCAGGTGATCTTCCCACGAACCTCCAAACTGAAGAACGCAGGATCTCAACATGTTTTCTAGGGTCTGAATCGTCCTTTCCAACTACCCATCTGTTTGTGGATGGAACACTGTGCTGTAGCTCAACTTAGTACCTTGCGACCTGAATCTCGTATCTTTATCCGATACGATGCTAACAGGAACTCAATGCAGTCTCACAACCTCTTGAATGTACTTCTCGGCCAAACTCTCAGTGGACTGACCTAGTCGGAAGGGAATGAAATGGGCACACTTTGTCTACTATCACCCAGATAGCATTATGACCCTTGGGACTTCTCGGCAAAGTAGTCACAAAATCCATCGTGATATTCTCCCATTTCCACTTTGGGATTGGAAGAGGTTGCAACAGTCCTGCAGTTCTCTAATGCTCTGCTTTCACTTGCTGGCAAATCAAACACTGCGACACAAACCTTGCCACAACTCTCTTCATATTGTGCCACCAAAAATGTTGCTTCAGATCCCTGTACATCTTAGTACCTCCTGGATGAATAGAATAGGGAGACCGATGAGCTTCTTCAAGTAGCTTCTACCTGACTTCGCCTCTAGGTACACACAACCTAGAGCCAAAACGAAGTGACCCGTCTGAATGAATGATCAAACCAGTTCTCAAACCTGCTTCCACTTCACTTCAGAACTTCTGCAACTGTTGATCGCTGGTTTGGGCTTCTTTGAAATGCTTTACCAAAGAAGACTGCAACTGTAACATCATGCATTGTTGTGCCAAACCAGGAAGAATCACATCCAACTCCAGCCTTCTCATATCCTCCACTATTTCTTTTGCTTGGTAAGGAACATAGCAGCAGGTCTTCTACTCAAAGCATCAGGTACCATGTTCACTTTGCCCGGGTGATACTGAAAATTGATATCATAATCTGCCATCAACTCCAACCATCTCCTTTGCCTCATGTTCAACTCCTTCTGCGTGAACACATACTTAAGGCTCTTGTGATCTGTGAAAATCTCCACTCTATCCCCAAGCAGATAATGCCTCAATAACATCAAGGCAAAAACCACGGGTGCAAGCTCCAGATCATCGTGGGATAGTTCTTCTCATGAGGCTCAACTAAATGGATGCATATGCGATAACTTGACCTCGCTGCATTAGCACTGCTCCTAGACCTCTACCCGAAGCATCACAGTGGATCACAAAACCGCCCGAACTGTCGGGTATAGTCAGTACAGGCGTTGACGTCAACCGACGCTTCAACTCCACAAAAGCTTCATCACAAGCCTCATCCCAAACAAACTTCTGCTCCTTCTTCATCAAATTGTTCAGGGGTCCAGCTATCTTCGAGAAATCCTGAACAAACTTTCGATAATACTCTGCCAATCTAAGAAAACTTCGCACTTCAGATGCTGACTTCGGAACCAGCCAATCCTTGGCCACAGAGATCTTCGACGGATCAACAGAAACACCATCATCGAAAATAATATGACCCAGAAAAGCAACCCGGTCTAGCCAAAATTCACACTTACTGAGCTTCCCATACAGCCGGTTCTCCCTCAAAGTCTGCATAACAACCTTCAAATATTCAGCATGATCTTTCCGGTTCCGAGAATACACCAGAATGTCGTCAATGAAGACCACGAAAAACTGATCAAAAAACGGCGAGAATACTCTGTTCATCAGACTCATGAACACAGCTGGTGCATTGGTAACTACGAACGACATTACCAAGAACTCGTAATGCCCATACCTTGTCCGAAATGCCGTCTTCTGAACATCCTCTGAATTCACCTTAACTTGATGATAACCAGAACGGAGATATAACTTCGAGAAAATAGAAGCACCCCCCAGTTGGTCAAACAAATCATCAATCCTCTGCAATGGGTACCGATTCTTCACAGTGACATTGTTCAACTCTTGACAGTCAATGCAGAGTCGGCGACTACCATCCTTCTTGTTAACGGATAGAACTTAAACTCCCTAAGGAGAAACACTTGGCCTAATAAAACCATTATCCAACAACTCCTGAACTTGCACCTTCAGTTCCGCCAATTCAACCAGTGTCATGCGGTACGGGCTCTTCGAGATAGGCATCGTACCCGGCTGAACATCAATGTTGATATCCACATCTCGATCTGGCGAAAATTTGGGCAATTTCTCCGGAAAGACATCAAGGAAGTCCCGCACAACCAAGGGTGCAACATCCCCCTCAGTGCACAACGACTCAAGTGTAGCAGCCTTAGGGTCCAACTAGCTCTTGACACGCCTAAGCGGTGTCTCACCCGCATGAAACTTGAACTCTGGCTGCCCAGGAAGCTTGAAAGTCACCTTCTTCTCACGACAATCAATCACAGCATGAGAAACACCCAACCAGTCCATGCCCAGAATAACATCAAAGCTAGAATTGGGGAACAATCAGATCAGCCATGAAACCCACACCACCTATCAACAAAGGGCTTTTCTTGCATACCCTAGAACAGACAATAACACCTCCACCTATGGTGATGTCCCAAGCTGCGAGCATAGCGTTGCTTGTCAAATAATGCTGATCTACAAAGCAGGAGGAAACCGAGGAGTGGGTAGCACCGGAGTCAAACAAACATGAGCAGGAAGAGAGAAAACTAAGATGACACCTAAAAGATGATCAAAGAATGTGAATGAGATGCAACCAGAATATTTGCACAAATAATTGTACAAAAAGAAGAAATAACATGCAGAAATGGAATAAAGAAAGAATAAACAATACAATTACTGTGATATACCAGCAACCACTCCAATAGCTGCCTCTGCTTCCTCAGCAGTTAGGTTACAGGCTTGACCACGGCCCTAAGTCTGACCTCCCCTAGGGGCCACTTGCCTCTGATCAAAGACTTGCCTCTGCGATGGAAGAGGCGGTCTGCCCTGACTTCGAGCCAGTGCTCCCTGCTGAACTACACCACCAACCGGTGTAGAAAACCTGGTCATGGGACAGTCACGAATCATTGATCACTGCTCTAACACACCCGACACAGCCGATTGGCTAATCTGCAGTCTTGTTGCGAATGTCCAACCTTATGACAGGAGTCACAAGTCTGAACAGTCCTCGAGACAACAGGTGGATACGGATGTTCCCTCATGGGAGGGGTCGGAACTGGCCTTCGAATAGGTCCCCGGTAGGCCGAACTACAACAGGGTACTAAACAGCCCGCTGAGAAGCACTCGACCTCCTAAGAGTCTGCTCCTAGATCCTGGTCGCATCCAGAACGTCGGCATAGGTGCGAAGCCGAAGGGCAACCAAGCGGTCCTAAATGTGAAAGCTCAAGCCCATCTAAAATCTACGAGCCCTGTCCTCGTCAGTGGCTACCAGGGTAGGAGCAAAGCGGCTAAGCCGAGTAAACTCTGCAGCATACTCGTCCACAGAACAGTTCCCCTGAGTCAAGATAATGCTTAAATTAATATTGTCACATGTGAAGTAGGCAACAACAAATGACATTAAATAACACTATCTGACTGATCTGGATTAAGAAAACGAACTGTCATTCCAGTTCCACCTTGGTAACACTGGGGAAGAACTTTGCCATGAAGCTCTCCGTGAAAATAGCCCATTCGATGGGCCTTGTAAGCCTCTCAGTCTTAGCCCACCACCAGATATAGGTGAGGTCCACCAAGTGGATGCTTACCACATCCACACGATCAACATCAGCAACTCAAGCTGCAATCAACAACTGCTCCGTCCGGATAAGCCATTGCTCGGCCTCCAGCGTCGTCTTCTGCTCGAAAACTTATCGGGGTGCAGCCTCATAAAGGATTCCATTATGCTGGGCCTTGGTGGCAGTGGCCCAGGTGCAGGTCCAGCAGCAGCTCGATTGGCCGCCTCCAATGTGGCCCTCATCAATTTATTATGTTCTTACTGAAGGACCATAAGTTGCTGCATCGTCTGAAGAATAGCAGCGTTATCTGGCTACTCATCCCTCATACAGGAAGAGGAAGAACCTTTGCGAGCCATAGTCTGCAATAAGATCAAACACAATCAGTACCCAGATTATATGTTATTTATTACATGTTCATGTGATCAACGTGGTGCACACAATATTGAGTTAACCTGCCTAGAGCCAAACCTGACTAACTTATTATCCAAACATGACTAACACATTGGCCAAACCCAGGATCTGATACCACTAAAACCTGTCACGTCCTGCTTCCCAAAATACAGGAATACGAGTACGTAACAAAGGCCCGACGAATGATGTAAACACCATCCATAAGATGTACCAGTCTAACTTAACAATATGAATAACAATCACAACCATGCAAGAGAATATGATCACACAAATGAATAACAACTTCAATAATAAATGAAATAATTCAAAACATAATATCCAACATCTGGGATAAAATAAACTCCGGGTCATACAAGCTCAAAACAAAGTACAATATCAATAACAATGTTCAAAGGAAAAATAGCATAAAGATAATTCAAGCAGTCAATTCTTGGGCTCCATTCTCTAAAATCGTTGCTCACCAAGTCCTTCTGGTATCACTCCTTCGGTACCTGTAAACTTGTGATCTAAAAATATAGAAAATAACGTCCTTAGAGCAAGTCACGAACAAGAAGTAGTGGGAAACATAGAACAATAAAAAGCATGGTATATCAACATTGAAGGATTGTATCAAAGTCAAGAACAAAAATAAAGATTGGCAATAATGTCAAGGGTCCTTATTCAATTACGTGATAATCACTAGTTACATTTCATGATCAATAATGATGACATTAAACAGGATCAAGCATGCAATGTCGATTTAAGGTTATTATGTATTTTATTAACCTATCTAATGCACGTAGTACTGATGGTGAACTCAACAGGTCGTGTACTCGGATAAAACGATAGCATGATAACACGATTTCGTGATAACAAGATTAACAAGCGATTCTCCACCTTCCACGACAATAAACATGTAAACACGAAAGGCCCCACCGAGTACAGTTCCTGATTGTTCACTACCAAGTCTATTGATTCTTGATTTTGATGATTACAACACAATGCAAAGTTTGTTGGGCTATTTCTCATATATTACAGGTTGTATCAAAGTTTATCATGTATGATACACAAAGGTCTCAAAGCAAATTGATCAAGCAAGTCACAATGTTCTAAAGCTGAAGAATGATCAAGCAAAGCTTCATATAAAGACAGTGGCTAAAGCTTCACTCAAGACTCAAGACTCAAATCAAGACCAAAGCTTCAATGTCTTATAGTTTGTGTGTCATATAAAATGTATTATTTTCTCTTTGTTAAGTCTTACATTGATGTACAGCTTTGTCACACACACACACTCAACACATATTTTTTATAACTGTGTGTTTTACAAAATCTGAAGGTCGAAACAGCTTGAACTAGATTAGCTGTTGAGTACCAGCCGACTGCCGTTAAAGATCAGTCGACTGAATCTGTACAAAACTGTCTGATCTTCTTCAAACTCTGACTAGTCAACTCATAACGGCAACCTGGTCGATTGTTCAAGTCATTTCGACAGTTTACTGATTTCAAAACTTATTTTTTCGAATTTAAAACTTTTATCTGTTATTATCCGTTGTTAAACAGTTGTAGGAACTGTTTTTACAACGTCCAGGGATTCTACTATATAAATAGAGCCTTAGAATCACCATGGAAGAGTTCCAAGCATTTTTGAGAAAAAGTTCAAGTATTGTGCTTTCAAGAAAGAAAAGTTTTCAAATTCACTAAGTCTTGGTTCTCTGTTTTCAGTCGAGCATAACATCGACTTCGTTTTGTACTGAATTCAGAAGTCAACCAAATAGCCACGTACAAAATCACGATCACAACAAGGCTATAGGTTGATTGTAAACAATTTTATTATTTTCTTTTCCTCTCGGTTGGAGAGTAGGGCTCTAGGGTGTAGAGTCAGGTTTTCACTCTTGGTGGAAGAGTGGGTTGCTTTCTCTAGTGGTGAGAAAGGACTACGGGTTGGACAAGGCTGTTGTCTAATGCCGTAGGATATTCTTGTACATTTTTCAAGAATAGTGGAAAATCTCAAGTTGGTTGCTTGGGGACTGGATATAGGTCGGGAGGACCGAACCAGGATACATCGTGTGTACTCTGTGGTTGTATCTCTTTGAACTTGCATTTCATTTTCTTGCTTTTTAAGTTCTCTGTGAAACTTGTCTGGAGAGTCGACTGCGTCTCCTTTTAAGTCGACTGGTCAGACTTGTACTACATACTCTCTAAAAACCTGTCTGGTAAGTCGACTGGTTCTTCTATAAGTCGACTGATCAGACTCGTCTTAAAATACTCTTCTTAACTGTCGCCCAAGTCGACTGGTCTCTCTTTTCAAGTCGACTGGTCAGAAGAAAAGTTCATTTCCGCAATTATTTTTTTATGAAACACTATTCACCCCCCTCTAGTGTTTCTTGTCTTGCCTACAGGATCCAACAAAGTCAACCTATAATACCCCAGCTTGTTATTATTTTATTTCATCATATGTGAGCATGAAAGAAGATGTAAAGATTGTGTGATGCAAGGTGTGACTAATTCTACTCATTACGCGCAAGGCAAGAAGCATTTATATTAAATCAATGCAATCATACAATCTGAATAGCAGGACGTTACTATACAAAAACAGGTATTCCCACTTTTACAGGAAAGCAAAACTGGATTCGTCAGAAGTTCTAGAAACTAGACTCTCTGCCAATTGTAGTGCATATACACACAATATATAAAAATCACAAAAACTAGGTTCAAATTCTTATTCTTTACAGATTTTATGTTCAGGCAGTAGGTGTAATATCCCGGACGGATATTATATTGTATAAATTATTATTTTTAAATTAAAATATTTTTAATGGAAAATACTTGGTTTTTCAAATAAAAGTTAGCTGGACATATATACTAGTAAGTGTATACAGGTGTTGCATCAGTTTTGTGCACTTGTGCAAAATCTTGAAAAAAATGCGTTTTTGAAAAAAATGACTGGAAAATCCCGGGCTGGTATTAAAAATAATTATTTTATTATTATTTTACTTTTATTTTCAGAATTGAAATATTTTTGGTGGATATCACCGGTTTTGATAATAAACATTATCTATGTACATATACTAGTCGATATACGACTGTTTTGTATCAAATTGATACTGAAATCTTCCGAGCCAGTAATAAAATTATTTTATTTTATTTCTCGGGATTAAAATTATTTTTGTACAGATTTGTTCGTTTTCACGAACAAAAATTATCTGTATAATCAGATATACGTACGAAATCAAACTGTGTCGATTTCGGGCGTTTGAACAAATCATGTAGTATGTGATTTTGGGAAATTGTATTTTATTTTGTGACCCATCATGATGAGATGGAGGGATGAGATGGATTAGGGCTTGATTGTAAGATTAATTTGCAAATAAAACACCCAATTGTTCTCACCCTCCCCATATAAACCCTCCCCCTCTTCACCAAATAAACCCTCCCCCACACACCCCTTCTCTCTCTCCCTCTCCTACTTGTGGCCGACCCCAAACAAGAAGGGCAAAAGCCCTTCCATTTTGTTCTCCATCTCTCTTCTCATCTCATTCTCCATCTTCTTCTACTTCTACTTCTTACTAGTTTTAATTCTAGAAAGAAAAAGAAAGAAAAAGAAAGAGTGATTGAATCAAAAGAAAAGAGGGTTTTCATGGGTTTCTTTCTCCATGGAGGTGTTCTTGGTGTTCTTGAGAAGGCAAGAACAAGGAGCAAGGAGGTGAAAGCAAGTCCTTCCTACACGGAATTAAGGTGGGGGTTTCTTAACTCATGTTCGTTTTAGTTATTATTAGGTTTATTTGGTTGTATGTTATTGTATTGAAGTGATTTCATGTGCATATGGGCTAGAGTAAAGTGTATGCAAAGTTTGAAGTGATAGAACACAAGATAGAACGAAAAAGATTCGATTTTTGTGGTTGTGGAGTTGATTTTAATTAACTGTGTAAACGGAGGAATTTTGATCCGAAATTTATGTGGAAGGTTCTCCTAGGTGTTATTAGTGTTCTCTAATTTTTATAGATTTTTCGGAGTAGTTTTGATGGGCGAAACGGGTGTTTTCCCCAAAACAGCGAGAATTTTGCCCAAACAGTGAGCACACTGTGTTTTGGATTGTGTCACAGTATGTTCGGGGGGCTTTTAATTGGTCTTCCTGTCAGAATTAGAAATTTGGACCCTTTAGAGAAGTTGTAGTAGATATCCTTCCCTTTTCAAATTGACCTCTTGTGCTAAATTCGGATATGAGACACAAAAGTTATGGTCGTTGCAAAAACAGGGCAGCAACTTGACTGAGTTGCTCACTGTTTTTGTTGATTGCTGTTTTTGAGCCTCTTAGTGGCCGAATCTGAGGTAGAGACTCATTGGAGAAATTGTAGTAGACATTCTCCCCGTTTCGAATTGGCCTCTCAAGCTAAATTATGATAAGCAAAGTAGGAGTTATGACCTTTGGAAAACACAGCAAAAAGCTGTCTGACTGAGTTGGTACTGTTTTGATTCATTGAGATTTTTGAGGGTCTTAATGGTTGAATCTGAGGTAAGGACCCATTAGGGAAATCGCAGTAGACGTTCTCTCCTTTCCGAATTGGCCTCTCAGGCTAAATTCTAATAAGCAGAGTAGAAGTTATAGGCTTTCAAAGTTTCAGCTTTCCTTGGGTCAAGTTGGCCGTTTTTGTTACCGGTTGTGTATGTTCGACGGGTAGAAACTCGGATTTCCTTACGGAATCTGAGCAACTGGTCAACTGGGAAGTTTTAGTAGACGTTCCCACCTTTTCAAATAGCCCAGTTTTGTTAGATTCCGATAAGTGAAGCAAAAGTTACAAGCTACAGAAGTTTCGATTTTTTGTTGAAAATTGGTGGTTGGGTAACTGTTTGCGTATGTTCGACGGGTAGGAATTTGGATTTTCTTGCGGAATCTGAGCAACTGGTCAACTGGAAAGTTTTGGTAGACGTTCCCACCTTTTCAAATTGCCCAGTTTTGTTAGATTCCGATAAGTGGAGCAAAAGTTACAAGCTACGGAAGTTCCAACTTTTGTTGAAAATCGGTAGTTCGGTAACTGTTTGTGTATGTTCGGCGGGTAAGAATTTGGATTTCCTTACGGAATCTGAGCAATTGGTCAACTGGGAAGTTTTAGTAGATATTCCCACCTTTTCAAATTGCCCATTTTCATTAGATTCCGACGAGTGGAGCAAAAGTTACCAGCTGCTAAGTCTCAACTTTTTGTTAAAAATCTGCAGTTGGGTTACACTATTTGCGTATATTCGATGGACCGAATTTTGGATTCCTTACAAGAATCTGAAATAGTGTTCCACTAGAAATTTGTGTCAGATATTCTTACTTTTCTGAAAAGTATATTTCTGTTGAATTTTGACAAGCGTAGCACTGGTTGCTTCTAGGCTGTCGGGAGGTTTTTATGGCGCTTTCGGACTTTTCCTTGGTAGAATGTTTGTATTAGACTATTAGTAGATTTCTCTATTGCTTCTAATTGTAGAAGATCGAGAGTAGCTAGTAAGCATGTTTGGTTGCTTCTAGGTTGATTACCTGTATGCTTGTTTTCATATATAGGTTATTGTCTCATATGCGGCTCGACTGGCCCGTATGTAGCTGTTGGTCTCATACGTGACTTATTTGGCTCGTATGTATATTGTTTCTCATATGCGGCTCGCCTGGCCCATATGTAGCTATTGGTCTCATACGTGGCTTAATTGGCACGTATGTAGGTTGTTGTCTCATGCGCGGCTCGACTGGCCCGTATGTAACTGTTGGTCTCATACGTAGCTTATTTGGCACGTATGTAAGTTGTTGTCTCATACGCGGCTTGCCTGGCCGTATGTAGCTGTTAGTCTCATACATAGCTTATTTGGCTCATATGTATGTTGTTGTCTCATACGCGGCTCGACTGGCCCGTATGTAGCTATGATCTCATACGTAGTTTATTTGGCTCGTATGTATGTATGGTCTCGTACAAAGCTCATTGGGCTCGTATGTAGGTATTGCCTTGAATAAGTAGGCTGTGAGTGGATCCGATGAGATCTTGAGAAGTCTAGGTTAAGACTTGGTTAATTGTGTCGACAAATAGTTACACTCTCTTGAAGATGGACACGGACGGTGCTTTTCACGCCAAGTTGGAAGCACAATAGTATGTCTCGCTTGTTTAGTTAGAAGAGAAACACGTACGGTGCTTTTCATGTCTAGTTGGAAGCACAGTAGTATGTCTCGCCTGTTTGGTTAGAAGAGGGACACGTACGGTACTTTTCATGTCTAGTTGGAAGCACAGTAGTATGTCTCGCTTGTTTGGTTAGAAGAGGGACACGTACGGTGCTTTTCATGTCTAGTTGGAAGCACAGTAGTATGTCTCGCTTGGTTGGTTAGAAAAGCGACGCGTACAGTAGTATGTCTCGCTTGTTTGGTTAGAAGAGAGACATGCACAGTGCATGTCTTGCTTGTTTGGTTAGAATAGGGACACGTACGGTGCTTTTCATGCCAAGTTGGAAGCACTGTGGCCTGTCTCGCTTGTTGGTTAGGGTTAGTAACATCGTTAGGGTAGTAACAGTTAACCATTTTTATCTATAAATTGCCAAAGGGTGAGAGTTAGTGTTAGGAGTGATACCCTATAATCCAACCTCTCCCATAGGTTGACACTAGGTGGTTGTAACTCCCCAATTTTTTTTTTCCTCCAAATTCAATTCTTTCAATTTCTATATCACTTTAATCATAAACTAAGAAAGTTATATTTCAGGGAAAATTTTGGCAGAGTTTCCCCTGTAAATTTTGCCCCGAAACACAAATAGCTTACGGAATTCTGCTCAAAATTTCGTAACTCACAATACACACAAGAATTTCACGGGCTCCCCAGGCCAAAATGCGCAGAAACATACAGGCAATATAATATAATGCTTTGGGGGCCAAACTCATAACGGATTATCACATATCAAATAAAAATCATAAATTCCTTTGAAAAACGAGGTAAAATTTTAGAAAAATCCATGTAAAACCTACCACAGAGCCCGGTACTCCACAACGAGGTGGGTACGGGTCACAAACATACCACACCACCCCACGCCATACTCGTCATCATCATATACATGCTCATACATCCATAATACAATTTAGATCATAAATTTTACTATTCACATAGCTAATTAGTACAAATTTTTAAAATAAAACTTTATCCCACCAATCCACGCCTCACCTCTGCACTGATGAGAACCTGTAACAGTAGGGGATCTAGGGTAGTCCTCAGACTCCCCTAACCCCCCAAACACTAAGGGGTTAGCCATTTCTGGTATGAGTATAGTTATTAATCTAATAACAAATTAAAATAGTATAAAGAAAATAATTCAAACTTACAAATACCAAGTTAAGATAATGCAACCTGAATCCTGAACACAACAACATCATCAATACGACGATATATCAAATACTTTCCAACCTGCATTCAACTATATAATTATCCATAACTTCACACATTTCACTATATGCTTCACATCAACCTCGTATATATATCCTTATCTTACATTCGCATAATACGAATATTCATCTTTCCACACTTATCGTCATATCAGCATTTCACTATTTATATTAATATAACTACATGATGTTATTACATCATTTCTCCAACTCTATTTAGCCATGCGCTTCATTTACTTATATTATGTCATCAACACACACATTCATCCTGGAAGTTGTGCCAAGGCAGGTAGTTCCCACCATTCCCACGGAAATAGCGGGCGAGTAGTTCCCCGACACACTTCCAAGGTACACAAATTCATATCACAACATACTTTCTTTACTAACCATTTTCATACCCAATCTCATAATACAGGTATTTATTTTATTGTGTTATAATAAGTATCACATCATAAACCACATTTATCCATATCTTATGATGCAAATATAACATCTTATTGCTTATTGCAATGTTCTCACATCTCATCACATCATTAACACATTATTGATAGAATGCTTATACTCATTACAGCGAAAACTTGTTTTATAGCTCATTCCCATTTCATTATACCACTTTAGTAATTTCTCTTTCTTATAAACAATAAATCTTATGATCATTTTCACTTAATCCCCAAACACAATCTGAGGCCACAACATATCACACCCCATAGCCGATAGCTTGGGTAATAATCACCGCACCCCAAACACACAATTTGGGTAATATCACATCACATCTCAAGCCGATAGCTTGGTTATTAATTCACTTCAATCACTTATCATCTTCACTTTACTTAACTCTTCATTTCCATTAATCATTACCACTATCATACCAACTCACCCTGCGAATTATGCCAAGGCAAGTAGTTCCCACCATTTTCACAGAAATAGCGGGCAGGTAGTTCCTTGACACAATTCCAAGGTACAACTCATATCAACTGTATTTTACTTTAATGATCACATACATAATACAATTACTTCGTACTATTCATAAGAACACATGTCTCTTTTATTATTTTCATTTTAAATTAACCACGTACTACATTTATCACTTCTTTTCATACACTAACTCATAACTCGTTTTCCTTCACATTTACTTCATTCACAACTACTTTCTTTCTCATCCACAATTCACAATTCGCTTTCTGTACTTTCACATTTTTATTAACACTTAGTTATTTTATTAGTTTGTCGACCAGTGAGCCACAGTATCCCAATATACTGAAAGCTGACAACCCAGTAAAACACGCGGACCGATGCTCACACAGAGTCTTACTCGTCCGAGGCTACGTCTTCCTCCCAGCTTATGCCAGCGAGGGAACACCGCACCCCAGATAAACTGGGTACTTCCTCGCAACGTCTGTCATCGAGGGAAAAACACCGCACCCCAGATAAACTGGGTACTTCCTCGCAACAGCTGTCATCGAGGGAAACCAGGCCTCAAGCTGATAGCTTGGGCGATAAAACACCGCACCCCAGATAAACTGGGTATTTCCTCCCAGCCGAAGCCAGGAGGGAAAAATACCGCACCCCAAGCCGGTCCTTGGGTATTAGGAGGTCTAGCCCAAACCCCCAGGATTGCTGTAGGTACTGGTCAACAAAATCATCTGTTATTAGCATTAATCATTTCATCTTTTCAGCTTACTTTATCAACACACGCATTTCACTTATGAATTCAATAATTGCCACAACATTAACTTTAATCACGTGAATTAATAACACATTTTATAAGCACGTACCATCTTATCCTTTATCTTCATATCATTATACCACATTATGCATACATCCTGTCATTCAACATATAAAAACATCATATCATATTATTACATAATATTAATGCGCCACAAATATTTATTTTTCCATAACAACCCACATTAAGAATACCCTATTATTCATTACCACATTGTATCATATATAGGCCTACGCCATGATTATAATATTAATAAAAGAACTACATTATGTTATTCCATATCATAAAAGTATCAAAATGTATACTTCATCACATTACAATATCATATCATTACCCATTAATTCACTTCGAACATAATTATAATGTAAACATATATTCACTTACTAATTTCATAAATTATCACATCACGAGTCAATATCATAATATATATATCTCACAAACATACACCACACATGCGGGTTTCCAAGAAAAGGGGTCAAAATCACTTATTTCCTCTAATTAAATCTCATAATATCCAATTACAACATACTAGGTCATACACCACGTTCCATGTAAGTAAAATCACCTCTAAGGGGCTATATGCCCCAAAATAAACATAAAACATGCATTATAAATACACAGGTTTCCAAAATAGTAACACAATCACTAATTTCGTCTAATTACATCTTATAACGTCTATCCGTAGCCTGCTAGCCCATACACAAGGCTCCGCATATACCAAATTACCTAAATCGACCTATATACCCAAAAACATGCACGGGATAAAAATTTGCATAAGCAATTCAATATATTTAGTTTTTATACTTCAACACATCACATTAACCCATAATATAGGTTTCATATATTTAAAATAGTCAATTTCACCAAATATCTCAAAAACCCCTTTTGGACCCCTTAAAAATCCGTATTTTCATTAAAAATCAAATTTTGACATAACTTCCACAAAATATATCAAAAAGCCACGAAATTCGGCCACAATATAAAATATTCATAAATACAACATACTCACCTGACGGATCGAGCCAACGATGTCCCACGTCCGTCCTGTAGCCAGTCGAAGTTCGTCTTTTTCCACCTAAATAGAAAATTATAGGATCGATTAGTCTAAAGCTCAAAACTCGACCTACGGATCTCCAAATTCGAATCCGTCTTCACCCACGCGTCACAAATGACATATGTAGGTGAGCTACATCGACGGATTTCAAATTCGAACCCCGATACAAGAACTCACATATTGATCGGAGGTTTTCTAATAGGAAAATTTCCTATTTCCTAATTTCTTCAATCCCTTTGTCCTAATATCTCGGATTAGGGTTAACAACAATAATGAGACTCATCTATACCTCCGAATTCATCAAATTCTCACCTCTATATCGCGCGGGCATTTCACCGAACACCCGGCGTGCACTTTTCACCTATAATCCATTCCACTCAATTTAATTGAGCTGGAAGCCTATAAAAATCATTCTAAATTCATATTAATACTTTCATAATACTCTACACCCTCATATGCATTTTCTATAATTATTAGGATCGAGTTTTCTACCCGATTTCATAAACCCTATAATCCGATTTTATGCCAAAATCACTACTCCCCATTTTATTCTAATGGTTCACTACACTTTTTACCACCATATAAGAGATAATTCTAATATATATATATCTCTATTTTACAAACCCAAAACCCTAAATTACTTACAATTTGTAATTTCTCTAACAACCCACTAATTCCTCAAATCTTCCACTTCCAACACCTCTAAATCTCTCTACCATCATAATCCTACTCAATAAAACTAACTACACTTAATTTTATACGAATAAATAAAATAGGGTATACCTTTTCGACATCCTTTCGAAAATCCGACACTTCCACAATGTAGAGAACCCTTCAATTAGCTTATTTCCCAATTTAATTTGGATTTCATGGGATAAATCGATGGATAGGATGGGGAAGAGGAGGACCGAAATGGGTTTCGGTCCCGCCCCAGGTTTCGATCGGGATAGATGGGGAGAAAGAAAGGAGGAAGAGAAAAGGGGAGGGGGAGGGGTTTTCTAAAAAAACATATTAATAATAATATTTAAATAAAGGCTATTAGCAAATAAACCCCCAATACCCTAAAATATTTCAAATCAACACCAACCTTATACCTTAATAATACTAATAATACAAAATACATTAAATCATCTCATAACAATCCTCCAAAACTATAGAACAAGGTAAACAATATTTATTCACATAAAATCTCCACTCATAGTCCCCAATATATCAATAGCACCAATCAACCACAAATATCCATACCAATATCAATATAAAAATAATAATAATAATAAAATATAGTTTTAAAATAATTCTCACCCCCACAAAATATAAAAACGAATATTTCCGGTATTTTAAAATCCGAGGTGTTACAGTGGTGTTATCGGGATGTATTCCCCTGTCAAAGGGATACGGGCAGTGCTTTTCATGACAAGTTGGGAGCACGAGTTCCGTATCTTGATTGTTAATTCCTGAATGTGCTATGATAAGAATGAGAGGGTTTCCTAGGGAAATAAACCCTACGATCCCGGCAGGTTCTATGCCTTCTCATGACCAGTTGAGGGCACGGAAGAAGGTTGACAAGTACCTTGGAGTTCGTGTTGGCTTTTGAGTGAGGTCCGGTATGCCGAGCAATAGTCGCCAGTCATGTAGTATTATGTCTAGAACAGGATGGGTACAAAAGTAGAATTTGCGGCGCGGGTTCAAATCCCTATATATGAAGAAACAGCTTGAGATGGGGCATATGCAGTATGGGCTGCATACTGTTCCGGAGACTTGCTTGCATTATAATAAGTGTATCATTGTGTTGATTAATCTTGCATTAGAGTCTAAGTCATAGCATACACTGACACATCAATTATATATACACGTTTCTCTTTTCATTAATCTGTTTGCTTTAGTTGAGATCCGCTGCTAGTTATCAGCCTTAAAGCGTTAATGAATACTGACATTCCCATTTCAATAGGTACATGGATTGCAGAAGTACAGGTACATGTTTCAGGAGGACTCAAGGCGAGAGAGCAAGGAGTCGATTTCATTAGAGTTTCCGCTGTAAATTATTCAATTGTTGGAAAGCATCCAAGTGGAATACCAAGTGTTGTTCTTTATTCATTATACACTGATGTAATATGTTGATAGATGTAACACTTGGGATTGTAAAGGTATTATTGTAATACCGTTGCAATGTATTGCAATTTTGTAACATTCGAATTTGTAATACATTGTGTTGAATAAAAAGTTTTAAATTTTCATGTTTTTCTGTGTATTGTGGCTAATTGAAGAAAAGATTCTGGCTTATGTCTCGGTTTCCCAGTTACCGGAAATCGAGGCGTTACAGTAGGTTATAAATTATGTTCACATATATGTATCAGGTCAGAATACTCATTAAATAATCTCACAAAAATTCAGGGTGATTCCTACACATGTCTAGTCTCAGCCAAATTAATTTCACATTTTAATTTTAATGTTAACATGTGTTTTTATTAACAAATCAGGGTGATACGCATATAATTGTGAATCTAGAAATTCAGACCTACTAGTACTAAAAGTCAGATATCTAGCATATTATATATCGGAATTCAATTCGGTCGAATGTTCTGGAAAGTAGACACATGGAGCTACAATTCATGTTTACAAAGTTCATTCAAATTACTAAAGTAACATGTTCAAAAATTTGATGCAAGAAGAGGCAGACAGTAGGTCAGAAAGTAATTTAACATGAATTGGCAATTTTTTCATCACACAAGCATGCAATATCATGTTAATAAATCAACACAAGTCTATTTAGTATTAGCATGAGATTTCAACATTAAAGAGACACTTTTACAATCAGGACAATTCATTCATGAAATCATATCAAATCGGGAACATCTCAATCATCAATTCAAGTCTATAGCATGGATCAAATTATTTTCATGTATAACGTGCATATGCAATGTGCAATAGGGACTAAGGTTCGAGTCAAAGATGGTGGCATGAAAAGAGATTTATCACTTGGTTTTGCCGATGAATCCGTGATAAACTCTTGAACAAAAAAAAATACAGATATGAATTGGAATTTAGAACTACTTGTGAGAATCAATAAACATCTTGAACACAAACAATAGCGGGATTCAAGAAGAGACTTGCCTTTTAGACGGTTAATCCGAGTATAATAGAATAACGAGATGAGAATTCCGGCGGCGATCAAGCACGTTTAAACTACGCGCGCACACGTGCTCAGCAAAACAGCACCATACTGGATCAAAACAGCAACTCAGCGATCAGCAAAACAACACACGGCAATCCTCAATACAGCAACAACGGTTCACCCCCACAAAACAGCAAACAACGATCAATCGCGGCTTCAACTTCGACTGCGGCGGTGATGGTGCAGTCGAAAGGGCTCAGGGTGGTCGACGAGGCAATGGGGGACGGTAGTGGTGGGCTGGTGGTGGTGATGGCGAGGTGGTTGCGGAGGTGAGAGGAGGCAGCGATTGCGACACTCTGTTTCGGAAGAAAACAGAGGAAGGTGATGGGTTCAGTTGTGGCGACGAGGACAATAGAGGATGGCTGTTTGGGGTTCGGTGGTCGAGCGGGATGCAGACGGTCGAGGTGATGGATGGTTGTGGTAAGGGTTGACGGTGATGGGTGGCAGCAGTCAGGGATGAAGGCGGATGGAGGTTGATGGCAATCGAGGTTGTGGGAGGTGATGTGGATAGGGTGATGGCGGAGGTGTGTGGCGAGGATGAAGACTGAGGGCAGCTGTGGTCGAGGACGGGGTGGAGGAGATGGTGAGCCGGATTGGTTTCGAAATAGAACAGGGGATTTGGGTTTCGGGAGGAGAACATGGGAAGAGGAAGAAATAGGCGGCTGTGTTAAATAGGGGTAATTAGGGTTAGATGATGATTAGTGTATAGGGGTTAATTGTGATTATATAGGGTATTAGAGTTTGGGTTAGGGGTTAGCAGGTTGGGTTTCAATAGGGAAATGGTTATAGGGTTTTGGGTTTAGATCTAAAAGGGAAATAATTGATGAACAAAATAGGATTATAATTAGATTAATTGGGGATATCAACATGCAAAATTTGAATAGAATGAACAACAAAATTTTCAGTAGAAAGATTAAATAGATTGGGAGTCCAAAATTGAGTTGGAAGCAAATAAAGAATTCGATTATTAAATAATCAAATTAAAGGGTTCAGGAAAAACATTGAAGAATACAATAAATAATGATACCAAGAAATACAAAAATAGAAAATAGGGGATACAAAAAATCACCAAGAATATCTCACCTTTCAACAACGTCTGAAACTGCTATGGAAACCATAGTGTGCGGGAGGGTCCACACTCCATTAAGATAGACTCTGTATCGAGCTTTCCAAATATACCATAAGGTGGTAATAATTAAGAAATGCAATAGTTGTATTTTAGCACCTGAACCAAGATTATTCCAACATTGACCATAGATCAGGGAAGGATGTCATGTTGACACTAATGCTCATAAGTTGTACGAGAATGAGCTAAACTTGATGAGCAAAAGTACAATTTAAGAGGAAATGTTCAATTATTTCATCCTCAACCTCACGTGCTGGACACATAGGCACCACCTACATTCCACGACAAACCACTCTGACTTGATAGGAATTTCACCATATGCATCTCTCCACAACCAGGCAATAACTTTGGTGCGACTTTCAGTTTGTGGATTAACATATTTGGAAAACTTGGCACCTCACAATCCCTTTCACTAGTAGCTAAATACAGAGTTTCCAATGTGACTGTTGACAGAGGGGAATTGTAACAAAGGTGGCGATCGACAACTTGGTTCACTAGAATTGTCATTTGTATAGCACAGTATTAGCGATAGAATGGGGTGGGCTAGACTCCAACATAGCCAGAATCCATTCCTTATAAGGGGAGATATTGAAAACTCTCACTAAAAAACTCAACATCTCAACAAAAGTAGTGGTGACCGTCCTATACAGGGGAACACAAAAAATCCATTGATCAAAGAAGACATCTTAGTTACATAGAAGTGATAGGTAGAGATGGCAATAGGTAAGGGTAACCTCGTTTACCCTATGGTTAAGAGTAAGGATAGGGTTTTCTTTCCCATTTAATAAACGGATAGGCAAATGCACTAAATTTATACCCATTTAAAAAGTAGGGTAGGGTGAAGAAAATAATTTTATTTCGGCTCGTTTACTCGTTTGTATATTAATAATAAATTACTAATATAAGTATATAAGTATACAACACAGTATCAAATACCCTGTACTTAATATTCAATATCCAGTAACTTCAATATCTAAAGACTAAAGCCCAAATCCTCTTCAATCCTCATTGTCTGAGTTGCAAATGAGGTTGCAAACTTGCAATTGGAGTGACATGTAATAACTTTTCTACCACCAAAAATCAATGCAACATCAATGCATTTGAGAAAATCCCATTGCAAAATTTAAAAACAAATTAGGCCTCCAAAATATAATTAACGTTTTCATCAACTAGCAAAATATTGAAGTTTTTAGCCTCACTGTATAGCATATCCGCTCTACTCCACAAGATGGTTGATATGGCTAAAAATATAACTAAATCAGGACCATTCAACTTGGACATGAATCTTAGAGCACCCAGGGGTAAAAACGGTAATTTCCACTACAAACAGGTCCGAAAATGGGAACTGAGTCTTTTTCAAGCCCAATAACCTAATAACGGGTTTGTCTTACTGGGTCAAGGTGACAACCCATTATAAATAAACCTTGGCCATTTAAAGAGTTATTTAAATTCATGATTATCTCTAAGAGACGATTTAAACCTAATCTCTTATCATGAAGGAATTTAAACTCTAATTATTGTTCAAAAACATCGGGAAGTAAAGATAAATGATTATCTTGAAAATGTTTCCAAAGTGACTATAAATACCCCTCTACCCCCACCATAAAAAGGTAATCAATATTTTCCCCATAAAAGGTTCTTTCATAATCTGCTTGATTACTGACTTGAGTGTCGGAGGGTTCGTCACCGGGAACAATCCCGGTGTTTCGAACTTTTTTGTAGGTCAGCGGCGGCATCGAGAAACAGTCAACACCGGAAAGACGTCAGCAGGTTTGCTTTTATTGTTTCTAGAAGAATCTACACATCATTTGTTTGCTCCCACACCGAAATTAGCAGCAACAGTTGGCACTGTTTGTAGGAAACAGAAAAAGCAATCTGACAATATTTCACCGGTGAAAGTAGTTTCCAATCATGCCTTCGAAGGAAAAAGGGAATGCAGCGGCGTCCGGTCGAAGAGCCACACCTTTTCCTCCTCCACCTCCGCTTGAGGATGTTCCTCCTTAACAAGATCAACGAGTTCAGCAGCCTCAACCTGAACAGCCGTCTCTCCAACAGGCTTGCCCCATGTCCAAGGGGGCTGCTCCGGGGGCTCCCGTCAAAGCCGTAAAAAACAACCCCCTCTCCATGGCCATGTCTCGATCCACAATCCTTCCACCGACTCGGCAGCCTCGCATAGTCCTCATGATTCAAGAGACCTCCATCAAGTCATCATCAACCGTCAACAAGGAGTCAGCCTCCGAACCCGCTTGGATGAGAGGCAAGCCCGCGATGAGGCCCCTCATCAAGAGCACCAGAGAAGCCATAGGGGTCGTTCTCCCCGAAGGCTGAGATCTAGAAGGTCTCCCTCCTACAGGACTCGGAGAAGGTCCCCTCCTCGTCGTAAGCGAAGGAGTCTCACCCCAACGAGCCGATCAGCACCAAGAGTTCGCCAGGATGGAGGGGTACTAGTCACCCAAGCGGAATTCCAAAACTTCAAAGATGACATCCTACGAGCTCTTAACATCGCTCCAGCCGCGACCTACATGCACCAAGCCCTCCCCATGCCACCCCTCTTGAAGGAGAGTCTCGAGGATTAATCAGATTTGACTAAAGGGACGACTCGGTCAATTGCCACCTCCGAGAGATGGAAGTGCGTTTGAACAAAATCAACCTCGAAGAAGAACAACAAACCAATAATTTCTGCCCAAGCAAAACCCCCTTCTCTAGGGCCATCATGGAAACTCCGGTCCCCGAAACCTTTAAGCCGCCCACTTTGAATCCTACAATGGGGAATCTGACCCGGTAGATCATATCGAGAGTTTTAAAACTCTCATGATGATCCATCAGCCTCGGATGCACTCTCTGTAAGACCTTCCCAGCCACATTGAAGGGACCAGCAAGAGAATGGTACTCCTGTTTATCCCCAGCCTCTATCTTCTCATTTGACTAGTTTGAGGAGCTCTTCCTCACCCACTTTGTCCGAGCTGCCGAGCAGAGAAAACGAGCGCATCTTTTCTAGCCCTAAGTCGAAGGAAAGGCGAACGTCTAAGAGACTATGTTCGACGCTTTACCACCGAAGCTCGGTTCATCGCCTCTCTCGACCAATATGTGGCCTCTGCAGTATTCCGACACAACATCAACCACGCCGATCTGAAGGCGTCCCTCTCAAAGTAGCCTCCCCGGGGCTTCTCGGAACTCCTGTTAAGGAGTGAGAAGTACATCCGGCTGAAGAGGCCCTACTCCCCCATGATTAGAAGGAGCCCCCATCAGGGAACAAATGGAAGGGTGCAGATGAAGAAGGCCCCAAAAAACTACAGAAAGATAACAGCAGCCAGCGCCACCCTCCTCCTTTGAAAAGTTCACCCCTCTCAATGCTAATGTCTCAGCTATCCTTATGGAAGTCGGCAAAGAAGGACTACTCCAACCTCCTCCGAAGATGAATACCCCTGGAAAGAAAAGGAACAAAGATAAATGGTGTCATTTCCATAGGGACCTTGACCACGACATGGATAATTGTCGGGTCCTTAAGGAGGAGATCGAAGCTCTCATTCAAAGAGGGCAACTGGCAAAGTTTGTCAAAAAAGACGGAGTCGATCCTCCTCCACCTCGGAGAGCCAACAAAGGAGCTGAAAGACCTACCGAGCCCCAGGACCCCGAACCTGAAGCAATCCTCCACCTCATCCACGGAGGCCCAAATGGGGGGAGAATCAAACTCCTCCTGAAAATCCTTCATCCGAGAAGTTAATTCAGTACAGAACCTTCCTCCAACCAAGTGCTTCGGAGTTCCCGTGACATTCTCAGACAAAGACCTAGAGGGAGTCCGAATGCCCTACTGTGATGCCCTTGTCATTAGTCTCGGCATGGTTAACCATGAAGTGCTCCGAATCTTAGTCAACAACTGCAGCTGCGTCAATATCCTCTTCCGGGAAGCCTTCCAAGGCCTTAAACTGTCTCGGGGCCGTCTTAAACCTGCCGACTACACCCTCTAAGATTCTCAGGAGTGCTAGTGACCATCGAGGGAGTCATCACTCCTGACGTAACTGCTGGAAAAGCCCTGACAGTCCGAACAGAGCTAATGGATTTCATGGTTGTCGATGTAAAGGCCATGTACAATGCCATCCTTGGCCGACCCAGCATTGCTATACTTCACGCCGTACCCTCAGCCTTCCACATGAAGATGAAATTTCCAATCTCAGCGGGGGTGGGAGAAGTCAGGGGAAGTCAGGAGACTGCTCGAAGATTCTACATGAACTTAATTAATACATGTTTTGATTTGCATATATTCATGAATAAATTGATGTAAGAGGTTGTGCATATGTGTTATGAATTACTAGATGAGTTATCGAATTAAGAAGATTGAGTTTTTAAAGTGAAGAAGAGGTTTTGACTTTGGGTCTGTAGATGAAGGCCAAAGGTTGAGTTTTTATGTTTTTTTTGACGTTTTTTATTGGAATTGAGTTGTTTTAATAACTGAGATCGAAATAGACCTTACACTACTCCTATACCATGAATCTATCGACTGAATTGATATATATATATACACATATACACACATGAATATATCTCACTGTTTTGATGAATTGCCTAAATTGAATTTTTGAGTTTTATGAAGTTTTTGATTGGATCTTGAGTTGTTTTAGTATTGAGATTGATTTGAACTATTGTACTACTCTTATTTGAAGGATTTGATACTTTAACTGATGATTGAACACATATATAAACATATATATTCATATATAGTTATGTTTTGAAGATTTTAATACAAATTGCTCTTTTATGATTGTAATGAAGTTTTGATTAGTTTTATAAACTCTTGTATGTTATACAAGTCATATTCAATTATCTCAGGAATTTAGCTTTACAAATTTGTGTTTTTACAAAGAGTAATCGATGTATCAGTTGAAACATACACAAACCTTAAACTGGTTGTATAGCAGCTAGCGGTCGCTGCAAGGTCGAATGTCCATTTTTTGAACTAAAATGAAGGTCGACTATCATGACGGTCAACTGCAAGGTCGACTGTCATGACGGTCGACTTTTGTGAGTTTTTCGTCGTTTTTCTTTAATAATTATTTCTTTGAACTTATGGATTATTAATCTGCTATATTAGATGATATTTTTACTATAGATTACAATAATTAACAGAGAGTTACATTTTGATTATAATAGGATTTTAATCTTTATTCTGATGACCTTATAAAGTGACATACATATGGTTTTTTGAAGAAATTGATGTTTTGTGATATTCTACGACTTCAAAATATGATTTTCAGTTATTTAATAGATATTATATTTTATTTCAGTTATTAAATTTACGAGTACATTAAATGGATTTGGATTTTGTTGACTTGAAAAGTTTTTATTGATATAAACGTTTTGTTGATGAACATAAGAGTTTTTATTGGATGTTTTGGTGTTGATATTCGTTTTGTGAATCTCTAGGAGTTGAGTGGGAGTCCTGTGAACCGGCAGATGAGATTTTGTGGATTTAGACCAGTGGGTCTTGGGGTTGTTGTTGTGGAATTAAGTCCGGCGGGATACACTAACTCTAGAGAAGGGAAATTTGTGTTTTTTCTAATGACCAACTTAAGGACAGGCTCTATTGGAGATGTGATAGAACTTGGGAAACGTGAGAATATGCTCTAGGGGTTAGGTCCAACGGATGCGTTCCTGGACATGTGTGTTGTTCTGTCTTGAGAGGACATTTGTATGTTCGCGTGTCGAGGGTCTGCAGGCCTATTCAAGGAGCATGCAGGGTGCATTCGCGTGTCGAAGATCAGCAGGCCTATTCACGGGATGTAGCTTATGTATCTTCATGTCGAGGGTCTCGCAAACCTATTCATGGGATACACGGCAGGGAGGTAATTCTCTGGTTTTTGAGCTATTCTTACATGATGCTTGCGCGTCGAGGTTTGTGATACCGATTCGTGAAGTATTCTGGATTTTATTTCTATCACCGTAGTAGGATTAGTTGCATAACAATGAATCTAACACTATAAAGTGGAGAACAATAAGAGCTTACACCGGACCTATGTAGTATGGAATGCATAGAATCCAACAAGTATGCATTAGAGATTCATCATATTGCATTTGTGTTTTCTTGACTTGGTTTTATGCATGTTTGTTTTCTGTTTTCTACACTTGATACTTAGTCTAGTTTCACTTGATGATTTCATACTTTATTTATTGTTATTTCATTACTACTGTTGATATATGTTGTTCATGACTTTATTCTCTATGTTTTATTCATGTTGTATTTCTTTTGACGTCACTCACACCATTATGGCTGACCCCTGTAGTTTTGGGGGTTAGGGTTATCTCTAGCCTCATGTTTTACAGGTAGGTACCTATAGCTTGGGATTGGATGCATGTGGTAGATTGATAAAGTGTCTTCTGTAAATTGTAAGAGATTGTGTAGTAAAAGAAAAAATTGTAATCCAAGGTGTTTAATTTTTCGCTGTGTTTTGTAATGAGCTGATGTAATAAAAGTTTAAAAAAATTATTTGTGTTTTGGCTATGTTTTCTATTACATTGAAGTTGATGCGGAGAATTGTGCCATGTATTTCTGAGATATTATATTCGAAATTCGGGGCACTACAGAGATTGGTATCAGAGCATGCGTCAATAGTAATGATAAACATAGTATAAAAATAAACCTAGGTCTGGACATTAGAGCATAAGTACCTAGTTGTGGACATTAGGGTGTGAGTGTCACATAGAATTAAAACAAGATGTTATGGTTTGGGATATGATTGAGGCTTTGCTATGGGGTATTGATGTGAATATGAATTATGTTGTGATGCTCTAACTTTACCCTCATTTGCACTATTCAGTATAATGGCAGGACCTAGGGCCAGGAATGGTGAAAATGGTGATGGGTCTGAGAGTTCCCATGGGGATGGACTTGATCTTGAGACTGAGATTATCAGGGTGTATCAGACCTTGAATGCATTCATGGCAGACAACATGGCACAGAATCAGAATCAGAATCAAGGGGTTGGACCAGTGTTCATTAATACTGATCCGATTAAGCAAGTCGAGTCCTTCAAATGGATGAAGCCACCTGTTTTTTAGGGGCATTCTGATCCAAATGAGGCCGATGATTGGATTAGACAGATGGAGATGGTCTTCAAAGTCTTGGAAATCCCAGCAGTCAATAAGGTGAAATTGGCTACAATGCAGTTAGAGAAGGATGCTGGTATCCGGTGGCAGTTAGTAAAAAGGACTTTTGGGGATCAGCAGGTGACTTGGGAGGCTTTTCTGGGAGAATTCAGGGATCGTTTCTTTCCTCTGGATATTCAGAAGAAGAAAGCAACAGAATTCTTGAATCTGTAGTAAGACCGCATGTCAGTGCGTGAATATGAGACTAAGTTCGCTCAGCTGTCAGGGTATGCACCGGAGCTGATCATTGATGAAGCAAAGAAGGCCAAGAAATTCGAGCAGGGATTGAGGCCAAATTTGAGGTCGCAGATGATACCGTTAGGCATCAAGAGGTTTGATAAGCTAGTCAGGAGAGCAGCAATGAAAGAAGAAGATATGGATCAGTTCCAGAAGAAGCAGGAGACCTGGAACAGGAACAAGAGGCTAGCAACTAGTCAGAGTGGGAAGAAGTTCCCAGTGAAGCAGGGCAGGTTCAGTAGACCATAGCAAAAGGCACTCACAGTACACGACGTGACCTGTTTCAAATGTGGAGAAGCAGGCCACTATCAGGCAGCGTGCAGCGAGCCACTTAAGGTGCGGGTTTGTTATCAGTGCGGTCGTGAAGGGCATGTCAGACCAAACTGTCCGCAGTTGAAGAAGGATGGTGCAGGCGGAGGCAAATTTCAGAGGCAGAGGCGGGTGTTCGCATTAATTGAGGAGGACGTGGGTAACTCAGAGGATGTGATCCAAGGTGTGCAAGAATTTTTAATTCATTCATTTATGTATTAATTAAAACCTTGTTTAAGAATAAATTGGAGATTTGAGTATCATTCTTCATGTAATAGTATTTATTTTGGTTAATGGAATAAAAGCAAAAGTTTTATTTGATACTGGTTCTTCGCATACATTAGTGTCGCCCAATTTTGCTAAAGCTTTTGGTGTGGAACCTAAAGTGTTTCCAGGCATAGTCTCGACGGTGGAAACACCATCAGGGGAGGAATTGATTGTTGATCGATATTACGAGGGCTGTGGTATCAAGATTGGTGGGAGATTGATTGGTATTGATCTCATTGAATTGCAAGTCATGAGTGTGGATGTAATCGTGGGCATTGATTGGATGGAAATATATGATTCCATAATTGAATGCAAGAAGAAAGAGGTGTTAGTGAAAGCACCAGGAGGTCCCGCAGAGACTTTCCAGGAGAAGAAGAAGGATGGGTCAGTGAGGAGGTGCATTGACTATCGGGAGTTGAATAGGGTGACTATTCGAAACGAGTATCCGCTTCCATGGATGGATGATTCGTTTGATAGGCTTCGGGGAGCAACTGTGTTTCGAAGATTGATCTGCGACCAGGGTATCATCAGGTTTGAGTCAAGGAGGAAGATGTGAGTAAAACAGATTTCAAGACTCGTCATTAGTATTGGTATAAATACTCGAAACCCGGATCCGACCCGGACCCGTCCCGGATCCGGCATTGGACCGAAACCGACTCGGCCTACCCAGGTTCGGGTTCGGTCCTAAAATGGGACTCGTTGTACTTTTGGGTCCGGGTCTGGATCCGCTCAAAAGAGACCTGACCCCGGACCTGGACCCGGACCCGGACCCGTGAAAAAAACCTAAAAAATCAACGTAAAAATAAATATTCTACCCTCATCCTTCCCATCCTTCCTCCTAAATTCTAAATCTTCCTCTTCCAAACTCAAAACTCATGCATTTTTCTTCTCTCCTCTATTCTAAATCCTCCACTTGCTACCTCCGCTCTCGCCGCTCACACTCTCGCTCCTACCCGAACGGGTAGGAATATTTTAATAGGACCCGGACCCGAAACCGAACTCGGTCCTTATGGGTCTAGGTCTGGGTCCAACTTTTAGACTCATAGGGGACCAGGTCCGGGTCCGGGTAGTGAAGGACCCAACCCGATACCAATGCTACTCGTCATAGACTCTATGAGTTTTTTGTAATGTCATTCGGAGTGGCGAATGAGCCGGCAGTATCCATGGATATGATGAGTCGGATTTTGCGGCCATTCATTGATTCCTTCGTGGTGGTTTTCATCGATGATATTCTGGTGTATTCGAAGTCAGAGGAAGTGCATTCTATGCACTTGGCCGAGGTATTACAGAAGTTACATGAGCATAACTTGTATGCCAAGCAGTCGAAGTGTGAGTTTTGGAGGTTTGAGGTAGCTTTCCTTGGTCATATCCTTTCTAAAGAGGGAGTGGCCACTGATCCTCAGAGGGTTGAAGCAGTGAATGATTGGCCCAGGCCAACGTCAGTGAAAGAAGTCAGGAGTTTCTTGGGTTTGGTTGGATACTACAGGAGATTCATTTAGGATTATTGTAACGCCCCGAATTCCAAAATACACTGAATTCGAGATTCCACAGGATCTTTACACTTCATTTAGTACAATTTTACAAGGAATTTAAAACTTTTCTCTTTACATCAGAGTTTACATGAAACTTTACACTTTACATTGCACAGCAGAAGTAAATTTACAACATTTAAATAAAGTACAACAACATTGAATAATCTTTAAGCATCTGTTCATCTTTAATCTTTACCATGTCATTTATCCTGCATACAAAACTGTGGGTACGTTAGTTTATTCAACTGACGAACATTATACACGGCCATCCACTCTATGCCGGAAATAGTATAACTAATTTTTCATATTTAACAAACACAAACTTGTTACATATCAAACCAAAGGGAATACCCTAATGATGTCGTATTGTGATTGTGCACTTAGTCCTTAATGTAGTTATTTATATTATATGACACTAATGCACACTTGTTCGGATTCTATGCATCCCATACTACATAGGTCCGAGGGCACGCCCTTAATCGTTCTTCATCTTGTAGGGTTCAATCCCTCGTCATGACTTAATCTACTACTGTAACTACGGTAAGTATCCTAGATGTTTTCTGACATACGAACTCATGTCTAGGCGCCCTGGAGGGAGTCCCAACGCACTGACACATGACTCATCATGCAGGCATCCTGTGGTAACTCAGCTCCTACCATAGACATGACACCACCCGCAGTCGT
This sequence comes from Hemerocallis citrina, assembly GCA_017893485.1. NCBI lineage: Eukaryota > Viridiplantae > Streptophyta > Magnoliopsida > Asparagales > Asphodelaceae > Hemerocallis > Hemerocallis citrina. Next base: position 79,126,366 of record CM030364.1, read on the forward strand.
CCAACACCCCACGAGCGTCGCCACCGGGACGGTACTCTGGAGCAGTATCCACGCCCTATCATGACTCATCATGGGACATCCTGTGATACGCTCTCGCCACCAATCCAATGGCCCTCATACTCAATATTTTTTTCTTACTTTTATCACATCTTCACTATGTAACTAATCCTTAATTCTAATGAAATCATGATCAAAATCAAAGCTCTAGAGTTAGCCCTCTCACTACTACCGGTCTTATTTTTTTTATTTCACAATGACCCAAACCTGGTCTTTTCAATGTCAATAATCATGATTCATCATTTTTCACTTGCCGGTATGAGTTTTGGCTATACTCTAATTTTCAATTTCAATTCATAAATTCAGATGTTGAGTTGTCATACTCAGAAAATATTTCCCTTTTCCAACCATGATTTCTAGATTATTCAATAGTCCATAACTATATATGGAATTCAATTATTCATCATGTAATTCATGAAATATTATTTTCACATTAAAAACCACATCACTAGTTATATGATCAAAGATGAATATTTACACTTCATAATTTGTCACACTATTCTCCAATGAGAATAATTCACATCACTTCACATAATTCCTTTCTCATTCATATTTCTTTTCTAATATTCCATTTCAAGTCCTTTTGCAAGGTACAATTTTCATGAAAAAGCAAGTGTGGAACCATAGTTCTAAATTATACTTTTGGTCTCAAAATATACTCTATTTCATTTAAATAATTCCCAATTTATTTTTCATAAATCCCACATATTTTTAGGATAATAATCATATTTTTTTCATAAATTTCCAATCATCAAAACCCCCCCAAAAAAATTTATTTTTTCCCACAACACAGCCGAGACCAAGGATCGAACCAGCGACCACAGGGAAACCAACCGAAGGCACAAGCCACTAGGCCGAACGCGCTATGCGTTAGAAAGGGGAGCTGAGAGCATTAAGTGCCCTCGGCTGAACCTTATTATTTTTTTAAATGTTCGAAACAAAAACATATGGTGTCAACGGGATTCGATCCCTCAATCTCTGAGAAACCCCCGCATATACTGTAGCGATTAAGAGCATTCCGACCACTCGAGCTATAGGCTCGGGTTGTCATAGTGCAATTCGAATTCCAATTAAATCAACCCTCTCTGTTTAGTAAAACATTTTGATGTTCATCAAATTCTCATTTCATTTTGCTCTTACTAACATGCTGTAAAAATTCCAGATTAATTATTCTCATCATAAATTATACTCCAGCACATAAAAATAATTTTTTTCAATAATTAAATATATTTTCCCAATACTTAACACATATCTACCATACAATTTGGTTAAATTTATATACTACTACTAACACATTTCTTTTTCGACATTTCTTATCTAATTTTAATTTCACTAATCTCTACATCAATTTTCTGTTTTTATTCATTTCACAAACACACCAATTACATTCTAATTCATTCATTACAACGTTATCACGAAAGTCCATTTAAGCACATAAAGCGACATTGTCAATCTACTAATTCTTGCATATAATTTTTAATATTAATAATGAAGTTTTCTTTAAACAATCCATGGCTATAATCAATTCGCACACAACTTAAATTTTAATAATAGAACCACATACAATTGCATATCAACATTTCAATCAATCAATAGGTCATTTTTCCAATTAAATGCGTTCTCTTATTAATCTTTTTCATGCATCCGTCTTTCAATTCAAATCCAGTATGCTTCCTAATTAGAAATATGGAAAATTTACCCACCTTGATTGGAGAGAAGTACAAATAGCAACACCTCCTAAACAAATGTCCTTGCCAAAAGAGCGGTCCTCCTCCCCGTCGATGCGCACACTAGCCTCCAAGATGCAACCCGAGCACTCCCTATTGATGCCGGCCTCTCCTTGATGATGCAAGCACGAACTCTCCACACACACTCTCAATCTTTTAACTCACTTGCTATATTACTAATAATGTATTTTAACTATAGGTTTGGAGGAACAATTAGCATAAGAATAACTAGGCCAGGGGGGGAGGGGTATTTATACTCAAAATTTAGGAAAATTGGAAGGCTAAGATTGAAGTAGGAGTTAGGATTAAAAGGCTAGGATTCAAGGAGGAGTTACAATAAACAACCATGATCAAGAAACCACCACCCATGATTCCAATTGAAATTTTCATTTTCTCTCCTTGGATTGCAACCGGCCATACACAATGGTGCAATTTGCACGTGTACGTGCAATGCACGTGCATGCAATTGTCTCCAAAAATTTGTACATTATAATTTACATAAAAATAATCTTTAAAATGTATTCTTCACTACAAGTTGTATTTAAAATAAAAATAGTTCATGGGCTTTAGTTTATGGGCCAAAATAATAATAATAATAATAATAAAAATAAATTAGATTTGGGCTTTTTAAAAGAAGGGCTTTTGTCTATTTGAAAAAGGGCTTTATATAGAAAAGAGCACATATTTAGTCATCCATACTCATCATAATGAAAATAATTATAGGATTTAATTCTACCAAAAATATTGCACGTGCACACTACGTGCAAAATAAAATAATTTTCATTAAATGAAAAATCGGGGCATTACAGTTATGCACAGATTGCAGTTCCTTTGACAAGGATTAACTCGGAAGAATGTGGCATTTACTTGAACTGATTAGTGTGAGGCGAGTTTCCTCGAGCTTAAGGAGAGGTTGACGACTGTACCTATCTTAGCTTTGCCCCAAGCTAGGAAGGATTATGATATCTGCAGTGATGCATCTCTCAGAGGTTTGGGATGTGTCTTGGTGCAGGAACGGAAGGTTGTTACATATGGTTCGAGGCAGTTGCGTCCGCATGAGAAGAACTATCCGACGCATGATCTGGAGTTAGCAGCTATTATCTTTCCCTTGAAGCAGTGGAGCCATTATGTATATGGAGAAAAGGTCAACATGTATACCGATCACAAGAGCATGAAGTACATTTATCAACAGAAGGATCTAAATCTTCGGCAGAGAATGTGGTTGGAAGTATTGGAAGACATTCATCCTGAGATTAAGTATCATCCAGGCAAGGCGAATGTGGTAGCCGATGGGCTTATTCAGAAGATCAGTTTGTCGAGTTTGATTGCTACTCGGAGAGAGTTAGCAGCAGAGTTTGATCAGGCAGGTACGGATGTGGTACTGCAGGGTTTGGGAGCGTCTTTGGCTCAGTTGCGGCTGCAGCCTTCTTTGAGAGAGCATATTGTGGAAGGCCAAAAATCAGATGCAGAGATTCAGAAGATGTTGCACCAGGTTTCCAAAGGCAAGTTATCAGAGTTGCACAGCAGAAGCTACTTGGGAGCCGGAGGATCGCATGCAGAAGGACTTTCCTGAGCTTTTTGTATGATTGTATTCTTTTGTAGGATTGTATTCTCTTGATTAAATTTCATTTCTTTTGTTAAACTACATTCTCTTGTGTGATTGTATTCCTTAAACTGTATTTCCATTTATGAGATTTCATTTCTCTTTTGCTTATATTGTTTGGTCCCTATTAGTAGTACTTCTGAGGACAGAACTATTCTAAGGAGGAAGTGATGTAACACCCTAGATTTTTAAATAATTTTTTTGAGATTAATAAATGAATTAAAATTACTTTTTGGTGATTTAATAAATATATTTTCTGAAATTTATCTTTTTACACGTGCAAAACACGTGCAAATATTTTCTTGGGAAGTTCAAAGTCAAACTATTTTGGGGAAAGCTATTATTTATTAGTAGGTATTATTTGTGAATTTTTTGGATTTTTATAGATATTTATTTGGCATATTTGCAAATATTACAAAAGATGGGCTTTTGTGCAAAATTACCACTTGGAGTAAAAACTCCAGATTTTTGGATTTTTGGGCTGAGCATGATTGCTAGCCAACTCAGAGGTAAACATTTTACTTTTGTTTTAATATATTTGGAGTATTTCACAAATTTCTTAAAGAAGGGTCATTTTGCAAAATTGCCACTTAGAGGCAAAATTTACAAAATTCGTTTTCCGGGTTTTACAAATAGTGCCAGGCAGTATTAGGTTAGTTATTTTTTATTTTAAATCTTAAGTAAATTGGTTTATCTAATTCCCAAGTATAAGGATTTATATATGTAAAGATATATTCAAAAGGGATATTTTACAAATCTATTCAAAAACCCTAATTACTTGAATCCCGACCAATATAAGGTGAGGCGCAACCGTCTCTTTGCTGCACTACAAAAAGGGTTTTCTCTATTATTATTTTCTTGGAGTTTCGAAGCGAGGATCTTGGTTTTCTTGCGAAAGGAAGGACTTTTCTTTTTCTCTTTATTATTTCGGTTGATTCTTCAAAAAAGGTGAGACATATGTTTGTTTTCTTTTGTTCTAACCATGTTGTATGTGATGATTTGTCTATTAGAAAGCATGTTAGGGATTGTATGAAGATATAATGAAGTTTGATGGATGGATGAGTTAAAGATTGAATCTTTTCATTAAAACTATACTATTGAAGATTAAAACCCTATGTGAATGACTTGTGATTGTTAAGGACCTAATAGAATTCAAGAGTAGGTTGTTCTCCTTCTTATATTGCTGTTTTGGTTTGATATATTGAGTTGTATGGTGACTATTGCGAAAAAGTGAAGAAAACTTCACCTTACTGTTGAACATACACATGCACTCTGTTTTGATAATTTTGATGAACAAAACTTAATTAATACATATTGTGATTTGCATATATTCATGAATAAATTGATGTAAGAGGTTGTGCATATGTGTTATGAATTACTAGATGAGTTATCGAATTAGGAAGATTGAGTTTTTAAAGTAAAGAAGAGGTTTTGACTTCGGGTCTGTAGATGAACATGCCGAAGGTTGAGTTTTGATTTTTTGTTGATGTTTTTGATTGGATTTGAGTTGTTTTGATAACTGAGATCGAATCAGACAATACACTACTCCTATACCATGATCCTATCAACTTAACTGATCTATCTATATACACATATACACACATGAATATATCTTACTGTTTTGATGAATTGTCTAAATTGAATTTTTGAGTTTTATGAAGTTTTTTATTGGATCTTGAGTTGTTTTAGTACTGAGATTGATTTGAACCATTGTACTACTCTTATTTGAAGGATTTGATACTTTAACTGATGATTGAACACATATATAAACATATATATATATTCATATATAGTTATGTTTTGAAGATTTTAATAAAAATTGCTCTTATATGATTGTAATGAAGTTTCGATTAGTTTTATAAACTCCTATATGTTATACAAGTCATATTCAATTATCTCAGGAATTTAGCTTTACAAATTTGTGTTTTTATAAGAGTAATTGATGTATCAGTTGAAACATGCACAAACCTTAAACTGGCTGTATAGCAGCTAGCGGTCGACTGTCCATTTTTTGAACTAAAATGAAGGTCGACTGTAAGGTCGACCGACACCACTATTTTTGGCTGTTTTGTGAGTTTTTCGTCGTTTTTCTTGAACATTTCTTTGAACTTATGGATTATTGATTTACTGTTTTAGATGATATTTTTACTACAGATTACAGTATTTTACAGAGAGTTATATTTTGATTATAATTGAATTTTAATCTTTATTCTTATGACCATATAGAGTGACATACATATGGTTTTTTGAAGAAATTGATGTTTTGTGAAATTCTAGGACTTCAAAATATGATTTTCAGTTATTTAGTAGATTTAAAATTTTATTTCAGTTATGAATTTTACGAGTACATTAAATGGGTTTGGATTTTGTTGACTTGAGAAGTTTTTATTGATATAAACATTTTGTTGATGAACATAAGAGTTTTTATTGGAAGTTTTGGTGTTGATATTCGTTTTGTGAATCTCTAGGAGTTGAGTGGGAGTCCTGTGAATCGGCAGATACGATTTTGTGGATTTAGACTAGTGGGGTCTTGGGGTTGTTGTTGTGAAATTAAGTCCGGTGGGATACACTAACTCTAGAGAAGGGGAATTTGTGTTTTTTCTAATAACCAACTTAAGGACAGACACTATTGGAGATGTGATAGAACTTGGGAAACGTGAGAATATGCTCTACGGGTTTGGTCCAACAGATGTGTTCCAGGACTTGTGTATTGTTCTATCTCGAGAGGACATTTGTATGTTCGCGTGTCGAAGGTCTGCAGGCCTATTCACGGAGCATGCAGGGTGCATTCGCGTGTCGAGGGTCGGCGGACCTATTCACTGGATGTACCTTATGTATCTGCATGTCGAGGGCCTCACAAACCTATTCATGGGATACACGGCAGGGAGGTGATTCTCCGGTTTTTGAGCTATTCTTACATGATGTTTGCACATCGAGGGTTGTGATGCGTATTCGCGAAGTATTCTGGATCTTGTTTCTATCACCATAGTAGGATTAGTTGCATAACGAGGGATCTAACCCTATAAAGTGGAGAACGATAAGAGCTTGCACCAGACCTATGTAGTATGGAATGCATAGAATCTGACAAGTATGCATTGGAGAGTCATCATATTGCATTTGTGTTTTCTTGGCTTGGTTTTATGCATGTTTGTTTTCTGTTTTTTACACTTAACACTTAGTCTTGTTTCACTTAATGGTTTCATGCTTTATTTATTATTATTTCATTACTACTATTGATATAAGTTGTTCATGACTTTATTCTCTATGTTTTATTCATGTTGTATTTCTTTTGATGTCACTCACACCGTTATGGCCGACTCCTGTAGTTTTGGGGGTTAGGGTTATCTCCAGCCTCATGTTTTACAAGTAGGTACCTATAGCTTGGAATTGGATGCATGTGGTAGATTGATAAAGTGGCTTATGTAAATTGTAAAAGATTGTGTTGTAAAAGAAAGAATTGCAATCCAAGGTGTTTAATTTTCCGCTGTGTTTTGTAAAGAGATGATGTAATAAAAGTTGAAAAAAATTATTTGTGTTTTGGCGATGTTTACTATTACATTGAAGTTGATGCTGAGAATTGTGCCACGTATTTCTGAGATATTATATTGAAAATTCGGGGCGCTACAAAAGAAGTCCAAAGGTTCGCTGAGCGTCTCGCCGCCACAGGGCATTTCTTTTCCAAATCAGGGGAGAAGTGTCTCCCGTTCTTCGATGCCCTAAGGGGAGCAAAAGGCTTTGAGAGGGGACAATCACAACAAGATTCCTTTGACCAACTCAAGGCATACCTCGTCAATCCCCCGCTCCTAAGCAAGCCCAAGATGGGAGAAGTCCTCTACCTCTACCTCGCCATATCAGATCAAACTCTTAGTGTCGTCCTATTAAGGGAAGAAGATAAGGTTCATAAGCCAATCTACTATGTGAGTGAAGTCCTTCGGGACGCTGAACCCCGCTATTCTAAAATAGAGAAGATGACCTATGCATTGGCCATGGCCGTTCACAAGCTCCACCCATACTTCCAAGCTCACTCAATGGTCGTGCTTACCGACCAACCTCTCAAGCAAGTATTGCACAGACCAGAGAGCTCGGGGCGTCTCATGAAGAGGTCCATTGAGTTGAGCCATCACGACATAAGCTATCAGCCGAGGACTGCTATTAAGGCTCAAGCCCTAGCAGAATTCATTGTGGAAAGCACTGTTCCTGACCCTTGCGAGGACGGTAAAGAGCCCCCGTTCTGGAGCATTTATGTCGACGGATCCTCATGTGTTGAGGGGAGCGGAGCGGGGGTCATCCTAGCTGGTCCAGACGACTTCATTCTCCAGTACTCACTCAGTATCAACTTTCGAGCATCTAACAATGAGGCGGAGTATGAAGCACTCATTGCGGGTCTATTCCTGGCCCGCAAAGCTGGCGCTCAACGTGTCAAGATATTTAGCGACTCCCAGTTGGTGGTAAACCAAGTCTAAGGAGAATACGAGGTCAGAGACGACTGTATGGTTAAGTATCTAGCTAAGGTCAAGGGGTTACTGGCCACCTTCCACGAAGCAGTAGTCATCCGTATCCCTCGGGAAGAAAACGGGGAAGCAGATGCCCTATCCAAGTTGGCTTCATCTTCCCTCCAAGGACTTGATCACACTTTCTTGATTGAGGCCCTCCTGAGGCCCAGTATTGAAGATGAGAATTTCGAGCTCATGGTAATACCTCCTCCAGCACACGAGGAGAACTAGATGAAGCCCCTACTCGAATTCCTTGAAAAAGGAACCCCCCCCCCCCCAAACCCCAAAGAAGCTTAAAAAGTTAAAGCAAGAGTCGAGCGATATATGCTCATCGAGGGAGTTATGTACAAGCTCTTCTACACCCAGGCGGATGGCAGACCCTACTTGCAGTGTTTCTCCCTTGAAGAAGCCCAGCACGCCCTCACAGAGGTTCATGTAGGCACCCATATGGGAGAAAGATCTCCCGCTCGCAAAATCTGAATCATGGTTACTTCTGGCCCTTGCCCTTAAGTGACACCCAATAGCATGTTTGATAATGCACTCCCTGTCAACGGTTCTCATCCATCCGGCGAACTCCTCAAGCCGAGCTCTCTTCCTTGTCCAATCCGATCCCCTGAGCCATGTAGGGGATGGACTTGCTCGGGCCATTCCCTCCGGCACCTGGCCAGAAGAAATTACTTATTATGGCAATCGATTGCTTCTCCAAATGGATCGAGGCTGAGCCTTTGGCGACGATCACAGGAAGTAGGGTTCAAAAATTCTTTTGGAAGAACAATGTTTGTCAGTTCGACATCCCTCGGATCCTGGTGACTGATAACGGGACTCAATTCACACGGGCGACCTTCCGTAACTTATGTACGTACTTCAGCGTCCAACAGCGATTTTCCTCAATATCTCACCCGCAGTCCAACGGTCAAGCAGAGAACGCCAACCGGCAAATGCTCACTGGCCTCAAGAAGAGACTCGACAAATCCGAGAAAGGAATGTGGGTTGAACAGCTTCCCAATGTGCTATAGAGCTACTGCACTACCAAGTGAATCTTAATAAGAGAATCTCCTTTCAACTTGACATATGGCTCTGAAGCCCTCGTACCTCTCAAAGTTGGCCTACCTTTTCCTTGCTTACTTGCCTTCAGTGAAGAACAAAATCCCAACGACCTCCGGGGCAACCTCTACCTCATTGATGAGATCCGGGAAAGAGTGTCCATTCGCCAACAATCTCCCCATCTTCCTCATCCTCCTCATCCTCCTCTTTCTCCTTCTCCTCTTCCTCAGGAATAGGATCGTACAGGGAGTATCCCGAGCAATCGAACCCCGGGATGTGCAATTCGAAGTGTCGAAGAGCCCTGGCATACGATTGCACCATGTTTGAGGCCAGATGATCCTCAGCTTCATCCCTCACCGCCTTCACCACATCCTCCTTCTCTTTCGTGGACTTCTCCCTCTCCTCGGCTAGAGAGCCATCCTTCGATCCGCCCTCTCCTTCTCTTGGGCGGCCAAGTCGTTGGCATTCGCCAAGGCTGACTCAAGCCAGGCGATTTGCGATGCCTGGGACTCTAACAAGCGCATCGCCTTAGCTGTCTTCGTCTGCTCAGCTCGGTTGCAGTTACTCGCAGCCATCAGCTCCTTCTCTTGCTCTTCCACCCGCTTCAACAAGTTACTGAAGTGACAAGTGATCTACAAGAGATGAAATGCGCAAAGTTACAAAGGGAAAAACCGACTTTAGAAAATCATGAAAAACAAAGTGCCAAGACAAAATAATAGAGATCTTACCGCCATGTTGGCCCTGGCTATCTTCAGGGCATCATCGCCCACCGACCCAACAGTCATGGCAGCTCTATCCTTCATAGTCGGGAGGTGATGAACTGCTTTCATGCAGGTAGCGGAGTCCCCGAGGAAAACATCGTGTTTCATAACATGCCAATCAGGGAAGAACACCTTTTTGTGCTCCTCCTTAAGAATCGCCTCCACCATCCCGGTAAGAGGACGAGCTTCCAATGCAAGAGCCGCACCGAGTGTGAATCCCCCAGAGGATGGGGTGGGAGAAGTGGAATGGGGAGACTCAAAGTTTACCAAAGGAGATGTAAGCGACGAACCTCTAGCAGCCTTCGCAGACGAAGGCCTCACAACCGCTCTCTTCCTCTTCTTCTCTTCAAGGGCTTTGCCGCCTAACCTCGAACGTTTGGAAATCATTGCTTTGAAATCCATACCAACAGCTCCTGCAAAACGAATCAAAAATGTTAAAATATGAAGTGAAAGATGATTCAATATCTACAAAAAAATTAAATCATAGACGCCAACTAGGGTTGATTGGACTAAGACTCCCCCTGAAGAGAAACTCCTCGGTTACATCTTTCCAACTTAGGGGAGGCTTACTCAGAAGTTTTGTAACCATCTCATCTTTCTCGAGACTCAAAACCGGTTCGGCCTTCGCCTTCCTCGACACCTCATCTCTCCACCTTGTGGGGATCGCCCACGATTCACGACTGCGAATAACGAAGATTTTTTCTCTCCAAAATTTAATGTAGTCAGGATAATCGATCAGCTTCACCCCCCGACAAGGTGAGAGATATACTCCGACTTATTCTTCTGGTGAATCCGATAAAGCCTTCTAAGAACACTCAGTCGAGGCTTGATCCCCGCCGCTTGACACTGTAGACCGAAGTCGTTGACATGCCTTCACATGTTCGGCATATACTAAATCAGACTAAGGGAGTACCACTTTAGAACCTTGGTCACGAATGGCGGAAGAAGGAGACGAAGACTTGCGAGAAAGGCGTCGAATGGGAAGAAGCAAGTGTCGGGGGAGGTCAGAGAACAAGCCCTAACACCTGATCCCGGAAGAAGAAAGTCTAACTCCCTTGGAATCATAATGCACTCTCGAATACGACCTAAATCTTCCTCCGAAAGTATCGACATAGGTCGTCAACCTCAGAATGCTCGCACGGTTTGTTCTCCTCGAATGAAGGGGATATTCTGTATACCACTCCCCACAAAAGATCGGCCGAATAGTCTCGAACTCCGCCAAGGTTCTTCAAAGGACTGGGAAGCCTACCTAACTCCCCCGCTTCCCTTGTTCTTTCAATAACTGTCTCAACTATCACTGATTCCACCACCTCCTTCCCCTATCCAACATCGGGGAGAGAATTAGTTTTCGATTTCCATCATGGCTCGAAGGGGTGGTCTCGTCCCCCGAAAAAACCCTAGACATCTTTGATAAGAAAATAAATAAATAAATAAATAAATAAATAAATAAATAAATATATATATATATATATATATATATATATATATATATATATATATATATATATATATATATATATATATATATATATATATATGTATATATATATATATATATATATATATATATATATATATATATATATATATATATTTATTTATTTATTTATTTATTTTTATATATATATATATATATATATATATATATATATATATATATATATATATATATATGGCAAATGCTCCATTGAAAACGGGTTTGTTTTCACGGGTTGGAAAACACGAATCTGAGCCATTGGATCACTTATGATCGTGATCAGCAGCTCAGATCGAGCCCGCCATCACCCTATATGACTTAAGTGGCGGAGGGTTATTTAGGGAATTTCGTCCCAAATAACTCTTCGCCTGATTCGTTTTGAAAAAAATGATATAACCTAGGCCGTTGTTGGGAACAACAGCCTAGGTTATAAAAATTGAGAACAAGGCCGTTGTTCCAAACAACGACCTATAATTCCATTTTTTTATAACCTAACAACGGCCTAGGTTATATCAATTTTTTTAGAATCTGTTCCGCGAAGAGTTATTTGGGACGAAATTCCCAAAATAACCCTCCGCTCAACAATTGAAACGAGTTATGGGGAGCCAGATCTGAGCCATTGATCACGATCATGAGCGATCCAATGGCTCAGATCGCTGTTTTCCAACCCGTGAAAACTATACCCGTTTTCAATGGAGCATTTGCCTATATATATATATATATATATATATATATATATATATAAACAAAAAAATATATATTTTACCTTGATGTAGCGGTCGGAAAAGATCGTTGGAAAGTACAACGCCTAGTTGCAACCGCTAGCAGAGCCGCCCGAGAGAAGAAAAATCTTTTTGATAGAGGAAAAGAGAGAGTGAAGGAAAGGGAGAGGGGGTTGGGGTTTTATAAAGGCAAGAGGCATTGTTTAAACTTCTTGGGCCCCAAGCGGTTGGAGAGGCCCATAATACCAAGAAGCCCAAACGACCATGAAGACTAAGCGACAAAAACTCGAACACGCTGGAATAGAAACGACCGGTCAACGATTAGCAGACCATGTGTCGCCCAGCCGAACCACCTTCAACATTCGGTGGTAGACTCCGAGCAAACATGCCCCCGATCATGAAATAACACAAAAACCGTGACTGGTCAATGGTCAACGGTCAACGGAACACGTGTCGCACAGCCGAACCACCTTCATTGTTCGGTGACAGGCACCAAAATAACGTGTCCCCGATCGTGAAATCACGAAAAACCTTCGACTAGTCAATGGTCAGCAGAACACGTGTCACCCAGCCGAACCACCTTCAGCATTCGGTGGCGGACTCCGAGAAAACTGCCCCCGATTGTGAAATCACACAAAAGTCGTGACTGGTCAATGGTCAACGCGACTCGTGTCGCCCAGCCGAACCACCTTCAGCATTTGGTGACAGGCGCCGAACAAACATGTCCCCGATCTTGAAATCACAAAAAACCTCTGACAGGACAACGGTCAACGGAACACATGTCGCCTTGCCGAACCACCTTCAACGTTCGGTGGTTGATTCCGAGAAAACATGCCACCGTTCATGAAATCACACAAAAGTCATTCACTGGCCAATGGTCAACAATTAGCGAAACACGTGTCGCCCAGCCGAACTACCTTCAGCGTTCGGTGGCTGAATCCGAGCAAACATACCCCCGATCGTTAAATCACACAAAAGCCATTGATTGGTCAACAGTCAATGGTCAACGGGACAAGTGTCGCCTCGCCGAACCATCTTCAACGTTCTGTGGCGGGCGTCGACCAAACATGTCCCCGATCATGTAATCATGAAAAAATGTTGGCTGACCAATGGTCAATAGTCAACGGTCAACGGTCAATGGAACACGTGTTGCCTCACCGAACCATCTTCAACGTTCGGTGGCAGGCACTGAGTAAACGTGTCCCCGATCATTAAATCATGAAAAAATGTTGACTGGTCAACGGTCAACGAGACACGTGTCGCCCAACCGAACCCCGTCAACCTTCGGTGGTAGGCGCCGAGCAAACGTGTCCCCGATCGTGAAATAACGAAAAAATGTTGACATGTCAACGGGACACGTGTTGACTAGCCGAACCACCTTCAATGTTTAGTGGCATGCACTGAGCAAATGTGCCCCTGATCGTTAAATCACTAAAAAACTTTGGCTGGTCAACGATCAACGGTCAAAGCACATGTGTCGCTTAGCCGAGCCGTCCACGTCGTTCGGTGTCTAAAACCGAGCAAACTTGCCCCCGAACCGAAAATGAAAGAAGAGGCCCTCTTCCCAACCTGCGCTCGATGGTGATCAGCGGCTCAGATCGAGCCACGTCGCCTCCTCACCAGATCATCTCATCATTACTAGTCAATATCATCAATGCATGAGCCATCTCATGAGCAATGGTCGTGATTAATCATGGTAACTTCTTTTATTTAATTCCTTTATTTAACTGTTAAATTGAATTAACTATTTTTAAAAAAATTGAAAAGATATTTAAAAATTTGAAAATATTAATTAAAAATTCTAAAATAAATATTAATTCTGAAAAATAATTATAAAATTCTGAAAAAATAATGATTAAATTAGAATAATTAATTAAAAATTCAAAAGTTAATTATAAAAATTTGGAAATTGAATAAAAAATTTAAAAAATGATTAGAAATTGGAAAAAAAGTCGGAAAATTCTAGAAATAATTTTGAGTATTTTATAAACTCAAAAAAACATCATTACCCTCCAAACGAGATCTAAACATCCCCGCGAACGCCGATAAATTCTATAAGCCATTAAAAATGGGTGAACTACTCCTCAAAGGCTGTGAAACTCAATGTTCGGGAGTGGGGGTGGGGGGGGGGGGGGGTAGTGATATGGCTAAAAATAGAACTAAATTAGGATCGTTCAAATCGGACACGAATCTCAGAGCTCCCAGGGTAAAAACGGTAATTTCCACTACAAACAGGTTTGAAAATGGGAACTGGGTCTTTTCCAAGCCCAATAACCCAAAAGCGAGTCTGTCTTACTGGGTCAAGGTGACAACCCATTATAAATAAACCTTGGCCATTTAAAGAGTTATTTAAATTCATGATTATTCCTAAGAGATGGTTTAAACCGAAACTCTTATCATGAAGGTATTTAAACTCTAATTCTTATGCAAAAACACCAGGAAGTAGAGATAAATGATTATCTTGAAACTGTTTCCAAAGGCGACTATAAATATCCCTCTACCCCCACCATAAAAAGGTATTCAGTATTTCCCCCCACAAAAAGGCTCTTTACTCTGCTTGATTACTGACTTGAGTATCGGAGGGTTCGTCATCGGAACAATCCCAGTGTTTCGAACTTTTTGCAGGTCAGCGGCGACATCGAGAAACGGTCAACACCACCAAGACATCAGCATGTTTGCTTTTATTATTTCTAGAAGAATCTACACATCATCTGTTTGCTCTCACACCGACATTAGCAGCAACAATGGTCATTGTTAGATGTTATTGCAATGAGAATATCATTGATTCGACAAACATAATGTACTGCAATTCCAGCGAATACGACACCAGTATGAGCTTTTGAGGCTTACCGATCTTTAAATGCATTAGCAAATAGCAGACCAAAATAAGTTATAGAGACAAACCTGTTTTGCAAGATTGAAGGCAATTAATCACAAAAATTCCAGTAGAGATAGTCATTAAAATGTACAAAAGGAAATACTTGTGCAAAATTCCATAGTAATAGTGTACCCTCAGCAATCTCGTTTTTCTCTACTGCAGTCGTAACTAACGAGAGGTACCTTGATACGGAGTTTCTACCAAATTTGAATGGAAGAAACAGAATTTAGGAAAAGAACAGAGGATTGAAGAAAGATTTGGTGAAGAACAGGGGACTTGAGAAGAGAATCAAGAAGATGAGAGAAAAGTCTTTTGATCAATCAATACCCTTATTACAACCTAGAATCCTTTATTTATACCTATACATCTCTAACAAACTCCGATCAAAATATCTACGTTTCCCACCAAGTTTCGATATAGA
The DNA here is from genome assembly GCA_017893485.1 of Hemerocallis citrina. Lineage (NCBI taxonomy): Eukaryota > Viridiplantae > Streptophyta > Magnoliopsida > Asparagales > Asphodelaceae > Hemerocallis > Hemerocallis citrina. Next base: position 79,141,549 of record CM030364.1, read on the forward strand.
CTACATTACAAAATTCTTCAGATACTGCGGTCTGCTCTTGACTCGTGTAGACATGTGTGCACCTGCACTAGGTCCATCTGCATTTGCTGAGTCTGCCCTAGCCTCAGATATCACTCCTGCACATCCCTCCCCATCTGCATCAATACCCTCTTCCCGAAAATTAACCTTGCCCTCAAGGTTCAATGTAGGAAATGCTGCTGCTATTGCCGATTCCTTCTCCTATGTAGACTCTTCATTTGGTAGTCCCTCCTACCTTACCAATACTTCATTAACAAATTTACCCATAGTCTTAATCTGCTGCCTTCCAATGATCTCAACAGGATGGAAAATCCACTGATTATCCTCTTGAAAATGAGGTAACTTTGGTAGTGGCTCTTGCAGTTGTTCGTTGATGCATTTCTTGAGCACGGAAACATAAAAAACTGGGTGTATACGTGCACCATCAGGTAACTGAAGCCTATAAGCAACTTTCCCTATTCTCTTAATCACCTTATATGGCCCAAAATAATGCTTCTAAACAATTTCTGACTATGCCTCTGAATTAAGGACTGCTGCCGGTAGGGCTGAAGCTTAAGAAACACCCAATCCCCTATTTTGAACTCCTTCTCACTCCTGTGCATATCAGCTCTATTCTTCATCCTACATTGGGCCTGCACCAAATGGCTTTGTAACCCCCATTCCCGATAATAAGTATTTTCCGTGTATTTTCTATAATTTGATTTTTATAAATTAATTTTGTGCTAAATTTGTTTCGTATCTTTTATTAAAGTATTTTCTAATCGAAAATTTTATCTATTTCGAATAACAGTGTATTTTAATCTTACTTTCTATTTCTTATTGATCGGTTAATTATATTTGAGCCAAATCAAATATATTATTATTATTGGATTATTTTAATAAAGTTGTTAAGCCTGGATACTATTTTATTATATAATTTTATAATTATTATGATTATGATTATTAATTGTTATTTCTTGATTATCTATTTAAAGTTCATTTATCAAATTATTTTATTTTCTTACTTGATCTAATTTTCTTAGCGGATTCCAATTTATTTTCAAGCTAGTTTATATTCTTTTCATTTGTATTATTTATTTATCTGTTTGGATTTAAATTTTTGTTCATGAAATTCTTTATTCTTCTTGTTGGGCTATTTTTCTTGTCGCTCCTATTTATTTATTGTGAGTATTTTATTTGAACCATATTGTTTTCAAACTCATCTCTTATTGAACTCTAAAATCCAATTGCAGTTTGTTCTCAACCCTAACCCACTATTATTGGATCCTAATCTATTAACCCAATAATCTACTTGTATTCTATAAATACAACCCTAATACAAATCCTAAAACACAAAAAATACAATTTTGATAGCCATCATCAATTTCTCTCTCCTCTTTTTCTCTCCTCACTGTTTGTCTCTCCCCGTCGCCAGACATCACCCGCCCAAACCCATCTCACCTTTTTCGGCCTTCTTCTCCGGCGTTCCCCCCAACATCAGCCACCCCCCGTCGATCCCACCGCCCAGTCAAAACCCCCTGCTTCCCTTCACGTCAACACAGCAGATCGACGCTGTCCCCTGTTCAGATCGTCGAGCACAACAATGTCACCCCGATGCTGCCCTATTCCCGTCGCGCCGCCCGGCTGCGACACTGTCGACCCTCTTCGATGCCTTGCCACTTTCCTCCATCGACATCAGACCCACCGCCAGATAGACCCGAAGCCCTTGCTGCCATTGTTTCTCTCTCTTACAGTTGCTTTAGTGTTGTTGCTTGGATCTTTATTGCATGTACATGTGCTAAATTGTGTGTTCGTGGGTTCGTTGTTTTAGGATCCTTATCTCGTTATTCTTGTTATTCAATTTCGTCTTCTAAAAGACAAGTCACTTTCCTCTTGAATTGCTAATTGAATCAAATTCAAGAATTTTATTGAAACTTCCCAAGTAGATCCTAATCGTTTATCGTATCGTTGTATTAATTACCTTTCATTGGGTCTATTGAGGGTTTACACGAGCTAACCCCAATATTCTTGACTTCGTGCCACTGTTGACTCCAAAGATTGAATCTTTCGTGCATTCATGTAGTAACGTTAATAGGGTTACACATATAATCATAACACAACTAATTATTGTAGAACTAATTTCTAGGTTATATGTTTGATTGATGTTAAATTAGTGCATGTATATGTTTCTTAATTTTATTTATCATGTTTTGACACTTATCATGCTTATTGAGAAATTTATTGACGAAAGAATCGATACCCATCATGTTTAATTAATTTATTTCATGAAAAATACCCAAAACCCTGTATGTTGCTTACTGGCTGTATATTGTCTGCTATTTTCGACCCAGTAAATGATCTTAAAATATAACTTTCTGAATAAGAATTGTAGTCTTATCTTTCTAGTTTCTAGAACATCTTGAATATCTGAATTCCGAGTTGTGTAGCAAAAGTTATGCTCGTTTTACTATAGCTGTGTTTTTATTTCCAAATTTTCAGATTCTTCTATTAATGTTTAAACTGTTAAAAGGATGATCAAATGTTAAAATATTGCTCTGAAAATTTCCAGATTGTTGCTTAAAATGTTTAAAAGTCTAGAAAATATTTTTAATGAATCTATTATTGAGTTTTTGCTGATTCTAAAAATATAACAACATGATGTCGAATTTCTGCCTGAACATGAAATCTGTAAAGAATAATGTGTTTGACCTAGCTACTATTGTCGGATTTTGAACTTTAAATATACGTTAGAACCGTGTGGAAGTCTAGTTTCTAGAATTTCTGATGGATTTAGTTTTCAAGTTTTGAAACAACAAAAAATTACATTTTTGTACAAACTACTCTTGCTGTCCAGAATTTCACTATTCAGTTTTCATGAATTAATTGTTCCTATATTATAGTCTTGCATGATTTAGAGTGTGTATATTGCATTGCATGACCCTAGTATCCTATTGTCATAATTCTAACTGTCCTATCTAGTTATCGTCCTATTGTTCCCCCATTGTTACTATTGTTCATCTAATGTCTCATATTTACATATTGTATTGTATTGTTGCATTAATAAAATTGTTAATCAAGCCGAGGTTTATGGGTTGACCTAAGACAATATAGAGACTGTACTCGAAAGGGAGCTTGTGATTTCCATACAATTACTGAATGACTGAATGACTGAATAACTGAATGACTACATATTGTTCCATGGACATTGATACCGAATGACTGAATAACCGAATAACTGAATACTGAAGAGAATCGTTTACATCGTTCCTGAGTATATGAACTATAAAATCTATCACTAAGTCTAAACGTAACTTGTTTGCATGTAGCAACCATGTGGTAAATAAATGGGACGCATGAAGTGCCACATTAGTTAGGATTAAAATGATTAATAGACTTAAGAATTGACACGGCATTGACACTGCATATTGTTCATCATTGTTTCTATTGATATCGAATATTGGCTAAGTGTTATTGATATTGATCATTGAATACTGTTATCGAATAGTGAATCATTGTTTATATCCATTACATCGATTACCATGTTACTGATTATTATTATTGTCCCATGTTATTGATTCCTATTGATCCATTGAATTCATTGTTATACCGTTATTCCATTGTTCTTTATTTTCTCTACTCACTGTCCATGACTTGCTCTAAGGACAATTTTTCTCCTCTATTTAGATGAAGTGTTCACAGGTAATGAAGAAGAATTGCCTGCTAGAATTGGAGAATAAACTTTCTGAAGATTTAATGCTTTCTAATTGCTTATCGTTTTATTGAACTTAATATATATTGAGACTTCTTATTATTTGGGATTGGATTATTATTGTATTGGGCTTATGACCCGAATTTTGTTATTGGGCTAATGTCATGTGCTCGTATTCCGTATTTTTGGAAAGTGGGGCGTGACAGGATTTTGAGCTTATGTAACAACTCTTTGCGCTTAGTCAGGTTTGCATCCACTTCTTCATTAGAAGCATTACCCTTAATATAATCTGGAATGGAGGGTGGCTTCCATCTATATACAGCTTCGAAGGGTGTACAATTTTTGAGGAATGCCAAGAAGTGTTATACCAGTACTCCGCCCAAGCCAAATAGTTGCACCACTGACTTGGTTCATCACTGACAAATGCTCGGAGGTATTGTTTCAAAGTCCTATTGAGTGCTTCTGATTGGCCATCTGATTGGGGGTGATACGATGTGCTCATCTGTAGCTTAGTACCTTGATTTACAAACAATTTCTGCCAAAAATTGCTAAGGAACACTGGGTCTCTATCAGATACAATTGATTTAGGCAATCCATGTAGCTTCAGGACATTTGCAGCGAAAACGTCAGCCACTTTAATTGCTATGAATCCATTAGGCAGTGCAAAAAAATGTGCATATTTGGATAACCTATCGATCACCACCATAATGAATGTTTTCCTTTGAGACGAAGGCAATCCCGTAATAAAATCCATGGCCATATCTTCCCAAATGCTATCTGGAATTGGTAAGGGTTGGAGTAAACCCTCTGGCCTCATAGTCTCATATTTAGTCTGTTGACAAATATCACACTTTCTAATAAAATCATGCACAGATTTATGTATATTTTCCCAGTGAAACGAAGCCTTCAATCTTGCTAATGTCTTGGCAAGACCTGCATGACCTCCTATTGGAGATGAATGCATCTTATGGAGAATTTCTTCCTGCAAGTCTTCAAGTACTTCAATCTGCCATTGTGCAGCAGTATGCCATCTCTCACTCTAAACTTAGGCTTCAACTATGGCTGTCTGACTACTTCTTCCATCAAATGCTTGTACTTATCTTTAGCAAGCAGCTCTGTACGTAGTTTCTCAAGCCGCACCACCTAGGGAGCAGAAACTAAGGACAAGAGTACATTGTCACTATATGGTACTCTAGACAACCCATCTACTGCTGCATTCTTGTTCCCTGGCTCGTAAACAATTCTATAGTTGTATCCAACCAATTTGTGAAGCCATTTCTGTTATTCTGGGGTTTGTATTGCTTGATTAATGAGACGATGTAGGCTTTGGTGATCTGTTTGGATAGTGAATTCTCCTCCAAGCAAATACTGTCTCCACTTCTTTACTGCCTCTTTTATCGCAAACATTCCTTACATAGGTTGATGCCAATTTCATTCTCTGCGACATTCTTTTACGAAAATATGCCACTGGATGGCCCTCTTGTTGAAGCACTGCACCAACACCCACTCCCAATGCATCTGTCTCCACTATGAATGGCTTTGTAAAATTTGGCAGGGCAAGAACTGGCACAGACTGCAATTCCTTCTTAAGGTCACTAAAAGCTTGCTCAGCATTATCATTCCATGCAAATTTTTCTTTCTTCAACAAATCAGTTAGAGATGCTGCCAATGAAGCATAATTGTGCAAAAATCTCCTATAATACCCAGATAGTCCCAAGAATGCCCTGACATGCTTAACACTCTTAGGAACAAACCAATCCTTTATTGGTTGGATTTTGCTCACATCCATTTCTAATACCCTCACAGATATAAGGTGGCCTAGGTAATCAATTGAAGTTCTCCCAAATGAGCATTTAGATAGCTTCACATAGAACAAGTACTGATCTAGAATCTTCAAAATCATAGATAAATGCCGCAAGTATTCATCCCAACTCTTGCTATATACAAGAATGTCATAAAAAAAAACCAACACAAAAATTCTCAGATATGGCTTAACAATGGCATTCATAGCTACTTGAAATGTAGACGGAGCATTAGTTAATCCAGAAGGCATAACTAGAAACTCCAAGTGCCCATCATGAGTGCGAAATGCTGTTTTAAAAGTATCACTTTCCTGCATTCGTATCTGATGATATCCAGCTCACAAGTCTAGCTTTGAAAAATATTTCCCTCCCCCCCAATTCATCAAACAATTCCTCAGCAGTTGGTACTGGAAATTTATCCTTAATTGTGATTGCATTTAAAGCCCTATAATCAACACAAAATCTCCAAGTTCCATCTTTCTTCTTAACAAGTAGAACTGGAGACGAAAATGGACTTTTGCTTGGTTTTATTATGCCCTCTTTCAGCATCTTGCAGACTTGAATCTCAATTTCCTGCTTTTGGAAATGGGGATACCTATATGGCTTCACATTTGGTGGAGGCTGACCAGGAGGTAAATGTAATGGATGATCAAAGTCTCTACATGGGGGCAATCCCACTGGTTCTGAGAAGACAGTAGCAAACTTGTCTAACAACTCACGCATATCAGCAAAAATTTCTTCTTTTGGATAAATTTCTTGCAACTCTAAGTGATAGAATTGACTCATTGCATTAGTCGAAAGCTCCCTTCGCAGCATGTTTAGCCCTATTTGCTATGGTCCTTGCAGTTCACCCCCCCCCCCCCCCCCCCTCGAAGAATAATCTTCTTCTGATTATGAACAAAGCTCATTGTCATCTCATTACAATCAGTCATCACTGGTCCCAACAGCTTGAGCCATTGCACCCCCAAAACAATATCAGCTCCATGAAAATGCATGACATAAAAATAAATCACAAATGAATTTCCCGGCAAGGTAACATGCACAGCTTTGCAAAGCCCCTTACACTTCAGTGTTTGGTCATTTTTAACCATGACATTAAAATGTTGTGATGGATATATAGGCAGTTTCAACAATTTCACCAATCGTTCCTGAATGAAGTTATTTGTACTCCCTGAATCAATGAACACCTGCACACAAACATTGTTGATGCTACCTTGAACCTGTAGAGTTCTTAAAGTTGATTGACCTGCTAGTGCTTGAAAGGAAATCTCAGGTGCACTCTCACCTTCTTGAGCTATTTCAAAACCATGCTTTTCTTGATCATCCCTTAAAGGCTCCATAATATCCTCCTCATTATCACACAACAGTAAAAAAAAATTGCCTTTGACACCTATGATAAGGAGTGAACTTCTCATCACAATTAAAGCACAGACCTTGCTCCTTTTGTATCACCCCTCAGCATGAGGTATTTTCTAATCAGAAGCTTTCTCCCCTGATCAGGAATATAATTGGATACTGCAAGTGTCTGTGTATGTTTAAAAGGTGTAGGTAATAATGGCGGTAAGGCACTTGGTGGAAGTGGCTGCCAAGGAGGTCTATATTCCCCTCCTTTGTGCACTGAAGTTCGCATATTCTAAACTTCTCATCTTGTAACCTAGCTAATCTTATAGCGTCAGCCAAGGAAGAAGGTTTATGAGCCAAAACTTCTCATCGAATTCTCAGGCTTCAACCCTGATATATAGCAACTCAAAATCGTTGGCTCACTTAAACCCTTGGTTTTATTAACCAACACATCAAACTTATTCTGATAGGCTGCTAATGTTGATGTCTGGGACAATTTGAACAAGAGACCCGCATGATCAACATAAGTGGAAGGGCCGAATCTACAATCCAATTGCCTAACAAAATCACCCCAATTTTGAAATTCCCCATTGTCAAATTTATGCTGAAACCACGCCAATGCCCGCCCATCCATATCTAATCGCTGCTCCATTGGTGTTTTGTGATAGTGGAAAATTTGATTGGCCTTAAAGAGCCACCCCAATGGATTTTCACCCTCAAATCGTGGGAAATCTAATCTAGGGTTCTTAGCGCGAAAATCTTGATGAGTGGAAGAAGATCTTACAGTGATCGGAGTTTCATCTTTCCCTTGCGATCGATTAGATTGATTGTCAAACTTAGCATCCAAAACTGCAAAACGATGCATCAAATTTGATAGCATTCCTTGTTGCTCCTGGCTTCATTGAGCTTGCTCCTCCATTGCCAGGAACAATCCTTGCAATTGATCGCCATGATGTTTTGCTGATTCCTTGATTCCTCCGGCCACATCATCCACCACTAATCACCATCTTGTTGCATCATCTACCGAACGCTGACCATCTGCCATGAATTCAAGTCGGTGAAAGCACCAATTGATATGGAGTTGCTACCGAATTTGAATGGAAGTAATAGAATTTGGGAAAAGAACAGAGGATTGAAGAAAGATTTGGGGAAGAACAGGGGACTTGAGAAGAGAATCAAGAAGATTAGAGAAAGTATTTTGATCAATCAATACCCTTATTACAGCCTAGAATCCTTTATTTATACCTATACATTGGATCAATTACAGCCATACATCTCTAACAAACTCCAATCAAAATATCTACGTTTTTCCGCCAAATTCCGATACAGACTACATTACGAAATCCTTCAGATACTGCGGTCTGCTCTTAACTCGTGTAGACTTGTGTGCACCTGCACTAGGTCCATCTGCATTTGCTGAGTCTGCTCTAGCCTCATATATCACTCTTGCATCTGCATTTTCCTCAGATATCAATCCTGCACATCCCTCCTCATCTGCATCATACCTTCTCACAAATCACAATTTCTTCTCAACGTTTCTCACTCATCTATGGTAATAGAGCAACTTGCTTTGGATTCAACAGTGGTAGAGAATAGATAAGGTAACTTCACAATCCTATCATTGATCTTATTCAGCGAAGCCTCATTTTTGCCATAATGCTCCTTAATCGTGGCCCTTGTCTTTCCCGCTTTTGCTAAATGGAAGATATGATCCTCTGTTATGCTTGGCACGCCCCCATCACATACTTATACCATCTTTGGCACTTTCTCCATGAACACAACCGCTCCTGGTATATCTCAGCTTGCTCAGCAAGCTTTGCCATGCAAGCATTTTCCTCACGAGATGACTCAGCCGTCAATAGCTTTCCTCAAACGAATCTCTGGATTTCTGTAAGCACACCCGATGCAGATCAAACTACTGAAAATATTACGATTTTGGTAAGACATACATAAAAGTCGAAGTAAAAATAATCCATATCAAAGGGCCAAGACTAAGAGGTTGGAAAATATTTTTATATGTAAGTTCATCATTTTCTCACAATAAATTCGTATGGAAGTAATTATTATTAAAAATAGTAATTAGATAATGAAATCAATAATAATTAAGAAGTGAGGTAGATTTCTCCATCTTCAATAGTCCTGTTGTGTATGGCAAGTCACTACAACACAGATCGTCTTCCCAGGCGGTTTTTTTGGATTCCCCAGCATTTATAAATGCCGGTGTAGAACCTACTGACATTTTTGAAAAAGCCAGTATGAATGCCATGGAAGCGGGCGTCGCGGTAGAGTTGGGATCTATACCGGCATTTTTCATAAACGCCGGTATAAGGGGAAACCTACCCCGGCGGTTTCAAAATGCCACCATAGGGGTATTTTCATTTGGGTTTTTTTTCCTACAATACACACCGTATTTAAAACGTCGGCGTAGAGTTCCAAAATTAAATAAAATCTATCTCGGCGTTTGTAAAAACGCTGGGATAGGTATATATATATATATATATAAAATTAAAATTCTGAAAGCAGAAAAATTAATGAAAGATAGATAACAACATTCATACTCTTTCCTAAAACCAATAAAAAAACAATACATGTTGTTGTTGCTGATTTTGGTGTGGGAGCAAACAGATGAATTTGTGAATTCTTTTAGGAAACGAACAAGGCAAACCGGTTGACTTTCACCGGCGTTTGACTGGTTTCTTGCCGCTGCCGTTGACACGCAAAAAATTCGATACACCAGGATGGATCCCGGCGAAGAACCCTCCGACGCTCTTGTCAGTAATCAGGAAGATTATGAAAGAGCTTTATGTAGAAAAAGATTGATTACCTTGGTATGGTGGGGGGAGAGTGATATTTATAGTTCCCTTAAGAGACAGTTTAGAGATAATCATTTATCTCTCTGTCCCGGTGTTTTTGGATAAGATGTATAGAGTTTAAACTCGTTTCGTGATAAGAGAGGCTGTTTAAACTGCCTCTTAGAGATAATCACGAATTCGAATCACTCCTTAAATATCTGAATTAGTTTGTAATGGGTTGCTACCCTTACCTAATAAGACAGATCCGTTTTTGGGTTATTAGGCTTTGAAGAAAGACCCGGTTACCATTTTGGACCCGTTACCGTTTTACCCCTGAGAGCTTTGAGACTGGTGCCCGATTTGAATGGTCTTGATTTAATCCTATTTTTAGCCATATCACGAGCCCCCCCACTCTGGAAGACTGAGTTTAACAGCCTTTGATGAGTAGTTCTATTGTTTTAATGGCGTACGTGATTTTATTGGGATTCTTAAAGGAGTTTGGATCTTTCTCGAGGTGTAACGATGCCAATCTGGTTTTGTAACGTACCCAAAATTATTCTTAGAATCTTCTGGATTTTTTCTAATTTTTTAATTATTTTTCGAATTATTTATTCAATTTTGCGAAGTAACAATCTATTTTCAAAAAGTATTAATTAGTCGTTCTAATTAATAATTATTTATCTAGGAGTTCAGAAATATCTTTTCCGAATTCATAATTATTTTTTAGAATTTTTAATTAATTTGCTTAAATTTTTAATTATTTTTCACAATTTTTAAATAATTAATTAGAATTAATAAATAAAAAAATGAATTAATCGATTAATTATTGACGTGGCACAATCTAGAGCGTTGATCAAACCTCTGGCGCGATTTTACAAACGATTAGACAGTTGATCAGGAATCCGTCGACGTGACAGCATCTGGATGCAATGATCATGGGCGCGCATCGTGAGACAAGCGCTTTTCCCTCACGCGGGGGTCGGTGGCTAGAGCGCTCAGCGTAAGTTGCCGAACCCCCTAGGTATCTCGACAGGATGACACGCGTCGTGGTTGCGGTTAATGTCGAGGAGGCTCGACGAGAGTTGTCGAAGTTCATCGGGACCTCGGGGGAGCGACACGTGGCAGCGTTGACCGTTGACCAGTCAACGCATTTTCTTGTGTTTTGATGTCGGTGGCAAGAATGTTCGGCACACATTGCCGAAATCAATGAGGACTTCGAGAGGGCGACACGTGGCAGTGTTGACCATTGACTGTTGACCAGTCAACGCATTTCTTGCATTTTGACGTTGGTGGCAAGAATGCTTGACATGTAGCATCGTTGACTATTGATTGTTTGACCAGTCAACGCCATTTCTCGCATTTGGACATCAGTGGCAAGAATGCTCGGCACTTGTTGCCGAAGTCCAGGAGGGTGACACATGGCGTCATTGACTGTTGATCGTTTGACCAGTCAATGCCATTTCTCGCATTTGGACGTCGGTGGCAAGAATGCTCGGCTCTTGCCGAAGTCCAGGAGGGCGACATGTGGCTTCATTAACTGTTGATCGTTTGACCAGTCAATGCCATTTCTCGCATTTGGACGTCGGTGGTAAGAATGCTCGGCACACGTTGCCGAAGTCGAGAAGGACTTCGATAGGGCAACACGTGGCAGCGTTGACCGTTGACCAGTCAACGCATTTTCTTGCATTTTGACGTCGGTGGCATGAATGCTCGGCGCATGTGGCCGAAGTCGAAAAGGTCTTCGAGGGGGCGACACGTGGCAGCGTTGACCGTTGACCGTTGACCAGTCAAGTGTCTTTTGGGTTGCCCATCTTTCTTGTCGTTTTGCGGTAAATGGGCCAGGCCTTTGCGCTTTTGGGGCCTTTTTACCTTGGTGAATGTGCCAACAACCCCTCTCTCTATAAAACTTCACACCCTCTTTCATTTGCTCATTCTCTAGTTTTTACTCAGACAATTTTTGCTTTCTAACGGGAGCTTCCGGCGAAAATCTTCTATTTACGGTGATCTTTTCCAACCGTTGCTGTCAAACCAATGTAATTTTAGATACTTAGCTTATTTTTAGAAAATGTCTAGCATTCTTCCGAGGCAGGAGACCTCCCCTATCCTTCCCCTCTGAGTCGACCTCTAGTCAAATTCCCCCTAGCGACAAGGGTAAGGCCACAGTAGGGTCCTCTTCGTCCGTTGTGGTGACCACTATTGAGAGCGAGCGGAGGATGGGAGAGTTCGACAGGTTACCGCGGTAGTTGGCCGGACTTCACAGGGTTCAGGATTTTCCAGATGACCAGGCCGAACGTATCATGTACGGTAGGGGGCAGAGTTTCGAGGAGAATACGGCCCTGGAGACTTCAGAGATCGACGAGACCATCTCCATTCTCAACGAGGCGGACCTGACGTCGATTCGGGAATGTTTTCAGATCCCGAGAGAATATGACTTGATGTTACCCGGACCTGGGGTGAGGGCCAACTCGCAGATGCCAGTGGACATGTGCTTTTGGCCTGTCAATGCCTTCTTAGCCGGTGCTCGGCTTCCTCTTCATCCCTTCATCGTCGAAGTACTATGCCTTATGGTAATGAGGAGGTGTAGTTAAAAATGATGGGGGGCGAAGTAAGTTATCAAAATCTAAATGGAAATACGAGTTATCAATTTTAAACTTATCCCTACCGGGTACTCCCTCTCTAAATTATGTATTTCTATGTTCCCATTTTACTGTAGCTACAGTAAAAAAAGTTTTTTTTTTATTTTAATAAAAAACTAAGATGTATCAAGGTGAGCTAGGTCCTGTTTAACTTCGCATCCAAACTTAACCAATTTCCCCTTAGGGCATACTCACAGCCTTTCCTCAAGAGTCGGCTTTCTTTGCCTACAGGGTCACTTCTGGTTATGACCTAACTATGCTATGATGATACACTTAGAATAAAAAGAATAACAACCAAGAGGAGTTTATGTGCAAAACAAAGCTACAAACTAGGCATATAATACAGAAGTTTATTTATTTGGGGAACATAGTGGATATATAGTAAAGAGGTTTCCCTTTCGGGAAAACCCTTAACGATTTAAGAAAAACATACAATGAGTTCAAGCTTGAGGAGCTTGTTCCTTACAGTACATGCAATATTTTACAAAATGGTGATGAGGGAGAACATTGGAGTACAAGAGGAGTTTTTGAAGCGGGGTAAGGGATTGGATTATTTGTGGAAGAGGAGAGGGGTGGTATTTATAGAGGTTTTTCTGGAGAGGAGCACTTGAAGGAGAATATGCACTTCTAGTGGGTTCTTTTTGAGTGGACATTTCTTTACACGTTGCTAACTGGAGTCCATACCTTTCTGAGTGGAGGGATGAGTGGAGGTCTCTTTACACGTGGCTTTCTGGAGGCCACGCCTTTCTGAGTGAAGGTGTTAATCTTGTGCAGGAATATTCTGAGTGGAGTTATCCGGGGTGGAGTTATTCTGAGTGGAGTCTAGGTGTCCAAATTATGTAGGGCCACCGAATCTAAGGACATTGGGGTTATGGGATTGTTGTCGCCACTATCTCCTGTGTCTTGTCTATTTGGGATAGAAGCGGTTTATCTTCAGGAATCTCCCTTTCACTTTCTGTCACTGTCTCCTTTTCTTTTGAGACAGTTGTCTTTACTGCTTCTGCTACCTGTATCGCAATCATAGCTCGAATTGATTCTTTTCTTTTGCTTTTCTTGTGTCTAGGTTGGATCCTTTCTGGTTGCTTCTGGAAGCCCTTAATCGGTTGGAGGAGCTGCAGAATTTGGTCATACTTGTTTGGTTATGTAATATCTTGGTTTTCCATAGGGGCTTTGCCCTTGTTTTGAAATTTTGGCAAAGTCACATCCATCAACGGATTTGGTGTGTCTTTACTAGTAGTCGTTTGCTCCGGACTAGCCATTGGTATTGTAGACCCAATGATACCTCTGTGAATGTTTTTTGGCAAAACCTCAGCCATAAATGGACTTGATATGTCTTTATTGGTTGCCGTTTGAGCCAGACTAGCTATTGAATTTGTAGGCTCAATAGTACATCTTTCTGCATTTAGAGGAAAATGCAAACCCTTATCATCCCACTTATTATGAACCGGGGGAGCAGTCTGTGGTGGATTTTTAGGTGGAAATCTGGTCTGAAACAATTGTTTTTCCAAACATGCGATCTTTTCCTGTAATTTCTGTTTTTTCAAAAATCAAACAGTTTTTATTTTAGTTTAGTGTTCTTACCGTTCTTGACATTGCCTCGCAATGATCACAAAATAGGATTTTTCCCTACATGTCCTTTGTAATAGAATATTCCAGGGGAGTTTCCTGCATGGATCTTAAGGAAGGAGAAACAAAGTAGTTAGGTCCTAAGTAGCTTCTGGCTATATCTAATGCTTCTGACAGATTATAAACCCTTTATAGACTGGATTTTTGAAGTTCTTAATACTGTCTGCTACTTCTATCCAGGTATGAAAAACACCTACTAAATTACCTTGGAGAACTGCATAAAATTTGTATCCTCTTTGGTTCTGACTAAATACTTCTGATAAGGAATTCATGACTGCTAAGAAATATTTTTGGTCTTTTCTATTAAATGCAATCCATAAATTATCTAAGATGCATTGTTGTTGTTTTGACGTAGAAATATGAGAATATGTTCTGAAAGGAGGATTGTCATTTGAAAAAATAAAAAGTTCTTTGTTTCTGAATCTCAATCGTTCTTGGGGGGTTCCTTGGGGGTTCTGCTTTCACTGGTCTGCTAACTGTTTTGTAGTGGAAACATGTTGTCTAGACGGATACCTGGTTGTGGTGGTGGCCTCACCATCTGCATATTGTCATAAAAAGTATTCATTAGATCATAATCTTGTGGTGTTTGCAAGTGTAACGCCCCAAAATTATTTTTTTTTGGCTCCAAACTCAATTCTTCCAATTTCTATATTACATTAAACATAAACTAAGAAAGTTATATTTCAAGGAAAATTTCGGCAGAGTTTCCCCTGTAGATTTTGCCCCGAAACACAAATAGCTTACGGAATTCTGCTCAAAATTTCGTAGCTCACAATACAGACAATAATCTCACGGGCTCCCCAGGCCAAAATGAGCAGAAACACGCAGGCAATATAATATAATGCTCTGGGGGCCAAACTCATAACGGATTATCAAATATCAAATAAAAACTATAAATTTATTTGAAAAACAAGGTAAAAATTTAGAAAAATCTTTGTAAAACCTACCACAGAGCCCGATACTCCACAACGAGATGGGTACGGGTCACAAACATACCATACCACCCCACGCGATACTCAGCATCATCATATACATGCATATACATTCAGATTACAATTTAAATCATAAATTCAACTATTCATAAAGCTAATTAGTACAAAAATATTAAAATAAAACTTCACCCTACAATCTGTGCCTCACCTCTGCACTGATGAGAACCTGTAACAGTAGGAGATCTAGGGTAGTTGATGTAAAACCAACCCTAAAATAGAGAATTTTCCAAGAATTTTAATGGGTTAATTTTAACAACATGAAAGTGCGGATTTAGATTGGATATTTTAACAGTTAACAGGTTGATGGGTTTTCAAGAATTGAATCAAATGTAACAGTCCCAATTAATAATTCAACTTTTATAATCAATAAGTAAATCCCTACGTGTTTTAGCAAGTAAAAAGTGCAATACCGATTCGTACTCTAATCTAGCATGTGGATCACTCAATCTCAGTATTTTGTGGTCGACAGGCAAATCAGATAATACGCTAGATAATATGACAGTAAAACACAAATACTTGATAATGGAAAGATTATACCGAATGTGAAGAAACCCAGCGTAGATGTAGGAGCGGACAGCAACCAAGATCACAGCAACCAGAGAGCAAAGTCAGCAACTAAACCAACGCAGTTGACAGATCAGGGCAGCAACCCAGCCAACGCAGTTGGCAGATCTGATTCCGGCGATGATGGGAGGCGGCGAGTAGGAGTGGCGACGTCGGCGAGGTGTGACGGCGAGCGGGGGTGCACGGGGCGGCGCAGTCGAGGTTGTTTGGGCGATGTCGGGGGTTGAAGGCGGTTGGAGATGACGATGGTCACGGTCGGAGTTGGCGACGGGGAATGGGTTCGGAGTTGGGCATTTTGGGAACAGGGAGACAACGGGAGAGGAAGAAGATGGATTGGGTTTTGATGGGTTTTGTTTTGGTTTGGTTTTGATTTTGTTTTGGTGGTTTTGTTTTGGGTTCTGTTCCGAAACCGAAGGGGGAGAGAAAGAAGATGACGGGGAGAGGAAGACGATGGTTGAGTTTTTTTTTTTTTTGTGGGGATCGGGATATGGATGGGGAAGAAGAAGGTGAAGAAGGAGAAGGAGTGGCGGCTGGGTATGGGATATAGGATTAGGGTTTGATTAGGGGATTAGGGTTTGGATTAGGGGATTATGATTTGTATTGGGGATTTTTAAGTGGGGATAAATTTTAGAATTAATCACTAATTCTAAACCTAGATTAGGATTTATCACAAACCCTAATTTGATCTCAATTGTATCACACAAAGGAGAAAAAAATGAAGAGCAAAACTCAACACAGTTTTTTATTATCAATAATGGCATGCCTTTCTCATTCATCTCAGGGCCTTTAAATAGGCTCAATTACATCTTGAAACACATCTCCAAAATATTCTCAGAATCTAAAAATTACAAAAAAAAGATTACATAAAAATGGAAATAAAATAAAAATCCTAAACTGAATAAAACAGCTGATGAAGACGATGTCTGCGCTGATAGAAACGCCCAAATCGTCTGGAACCGATGTCCTCATCATTCTCCCCGGGTGGGAGAAGGCTCGACCCAGTCGAGTCAAAACCAGTGATCATGTCATCGTGCTCCAAAAGATCTGGATCCAGTTGCGGGAGCCCCTTACGATCACTGCAAGTATCATCCGACTTCGGCTTATTTTTCCACCTTACCAAATACTTATGCATACCACCATCTCTAGTAGAGATTATCTGATCATCTAAAATATTATCCAATTCTTCTGTCGATGGGTAAGTAATATCTGGTAGTGGAGGTAATAGGGAAATCTCACCATTAGGCTGCAGGGTAGGCTCATCTATAAGAAAATTTCTAGGGTTAAATTTTGAGCCTTCATAAAGTACTAAATCCTCAATATTGAAAGTCTTACTTATGCCAAAACCTTCAGGAAGGTCAACGACATAGGTATTATCATTGATTGCATGTAGAATCTTAAATGGGCCTGCAGCACGTATATTCAAGTTCTTAACAGGTCCAACAGGAAACCGTTCCGGATGAATTCGAACCATCACTTCGTCACCAATATCAAAAATTATAAATTTCCTTCTAGTATCTGCTATTAACTTGTAGTTAAAATTATTCTCATTAAGTTCCTTGGAAATTTCTCTATGCAAATCATGAATGTTATATGCAAATGTGGGTGCGGACTCTGTGACTTTGTGATGTTCTAATACATGAGTACTATCTATGGGTTGCCAAGTGACTTGGGAAAGAATGGGTGTCTCGGGGATACTCAATGGAGGTGACTGGATAGGCTGAATACAATTAAGAGACTGGTTATCCTCTTTTTCATCAAAGTCATCACTTATATTAGGTTCATAGGTAAACTCATTGTCGGGCTCATCAGCGATGACTGCGGTACCCTCTACTATATTGATCCTACTTGGACTAGGACAGTTGCCAGCAACATGACCGTATCCCTTACATTTATAGCACTTAGTGAGAGGGTCAATCTTACTGTAATCTCTTTCGGTGTTCTTACCCTTATGTTCATCTCTATGTGAATTAAAATTTGAATTAGATTTGCTGGGGTAAGATTTGTTGGGGTGCTGAGAGGAAGGCTGAGGTCTAGGTGGGTCAGTAGAGGTCATTCTAGAGGAATGATCTCTCGAGTCGCTGGACCTAGAATCAGAACTAGCTTTAAGGGAATCCATGTCGAGGACTAGGGCGTAGGCTGCCGCTATTGAGTCCACGTTTCTATAGATTAGCTCGTTCCTAAGGTCAGCTCGTAGTTCAGCTCTGAACCTAGAGAGAGTTTGTTCTTCACTCTCTTTACCTAACGCATTGCACCGAATAAGGAAGTCATCGAATTTATCAACATATTCTTGTATGGATTTACTTCCTTGATACAATAGGTTCCACGAATCTAGCAATCGGGTATGGAACGATAACGGTACATACCTCTCAGTGAGCTTCTCTTTCATGGCCTCCCAAGTGGCTATGGGTGCCAGGCCTCGGCCTCTGCGGGCATGTTCAAGATTGGTCCAATGTTGTTGAGCTTTACCCTGTTAATTTCATAGTTGCAAATTTAACTTTAAGGGCTTTGCTCATGTCGAACCACACAAAATAGTGGTCCATGGCACGGACCCAATCAAGGTAAGCTTGGGGTTCCATGTGGCCTTCAAATTGGGGAACGTCAGCCTTAACGTTCTTTTTATATTGTTCGTCAGGGTCACGTTCTTGACGTCGATCGTCATGAACATTCCCTTGAGGGATCTGACGATGGCCATGAAGCTCATGGACAATGTTTTGATTTAGCTCCACTTTCTGAAGCCTCTGATTGATATTGGCAAGAGTTGCTTGGATGGCAGCTAGGGTAGCGGAGATATCAGGATTGTCCATTTCAGGTCTGGAAAGTCTAGGGTTCCTAATTGGGTGATTGGGAAGGGCTAAGAAAGGCTCTTCAGGGTCTGTGATGGTGCTGCGAAGACGCATTCACCAAAAGTGGAAACTATGGGGTGTGTGTTTTTTTTTTTTTTTTTTTTTTTTTAATGATTCTGAACTAAACTAAACTAAAATAAAAATTAAATAAAATAAAATAAAAGACTACACGATACTAAATGAATGCAAAAATGATGCCTACGATGCAAGAACTAAGGTTAAAAGAACCTTCGCTCTGATACCAAAATGATGTAAAATCAACCCTAAAATAGAGAATTTTCCAAGAATTTTAATGAGTTAATTTTACCAACATGAAAGTGCGGATTTAGATTGGATATTTTAACAGTTAACAGGTTGATGGGTTTTCAAGAATTGAATCAAATGTAACAGTCCCAATTAATAATTCAACTTTTATAATCAATAAGTAAATCCCTACGTGTTTTAGCAAGTAAAAAGTGCAATACCGATTCGTACTCTAATCTAGCATGTGGATCACTCAATCTCAGTATTTTGTGGTCGACAGGCAAATCAGATAATACGCTAGATAATATGACAGTAAAACACAAATACTTGATAATGGAAAGATTATACCGAATGTGAAGAAACCCAGCGTAGATGTAGGAGCGGACAGCAACCAAGATCACAGCAACCAGAGAGCAAAGTCAGCAACTAAACCAACGCAGTTGACAGATCAGGGCAGCAACCCAGCCAACGCAGTTGGCAGATCTGATTCCGGCGATGATGGGAGGCGGCGAGCGGGAGTGGCGACGTCGGCGAGGTGCGACGGCGAGCGGGGGTGCACGGGGCGGCGCAGGTGAGGCAGGCAGTCGAGGTTGTTTGGGCGATGTCGGGGGTTGAAGGCGGTTGGAGATGACGATGGTCACGGTCGGAGTGGGCGACGGGGAATGGGTTCGGAGTTGGGCGTTTTGGGAACAGGGAGAGAGCGGGAGAGGAAGATGGATTGGGTTTTGATGGGTTTTGTTTTGGTTTGGTTTTGATTTTGTTTTGGTGGTTTTGTTTTGGGTTCTGTTCCGAAACCGAAGGGGGAGAGAAGAAGATGACGGGGAGAGGAAGACGATGGTTGAGTTTTTTTGTGGGGATCGGGATATGGATGGGGAAGAAGAAGGTGAAGAAGGAGAAGGAGATAGTTGAAGTGGCGGCTGGTGGGGGATTAGGGTTTTTTTGTATTTGGGGATTTAGGGAAATTTGTGGGGATTTTTAATTGGGAATAAAGTTTAGAACTAATCACTAATTCTAAAACTAGATTAGGATTTATCACAAACCCTAATTTGTATCTCGATTGTATCACACAAGGGAGAGAAAATGAAGAGCAAAACTCAACACAGGTTTTTTTTGATCAATAATGGCATGCTTTTCTCATTCATCTCAGGGCCTTTAAATAGGCTCAATTACATCTTAAAACACATCTCCAAAATATTCTCAGAATCTAAAATTACAATAAGATTACATATGGCTATAATTGCCAGAAATAAAAAATGGTAATAAAATAAAAATCCTAAACTGGAAAGATGTCCTCATCAGTAGTCCTCGGACTCCCCTAACCCCCCAAACACTAAGGGGTTAGCCATTTCTGGTGTGAGTATAATTTACTTAACTCATAATTCAATTAAATTATAAAAAGAAAATAACATAAACTTACGAATATCAGTATAAGAGATTCAACCTTAAATTCGCACAGAAAACGCCATACATAAGAATCTATATCAAGGTATTCTACCAAATAGTATCCATCTGTATAAATCCATAACTTCACTATATGCATCATATTAACATGTAACTGTGTATATATATAAATATATATACACACAACTTCTTCAGTTCACACTCAATCACATAGCAACATATTAATTCACACTCCATTACTTTTCATTTTGAACTCTCCAACGCTAATACTCTATCTTTTCACAATGTCCATCACATCATCATTTCTTTATTTACATAGATAGTCACATAAGGTCACTACCTCCTTTTCTTCATATTATTCAACCACGTATTTCATTAATCATTCATTTTTATTTATACACACGACTCATATTCTTTCCTACTTATCCTATAACATTACTTCACATTCATTCCACTACCAATCATCTTATACATTATCATCGTATATCCTCACATGCATTCATGTCAATCGCATAACCTTCCCCACGTTTAGTCTCATAATAACACATTCACCCCATGTATCATCACATTATAATTTACCCTTTACTTTCTTTTCATTCCAATTTCATCCTATAGCTTATTTTCACCCTCATCCTACGAATTACTTTACTTTTATTTCCAACTCACCATACACTAGCATATCAACAACTCACTCATTCATCCTGAAAATTGTGCCTAGGCAGGTAGTTCCCACTATTTCCTCCGAAATAGCAGACGGGTAGTTCCTAGTCACAATTTCAAGGCACACCAACTTATAACACAGCATACTTTCTTTAATAATCATTTTCATAACCAACCTCATAATACAGGTATTTATCTTATTGTATTATATCACGAATCACCCCATAAACATATGCATCTCTTCTCATAATATCATATTAATTCATGTCTTATACTCAAAACATAACCCCTCAGTACATGTGGCAATTTACTTGCATTTCATCACAGCATTATCATATCACTTATAACACAAAATGCCATTAACTTCACTTTCATTCTTATCACAATATACTCCATATCCCAAACATAGTTTGGGCAATCACATATCACACCCCAAAGCCGATAGCTTGGGTATTACTCACCGCACCCCAAACACATAGTCTGGGTAATATCACATCACATCTCAAGCCAAATGTCAATATATATACATATATATCTCCCGTAGTATATTCACATCTCCCATAATATAAATAATCTCCGTAATATATCATATCATTAATATCTTTATATATATACATACATTCTTTCAATACACCTATACACCTTTATATTTTCTCCTTTTCAGTGCCCACACAACTGACCTCCTCGTACAACACAGGGATCTCTGTGCCTCTCATCCCGTACATTTCAATCCCGCTAACCCACCACTTCACCCAGATCCAGGTGTCCTAAGCATCTACCATTTGTGGGCTGGATTGAAAGTACGGTTGCGCGCTTGTCCAACCAAGACTAAAGCCAAAAGGCTAGTCAAAAGTAAAATATAACACGCGGATCGATGCTCATACAGAGTCTTACACGTCCGAGGCTACGTCTTCCTCCTGGCCCTATACCAGCGAGGGAAACTCCTGATCCCCAAATATAATTTGGGGCAATATATAACTCCTGATCCCCAAATATAAAATTTGGGGCAATATAAATATAACACCTGTTCCCAGGTGTATCCCAAGCCTGTGGGGTCTAGCCCAAACTCCGGGAGATTGTGCGGCACTGCAATATTTAATTCTCCTTTATATACATATACATATCTCCTTTATTATATACTCCTTCACAATATAACTCCTGTTCCCCAAATATAAAATTTGGGGCAAATATTAATATATATATAACTCCTGTTCCCCAAATATAATTTGGGGCAATATATAGCTCCTTTATAAGATATCTCCATATATTCATTTATAATATATCTCCTTTATAATATATCTCCATATATATATATATATATATATATATATATATATATATATATATATCCTTTATAATATAACTTCATAAATAAATATATCTCCTTTTATAACATTTCTCCAGACATCAAGGTTATAAACGGCGTTAGGCGGTGACGGTTTGGTCAAGGGGTGCCTAGCGCCTAGGGTGCGGCGCCTAGGCAGCGCCTAGGCGATTGAATTATTTTGCCAATTTAGTTAATTTCAACCCCCTATGCTTTAATCGTAAGTATAATCATACAATCCAATTGTAAATATTAATCATGTTCTTGTGTAATATGTGTAATTAAAGGGTGTTTATGCATAAAAAAAACTTCCTCGTGCAATTTAAAAAAACAATTGTCCAATTGTAATATGTGCAATATGTCAATATGTGTAATATGTGTAAAATGTGTTATTTTAATATGTAATAGGTGTAATATGTGCAATCCTTCACCAATAATACAAAAAAAAGTAAAAACAATTTCACTACTATTAAAGATCCATACATATTATATAACAGATTAATAGATTAACGGTAGTTCTCTTTTTTTGTGTTATTTCATAGTATTTAAAATTTTAAAAAATAGAAAACGCCTGAGCGTTGGACATCAAGCAGACGTCTGATCGACGCCACGGACACCTGCTCAACAAGACGGCCGCTTAATCGCCTCTAACTGCCTAATGCAAAGGTGATTCGTTCTCCTCCATCTGAGCGCCTAGGCGCCGCCTAGGCGTCCGAGGCGGACGCCATTTAGAACACTGCCAGACATATATATATATATATATATATCCATATACAAATGTAGCTCCTTTCTATAACATAACCAGAAAGCATATAAACTTCATGAAATTTATAAGCATACACAAGCCATTAATCTCACTGATACCATATAAAATTTTCATTTCCCACCCCCACATCACACACACACCATATCCATTTCACATCACAATATTACATAAAATTTTCAATTTATCACCCGCATACCACACCTACACCATATCATCATTTCATCATGTTATCACATCTCATTGTCATATCATATTTTACATATCATATATATCTACACACACCATACTTTTCATCATATCACATTAGTCATGAGATCACACGTCACACATACACCTACATTCACATACAAATATCTGATCATTACACCCCGTATCATAGAGATATCTATCTACAACCATCAACACACTCTCATACATATATACTAATTTCTTACACCTGATAATTTACTCCATATCATACTTATGTACTTTTCTATATTCAATCTACTTCACACGTCACACACCAATCCATATTTTAAAATTTTCATAGCACATTATGCAAATGAAATAAAAAGATCATACTCACATAGCATCCCGCGAAAACTCGAAGCACCCCGCCACGCATCCGAAATCGCTAACATCACCTATTACCAAATTTCAAAGCAATTTTAGGCTCAAAACATCCAAATCAACCACAGAAAACAATAACACTACTTCTAATATCACTCAGGCATTTTATTGAACGCCTGGGATGCACATGTGCGTTGCACGCGTTATTCGAAGTCCTATGAGATTTTTATTTCTCAACAATTACTAAAATCATCTCCAAATTATTCTAATAGCTTAACAAGAATTTCTACTACTATGAAAGAGACAAATTTTCATATATTTACTTCCCTTTTATAACCCAAAACCCTAGTCTATTAGCAACCTGTGAAATCTCCGATAATCTGCTAACAATCTCTACTTGCCACAAAAACCCTAATCACACGACCGTCATCCCAAGTCTCACCTCAAGACTCTCAATCAGCACTTCATCCAAACCCTTGTGTAACCTAATCATAAACATTGTGTACACAAATTATATAACAAGTAAGCAAAACCCTAGCTTTCTCCTTCCACAACCATCAAAATTACAAAATGATTCAGTTCTCACCAAAACCCTAACACACAGATTTTTCACCCCCAAATCTCTTTAATATTCTCAATCAGCTTTGACCCAAATCCTTGCCGAACCTAACCATAACCATTTTCTACCCATATCATATAACAAACAAGCACAACCCTAGCTTTACCTTCCACAACCACCAAGATTACAAATTGGCGATCAAATTACTCAAAATCAGGATCAAAACGTAGAATACCTCGAGAAGATGCGCGCTTGGAACTATTTCGCCCAAGATGGCGGCGATCTTTGGCGGCTGGCGTGGAGATCGAAGGATTTGCAAATGGCGGGATCCGACATTGGAATTGGAATGAATGAAACCCAAATTTTTTGGGATAAATGGGTTTTTTTTTTTTTTTTCTTTCTTTCTTTGGCCGAAAGTGGGAAGGAAGAGGAGGGGGGGTCAACGGGTGAGGAAGAGAAGGAAAGAGTGGAAAAATAAATGAAATGGAAAATTTACAATAAACCCTTCTTTGACTTTCCAATTACTTTTATGCCCTTAAAGTTCATTTTTTCAAAATAAACTCCATTAAAACCCACTCCACCATATAAATAAATAAAGAATATATATATGTACACATATCTATATATATATACACAAATAGAATTGCATAGTTGTATATAATAATAACAATAACAATAATATCTACTCACAATAATAGAAATACTAACAACTAATTTGAAATTATAAAATAGAGGAGTTAAAGTAGAGGTGTTACAGCAAGAGATAAGAAATTCGTGTATTAATTAATTGCCTCCTAACCAGGTTTTCATAACCATCCTCAGAAGGATCAAAATGTTCAGCTAGGGTGTATAAAAAATGCTTGTTATAGATGCAGTTAATATTTATATCAAAAGCTTCGATAGAACATAATTGCAAAAAGTGGAATAAAGTAAAGGTTATATCTGTATAATCTAGGAATGGATTTGGAAAATTGCTAATATGTACCATATCATTATCTATTCATTCATTATGTCTTATATCTATTGTGAGAAACACTTCTGATGTGGATAGTGTTCCAAGATCTTCAAGATTTTTTGTCTTTTGCTTAATAATTTGAGCATACCTTTGTTCTCGAATTTCTTTTAACCTGTTGGATATAATTGTAGCATGTGGTTCTTTAACCCACCAATATTCTAATAGCTCATGAAGAGTTGCTACATTGTTTATTTTAGTAATTACATAAATGAATTCATTTTCTGTGTAATGTTCTAAAAAGGCAATGACTTCTGTTAATACTAGGTCTTCTTGAGTTACATTATATGTTTGTGGATGCTCATCCACATTAAGTAGGTCAAAAGATGTACCAATGTTGGTGAGGG
Organism: Hemerocallis citrina; assembly: GCA_017893485.1. Lineage (NCBI taxonomy): Eukaryota > Viridiplantae > Streptophyta > Magnoliopsida > Asparagales > Asphodelaceae > Hemerocallis > Hemerocallis citrina. The sequence goes on from CM030364.1 coordinate 79,166,712, forward strand.
TATGCTGATGGAGCAGACGGCTAAGAGTATCGGGTAAGATATTAGTACTGCGTTTGATGTGCTCAAAAGTGATCTAGGTGCTAAGGTGAAGGCATCGATCTAGAAAATTAAGCCAACGTCGTCTAGAGCTACGTTTAGGTTCTAAAGCTATTTTTGAATGAAAGGAAACGATGGCTTCACAATCTGTTCGAACAGTTATTTCTTTTTTGGAAATAATAAATAGTTCAAAACTATCTAAAGCATAAGAGATGGCTAATAATTCTGCATCAATACTGCTAATGTTACCTTTTTCTTTATATTTACCACTAGCATAGCGGCAAATCCTTTCTAAACTTTTATCGGAATACTTATTTGGTTTAGCAATCAAAGTTGCGCCCCATCCTGTATTGCAACGGTCTGATTCTATAATTAGATAGTCTAAATCTAATGGTAAAGCTAATTCTGGGAGTTCTCTGAGCAAGCTCTTAATTTGTTGGACTAACTTGACATCTTCTTGGTTAAAATATCTCTGTCCTTTCTAAGAAGTTTTTGCATATAAGGGTCCTGCAATTTTGCCTAAATTCTTTATAAATGGTCTTACATAATTAACCAACCCTAAGAATTGTTGGAGCTATTTTAATTCTTCTAATTTATCTCGAAAATCTAAAGCTTTTTGGGCAATATGGGGTTGTAATTTAATTTTTCCATGCCCAATAATGGATCCTAAAAATTCAATTTGTGGTTTATACAGCTGCATCTTTGTCTTACCAATTATGATTCCATGATTAATAAATTCTGAAATAATAATCTGTAAATGACCCATGTGTTCTTGCCTTGTTTTACTAAAAACTAGAATATCATCTATATAAACAACAACAAATTTTTTATGTTTTAGAAAAATTTCATCAATCTTCCTTTGGAAAACAGATGGTGCATTCTTAAGGTCAAAAGGCATAACGAGGCATTCAAAATGTCCTTCAGGACATGTAAATGCTGTCCATTCTACACTTTCAGGATGCATCTTAATTTGCCAAAATCCGGATTTCAAATCAAATTTACTAAAGATGTTACATCCTTGTATTTGATTTATTAATCTGGTTTTGTCTGGAATATCATAGGCATCATAACAGGTATTGTCATTTAGTCTTTTGTAATTAATTACCATTCGACTTTTTCCTCTAGCTATTTCACTGTACTTTCTAACAATAAAAGCAGCAGATCTATAGGGACTTTCGGATCTTCTGATAACTCCCAATTTTAGTAGTTCTGTAATATGTCATCTATATCTTGGTTGGTGGCATTTATTTTTTTTGTTCTAACTTTATATTCAGGGTTTATAATATCTAGCTTACACATGACCTTATCTTTATTCCAATACTTTAGTATTTCTTCACCCATTATTCCTAGTTTTTCTATTTTTAAGATTAGTTGTTCAATATCTTGTTCACTTATGAGGATATAATAAAGATGTTCTAGATTCATAAAGTCTGTGTGGACTTCTATCTCATACTGTTTATCTATGTCATGATCACTGTAATCGTCATTGGGAATTACGTTATGTAACTCACATTGCCTTTCATGAGAACAATTGCATTCTTCTTCTTCTTTAGGATTTTCTACTTCTCTTATCATGGTTGGTTCATCATGTGTATAAACTGGTGTAAAGAGTGAATGTTTCTGCAACTGTAAGTAATCTTTAATTATTAGCATACTACCTTTATCCTTTAATAAGAAGCTTAATCCCAAAATCAAATCATTGCTTAGGTCAAGTTGTCTAACCGATGTGGATTCTTTAGGTAATGTGTATTCTATACTTTCTCCACAATTGGTTTCAAATCTAATTTTACTATTTAGGATTAACAGATCATCATACGTAAAAACTTTTCCATCCATTTGTTGGGCTGCTACAGGTTTCGAGACTTTTACTATGTATTGTTTTGGAATTATATCTTGATTTATAATATCGTTCGTACACTCTGTATCTATTAATGCTAGACACTTTACTTCATAGGCCATCATTCTTACCACACATCTAACTTTTAGTGCCCGCAGTCTATCTTTATTGCATATTTGAATTAGATCAATTTGATGTGGATCTATTCTTGGTTCATTTTGGTCTACTACCATTTTTTCTCTATCTAACCTTTCTTCTATTGTTTCTACCTTTGTATATCTTCTAAATTTTCTATTCTTTTTCTTAGGATTTTTACTTCATCAGTATTTACTATTGGTTTCGGTATTGAATAACTAATTGTAATATTGTAGTTCTTTTCTATGCATTTCATGCAACCTTCTTGATAACACTTGGAACATTTTGTTCTGTTCATCTCACAAGGGTATCCTTTGCAAAATAAACATGGCATGCTATCCATACATGTTCGGGTTTGCCAGTTGTCTTTACAAGTTTCCAATAAGCTTGAGGTCGATAATGATGGAGCCATTTGTCCCTTACTAGTAGATTCTATGTTCATCATGTCTAAATCAGAGAAGTCTATTTCTGGTATATTGGGAAATGGTGCAAAATCTTCAGTTAATTCATTTGGCTGTTTTTCTTCTTGGGTCTCATTTTCTTCATCAAAGTCTTCTATGGTGACGATCGAATAAATTGATTCAGAATCAGATACTTTTTCGTCAATATTAATCAAATCCTCATTTATGCATTCTATGAGTATGCTATTTTTATCATGTCTATTTATTCTTTTAGGACAAGCCCGACTCAAATGTTCTGAGCTACCACATGTATAACATTCGAGTTTATTTTTATACAATCTATTTGGCTTAAACTTTCTAAAATGTTTCTGAGGGTCTAGATATGGTTTTCGTCTGTTTGATTTTCTTAAAAAATATTTTTTCTTTCTATACTTTGTGTTTTCTTTTGTGTATCTGCTATGTTGTTTATAAGTTCTAGTTTTTCTTTCTCCTATACCATATGTCCGAGGAGTGTATATTTCTCTACAAAACCCATAATCTGAATTTTTTTAGTTGTTTCTGGTATACCATTTAGATTTTTTAGTTGTTTCTCCTATACCCCCTCGTTTTGTTTTTTTTTGTTGTTTTTTTTTGTTTTTTTTAAAGAATCTGTACCACAATATTAAGAATCTGATAACTTCACCTTTATTAACTTCACCCTCTATTAATTTTGGTATCAGAGCCTAATCATAGAACCTCTAGAATTACACTCTTGTTTCCACCCTCGGTTAGTTACTACCTCATACAAACAGATCCTTAGCTGTAATTTTCAAAAATCAGACGAGATAAAGAATTTATTTCATAACAAAGATCCAGTTCAGAATACACTCATAGACCTAGTCATAAATTTAAAAAGAAGTCTAGAAGCAAAAGAGACAGAAGAACAAAAATTTAGAGATAATTTACTTTCATCTCTAAAAGAGAAAAACCAGATTTTAAAGGATATTTCTGGCAAGCTAGATAATATAAAAGACCAGACAAGTTCAAGGTTACAACTTTCTACAAGCAGTGAAGAGAATCCTAAATTCATTGAGGTAATAAACCAAGTACACGAAGTCGTAATAAATAATAAATTAGAATTAAAAGAAATAACAAGGATTGTTCTTAATTAATGCAAAGGGCCTATTTAGAAGCTTTAGATTATACAAAGACTAATCAAGCTGGTCCCGAAGGATATAGTAACTATAACGCAGAATCAATTTCAGAAATAACTATTATTAAACAAAATAATACTATTATTAGGCTTATCCTTAAAATCCACGAAAGAATTGAAGAGGCAAAACAAAAACCAGTAAATAGGATTGACAAAGTTGAACAAAAACTACAGAAATTAGAAATATCAAACTTCCAGGATAACCTTAGTAAGATTACTGATAAACTAGGATTAGTGGGACTAGAACCAACAGGAAATGAAAGAGTTACAAGAAAGTTACAAGAAAGTCGGTAGTATTTACTTTTCCTACCAGACCTTCAGAAAAGAAAGAATTATCAAAACCATGAATAGGACACAAACAGAAGTTCAACCATATGCAGGATCCTCTAGAACAATCAGGCCAGACCAAGGATCTACTAGTAGGACAAGACAATTTATCAATAGAATACTTTCCACAAGATCAAGCAATTATGATATCCAACTAGGAGAACTTATAGACCCTGAACAAGATTATGAAAGATTCCAAAAGGAAGGACTAAATATCTTAAACCCTAAATTCTTTACCAGATTGGGCGATTTGAATTTAGGCCTGAATTTTTTAGACATAACCGAGAACAAGCACTAAGTTGTCTGGGAAACCAGACATGTAGTTTACCTTTAGTAAGTCAGGAAGCTGGACATGAACTTAGAACCTCACGGTATAAATTAATGCATTTAGGTTTAATCGTCATAGGCATTAAGGGACTTATGAGAAAAAACTTAAGTTTGCAAAGCTCTAATCACATTATATGATAATAGATGGAATGATATTGCAAAAGGTATGATAACCAGTATAGAAGTCGATATGAAAAGCAATTCGGGAATATTTTATTGTAGCCCAGATTTTATGATGACTCTTCAAGATTTTACAAGATATATCCATATCGGAATTCAGACAAAAGGATATGAAGAAGTCCACAACGGAGATAACCTATTTGTACATATAGCATTTTTAGGAAGAACTACAACCAATTCAAAGGTAAAAGATAGAGTAAATGTAACAGAAATAGTTGATTTATTAAGCAGTAAAGAAATAAAAATGGTAAAACCATTAGCGTATGATTCCCAAAGACTAGCAGGATTAGAATGGAATTTAGAAAACTTCATAAACCCAGTAAAAACTCTTGCGCCTCAAGATGCATAGGTTTACCAAGAGAAAGGTAGAACTAGCATACGTTTTACAGATTATGTCCCACAAGTTCACAGAAACATATAAGAATTAGAAATGGATGTAGAATTTGACTTGGTACATATAGAATGCCTTGAAACATTAGTATGAGAAACTGATAGGATTCTCTATCCTACAGAATTAGGCATAGAAAGATTGTCAACTAAAGAATTATTAGAACTAGAAGATATGCATTATATGAATGGCTCTATAAAAGAACATGAATATTTATATTATGATATAGAACAAAACATTAGAATAGGAATCCTACAATAAGAAATAGATAATATAACACAAACCTCTGAGATATCGTACCAAAAAGATCTAGCAGAAACAGGAGAATTCGAAGTTACTTCTCCCTATAGGGGAACACCAATTTATAATCCGTCAGGAGTTATAATTGGTCATAGCGGTTATAGAGGTGGCAATACCCCCAGAACTAAAGTAGATGATTATAAAGAACCCGAAAATAAATATAGAACGAAGGGAAGAAGACAATCTTTAGAACAACCAATTAAGTCTCAGACTAGAGGGGAAGCTCAGATTCTAAACCTAGCTGCCCATGATCCACAAGCTTGGTCAAACATATTAGATGTATGGAAATATACACTAATAGGAGACTATTATAGAACATCTTTAAATTTAGAAACAGAAGAAATGTATAAATATTTAAAAACTTTCTTAGGTGAAAGTGTAAGAGCCTCATTGGAAGCTTTTAAAGTATCATATGTAGACAATTATAATACAATGCTAATGCTAGGCCCCAATCCCTATAATTTTGTAAATAAAATACAAGCATTAGTTACGGGAGAAGATCTGAATACAAGAACGATAGGATTACAAAAAGATGCTATCAGAACTTCAGAACAATTAACCCTATACAAATGGAAGTATATAAAGAAGTTTTTTAATGATTACTTTTATTATACTTGTATTTCAGGGAATGCTTTTAACCAAGATTTAGGAGACAAATTTTTTAGAAAACTCCCTGGAGCCTTAGGAATAGAAATAGCAGAGAAATGGAAAAATTGGCCAGAAGTAATGACAGTCAGACCAGATCACCCATGGTCAATAGGACAAAGAATACAACATGTTATTAATGTGTCAAAGGACAAATGTATAGAAATACAAATTCAAAAACAATTAAAAAATTCAGATTCTAGGTTTTGCAAAGAGATATAAACTCCCTAGACATATGGTATAGGGGAGAGAAAACCAAGAATTTATAAAGAACATAGAAGATATACAAAAGAAAACACAAAGTATAGAAAGAAAAAATATTTTTTGAGAAAGTCAAACAGACGAAAACCATATCTTGACCCTCAGAAACATGTTAGAAAGTTTAAGCCAAATAGATTGTATAAAAATAAATTAGAATGTTATACATGTGGTAGCTCAGAACATTTGAGTAAGACTTGTCCTAAAAGAATAAATAGACATGATAAAAATAGCATACTCATAGAATGCACAAATGAAGATTTGATTAATATTGACGAAGCAGTACTGATTCTGAATCAATTTACTCGATAGTCACCAGAGAAGATTTTGATGATGAAGAAAATGAGACTCAAAAAGATAAATAGCCAAATGTGTTAATTGAAGATTTTGTGCCATTTTCCAATATACCAGAAATAGACTTCTCCGACTTAGACATGATGAATATAGAATCTACTAGTAAGGGGCAAATGACTCCAACATTATTATTATCCACCTCACGCATATCTTGTACACACACTTGGCAATCCCGAACAGGTATAGACAGCATGCCATGTTTATTTTGTAAAGGATACCCTAGTAAGATAAATGGAACAAAATGTTCCAAATGTTATCAAGAAGGATGCATGAAATGCATAGAAAAGAACTACAATATAACATTTAGTCAGTCAATAACCAAACAAATAGTAAATACTGATGAGAATCCTAAGAAAAAGAATAGAAAATTTAGAAGACACACAGAAAATTCTATATGGAAAGGTAGAAATAATAGAAGAGAGGTTAGACAGAGGAAAAATGGTAGTAGACCAAACCGAACCGGGAATAGATCCACACCGAATTGATTTAATTCAATTAGGATCTATTCGGTGTGTGGTAAGAACCGGGAATATGCAATAAGGATAGATTAAGAGCACTAAAAGTTAGATGTGTGGTAAGAATGATGGCCTATGAAGTAAAGTGTCTAGCATTAATAGATACAGGGTGTACAAACTGTATTATAAATAAAGATATAATCCCAATACAGTACATAGTAAAAGCCTTGAAACCTGCAGTGGTCCAACAAATGGATGGAAAAGTATTTATGTATGATGATCTTTTGATCCCAAATAGTAAAATTAGGTTTGAAACCAACTGCGGAGAAAGTATAGAATATACATTACCTAAAGAATCCACATGGGTTAGACAACTTGACCTAAAGCAATGATTTGATTTGATTTTGGGATTAAGCTTCTTAATAAAAGATAACGACAGCGTGCTTATAAGCAAAGACTACTTACAATTGCAGTAGAACACAATTTTTACACCAGTATATACATATGATGAACCAACCATGACGAGAACTAGAAAATCCCAGGAAAGAAAAAGAATGCACTTGTCCCCATGAAAGACAATGTGAGTTACATAATGTAACTCCTACTGACGATTATATGAATGAAGAATATGAGATAGATGTCCATACAGATTTTATAAACCTAGAACATCTTTATTACACACTAATAAGTGAGCAAGACATTGAACAATTAATTTCAAAAATAGAAAAATTAGGGATAATGGGTGAAGAAATACTAAAGTACTGGGATAAAGATAAGGTAGTATGTAAACTTGATATTATAAATCCTGAATATAAAGTGAGAACAGCAAGATCAAAGCTACCAACCAAGATTTAGATGATTTTAAAATGCATATTTCAGAACTATTAAAATTAGGAGTTAATAGAAGGTCCGAAAGCCCTCATAGATCTACTGCTTTTATTGTCAAAAAACATAGCGAAATAGCTAGGGAAAAAGTCGAATGGTAATTAATTATAAAAGACTAAATGATAATACCAGGGATGATGTATATGATAGTCCAGACAAAACTAGATTAATAAATCAAATACAAGGGTGTAATATTTTTAGTAAATTTGATTTAGAATCTGGATTTTGGAAAATTAAGATGCATCCTGAAAGTATAGAATGGACAACTTTTACATGTCCCGAAGGACATTTTGAATGGCTTGTCATGCCTTTCGGCCTTAAGAATGCACCATCCGTTTTCCAAAGAAAGATGGATGAAATATTCTTAAAACACAAAAAAATTATTGTTGTTTACATAGATGATATTCTAGTTTTTAGTAAAACAAGGCAAGATCACAGAGGTCATTTATAGATTATTATTTCAGAATTTATACATGGTATCATAATTAGTAAGACAAAGATGCAACTGTATAAACCACAAATCGAATTTTTAGAAGCCATTATTGGGCATGGAAGAATTAAATTACAACCCTATATTGCCCAAAAAACTTTAGATTTCCCAAACAAATTAGAAGAATTAAAACAGCTCCAACAATTTTTAGGACTAGTCAATTATGCAAGACCATTTATAAAAGATATAAGCAAAATAGCAGGTCCTTTGTATGCAAAAACTTCCCACAAGGGACAAAGATATTTTAACCAAGAAGACGTCAAATTAGTCCAACAAATTAAGAACCTGCTTAGAGAACTCCAAGAATTAGCCTTACCATTGGATTCAGACTATCTAATTATAGAATCAGACAATTGTAATACAGGCTGGGGCGCAACTTTGATTGTCAAAACCAAATAAGTATTCCCATAAAAGTTTAGAAAGAATTTGTCTCTATGCTAGTGGTAAATATAAAGAAAAAGGTAACATTAACAGTATTGATGCAGAATTATTAGCCATCTCTTATGCTTTAGATAGTTTTGAACTATTTATTATTTCAAAGAAAGAAATAACTGTTCTAACAGACTGTGAAGCCATCGTTTCCTTTCATTTAAAAATGGCTTTAGAACCTAAACGTAGCTCCAGACAACGTTGGCTTAATTTTCTAGATAGATGCCTTCACCTTAGCACCAAGATTACTTTTGAACACATCAAAGGCAGTACTAATATCTTACCTGATACTCTTAGCCGCCTGCTCCATCAGCATGCGCTAGTAGATATGGGAGATGCCCTCACCAATATAGGTACATCTTTTGACCTACTTAATGTGGATGAGCATCCACAAACATACAATGTAACTCAAGATGACCTGGTATTAACAGAAGTCATTGCCTTTTTAGAACATTGCACAGAAATTGAATTCATTTATGTAATTACTAAAATAAATAATGTAGCAACTCTTCATGAACTATTAGAATATTGGTGGGTTAAAGAATCACATGCTACAATTATATCCGACAGATTAAAAGAAATTCGAGAACAAAGGTCTGCTCAAATAATTAAGCAAAAGGCAAAAAATCTTGAAAACGTCGGAGTACTATCTACATTAGAAGCGTTTCTCACAATAAGTATAAGACGGAATGAAGGAGTTGATAATGATATGGTACATCCTAATATTATTAATTTTCCTAATCCCTTCCTAGATTATACAGATATAAACTTTACTCTTTTCGACTTTCTACAGATATGTTCTATAGAAGCATTTAATATAAGCATTAACTGCATCCATGACAAGCATTTTTTATACAATGTAGCTGAACACTTTGATCCTTATGAGGATAGTTATGAAAACCTGGTCAGGAGACAATTAATTAATACATGAATTTATTATCTCTTGCAAGCACCACAAGATTATGATCTAATGAATACTTTTTATGACAATATGCAGATGGCGAGGCCACCACCACAACCAGGTATCTGTCCAGACAACAAGTTTCCACCACAGAACAGTCAGCAAACCGGTGAAAGCAGAATCCCTAAGAACAAATGAGATTCAGAAACCAAGAACTTTTTATTTTTTCAAATGGCAATCCTCCTTTCAGAACATATTCTCATATTTCTACGTCAAAAGAACAACAATGCATCCTAGATAATTTATGGATTGCATTTAATAGAAAAGACCAAAAATATTTCTTAGCAGCCATGAATTCCTTATCAAAAGTATTTAATCAGAACCAAAGATGATACAAATTTTATGCAGTTCTCCAAGGTAATTTAGTAGGTGTTTTTCATACCTGGATAGAAGTAGTAGACAGTATTAAGAACTTCAAAAATCCAGTCTATAAAGGGTTTTATAATCTGTCAGAAGCATTAGATATAGACAGAAGCGACTTAGGACCTAACTACTTTGTTTCTCCTTCCTTAAGATCCATGCAGGAAACTCCCCTGGAATGTTCTATTACAAAGGACATGCAGGGAAAAATCCTCTTTTGTGATCATTGCGAGGCAATGTCAAGAACGGTAAGAACACTAAACAAAAATAAAAACTGTTTGATTTTTGAAAAACAGAAATTACAGGAAAAGATCACGTGTTTGGAAAAACAATTGTTCCAGACCAGATTTCCACCTAAAAATCCACTACAGACTGCTCCCCTGGTCTATAATAAGTGGGATGAGAAGGGTTTGCATTTCCCTCTAAATGCAGAAAAATGTACTATTGAGCCAATAAATTCAATAGCTAGTCTCGCTCAAACGACAGCTAGTCAAAACACATCAAGTCCATTTATGGCTGAGGTTTTGCCAAAAAACCTTCACAGAGATATCATTAGGTCTACAATACCAATGGCTAGTCCGGAGCAAACGGTTACCGGTAAAGACATACCAAATCCGTTGATGGCTGTGACTTTGCCAAAAAGTCCAGACAAGGGCAAAGCCCCTATGGACAACCAATATATTACAGAACCAAAAAAGTATGACCAAATTCTACAGCTCCTCCAACAGATTGAAGACTTCCAGAAGCAACCAGAAAGGATACCGATCCAACCCAAACACAAGAAGAGCAAAAGAAGAGAATCAATCCGGACTATGATTGCAACACAGGTGGCAGAAGCAGTAAAGACAGTTGTCTCAAAAGAAAAGGAGACAGTGACAGAAAGTGAAACAGAGATTCTTGAAGATAAACCACTTCTATCCCAAATAGACAACCTGTCAGACGCAAAGAATAGTGGCGACAACAATCCCATGACCCCAATGTCCTTAGATTCGGTGGCCCTACATAATTTGGACACCTAGACTCCACTCAGACCAACTCCACTCCGGATAACTCCACTCAGAATATTACTGCACAGATTGACACCTACCTAGATTCCTCCACTCAGAAAGTCATGGCCTCCAGAAAGCCACGTGTAAAGAGACTGCCACTCATACCTCAACTCAGAAAGGCATGGACTCCAGATAGCAACGTGTAAAGAAACTTCCACTCAAAAAAGAACCCACTAGAGAAGTGCAGATTCTCCTTCAAGTGCTTGTTACAGACTTCTTCTCCTCTCCTAAAAAACCTCTATAAATACCACCCCTCTCCTCCTCCAAAACAACGGAATCCCTTACCCCTCTTAAAATAAATAAAAAAAAAAAATCCCCCTTGTAGTCCAATGTTCTCCCTCACCCAAGCATTGTAAAATAAGTTCATCTACTGTAAGGAACAAGCTCCTCAAGCTTGAACTCATTGTAAGTATTTCTTAATTTGTTAAGGGGATTTTCCGAAAGGGAAACCTCTTTCCTATATATCCACTATGTTCCCCTGTTAAATAAACTTTTGTATTATATGTCAGTTTGTAACTTCGTTTTGCACATAATTTGTTGGTTGTCTCTTTCATACTAAGAATATCATAAAAGCATAGTTAGGCCTTATAAACCAGGAGTGACCCTGTAGGCAAAGCAAGCCGATGATTGAGAAAAGGCTGTGAGTATGCCATAAGGAGAAACTGGTTAGGTTTGGCTGAGAAGTTAAACTGGACCTAGCTCACCTTGATATATCTTAGTTAGCTCAAAAAATAATAATAATAATAATTACTGTAGCTACAGTAAAAAGGAGACATAGGAATACATAGTTTAAAGAGGAAGTACCCGATAGGGATAACTTTAAAATTGACAACTCGATAAACATAAACTCGTATTTTCTTCATAGCAATATTAAGAATTTGATAACTTCACCTTTATTAACTTCACCCTCTATTAATTTTGTAGGATTACATTTGAATTGCCAGATAATGAAGTTGATGTTTTTGTTGAGCAATCTAATCGGCGCAATGGAAGATTTTAGACAAAGTTAGCGACAACCGATCACAATGAACAATCAAGCAATAGTAGAATACACCAAACATAAAAGCACACAATTTTGTTCTGGTTCGGCAAACCTTATTCAGGGGAGAAATAACCGAGATATTATCCAACTAGAGAAAATACAAGAGTTGCAATACTCTCATCAAGTTCTTATCTATCTCTCAAGTATCACTAGAAGATACTATATTGTTTACAATGGAAAACTTTCAAATGAAGTACTTGACACACCTCTCAATATAGGCCACATTATTAAACAGAGATCCAGAGAAATCATAGGTTGTAATATTGATAATTCACAGTCCGTTATACCCTGAAGAGAAAGTCATACGATCGAAGCCGTACGATATTACTTGGAGAGCAAATATGGGCTCAAACAAATCCCCAAGAATTGGCTCAATATGCTGATGTCTGTTGCTATCGGTCGGCTGCTTAAAAGAGCAGTTGACTGCATTTGAAATCAAGCAGCACCCTGCTGGTTACAATCCACTGCTATAGATAGCAGTCGACTGTCACCCCTTTGACAGCCAGAAACAACAACTCCTTCTTGCCACCATCTTCACTTCGAACCTCTTCTCGCTTTGCCCTAGTATGCTAGACATAAACTTAACAATCTTTATCTTGGATTGCATACACCTGCTTCCACACCTTTGTGATTTATTACTTCTAGACCATTCTCTCTCTTCTTGCAAAAAATGCAATTTAGTGGCTTTTTCTGATAGTCGAATTTACCTCCACCTCAAGGGCATACCCCAGTAGATGTCAACACGGAGGTGCCACCTACGCCGAGACATCCTCCACCTCTTGACGATATTTGAATGTCGTGATCTCTGTTCAATGATTCTAGTGGCAACGAACAAGACATTTTAGGAACGTCATACTTTAAATCACTCGGCCAAGTCTTCGGGTTCCCACAAAACTTGTAGAGGTTGTGCTGAACACCCCTTTTTCCCCTAATCACATTACGGCGACATTCTCAAATTGATAAAACTCCACATCGAGTTGTGTACCTGCAACCTTGTGCTTCCAGAGTTCCTAAGGATATTAGGTTATGTTTCAACAAATTGCGACAATTCCTTAATGCCCAATTCATCTGCAATGGTGGCAACAGATCCCACCCTTACACGCACTACCCCTTCCAATTGAAGTTCCCTCCATTGCTATGTAACTCATAGAAGTATACTCTAATTTCTGAACTTCCTTCCTAAGTTTATTCTCTTTCGAGCCCTTGATCACACTGGCTACCAAGAGCTTCTCCTTGACAGATTTTTCATGTATCATGGTGGTTATCAAATGCTCGTATGAATCTGGCAGTGAATATATCAAGTTGAAAGCTTTATCTTAGACAATCTACATTTATTGCCTTCAATTCGGATAACACCTTACTGAATATCACTATCTGATCATGAAGAGCGGTACCTTCCTTCATTGAAATACAAAACTGTTTTCTCTTCCACTACATCTATCTAATAATGACGATCCCGAATATTCAATTATGAGTGTCACCCACAAACGCACCGCGCTTGTCTCCTAAAGGAAGTTGCACTTGACTTCGTCTTCCAATAACAACCGGAATAAACTCAAGGCTTTTAAACAAATCTCATCCTACTTCTCCAGCTTCATGCTGGATAGCTTCCCTTTATCACCTTTCAGGGTAAGATGCAAGCCCTGTTGAACCAATATATCATACAAGTCCACCTTCCAGAGATTAAAATTTGTATCACCGTTGAACTGCATGATCTTCAGAAAATCATGATATTTCATCTTCACCAAGGAACTTGAGCAACCTGACGCATACCAACTTTGTTGAGCAATGTGATTGAACTGCTTGATCTTCAGAAAATCATGATATTTCATCTTCACCAAGGAACTCGAGCAACCTGACGCATACCAACTTTGTTGAGCAATCTGATCAGCGCAACAGAAGTCTTTAGGCGCTGATTTATGTGACAACCAATCACAATGAACAAGCAAGCAATAGTAAACCTTACAAAACACAAAAGCAGACAATTTTATCCTAGGACGGCAACCCTAATTTGGGGGAGAAATAACTGAGATATTATTCAACTAGAGAAGATACAAGAGTTACAATAGTTTCACCAAGTATCTCTCTCTCTCTCAAGTCTTACTAGAAGATACTCTCCTATTTACAATGGAAAACTCTCAGATGAAGTACTTGACAGACCTTTCAATGAAGGCCATTACATTTTTATATAGAGATCTAGAGAAACCCTAGGTTGTAGTCTTGAACCTTCACTTTTTGATATACCCTGAAGAGAAAGTCATGCGATATTATTTGGAGAGTAAGCATGGGCTCAAATAGATCCCCAAGACTCGGCCCAATATGATGTTGTCTGCCACTGTCGGTTGACTGCTCAAAAGAGTAGTCGACTAAACTTGAAGTCAAGCAGCACCCTACTGATTGTAGTAGACTGCTATAAATAGTAGTCGACTGTTACCACTTCGACATCCAGAAATAACAGCTCCTTCTTGCGTCCATCTTGGCTTCGAACCTTTTCTGGATTCACCCTATTTTTTTCACCTCGAACCTAATATGAAAGATATAAACCCAATAATTTTCTCTTAGTAGAAAATATCGAGAAAACATTAGCAATAAAATATAACGATATTCATGTTATAAATCTCTAGTCATAATTACATAAATTTCCGATGGAAGAATGAAAACAATTACCAAGAACCAGCTACCGTTGGTTCACAACTAGAATCGTGATTATCCAAAGTTTCTGTAGTACACAAATATAATTAAAATAAAAGTCAAGTAAAGAGTAAGACAGTAACTATTTTACTCCCTTGGATAGAATCGCAAGGGAATCATATGTATTTTCCTATAATCCACCAATACTTTTGATGAAAGGAAACAAAAGAGTTGATAGACCATACAAAATGATGGAACCACTACAACAAAAGAGTTCTACCCAAGCGTTTCTACGCTGGCGTTTTAGTAGGCACGTCAGTGTAGAAACCAGATAACCTAAAAGAAGAAAAAGTCCAACTCTACACCGGCATTTCCCAAAAATGCCGGCGTAGGTAGGTATACCCCGACGTTTTTGCATGGAAACGCCGGGGTAGGTCATGGATAAGACCTATCCCCAGCGCGCTCTCTCTCTCTCTCTTATTTTACTTCCTCTTTCTCTCTCTCTCTCTCTCTCTCTCATTTTACTTTCCCCCAAAAAAAATTTCTCTCTCAATCCCCAGCTCCCTTCTCCCGCCCTCCTCCCCCGACGTCGCCCCTACCCCCATCGCTGCCCCATTGCCGCCACCTCCCCCATCGTTGCCCCTTCCCCCATTGACACCCCCTCCCCCAACGTCGCCCCTTTCTCCATCGCCGCCCCATCGCCGCCCCCTACCCCGCTGTCGGCCCTTCTCCCATCGCTGCCCCATCGCCGCCCCCCTCCCCCGCCGTCGTCCCTTCCCCCATCGCCGCCCATCGCTGCCCACCTCCCCGCCGTTGCCCCTTTCTCTACACAAACCCTATGTTTGTTCTTCAATTAAGAACAAAAAAAATATTATCTCTTCTCACTCTCTCTCTACACAAACCCTAGGTGTGGGAGTGTTGTTGTTTGATTGTTCTTAATTCCATCGATTTTATATATGTGTGTTCATGATGTGGGAACGGCGGCGAGCGGAGGAGCATGAATTAATGAGGCGGATCTCAATGTAAGCGATCTGTTCTTGCTTATGTGGTACTTTTATTTTCTAAATGTAATTTTAGAGCTTCCGTCCATGTTTACTTGGCAAGTTTATGTCTATATTGTTGGAACCTTTATGAAGGTTTAATGATTCAGACTCGGGACACTGATTTGCATTTTTATGGTTCTTTGGAATTGGTTATTTGCCCAAGTATGAACGTTTCATTAGTGATTGCTTTTGATGATGCTCTTAGTTTATCTTATGTGATGAAGTCTTGGATCCTCGAGTTTAATATAATTTTGTTAAAGTGATGAAAATGAGTGTCTCATACCTGATGATCTGCTTGGTTCTATGATTGTTAATATTCAAGGAGGTTATAGTTATCATATTATTAGTTGTTTGTTAATTTATGGTCCTTTACAATGATTAAAGGAGGATTATGTAACCTTTGACATGTATTGCTGTATAACTAGTGTAAAGTACACTTTCATGGGTAGTTCATGTAAACCCGCAATTAACTCTCTTATCTTATAATTCTCGAATTGTTTGAATGCTTGAAGCTATCTGAAGTAATGCATGGAGAGAGTAAATGTGTTTGCTTTGTCAGGTTTTTAGGGTCAAGTAGTTGGAATAATGTTTTTGCACTTGGTTCTTCAAAAGCTGTTGCCTTGTTTTCAATGTTTTGTATAGGCTGATTTTCCTTCCTCAAGTTGTTCGACATGGTTTTGAGTTTTTGATTCACTTCCTCTTGAAAGAAAGGATAAGTCACATGAGGATTTTTGGCAAATAATTGGTGAGCTTGGAATGAATCTTTAACCAAAAGCTAGTTTGTGAGATTGGTTTGCACATTTGTTGAGTTGGATTTTGTTACCGCTAAATCTGGTGTGGGGGCAAACAGATAGAATTTATGGATTCTTGAGAAAACGAACAAGGCAAACCTGTTGACCTGTTGACCTTCACCGTCTGTTGACTTGGTCTCTTACCGCTGCTGCGAACCTGCAAAAAGTGCGAGACACCGGGGTTGATCCCGGCGATGCACCTTCCGACGCTCAAGTCAGTAATCAGAAGTGATTATGAAAGAGCGTAAAACTGGCAAAAGATTGATTACCTCTTAATGGAGATGGATGGGGGTATTTATAGTCGCCGTTGGGGTCAGATTAGGAATGTAATCCCTGTGATTGGATAAGGAATGTAATCCCTAATCCCCAGTGAAAGGATAGATGTGAATCAGGGCCGTTGATTAGTATTAATCAGAAACCCTAATTCTATCCTGCTGGACTGGGTTCATTTCGGGTTGGGACCCGTACCCAGTTGAGGTGGATCCGTTCGTGGGTTATTGGATCTTTGGGGAGGAGATCCAGTACCCATTTCAGACCCGTTAGTAGGTAAAATTACCGTTTTACCCCTGAGCTTTACGATTCGTGTCCGATGTGAACGGTCCCGATTTAATCCTATTTTTAGCCATATCACGAGCCCACCACTCCTGGAGACTGGGTTTTACAGTCTTCGAGGAGTAGTTTTGTTGTTCTAATGGCGTACGGGATTTTATCGGTGTTCTTAAGAGAGTTTGGAATCTTGCTCGGGGTGTAACGGTGTTATTCTGGGCTTGTAAAATACCCAAAAATGTCCTCAGAATTTTCTGGATTTTTGGTGATTTTTCCAGATTTTTCTGAATTTTTTCTCAATTTTTTGAATTTTTTATTCATTTTCTGAATTAAATAATTAATTATCGAAAATATTAATTAATTATTCTAATTTAATAATTATTTTTCCAGAATTTTAAAATATTTTTTCTGAATTAATAATTATTTTTAGAATTTTTAATTAATTTTTTTTCGATTTTTTAAATATTTTTTCGGATTTTTAAATAATTAATACAATTAAATAAAAAAAATAAATTAATTAAATATTACCTGGACACGTGGCGCGTTCCTGAGCGTCGATCACGATCAGATGTGCGCGCATTGCAAAGCAGATCACGTTTGGACACGTGGCGCGTTTCTGAGCGTCGATCGTGTCGTGACGCGATTTTTGAAAAGATCAGACGGCGCGTGTAGCTTGGCAACATTTTTCTCCAATTTTGAGCTCGGATTGGCACTTGCTCAGATTCCGAGCAACTTCGTGCACATTTCGCATAGCTCGGATCCGACCTCGGATGTGACGCCACGTGGCATATATGTATTTTTTTTTGTGCCCAGTTGTTCTGTTCTTCTTCTTCGTCTCGTCTCGTTTGCTGAGCATCTTCGACTTCACCCCCGGCCATCGTCCTCGAGCCCTGTCTTCAACGTGTCGAGCACCCCGTGCAGGGGTTTATGGAGCCACGACGTTTGGAGGCGAGCTCGACGACGTGGGGGGCTTCGACGAAGTGAGAGCTCGACGCAGCGGTGGAGAGGTTGGAGCTCGGCAGAGGAGCTCGGAACAGAGACGATGGGGGTCGGCGAAGGCCTCGACCATGGCGCGCTCGACAGAGGTGGAGCTTGGAGGCAGTTGGTAATGGTGGAAGAGCTCGGTGTTTGAGGAGCTCGTTGTTGGAGCTCGATGGGTTCGTAGCTCAGCACCAGAGCTTGGAGGCCGGCGAAGATGCGCTCGAGCTCTGGCAGTGGACATGAGCTCGGCATAGGGAGAGCTTTGACGAGGGAGCTCTAAGAGTGAAGGTGACGAGGAGCTGTCGTCGAGCTCGGTGAGGTTGGGAGTTCGGCGGAAGTGGTTCAGAGCTCGCCCATGTGGTTGGTCAAGGGAGGCGTCGGAGGTGGAGCTCGGCCATGGAGGTGGCGAGCTCGACTTTGAGAAGGTTGACGATGGGGTCGCTCGAGCATGGAATTCGGCGAGGTTGGGCGTGCTCGGCAGTGGAGAACTCGAGCGTGACGGAGCTTGGGGGAGTGAAGCTTGGCGTGAAGTGGTTCGGAGCTCATGGTTGACGAAGAGGTTGCTCGGCGAGGAGTTCGGTTTTTCGACGAAGCTTGAAGATGAGCTTGGGTTTTCTTCTTGTTCGGTTTTGGCGGGAAAGTGGAGAAGAGGAGAGGAAGGGTATGGGTGTTCGGTTTGGATCCCTTAACGGGTCCGAACCCGACCCATGTGCTCCCTTTTTTTTTGTTCGGCGAATCCGAGCACGGATTTTGAGGGACAATTTTTGCCATTTTGCAGCTCGGTAGGACAGTAGCTCGGATTGTAGATCCTAGCTACGTGGTTCAATCTGGACGGTTGATCATGATCATGGCGCGAATCTCGAGACAGGCACGGTTCCCAAGAAAACACTATCTTGTCATTTAGTGGACATGGCGTAATCTGGACCGTCCATCATCTCAGGCGCGATTTTTGTAAAGATCCAACAGTTGGAGTTGCTCGGTATTGTTTTTCTTCAATTTCGAGGGTCGGATTGGCACTTGCTCGGAATCCAAGCGAAGTGGCTCGGTTTTTCCCTTGCGCGAGTGGCTCGGCTCGGATTTCCGAGCTATCCGGCGCAGTTGTATTGCGATCCACTTTCCTGGTGCTACGGAGATCCGATCGGGGCGTGCGACCCCTTGTTTCGAAGCTAATTCGAAGATCTACAACTTCTCTTTAGGAGTGGGATGAAGATTCACCCTCCTTCATGGTCCAAATAGCCCCGCAACATCCTTGTCTTCATGAAGTTGAGGAGTGTTTTGGTCTTGGGGATTTTGGAAGAGGAGCTCCACTCCTAGGGGTGGAAAAGCTGTGCTAGGAAGACCCTTGTGCTAGGAAGACCCTTGTAAGACGTGCTAGGAAGACCCTTGTGCTAGGAAGACCCCTGTAAGATGTGCTAGGAAGATGTGCCAGGAAGACCCTAGGGGCGAAGAAGGGGCGCGAGTGGCTCGGATCGCTAGTCGCTCGGCTCGGAATACCGAGCGACGTGGAGCGATCTGAGCCGTCGGATCTCAGCGCGGATCTCGAGGTGGGCACAGTTTCCAAGAAAACACTATCTTGTTGTTTAGTGGCGCTGGCAAGATCTGAGCCGTCCGATCGAAATCTTACGCGAATTTTTAGGGGAAAGTCGTTTTTCTCCATTTCGTAGCTCGGATTGGCACTTGCTTGGAATCCGAGCGAAATGGCTCGGTTTTTCCCTCGTGCGAGTGGCTCGGATCGCCTGTCGCTCGGATTTTGGTTCCGAGGGACGTGGGGAGTCATTTGGGAGACGAGTTTGAGGAGCAACTCTATGAGAGAGTTGTGAGCTCCGAACTCGTTGAGAGGAGGTCCGCCTTGGAGGTGAGCGGAGCGAAGAGCTCGGCTCTGGAAGAGAGCTATTTGTGAGACAAGTGTGAGGAGAAACTCTAGGAGAGAGTTGTGCTCCAAACTTTGTTGAGAAGGGGTCCGCTTTGGAGGCGAGCGGAGTGAAGAGCTCGGCTCTGGAAGAGAGCTATTTGTGAGACAAGTGTGAGGATGAACTCTAGGAAAGAGTTGTGCTCCAAACTTGTTGAGAAGGGGTCCGCTTTGGAGGCGAGCGGAGTGAAGAGCTCGGCTCTGGAAGAGAGCTATTTGTGAGACAAGTGTGAGGAGGAACTCTAGGAGAGGGTTGTGCTCCAAACTTGTTGAGAAGGGGTCCGCTTTGGAGGCGAGCGGAGTGAAGAGCTCAGCTCTGGAAGAGAGCTATTTGTGAGACAAGTGTGAGGATGAACTCTAGGAGAGAGTTGTGCTCCAAACTTGTTGAGAAGGGGTCCGCTTTGGAGGCGAGCGGAGTGAAGAGCTCGGCTCTGGAAGAGAGCTATTTGTGAGACAAGTGTGAGGAGGAACTCTAGGAGAGAGTTGTGCTCCAAACTTGTTGAGAAGGGGTCCGCTTTGGAGGCGAGCGGAGTGAAGAGCTCGGCTCTGGGAGAGAGCCGTTTGTGAGATGAGTTTGAGGAGCAACTCTAGGGGAGAGTTTTAGCTCCGAACTCGCTGCTTAAGTGAGAGAATCAATGGTTGTGGGAGCAGTTCCGAATGGCGAACCACTTCTTACTCGCTTATGAGCGAGTTATTTGAAGCAGAATCGAGCCAAGTGTTGGACTCCGAACTCGTCGTTAGAGGGATTCAATGGTTGTGGGAGCAATTCCGAATAGCAAACCACTTCTAACTCGCTTACGAGCAAGTTATTTGAAGCAGAATCGAGCCAAGTGTTGGACTCCGAACTCGTTGTTAGAGGGATTCAACAGTTGTGGGAGCAATTCCTAATGGCGAACCACTTCTAACTTGCTCACGAGCAAGTTATTTGAAGCAGAATCGAGCCAAGTGTTGGACTTCGAACTCGTTGTGAAGAGCTTAGTAAGTTGCGGGAGCAGCTATGTAGAAGAAGCTGGACTCCGAACTCACCATTTAGCGAGTTGTGACTCGGAAAGATAGAGAAGCAAGAGCAATAATTTTCAATGAAAAAATGTAAAGTTTTATTTAGATAAACTGAGTGGCTGCTTTAATAGGGCGAGCCATTATTACATGCTATTGGCCGGATTACAAGCATCAGCCTTATTGAAAATCAAAATCCTACTTCTACGATAAGGTGAAGACCTCTTGGGAGGAGCTGGGAGGTTCTGAGACTTGAAGCTCGGCGGGCCTCTCTGTTCGTTTATTGGCTCCTCAGGGGCGAAGCTCGGCCCCCTCTTTTTGGACGAACTTGGTCAGGAGCCCCCACTGTATGAGTTCTTCGATCTCCTCCTTGAGAGCCCGATAATCATCCGTGTCGTGGCCGTGGTCCCTGTGAAAGCGGCACCACTTATCCTTGTTCCTCTTCTTGCCATGGGTATTCATTCTAGGGGGAGCACGGAGTAGCCCTTCCTTGTCCACCTCCATAAGAACTTCTGATATATTAGCAATGAGGAGGGTGAACTTCTCAAAACGTGGAGTCGGGTGGCGCTGGCCATTACTGTCCTTCTGGAATTTTTGGGACCCTTCTTCACATGTGTTCTTCCGTTTGTTCCCGGAAGATGTCTCCTCAAGAGCAAGGGGGTCGAGGGCCTCTTCCGCCCGTATGTACTTCTCCACCCTAAGTAGGAGCTCTGAGAAGTCCTGAGGAGGCTTTTTTGTAAGGGATGCCCTGAGGTTGGCATTAGTGACGTTGCGCTCGAATGCGGCAGAGGCTACTGACTGGTTGAGGGAGGGAATGGATCGGGCTTCGGCGGTAAAGCGTCGAACGTAATCCCTTAGGCGTTCACCCTTTTCTTGGTTGAGGGTCACCAGAGATACACTTGTTTTCTCGGCCCGACGGCTACTCACGAAATGAGTAAGGAAGAGCGCTTCGAACTGATCGAATGAGAAGATGGAGGCCGGGGCGAGTCGAGAGTACCATTCTCGCGCAGACCCCTTCAGCGTGGCAGGGAAGATCTTGCAGAGGAGGGCGTCTGAAGCATCGTGGATCATCATGAGAGTTTTGAAACACTCTATGTGGTCTGCGGGATCTGACTCCCCGGTATACGTCTCGAAGTGAGCCGCTTGAAGTTTTCTGGGATGGGGGCCTCCATGATGGTGCGGGAGAATGGAGGTCTGCTCGGGCGGAGGTTTATTGCCCGTTGCTCTTCTTCCTTGTCAATTCGGCCGAGGCGCCTCTCCATCTCGTGGAGACGGCAGTAGACCGAGTCTTCTCTTTGATCATACCTTGCCGAGTCCCGGGACTCATCTTCGGACGATGATGAACTGGGGTTGCGGCGATGGTAGCTTGGAGAAGGACAAGGACTGAGAGTGTGAAGGCGGTGGCTCCTAGCTGGCTCATGAGTAGGTGGCCTCTGGTCGTTCTTTGGAGCGATATTGAGGGCCCTTAAGACTGTCGCTTGGAAGTCTTGAAGATCTGCCCTTGTGACTGGTGCCTCTCCAGCTTGGCGGTCCCTATGTGTGGCTCGGCTTACTGGAGAATAAGTTCTCCGCCGATGATGCTGAGGGGACTCTCTTTGCCTCCTCGGGGGAGGGGATCTTCTAGTCCTCGGTCGTCGGGGGGTTCGGATTCTTGAAGCTCCTGAGTTCTCGGGTTGATGGACTCGACCAAGGGCCTGCCATCCATTCAGGCGAGTTCTAAGGTCGACCCCTTTTTGGCGGTCGGCAATGATTTGACGAAGATCCCGCTCGGGAGGGCTTTAAGAAGCCAGGGATTCAACTGAAGGATTGGGACCCATGACTTGGTCATGAGGAGGATGTTGCTTCGGATGACTCTGACGGGAGCCCCCTGGGCAGCCCCCCGAGATCCTTGAGGGGCCTGTTGAGTAGGAGCACCTTGAACCGGAGGAGGGAGAGGAGGAAGGGAAGTGGTTCTCCGGTTGGAGACCGCTGCCTTCCCCTTCTGTTTTGGATGCATGGCTTGAAACTAGTATCGTTGATGAAGAGAGGTCAGGTTGCTTTTTTGTTTCCCACAGACGGTGCCAATCTGTTACCGCTAAATCTGGTGTGGGGGCAAACAGATAGAATTTATGGATTCTTGAGAAAACGAACAAGGCAAACCTGTTGACCTTCACCGTCTGTTGACTTGGTCTCTTGCCGCTGCTGCGAACCTGCAAAAAGTGCGAGACACCGGGGTTGATCCCGGCGACGCACCTTCCGACGCTCAAGTCAGTAATCAGAAGTGATTATGAAAGAGCGTAAAACTGGCAAATGATTGATTATCTCTTAATGGAGATGGATGGGGGGTATTTATAGTTGCCGTTGGGGTCAGATTAGGAATGTAATCCCTGTGATTGGATAAGGAATGTAATCCCTAATCCCCAGTGAAAGGATAGATGTGAATCAGGGCCGTTGATTAGTATTAATCAGAAACCCTATTTCTATCCTGCTGGACTGGGTTCATTTCGGGTTGGGACCCGTACCCAGTTGAGGTGGATCCGTTCGTGGGTTATTGGATCTTTGGGGAGGAGATCCAGTACCCATTTCAGACCCGTTAGTAGGTAAAATTACCGTTTTACCCCTGAGCTTTACGATTCGTGTCCGATGTGAACGGTCCCTATTTAATCCTATTTTTAGCCATATCAGATTTGTTGATTAATTTATTTGGTAGTGCTTTATGTTTACTTAAGTTTGTAACATGATCAAAATTAATGGACTTGATTTTATGAAACTTGTTCATACAAATGCACATGAGAAAATATTTATTTTGCAACTAGGGTTAGTAGATAATAGTGAGAAGAGGAATGGAATGCTAGCATATGATAAAAAAATGTCACTTTGATGCTTGTAGTTAGGATTTTTGGTTTTTTGAACAAGGGATTAGAACATATGCTACTTTGTCACTTTGATGCTTGCAGTTGGGATTTGTAGTTTTTTTAACAAGGGATAAGAACATATAAGGTTCTTTTTTCACTTTGATGCTTGCAGTTGGGCCTAAAGAATTTTTTGAATAGGGGATACAGTTCACTGATTAACTTAGCATTCATGTCACCTTCCAGCATATGCAATTTATTTGTCATTCTGATGCTTGCAAGTGTTATTTGAGGTTTTCAGCACAAGGGATAGCTCAAGTTTTTTGTCTGAGCATGCATGAATGTCTGGTAAGAACAGATGGTCCTTACTTTAAATACTGGTTGTGTTGTTCGGGGTTTGAATACAAAATAAATTCAAGGATAACTGATGCTTGCACTACTGATTCTTACCATGGGAAGTGATGATAAATGAGCAATTTGTTTGATCAGTGAGTCATTCATAATCTATAATATGATCTCGCTACAGTAAACTAACAGATCACATGATTATGATATGATCATGATCTTATCTGATCTGGTATGCATCAGTATTTAAGCAAGCTTGCAACAGCTGAGTTATCCTTCAATATCTATTGTATTGAAAACCACGGATACGAAATAACAAGCATCAGTATTTAAAGTAAGAGACCATGTGTTCTTACTAGACAGTCATGCATGCTCAGACAAAAAACTTGAGCTATCCCTTGTGCCGAAAACCTCAAATAACACTTGCAAGCATCAAAATGACAAATAAATTGCATATGCAGGAAGGAGACTTGAATGCTAAGTTAATGAGTGAACTATATCCATTGTTCAAAAATTTCTTTAGGCCCAACTGCAAGCATTACTGATTTTTTTTTTTTAATATACCTACCCCGACGTTTTTACAAACGGCCGGGGTATGTGTTGTAGGGAAACAACCCAAATGAAAATACGCCTACAGCGGCATTTTTAAAATGCCGCTGTAGGTTCCCATCTATACCGGAGTTTGTAAAAAACACCGGTATAGACCCCACTATACTGCGATGCTCGCTTTCCCGGCATTTATACTGGCGTTTTCAAAAACGCCGGTGTATTCTACACCGGCATTTATAAATGCCGGGGAATCCAAAAAAATGCCGGAGAGGATGATGTGTGTTGTAGTGAACCTCATTTATATATCAATGTCAGAATCTTTTAGTTACATTTCATTAATGGATAATTAGAGTATGGTCATCCCCCTGTTCGTAAAGGCCATCGACATCCACAGTACGACGGTGGTCAACTATTCCTAATCTAAAAACCCTCCATCCCCCTCTACCAAAAGAAATTAACCTACTAATCTATGACAGTTAATCTCCGATCTTATTGCAAACAGAGCTTTATTATTATTATTTTTTATTTTTTATTTTTTATTCCTTAAAGAAAATTATTGCATACAAAGTTAATAACAGAAGATTACAAGTGAAATAAAAATACCAGGGGTTGGGAGAAGGATCCAAGCATCAGTGAAAGTGACAGTGCCTCAAAAATATATAGAAGAAAAAATGAGAATATACCTATTGAAAAGCATGATAAACTCTTTCAAAATTTGTAATTAGCAATATAAATGGGAATATACTTGGATGAAATTTTGTAGGACAAAAACCACAGCTAAGTATCCCCTATCTCTCCCCCTTCAGGTACTGCACATATATTTTAGAATTGATTAGCACAAAATGAAAAATTACGCAAACTCAATAGAAATAAGTAAGAACACAAATGATTTTTATGTGGAAAACCCACTGAAGGAAAAAATAACCAGCATACTACTTCTTTCACTGTTCAAATAATGAGTACAACAAGAGAATACTAGAATCACATACCAATCCTCGCACATACCAGTTGTAGGGAAACACTTTCTCTCTCACTCTCACTTTCAACTTGAAGTGGTATACAACTCTCTAAGAACTCTCACTCTCTACTTGGAGTGGAACACTTCACTTCACTTTGGAGTAGAATTCTCTCAAGATCACTTTCTTATATAGGAAGGGTGAAACAATGTAGAAGCTTAGAAATTGATATGTACTTTAATTTAATTCATTTTTTCAACATCACCATTTTCCATGGTGGAAGTTGTTCAACATCACCAATTTTCATGGTTGAAAACTCTAGAACTTTTAGATTTCCAAAAACAATTATTTTCTTATATATTTCTCCTAAATATTTCTTGAGAAACAAAGCTTCATCATGGGTTGGATTAGCTCATGGTACACTAACAATCTCCCCCACCAGCCCATGAGGGAGGAACACCGATCACATATCCGAACTACTTGGAGTCCATTCCAGCGAGCTTTATGCAATAATCCAATTTTTGCTTCGTGACAATTTTTGCCGACATGTTTGACAAAATTTTGTCTGTATGAATCTTCTTTAGCTTGAACATCTTATCTTCAACAGCTTCTTTAATCCAATGATACCGTATATCAATGTGCTTGGTGTGAGAATGATAAGTAGAATTCTTGTTCAAATCAAGATCACTCTGACTATCGCAATGAACAACATAATTATCTCGCTTCAAACCCAATTCTCGGAGAAACTGCTCCATAAAAACTTTTTACATGTTTCTGTAGCGACTATGTATTCTGCCTCTGTAGTGGATAAAACAACACAGTTATGCAACTTAGATTGCCATGACACAGCTCCCCCTGCAAAAGTAAATAAGCTGTAATACCCCAGATGTAGAACCCCGTATTTTCAAATATTATTTTAATTATTTGAAAATGAATTTAAATGAATTTCTGAGGATTTAATTGATATTTTCTAAAAAGATCTATCTTTTGTACACGTGCAAAACACGTGCAAATGAGTTTTGAGATGCTTGAAAAATTAAGAATTCTTTATGAAAAATCATTATTTATTATTTTGGAATTATGTAGTATTTTTCCGGATTTTTCTGAATTTAATTAGTACTATTTGCAAATTTTAATAAAAGAAGGGCTTATTTGCAAAATTGACAATTTTAAGGGTTGAAGTGCAAAATGTATTTACTGGACTTTCCGATCAGTATTTGTTAAGGTATAGAAGTATATTTTCATATAAATCCTAATTTTAATGAATTATGAGATGAATTTCCAAAAGAAGATATATATATATATAATTGTATTTGGATGGATTGTTTTGCAAATGTAATTCCTAAACCCTAATACTTGATCCCGGCCTATATAAGAGAGTTTGCAGCCGTCATTCGCTGCACAACTCAGATCTTATTATATTTCTATTCTCTTGGTGATTGAAGAAGGAGTTCTTGGATCTAGCAAGAGGAAGGCTTGTGGATTCTTCTTGATTCTAAAAGGTGAGTGATATAGACTTGTTTGTTTATGTGTATGATTGCATGTTGTTTTGTTTGATGATTTCGTATCTTGTATGAAATCGATGCCATGGTTGTTATTCGTAATATACATGTGAAATCCATGATAGATTAGTAGATCTCGATTGACAATTCTTGATTGCTTGAAACATGTTAAGATTCGATTATGATTATTGAAGATAAGAAATTGGATGGAGGAATCTCTAGACATTGTTATTTACGAGTTGGATTAGATATGAGTAGAGGAAGAGATTTGGTATTTGAGATTGACTCCAGTATTGATTATTGATTTCAGACCTAAATTGTGAGATCTGTAGGCCGACAGTCGACTGGGACTAGGTATCAGTCGACTGGTACGACCCTAATATTGTATCATTAGTTTTTCTCGAAATTCTCTCGGGTAAGTCGACTTATGTTCTTATAAGTCGACTTATGTTCTTATAAGTCGACTTATGTCCCCTTTTAAGTCGACTTATGTTTTGATAAGTCTTCTTATGATCTTTATAAGTCATCTTATGTTTTGATAAGTCTTCTTATGATCTTTATAAGTCATCTTATACTTTTGATAAGTCTTCTTATGATCTTTATAAGTCATCTTATACTTTTGATAAGTCTACTTATGATTTTTATAAGTCATCTTATACTGTTGATAAGTCTACTTATGATTTCTATAAGTCACCTTATATTATTGATAAGTCTACTTATGATTTTTATAAGTCATCTTATACTGTTAGCACTTGGATTGTTTCTTGAGAATTATTGATAATTATCTCGGGTAAGTCGACTGATGGTTGGTTAAGTCGACTTACTGCACTTGTTATAATCTTGACTATTAGTTCTCGAGGCAGTCGACTTATTACGGCATAAGTCGACTGGTTCTGATGAGTTTTCATGATCTTGAAGGTTCTTGTTATCGTTAGTTTATTTGTAGATGAATATGATCGTCGGTGTAATAGTCACTATTGGTGATGCATGCCGGGTTCGTATTCTATCTATACCCTCTTTAGTTTGTTTGTAGATGAATGTGTTCGTCGGTGTAATAGTCACCATTGGTGATGCATGCCGGGTTCGTATTCTATCTATACCCTCTTTAGTTTGTTTGTAGATGAATGTGTTCGTCGGTGTAATAGTCACCATTGGTGATGCATGCCGGGTTCGTATTCTATCTATACCCTCTTTAGTAGTTTTGTAGATGAATGTGTTCGTCGGTGTAATAGTCACCATTGGTGATGCATGCCGGGTTCGTATTCTATCTATACCCTCTTTAGTTTGTTTGTAGATGAATATGTTCGTCGGTGTAATAGTCACTATTGGTGATGCATGCCGGGTTCGTATTCTATCTATACCCTCTTTAGTTTTGTAGATGGATATATGGGTACCCGATCTATGGTATTATTGGAGATCGATTGTTGGACATACATCGTGGTATTGAGATTTATTGATAGTTGGGCATGATCAGAGAGGTGAGGATTATTGTTGTTCTGATCAGTCGACTGGTCCTTTGAACAGTCGACTGTACCGTACAGTTGAACTGTACATATTTTGAGAGAGATTGATTGATGGATACTTGATCGTTGGTATTGTTTCACGACTTGGTTCACTCATGTACTGGCCTATCGTTCTTGTTTCAGATTACATGTTCAGTTTATGTATTTTGTTCAGTACATGTTGATTGAGAATTTATGTTTATTTGTTATTTATGTTTGTTGTTTATATCACTCACACCAGTTATGGCTGACCCCGTAGTTTTGGGGGTTAGGGTTCAACTCTAGCCTCACATGTTGCAGGTTGCTTAGAATTGGAGGCTTGGATGCTTGGGTTAGCTTTAGAGAGTATGAGTGAGATGATAGAGCCATGTGTAATTTTGTAAAGAATAGTGTTGTAAAAGAATTATTGTAATGTAAGGTGTTTGTATTTCCGCTGCAATTTGAAAAGATTATTGTAATAAAGATTTGGAATAAAATGATTGAGTTTTTGGCTATGTATGTTGTTACATTGAAGTGGATCGCTGGGAAAGTGCCACGTATTTTCTAAAGTTTCGTATTTAGAAATTCGGGGCGCTACAGTTTGGTATCAGAGCATGCTTCAATAGTAATAATAGACATAGTATGAAAACCAACCTAGGTGTGGACACTAGAGAGTGAGTACCTAGGTGTGGACATTAGAAGAGTGAGTATCACATAGAGTTAAACATGATGTCTTGGTTTGGGGTATGGTTATGGTTTTGCCATAGGGTATGGATGTGAATGAGAAATGTGTTTGTGGTGGCTATCCTTAGTCATGTCCTTTCTAAGGAGGGAGTGGCCACTGATTCTTGGAAGGATGAAGCAGAAGATTAGAGTGGGATGCAGGAGTTCAGTAGTTGTTGCAGCGTGGCTTTATCAGAGTCGCGCAGCAGAAGTTTGATTTTCTGAATTCCTTGCATGATTGTGATTATTTGGTGTGATGTGTTTGTTTGTTAGAATGCATTCTTTGGTGTGACTGTATTTCCAAAATGGTGTTTCTATGCTTGAGTTTTCAACCTTTATTAGTGGGTTGTTCGGACCTCATTAGCCGCAGTTCTGAGGACAGAACTCTTCTAAGGAGGGAGTGATGTAGAACCCCGTATTTTCAAATATTATTTTAATTATTTGAAAATGAATTTAAATGAATTTCTGAGGATTTAATTGATATTTTCTAAAAAGATCTATCTTTTGTACACGTGCAAAACACGTGCAAATGAGTTTTGAGATGCTTGAAAAATTAAGAATTCTTTATGAAAAATCATTATTTATTATTTTGGAATTATGTAGTATTTTTCCGGATTTTTCTGAATTTAATTAGTACTATTTGCAAATTTTAATAAAAGAAGGGCTTATTTGCAAAATTGACAATTTTAAGGGTTGAAGTGCAAAATGTATTTACTGGACTTTCCGATCAGTATTTGTTAAGGTATAGAAGTATATTTTCATATAAATCCTAATTTTAATGAATTATGAGATGAATTTCCAAAAGAAGATATATATATATATAATTGTATTTGGATGGATTGTTTTGCAAATGTAATTCCTAAACCCTAATACTTGATCCCGGCCTATATAAGAGAGTTTGCAGCCGTCATTCGCTGCACAACTCAGATCTTATTATATTTCTATTCTCTTGGTGATTGAAGAAGGAGTTCTTGGATCTAGCAAGAGGAAGGCTTGTGGATTCTTCTTGATTCTAAAAGGTGAGTGATATAGACTTGTTTGTTTATGTGTATGATTGCATGTTGTTTTGTTTGATGATTTCGTATCTTGTATGAAATCGATGCCATGGTTGTTATTCGTAATATACATGTGAAATCCATGATAGATTAGTAGATCTCGATTGACAATTCTTGATTGCTTGAAACATGTTAAGATTCGATTATGATTATTGAAGATAAGAAATTGGATGGAGGAATCTCTAGACATTGTTATTTACGAGTTGGATTAGATATGAGTAGAGGAAGAGATTTGGTATTTGAGATTGACTCCAGTATTGATTATTGATTTCAGACCTAAATTGTGAGATCTGTAGGCCGACAGTCGACTGGGACTAGGTATCAGTCGACTGGTACGACCCTAATATTGTATCATTAGTTTTTCTCGAAATTCTCTCGGGTAAGTCGACTTATGTTCTTATAAGTCGACTTATGTTCTTATAAGTCGACTTATGTCCCCTTTTAAGTCGACTTATGTTTTGATAAGTCTTCTTATGATCTTTATAAGTCATCTTATGTTTTGATAAGTCTTCTTATGATCTTTATAAGTCATCTTATACTTTTGATAAGTCTTCTTATGATCTTTATAAGTCATCTTATACTTTTGATAAGTCTACTTATGATTTTTATAAGTCATCTTATACTGTTGATAAGTCTACTTATGATTTCTATAAGTCACCTTATATTATTGATAAGTCTACTTATGATTTTTATAAGTCATCTTATACTGTTAGCACTTGGATTGTTTCTTGAGAATTATTGATAATTATCTCGGGTAAGTCGACTGATGGTTGGTTAAGTCGACTTACTGCACTTGTTATAATCTTGACTATTAGTTCTCGAGGCAGTCGACTTATTACGGCATAAGTCGACTGGTTCTGATGAGTTTTCATGATCTTGAAGGTTCTTGTTATCGTTAGTTTATTTGTAGATGAATATGATCGTCGGTGTAATAGTCACTATTGGTGATGCATGCCGGGTTCGTATTCTATCTATACCCTCTTTAGTTTGTTTGTAGATGAATGTGTTCGTCGGTGTAATAGTCACCATTGGTGATGCATGCCGGGTTCGTATTCTATCTATACCCTCTTTAGTTTGTTTGTAGATGAATGTGTTCGTCGGTGTAATAGTCACCATTGGTGATGCATGCCGGGTTCGTATTCTATCTATACCCTCTTTAGTAGTTTTGTAGATGAATGTGTTCGTCGGTGTAATAGTCACCATTGGTGATGCATGCCGGGTTCGTATTCTATCTATACCCTCTTTAGTTTGTTTGTAGATGAATATGTTCGTCGGTGTAATAGTCACTATTGGTGATGCATGCCGGGTTCGTATTCTATCTATACCCTCTTTAGTTTTGTAGATGGATATATGGGTACCCGATCTATGGTATTATTGGAGATCGATTGTTGGACATACATCGTGGTATTGAGATTTATTGATAGTTGGGCATGATCAGAGAGGTGAGGATTATTGTTGTTCTGATCAGTCGACTGGTCCTTTGAACAGTCGACTGTACCGTACAGTTGAACTGTACATATTTTGAGAGAGATTGATTGATGGATACTTGATCGTTGGTATTGTTTCACGACTTGGTTCACTCATGTACTGGCCTATCGTTCTTGTTTCAGATTACATGTTCAGTTTATGTATTTTGTTCAGTACATGTTGATTGAGAATTTATGTTTATTTGTTATTTATGTTTGTTGTTTATATCACTCACACCAGTTATGGCTGACCCCGTAGTTTTGGGGGTTAGGGTTCAACTCTAGCCTCACATGTTGCAGGTTGCTTAGAATTGGAGGCTTGGATGCTTGGGTTAGCTTTAGAGAGTATGAGTGAGATGATAGAGCCATGTGTAATTTTGTAAAGAATAGTGTTGTAAAAGAATTATTGTAATGTAAGGTGTTTGTATTTCCGCTGCAATTTGAAAAGATTATTGTAATAAAGATTTGGAATAAAATGATTGAGTTTTTGGCTATGTATGTTGTTACATTGAAGTGGATCGCTGGGAAAGTGCCACGTATTTTCTAAAGTTTCGTATTTAGAAATTCGGGGCGCTACACCAGATCTCGGCGAACAGTCGACTGGTGGGTAGATCAGTCGACTGGTATGCGCGGGATTTGAGATTGAGATTGAGAAATTTAGTCCCACATGGGAGGTTTGATATGATAATTTGAGTATAAATACTATTAGCCAATGATCAAGAGTCACCAATCCGGTTAACCACCTTTTGAGAGGCAGCCGGTGGTGGGCAGTTGTACTACATAGTATTTATAATTTGTCTGAGTATTGGGGCGGGGCGTTACAAATGGTATCGGAGCCGACTTTCGACACCGGGTGTAGTAGAGGTCAGTATGATCTGCGGTGCTGAGAGTCATTGATCTCCGGGGTCGGGTATATTCTGCGGTATTGAGTCACAGGTAGTGATTGATAGCCGGGTATCCGATCTGCGGTGTTGAGAGTGATTGATCTCCGGGATCGACTATACTACATCGGCTAGAAATGGCGGTCCTACACTAGATGTGTGCCCTGTACTCAGCGAGGACGCTGATTCCTAAGGGGGGTGTATGTAATACCCCAGATCTCGGCGAACAGTCGACTGGTGGGTAGATCAGTCGACTGGTATGCGCGGGATTTGAGATTGAGATTGAGAAATTTAGTCCCACATGGGAGGTTTGATATGATAATTTGAGTATAAATACTATTAGCCAATGATCAAGAGTCACCAATCCGGTTAACCACCTTTTGAGAAGCAGCCTGTGGTGGGCAGTTGTACTACATAGTATTTATAATTTGTCTGAGTATTGGGGCGGGGCGTTACATAAGTAGCCTGATGTAGATGTTCTACCATTAATATCTTCTGTCATGTCAGTATCTGTGAATCCCTCCAAAACTGGTTTAGTGTTCTACCATTAAGATCTCCTGTCATGTCAGTATCTGTGAATCCCTCCAAGACTGGTTTGGAATTACCAAAGCACAAGCATAGCTTAGAGAGTGCCTCTCATTCCCAGCTATGCTTGCCTGGATTAGAGAAAAATTTGCTCACAACACCTACGACATGAGCGATATCTGGTCGTGTGCACACCATGGCATACATAAAACTTCCTACCACCGAAGTGTAGGGAATACATGCCATCTTTTCTTTTTCTTCAACTGTACTCGGACATAATTTCTTACTCAATTTAAAATGATTACCTAAAGGTGAGCTCACAGACTTAGCTCCTTTCACGTTGAACCTCTCACGCACCCATTCAACATATCTCTCTTGCGATAACCACAACTTCTTGGATTTTGTCACAAATAATCTGCATGCCCAAAATCTGCTTGGTTGGACTTAAGTCCTTCATATTAAAGGACTTGCATAATTCCTCTTTTAGCTTCCTAATCATAGAGGCCTTGACCAATAATTAACATGTCATCAACATAGAGTAACAAGATAATAAATTTACCTCCGGAAAATTGACGAATACAGACACAATGATTTGCATTGGTCCGCTTGTACCCATGACTCACCATGAATGAGTCGAACTTCTTGTTCCACTGCCTTGGAGCTTGTTTCATTCCATGTAAACTTTTCTGTAGCTTGTAGACCATGTCTCCTTTGATTCGAAGCCTTTGGGTTGCTCCATGTAAATTTCGTTCTCTAAGTCACCGTGGAGGAATGCAGTCTTCACATCTAAATGTTCTAACTCAAGATCCATGCTAGCTGCCAAATCGAGAATAGCTCGAATAGAAGTCATCTTTACCTTTGGTGAGAAAATCTCTTCAAAGTCAACGCATTTCTTCTGCCCAAATCTCTTGACCACCAAGCGAGCCTTGTAATTTGTCATGTTGTGATCTTTTTTCAGCTTGTACACCTATTTATTCTTGAGTGCATTTTTGCTTCTGGAAGATGTACCAACTCATAGGTATCTTTCTTGATTAGAGAATCCATCTTGGCCTTTGTTGCCTTCTTCCATTTGTTACAATCTCTACGAGATTTGGCCTCCTCATATGTCTCAGGCTCTCCATTCTCAGTCAACAAGATGTACTGAGATGGGGGTTACTTGGTTGATGGAACTCGGTCTCTATTAGATCTTCTGAGTTGAGTTTCATCTTCTTGTGGGACCGGAGGTTCCTCCTGATTAACCTCATCTTGATTAGGCTCTCCCTGATCAAGAATCTTTGGTTCGGGAGGTATCTTATTAATATCTACTTCATAAATGTTGGGAGCAACTTCATTTGTATCACCTTTTTGTTCTTTACCATCTAAAGCGAATCAACTGCTATCACAGTACCTCCTGGTTGTAACTATTCATTAGTATTGCCAAGTGTATGATCTTCACAAAAGATCACATTTCTGTTTCTTATGAGCTTCTTTACTTTCGGGTCCCATAATCTGTAGTCAAATTCTTCTTCACTATAGCCATGAAAAATACATGGTGCAGTCTTGTCAACCAAATACCTTCATGATTGTTTATCCATTCTTGTCAATCCATGAAAATAAATACATGGTGCGGTCTTGTCAAATTCTGTCTCTTTGGGCACATGCACAAATACCTTGCAACCAAACACCTTCAGATGAGAGTAAGACACATCTTTTCCAGTCCACACTCCTTCTGGAATATCCAAGCCAACGGAACTGAAGGAGTTCGTTTGATGAGTTAAACAATAGTTCTCATAGCTTGGCCCCAGTACTGCTTGGGTAGCTTGGCAGTATCTAGCATGCACTTCATCTTCTCCATGATGGTACGATTCATTCTCCCAGCTACACCATTGTGTTGTGCAGTACCAGGGACAGTCTTCCCATGTTGTATTCCATATTTTACATAGTTATCTTTTAACTTGTGATATGTATATTCTCTGCCATTATCACTACGAAGGCACTTAAGATACTACCAATCTCTCTCTCCAGCTTGGCATGGAACTCCTGAAATGTCTGAAATACCTGGTCTTTGGATTTCAATAAATAAATCCAAACCTTTCGTGAAGCATCATCAATATAAGTAACAAAATATTTATTTCCTCTTAGTGACTCCACATC
This sequence comes from Hemerocallis citrina, assembly GCA_017893485.1. Taxonomy (NCBI): domain Eukaryota; kingdom Viridiplantae; phylum Streptophyta; class Magnoliopsida; order Asparagales; family Asphodelaceae; genus Hemerocallis; species Hemerocallis citrina. Next base: position 79,202,107 of record CM030364.1, read on the forward strand.
CATGAGACCATACACATCAGAATAAACAAGATCTAGTAAATTGCTTATTCTAGTGGAGGTGCTAGAAAAACTAACTCGATTGTGTTTGCCAATTATACAATGATCACAAGAGTTTAGAGATGTATCTTTGGTAAAGGGAATGAAAGACTTTTTTGCCAGAACTTGTAGGCCCCTCTCACTCATGTGACCTAACCTCTTGTGTCATATCTTTGGAGAAGAATCCTCCACTGCATTCAACTCTGCTTTACAGACTTTAACATATGACCTGCAAAGTGTGCAACAAAGCTTGGCTTTAGCAATCACCATTGTTCCCTTTGTAAGCTTCAGTCATCCATAGCCAATGAAATGCTCATAACTTTGAAGGTCAAGTACAACTACAGATATGAAATTAAGATGCAACTCGGGAACATGTCTCACATCTTTCGGTATCAGGTTGCAGCAAACATTTGTTTCAAGGCATATATCACCAATTCCTAGAACCTTGGAGTAACTTTTATTTCCCATCTTCACCGTGTCAAAGTCACCTTCTCTGTACGAGTAGAAGAACTTCTGCTTGGATGTGGCCTGAAACGAAGCACTGTTGTTAAAGACCCACTTAATGCCTTGGCTAGAGTTGCTAAAGTGTAGGCATTCACGCGTAGAAAGGATCCCAGCTTCATCACTGCATAGGACTACGGTGGTATTGTTATTGTTGTCATCTTCTTTCTTTTGTTGTCGCTTCCACGCTCGGCAGTTCTTCTTCATATGGCCCTGTTTGCCACAATAATGTCAAGTGCCTCTAAATCTTGGCTTTGATCGGCTTGGACTCCTGTCGCGTTCTCTCGGACCTCTACTCTTTATCCTTCCTCTGCTTTCTGTCATATGTACTTGACCATTGTTAGTGCCTGAAACTCTTCTCCTTGTTTCTTCATTAAACATACTATCTTTAACAGTGACCATGATTAAAACATCATTAGGAGCATAATTGCTTACATTCATTACAAAGGTCTCCGAACTGTCTAGCAAGCAACCCAATAATAAAAGTGCTTGCAACTCGTCATCAATCACCATGTACATAGTGGCTAATTGGTTAATCATGATCTGGAAATTTTTTACTGCTCGGTTACATTCATGACATCCTTGTACTTCACATTGATGAGCCTTTGATCAAGAAGGCTTTCTTTGTAGCAGTCTTCTTCTCGAACAAGGACTCGAGCTTCACCCAAAGAGCATGAGCATCAGTTTCATTAGACACACGGTGAAAGATGTTGTCAACCACCCATTGCCTGATGTGACCAATCACCTTACAATTCAACTTCCTCCAATCGACATTGGACATATTCTCTGGCTTAGTTTCAGCAACTTCGATCGGCTCATGTAAATCGTTGCAGAATAATATGTCCTCCATCCTTACTTTCTACGTCACCCAAATGGAGTTGTTGAGTTTGATCATCGAGCTTTCACCTTTTTCCATTGTGGAACAACAAAAGCCAACGTAGCTCTGATACCACTTGTTAGGATCAATAAGTACAAAATAAAAAATCACACAAACTCAACAGAAGTAAGTAAACAAGAACACCAAGAATTTTTACGTGGAAAACCCAATAAGGAAAAAAACCACGAGTAGTAGTAATACTTTTTTCATTATTAAAATAATTGGTACAAGAAGAGAATACTAGATTTACACTCCCATCATCACACACACTAATTGTTGTGGAACACTCTATCTGTCACTTTCAACTTGAAGTGGTATACAACTCTCTAAGAACTCTCATTCTCTGCTTGGAGTGGAACACCTCACTTTACTTTGGAGTAGAACGCACTCAATTGCTTGATACCAAAATGAGAAAGATTACTTCCTTATATAGGGGAGGGTAGAACAATATAGAAGCTTTGAAATTTGTACATGCTTTAATTCAATTCATTTTTTCAACTCACCATTTTCTATGGTGGCGTTTTCCAGCATCACCATTTTCATGGTTGAAAACTCCATCACTTTTAGATTTTCAAAAACAATTGTTTTGTCTGATATTTCTACCTAGATATTTCTGGAGAAACAAAGCTTCGTCATGAATTGAATTAATCCATAGTACACTAACAATATCATCACTCTTGGTCAATTTCTGCACTTCGACTAAGAGAACTTCCAATTCATGTATTGACTCCCCGTTGAGAAGGTTACTGCTATTGTAACTGAAAGTTTCTAATAAAAAAAAGGTAATTGTAGTAAGGGCTTTGAAGAAAAAGGATTCTCAAGAATTACTCTAAGATGCAAAATTGAAAGTCCTCAAAATAAAACTCACAGTTTTTTCCTGTGTCCATAGTGAGCATGGGCATCAAATTTCGATGCACTACCCTTGCTCATAAATTTTTATAAAGTGGGGGGAACAAGAAAAAAAACACAGAAACTATAAAATCCATTCAGTAATTACCTTTAAAAAATTCATTAAATAAAGGGCAATTAATTAAATAATATTATATAATTGAAAAAATATTGAGAGAACAGAGAAAATGGTAATCACAAAACTTCTATCTCATTCATCTTTATATAAGCCCTTTATTTATAAACTTTATATAAGCCCTTTATTTATAAACTTACATGATATATATATAAGTAATTGCATACAACAATTATAATCTAAATAATTAAATCATTTACAACATATGTTACAAAACTCTCATTTATAGCTTATGTTACAAAACACTTCATATGATAAATATAAATGAGTGTTTATGATAGTCATCCACTATCATGTATTTACAACACTTTTTCTGATGTCCGCCATACATAGTACGTGCCTCATTAAAAACCTTACCATGAATATTCAATGGGATAAAATATGGTCAAAGGAAAAAAGAGTACATATCCATGTGAGATGTTGATGAGTGTGCGACAATGCCTCATTAAAACATTGCTAAGAAAACCCAATGAGACAAAAACTTGGACTACAGAAAAAGAGTACGATGTGAAGGTATTATTGATGACAGGCTCCCCCTGATGTTGGCAACATCCTTAAGCTGACGCATTCCAATATTGTAGGCCATCTTTCAAAACATTGTAGTTGGTAATGCTTTAGTGAATAATTTTGGGCAGTTGTCGCTTGACCGTATCTTTTAAACATCTATGTCACCATTCTTCTAAAGCTCGTACGTGTAAAAAAAAAATTGGTGAAATATGTTTGGTCTTGTCACATTTAATATAATCGTTTTGGATTTGCGCAATTTAAGCAGCATTATCTTCATACAACATTGTTGGCATGTCCTTGATAGAAGATAATCCACATATTTCTCGAATGTATTCATGAATCTTAACCACATTCATTCATGCCTTGCTTCATGTAAATCTAGAATTTCTAAATGGTTTGAAGAGATAACCGTTAAAGTTTGCTTTACTAATCACCATGATATAGTAGTACCACCACAAGTGAATACATATTATGTTTGTGATCTGGCCTTGTGTGAATCAGAAAGATAATCAGCATCAGCATAGCCAACTGCTTTTGGCGATGACCCATTTGAATAGAATAGATCAATATCAGTTGTTCCACAAAGATAACGCAATACATGATTGATTTCATTCCAATGCCTTTGAGTAGGTGCATAACTATAACTTGCTAAGAAATTGAGAGAGAATGATATGCCAGACCGTGTATTATTTGCAAGTTACATTAGAGATTCAATTACACTCAAATATGGTACTTCAGGGTCAATTAGTTGTTCATTATTTTCTTGGGGACGAAACAGATCTTTCTTCACATCAAGTGACTGGACAACCATATGACTACTCAGTGGATAAGCTTTATCCATATAAAACCTTTTGAAAACCTTTTCCGTATATGCTAATTGATGGATAAAATTTATATTTGGTAAATGCTTGATCTGGACCAAACAAAATTTTGTCTTTCCAAGATTTTTCATTTCAAACCCTTTCATTAAATATGTTGCTGCCTTTGTAAGCTCTTCAAGAGTTCCAGCAAAATTTAAATCATATACATATACAACAATAACGACAAATTCATTTTCAGCTCTGATATGGCTAAAAATGGGGTTAAATCGGAACCATTCAAAGTGGGCACGAATCTCGAAGTTCCAGGGATTTTACCTACAGACGGGTCTGAATTGGGAACTGGTCCCTCCTCTTGGGCCCGGTAACCCATGAATGGATATGTTCAGTTGAGAACGGGTCTCAACCCGTTTGGGGCCAGCTCAACAGGATTGGAGGAAATCCTAGCTCGCCCTGATTTTGAGGAGATGGTTATAACCACCCCTATCCAGTCTCATCGAGAATTAGGGATTCACTCTTATCCTGAAAGAGATCCCTATGGCGACTATAAATACCCCCTACCTCCTACTGTCACAGGTGATCACTCTTTGCACACTTGAGCTCTTTCCCTTTACTTTTTCTGGTATTGACAAGAGCGTCGGAGGGTTCGTCACCGGGATCCATCCCGGTGTTTCGAATGTTTTTGCAGGTCAGTAGGAGCACCAAGGAGTCAACTTATCAACAAGGAAGAAGGGAGATCCAGCATGTTCGAGTTCCTTACGAACCTACAAATCTCATCTATTGCCCCCACACCAGAATCCAGCGGCAACAGATTAGCGCCGTCTGTGGGAAACCACTCGACAAGCAACCCCATCTTCCTCCTTCAGCCCACGCTACTCCTAGCCATGCCTCCCAAGAGGAAGCCCGCAAACTCCAACCGCAGAACAACCTCTTCTCATCCTCCATCTCCTCCTTCAGAGGATCTCCCTCCACCCGGCCAGCAGACCCTGCAGCATGAGTAGCAGGCTCCCCAGTCTATCCAGCAGCCTATAAGGCCCCAGGCATATGTGGGGGAGCCCTCTAGGCGAAGTCGCCATAAGCAATCCGTGCATCAGGTTCGGGTGTCCATCCACAATGCCTCCACAAATTCTATGGCCTCCCATAGTCCTCCCACGCCAAAGGATCTGCGGGATGTGCTCAACAATCGGAAAACCGAGCCAGGGCCCAATCTTCGTACTCATCTGGAGGAGAGGCGGACCCGCGAGGCGAACCCTCATCGGGAGCAGCCGAGGGATCGGTCCCCACGCCGATCAGATCGCAAGGGTTCCAACTCCCCCTGGAGGCAGAGGGATTCACCCCCGCATCGCCCAAGGCAAAGCCGCTCCCCGGCTGGCCGTCCAGTAGCTCGAGCCGACCGCGAGCAGGAAGCCCCCGTCACAAGGGCAGAATTTTAGCAATTCCAGAAGGCAGTCCTTCGGGTGCTTCACGCCGCCCCCAACAATGGTCCTCGGGCACCCAGCCCTCGGCCAGTTCCTCATCATCCTTGCCGCTCTCGAAGTCCTAGGCCGGCTCCGAGCCATCACCACCGCTCCCGAAGTCCCAGGCCAACTCCTAGCCATCGCTGTCCTTCTCCCGATCACCACCGCCGCTCCCGAAGTCTGTGTCCTACTCCGAGTCACCCTCGTCATTCGGTCAGTCCACCACCCACTCTGAGCCATTGCCGCCGCAGCCGCAGCCTTCCTCGACATAAGGACGAGTCTCGGGGCTCAGCCATGCAAGACCAAAGGGAGGACTCGGTCTACCGCCATCTCCACGAGATGGAGAGGCACCTCGGCCAGCTCGACCGGGACGAAGAGCGACGAGCGAGGGACCTCCGCCCAAGCAGGCCCCCATTCTCCCGCGCCATTATGGAGGCCCCACTTCCCGACAACTTCAAGCTTCCACACTTCGAGACCTACACCAGGGAGACAGACCCTGCTGATCACATTGAGAATTTCAAAACTCTAATGATGATCCATCATGCATCCAACGCCCTTCTCTGTAAGACCTTCCCGAACACACTCAAGGGGCTGCCTCGGGAGTGGTATTCTTGGCTTGCCCCGACATCTATCTTCTCCTTTGACCAGTTCGAGGGACTCTTCCTCACGCTTTTTGTGAGCAACCGCCGCACCGAGAAGACGAGCGCCTCCCTCCTATTCCTCAGCCAAAAGAAGGGCGAACGACTGAGGGACTATGTCAAGCGTTTCACTGCTGAGGCCAGATCCATCGCCTCCTTGGAACCCTCGGTCGCCACTGTCGCCTTCCAGTCCAACGTCCTCAATGCGGATCTCAGGGCATCCCTCACCAAGAAGCCCCCTCGGGACTTCTCAGAGCTCCTACTCCGGAGTGAGAAGAACATCCAAGCAGAAGAAGCTATCCACCACCTCACCTTTGAGGCATCGACTTCTGGGAATAAGCGGAAGGGCACAGAAGAAGAAGGAGCTAAGAAGCTCCAGAAGGATAATGGGGGACAGCGGCGTCCTCTCCTCCACTTCGAGAATTTCACTCCGCTTAATGCGAGTGTATCTACCATCTTAATGGAGATCGGAAACGAAGTCTCCTGCCATCACCTCCTAAGATGAACACCCCTGAGAAGAAGAGAAACCAGGAAAAGTGGTGCCGTTTCCATCGGGACCACAGGCACGACACCGATGATTGTTGGGCCTTGAAGGATGAAATCGAGGCCCTCATCCAGAGAGGGCACCTCACTCGGTTTGTGAGAAGGGACCGAGCTGATCTGCCCCCGCCGCCTGGGGGCTAACAGGCGAATTGAGCAGCGTACGGAGGCTCTGGAGGCCGAAGTAGAGGTCATCTTGCACTTGATACACGGAGGCCCAATGGGGGGAGATTCTAACTCCTCCCGAAAAGCCTTCTTACGGAAGTCAATTCTGTACAGAGCCATCCTCCCCCCAAGGGCCTAGGTATCCCGGTGACGTTCTCCGATAGGGACCTGGAGGGCGTACGCACACCCCACTGCGATGCCCTCGTCATCAATCTCCGAATGGCGAACTTTGACGTTCGTCGAATTTTGGTGGATAACGGTAGCTCTGTCAACATCCTTTTCTTGGAAGCTTTTAAGGGCCTTCAACTGTCGAGGGACCGACTCAAGCCTGCAGGCTACACTCTTCACGGGTTCACTAGGGTCCTAGTTATGATCGAGGGAGTTATAACCCTCGACGTAATGGCTGGAAAGGCACTGGTAACTCACACGGAGCCAATGGACTTCATGGTGGTGGATGTCAAGGCTGCCTATAATGTTATCCTGGGTCGACTAGGTTTGGCCACGCTCCAAGCTATTCTGTCGGTCTACCACATGAAGATGAAGTTCCCCATGCCCTTAGGAGTGGGAGAGGTGAGGGGAAGCCACGAAGCGGTTCAGAAGTGCTATATGACCTCGATGGGGGGTTCAGTTCTCTCTTTGGAAGCACTCAAACTCCCTCAGGAAGGCAGTCAAACAATCTCCGAGCCCATGGACGAATTGAAGGAAGTGTCCTTCTCCGAAGAAGACACCACTAAGATGTTCCGCGTCAGCAAGGCTCCCCCCTCCCCCCATATTAAGCAAGACATCTCCCGATGCATACGGGAGAACCACGACCTCTTCGTCTGGACTACAGCCGATATGCCCGGGATCTCAGAGGAGCTTTCAATGCACCTGAATGTCACCCCTAGGGTCAAGCCTGTCCAACAGAAGAGGCAGAAGTTTGCTCCCGAGCGGCAACAGGCGATCAAGGAGGAGGTAGAGAAACTCCTCAACGCCTGCTTTATCCAGGAGGTAAACTACCCTGAGTGGCTCTCCAATGTGGTGATGGTGAAGAAAGCCAACAGAAGCTGGAGGATATGCATTGACTTCACCGACCTCAATAAGGCTTGCCCGAAGGATCCTTTTCCTCTTCCCAGCATCGACGCCCTGATCGATGCAACCTCCGGGCACGAGCTCCTCAGTTTTATGGACGCCTTCTCACGGTACAACAAAATCCGGATGTTCCTTCCCGACATCCCGAAGACCTCGTTCGTGACGGACCAAGGCCTCTATTGCTACCGTGTTATGCCATTCAGCTTGAAAAATGCGGGAGCTACCTATCAGCACCTTGTGAACAGAGTCTTCCGAGACCAGATTTTCCGAAACATGAAGGTCTACGTTGATGACATGTTGGTCAAGAGCACCCGAGGGCAGGAGCACACTCTCGACCTTTAAGAAGCCTTCGGGGTGCTCAGGAGACCCAATATGCGACTAAACCTGAACAAGTGTGCATTCAGTGTCTCATCGGGCAAATTCCTGGGGTTTATGGTCAGCCAGGGGGGCATAGAGGCCAACCCCAAAAAGATCCAAGACATTCTTAAAATGGCTCCCCCTCCAGCATCAAAGAAGTACAGAGGCTCACGGGGCGCCTCGCCGCAATTGGGCGATTCCTCTTCAAGTCCGGGGAGAAGTACCTCCCCTTCTTCAAGGCCCTCAGGGGGGCTAAAGACTTCGAATGGGAACAACAGCAACAGAAGTACTTCAACAAGCTCAAGGAATATTTAGCTAATCCCCTGCTCCTGAGCAAGTCAGCGCCTGGGGAGGTCCTCTACCTCTATCTCGCAGCTTCGGAGCAGACACTCAGTGCGGTCCTTGTAAGGGAAGAGGATAAGACGCAGAAGCCCATCTATTACGTGAGTAAGGTGCTCCGTGATGCCGAACTCCGTTACCCGAAGCTGGAGAAGATGGCTCTCGCCCTGGTCATGGCGGCCCGAAAGCTCTGCCCTACTTCCAATCCCATTCGGTGGTCATCTTTACTGACCAGCCGTTGAAACAAGTTCTCCATAAGCCCGAGACCTCCGGCCAGCTAATGAAGTAGTCCATTGAGCTGAGTCAGCACGACATCAGCTACCGGCCCAGAATGGCAATAAAGGCCCAAGCTCTGGCCAAATTCATTATGAAGAACACCATCCCCGACTCATGCGAATCGTTCGCTGATCCCTTGATCTGGACCGTTTATGTGGACGGGTCCTCTTGCACCGATGGAAGCAGGGCTGGCATCATCTTAACCGGCCCCGATGCTTTCGTCCTCCAGTACTCCCTCTGCCTAAACTTTCTGGTGTCAAACAATGAGGCAGAGTATGATGACCTCATAGTGGGGCTCTGCATGGCTCGCAAGCCGGGCACCGAGCGCGTAAGGGTCTTCAGCGACTCCCAGCAAGTCATCAACCAAGTTTCCAGGGAATACGAGGCTAGGGACGAGCATATGGCCAAGTATTTGGCAAAGGTCAGGGAGCTCCTAGCCCTCTTCGAAGATGTTTAGCTCCAGCGCGTCCCTCAAAAGGAAAACGCGCCGGCGGATGCTCTCTCTAAGCTCGCCTCCTCCTCCCTCCAAGGTTTAGAGAAGACCGTCCTGATAGAGGTCCTTCTCAGACCAAGTATAGATGAAGACGGTCCGGAGCCAATGGAGGCCTACCCCCTAACACTTGGGAAAAATTAGATGAAGCCCCTCCTCGAGTACCTCCGAGACGGAGTCCTTCTCGAAGACCCGAAAAGGCAAGAAGGATCAGTACACGAGCCGAGCAGTACACACTCCTGGATGGGGTCATGTACAAACGCTCCTAAACCCAGATAGACGGGTGACCCTATCTGAGATGCCTCTCCCCGGAGGAAGCGCTCTACGCCCTTAAGGAGGCTCACGATGGTCTATGTAGCGCGCACTTGGGAGCGAGATCCCTCGCCCGGAAACTCTTGAACTACAGCTATTTCTGACCCACACTGCTAAATGACTCTGAGGAGTACGTTCGCCAGTGCGACCCCTACCAAAAATTTGCCCCAATCCGTCGACTGCCCCAAGCACAACTCTCTTCCTTGGCGAGTCCAATTCCCTTCGCAATGTGGGGAATGGATTTGCTCGGACCCTTCCCTCCGGCGCTAGGCCAACTAAAGTTCCTAGTAGTAGAAATAGACTACTTCTCAAAATGGATCGAAGCCGAACCTCTCTCGACAATCACCGAGCACAAGGTCCAGAAGTTCTTTTGGAAGAAAATCGTCTGTCAGTTCGGGGTACCTCGCATCCTCGTAACTAACAATGGAACTCAGTTCACGGGAGCGACCTTTTGCGACTTTTGCACCAACCTCGGCATTCAGCAGCGGTTCTCTTTGGTAGCACACCCCCAGTCCAATGGCCAAGCAGAGAACGCTAACAAACAAATCCTCTCTGGCTTGAAGAAGAAGCCTAACAAGTCCACTAAGGGACTATGGGTCGAACAACTCCCCAACGTGCTTTGGAACTATCGCACCACCAAAAGAACTCCTACGGGAGAGTCCCCTTTCAACCTCACGTACAGATCCGAAGTTCTCATTCCTTTGGAGGTGGGCCTGCCCTCGACTCATATCTTACAGTGAAGCGCAAAATGCGAACCAGCTTCGCATCTGCCTAGACCTCATTGACGAGGTCTGCAAGAGAGCTACGGTTCGGTAAGAGACCTATCGCCATAGGATCACCCAGGCTTACAATAAGAGGGTACAGCCCGCCAACCTAAAAGAGGGTGACTTAGTGCTCAGAAAGTTATCGATCTCCGTTCCAAGCAAAAGAGGCAAGTTGGCACCCAATTAGGAAGGACCATATAGGGTCTCCAGAGTTATTCACCCGGGAGCGTATCAACTCGAAGACCTGGGGGGCAGGAAAATACCGAGGACATGGAACGCGGAGCACTTAATGAAGTACCGAGAGGGTGTCTGAACACTGCTCCAAGCAACTTTCCCAAGAGAGCTCCAGAAGACATGTCCAAACTCCCTACTTGTATTTTCTCTTTATCAAAGTATAAAGGCGGCTCGCAACTTAGAAGCGGTCGCCCAGTTATTTGCAATAAGAAGAAATTTTTCCCCACGACTTTTCTATCTTTTGAGTAGTCTAACTCTACCTAGCAAATTCTCTATTTTGGGGTAGTCTAACTCTACTTACAAAAAAAAATCATTAAAATGACGTGCTAGGAGTCCAACACTTGGTTCGAATCTGCTTCAACTACTTGCTTCTAAGCGAGTACGAAGCGGATCACCATTCGGAATTGCTCCTACAGCCGTTGATACCTTCTAAACGACATCCTCGGAGTCCAACACTTGGTTCGACTCTGCTTCAACTACTTGCTTCTAAGCGAGTACGAAGCGGATCACCATTCGGAATTATTTCTACAGCCGTTGATACCTTCTAAACGACGTGCTTGGAGTCCAACACTTGGTTCGACTTCTCTTCAACTACTTGCTTCTACGCGAGTACGAAGCGGATCACCATTCAGAATTGCTCCTACAGTTGTTGATATCTTCAAAACAACGTGCTTGGAGTCCAACACTTGGTTCGACTCCGCTTCGACTACTTGCTTCTAAGCGAGTAAAGAATGGGTTACCATTCGAAATTGCTCCTACAGCCGTTGGTACCCCCTAAACAACAAGTTCGGAGTCCAATACTTGGTTCAATGCAACTTTTTGCTACTCATGAACGAGTAAGAACCAAGCGTCGTACCATTCGAGATTGCTCCTACAACTGTTGACAATTACAAATGTTAACAAAACACACAAGTGTGAAAAACATGTATTATTTCATTAAAGTTTGAAGAACAAGTCTAATTACAAGACCAAGTACTCATCTTTACAATGAGATAGCAAAATTTGAGTAACCTAAACCACAAGATTACAGAGATCTACTTCAACGCCTCTTAGGCACGGGGATACTTTGGTTGAGAGACACCCGAGGGCGACGAATGTTGTACTGCCGACACCCCCCCCCCAGCGCTCGTCTCTAAGCCGGCAAGTCGAGAAGCATCATCGGCATCTGTTCTAACGGTGGCCCCAACAGATGCTCAGCACGACGAAGCTGCCACCCTACTTTGTGCATCGTCCGGGTTTCGATGCATTGACAGCGAGCGACGCGCAAGCCCTTAGAAAGTTATCCCTCTATCACGCACTTCTCGAGTGCAAGAAGTGGATCTGACATTGCTCCACTCGGATCGCGATTGAAGACGAGCGACTTCTGCCTCGAGCTCGACAATTCGCTCTTTGAGCAAGTCATCTCTCACCGTTATCTTCAGACGAGGCATTCGCACCGAGCCTGCCCCTCGAGAGCCTTCGGTGATCGTCTGCCGAAGGTGAGCAACTTCCATGCTCTTGCCGAGGGTCACCTTCTTCAGTTCGTCCCTCTCCGCTGTCACCTCAGAAAAAGAGTCGCGAAGGCGCTTAAGCTTCAGGTCGAGGTCAGCTTCCGAAGATGAGCCCACATCATCACCTTCGGGGGTCTTCTCATTGATCTGCTGCTCTAATCGCCTCCTATCATGCAATGGGTACAAAAGTTTGGAAGTGACGTCAAGGAGATGGCAAGGCTATGCAATGCATTGTATAACTAATTCTATTCCCTAGATGCAAAATCAAACATAGATATACCAAAAAAAAAACACAAAACACACATTCTGGACAATAAGACATTGTTGTACAAAAACCAACTTTTCCGTTGTTACAGGAAAGCAAATCAGGTTTCGTCAGGGGTTCTGGAAACTAGACTCCTTGCCGATTCCAACGCTTATTCACACAATATATAATAAATACCTAAACTAGGTGAATAATCTCATTCTTTACTGATTCCATGTATAGGCACAATTCTAGAAATTAAAAACTTAGTAGTGTTAAAAATATGATAACTTACTGTTTACAAATCGGAATTTAGATCCGTAAAAAATCTGAAAAATAGATTCAAATGGCTAAAAATGTTGTTTACAAAGTCCTATTAAATTATAAAAGCAACTGGGTCAAAACTCAAAACAATAAGGGATAAACAGCAGGCCAGCAAGTTGATCATTATTATTTAGCAACAAAACGAAATACGCATGCATATAACTTCAGGAAAATAATTAACAGAAAATTATACTCCACATTAGGGTGGAATTCTACTGTTAATGGCATGAATTTTAATCAACAAAACATGAACATCATATTCAATCGAGAAAAAAAACATTCAATCGTCATTCTTCTATATAAGATGTTTCTAACCTAAGGATTCGTGTAGTGTATGCATATGAAAAATTATACATGCTTGGGTTTGAATCAAGGAAAATAGCACGAAAAGAAAACTACTACTTGGTTTCGCCGATGAATCCGTAATAATCTCTTCGAGAGGTATCAAGCAAATAAGATATGATAAATGAAAGAGGAACTACTTGCGGAGATCAAAGAAAATCTTGAACAAGAAAAATAAAACTAGTTCAAGGAAAACTTGCCTTTTAGATGATTATTCCGAATATTAATGAAGATAATACGAAAAGATCCAACGGTAGCAACACGTGCAACCTACGTACACAGCAATCACATGCTAAACACGGCAACGGCAACACGTGCAACTGTAACTAAGATACTCTATTTTTCTTGATCATCTTAATTAAATTTTTTTCATGAATTGCTCTTGTTCTTCTTGTTGAGCTATCTTCTTGTCGATCATATTCCTATTTTATACTGAGTATTTTATTTGCACCATATTGTCTTTAAATCCATCTCTTATTGAACCCAAAATATAATTGCAATTGTTTTTAGACCCAAATCCATTATTATTGGATCCTAGACCATTAACCCAACAACCTCATTGCACTCTATAAATACAATCCTATTGCAAACCCTAAAAACACAAAAATACAAACTCTAAACCTAGCCGTCTCTTCTCTCTCCTCTCTCCTCTCTCTCCGGACGTATGCCCCCAATTTCCCGCCCAAACCCATCTCATCTTCCCCGACCTCACCTCCGGCGCCGCCCATCCGGTCGCTGCCCTTGCCCAACGCCCTCACCCAACACCCTTGCCCAATGCCCAGCAGACCCCCTTCCCCTGCTGCTCCATGTTCCGCTCGACAACAGCTACCCCGATGCCGCCAGCCGCTCACCTTCAGCCAGTCGCGCAGCCACCTGACGCGTCACCGCTCGACGCCAGAACTACCGACGCCTTGCTGTCGTTGCCCTCTTGTAGTTGTTGGGGAGGCGGCTGTTCAGGCCCCTTTTGACATGGGACGGGCCTATTGGGGAGGCGCTGTTCAGGCTGAGGCTGCTGAACTTGTTGGTCTGTTTGGGAAATAACATCTTGGAGTGGAGGAGGATGAGGAAGCAGAGGGGTGGCTCTTCGGTAGGACACATCCGCCTTCCCTTTTTCCTTCGATGACATGGCTGAAAACTACTTTCACCGGTGGAATATGGTCGGATTTCTTTTTCTGTTTCCCACAAATGGTGCTAATCTGTTGCTGCTAATTTCGGTGTGGGAGCAAACAGATGATATGTGAATTCTTCTATAAACAATAAAAGCAAACTTGCTAACTTCTTGTCGGTGTTGACCGTTTCTCGATGCTGCCGCTGACCTGCAAAAAGTTTGAAACAACGGAATTGTTCCCGGTGACGAACCCTCCGACACTCAAGGCCGTAGTAACCAAGAAGATTAATAGCCGCCTTTGAAAATAGTTTCGAGATAATCATTTATCTCTACTCACCAAAGCACGAAAACCAGGATCTTTCAGAAAATTGATTCCTATTTGAAGAGTGCATAACCGCATGGATAAGCTCACACTAACCCTTCAATTTTGGATCCAATTCGGGTTTTTTTCTCGGTGTTTTTTGATAAGAAATAGGGTTTAAATCGTTTCATGATAAGAGATTTGGTTTAAACCATCTCTTAGGGATAATCATGAATTTAAATAACCCTTTAAATAACCTAGATTTATTTATAATGGACTATCATCCAAACTCAGTAAAGTAGACCCATTTTTGGGTTATTGGGCTTGGAAAAGACCCAGTCCCCTTTTTTGGGCCCGTTTATAGTGGAAATTACCGTTTTACCCCTAAGAGCTTTGAGATTCATGCCCGCTTTGAATGATCCCAATTTGGTTTTATTTATAGTCATATCACATGATAAAAATCAATAAGATGTTTGATTGTACGGTAGGTACGGGACCAGTGACCTTTCATACTGCACATATAACAAAATTCATTATTTTTATTCTCATAATTAGTTTGCAAACCTTTTCATTTTGCGTACTCTTCACCATCGTTGCTCCGCTTCTAGTGAGAGTACGCATTTTTCTCAGTTGAGCCATATTGGTTGTGCCCACCTCAATTTTGGGGATTATAACAACCACGACCACGACCACGCCCGTAAGTGTGATCATTTGCTTCAGAAAATGTGTTGTTTGCATTCGCTTCAGAAAATGGTTTTGAGCCAGTTGGGTGGGACTGATGGTTTTTTAGCAAAAGCTCATTGTTTTGTCAACAACAAGGAGACATGAAATAAGTTGTGAACATTTTTCATAACTCCTTCCACGGTATTGTTGTTGCAAGAGCATATTTTGTGCATGAAAGGTTGTGAATGTTTTCTATAATATATCATTTTCAGTAATATTATCTCCACATAACCTCAGTTGGAAGACAATTTAGAATTGTACTCATTCACAGTTTTAAAATCTTGCAAGCGCAAATGTATTCAATCATTACAAACCTTTAAGAGTATCACAATTTTATGGTGGTCATACATCTCCTCTAAATTTTTTCACAGCTCAACAGTTTCTTTCATCCGAAGATATTCTGATTTTAGTCCTTCATGAAGATGATGACGATGGAATATCATTGCTTTTGCACAATCCTGACGAGATGTTCTATTTCCTTCATTGATGATGACACCAAGGTCTATCGCATTCAAGTGGATTTCGACATCAAGCACCCAACTCAAATATTTGTTGCCGGTAATGTCAAGTGCAACGAATTCAAATTTCATGAGATTGGACACATTGAATAACTCTACGATACAAAACTAGTCAACTTTATAATACAATAATATAATAAGAAACAAGATGACATGCATGCAAAATAATTGACAATAATAAATAATACTCATGCCACATGTTCAAGTTTTTGTTTTTGTTTTTTGTTTTATGGGACTAGGAAGACATAGACATAATGTCTACCTCAAAATATATTAAGACTAAAGTATAAATATGTACGTGGTGAATTAGGACGAAATGGCATGGGATGAAGGATGGAAAGAGATAGATGAGTCTCCTAGCTAGAATGAAGAGAAGGTAGAGGACTATCATCGTACACTGAAACTTACCCTAACTTTGAGTACATACAGTCTCTTTGTCCCCAAAATGAAACCCAAAGCCTAACAATACTGACCTATCCACCAAAGATAGTAGTAGCACGGTTTAACACAATTCCAACAATACTATCTTATAACCATATCACATAAATCCGTTATATTTACAATACCTTGTAGACACCAAGCAATAACAATTAGAATAACCCAACCTTATTCTAGGACCGACCTACCTCATACAAGAGTTTCTTCAACCAAGTGTGGTGAATATCAATATTTACCAAACAAAAATAGAATACAACAAGTTCAAGAAATAACTACAAAAGAAATTTTATAAAAACAATTAGAAGATCTGTGCGGAGAGGACCCCTTGGAAAAATGGGACTTAAGTAGACCCATAGCACATATAAAGTTAATAGATAAGAACAAAACAATAAAAATGAAACCTATAAGACACACTCCAACAGATCTAGAAGAGTTCAAAATATATATAAAAGAACTAATGGAAAATAATTACGTAAGAAAATCACAAAATCCACATTCATCACCAGTATTCATAGTAAGAAAACATTCAGAAGAAAAAAGAGGTAAATCTCGAATGGTAATCAATTATAAGGAACTAAATAAAAATACTACGAGATTTGGATACTACCAGATATGCAAATACTACTTAACACAGTAAGAACAAGAAAAATATATTCAAAATTCGATTGTAAATCAGGATTTTACCACGTAAAACTAACAGAAGACTCAAAATAGTTAACAACATTTAGCACACCTCAAGGATTCTATGAATGGAATGTATTACCATTCAGATATAAAAATAATCCAGGAATATTTCAAGAATATATGGATAAGATATTTGAAAAATACAACAATTTTATATTAATATATGTAGATGATATTCTAATAGGATCCGAAAACGATGAACAACATAAAGAGCATTTACTAAAATTTATAGAAATAGTAAAAAAATACAGGTATATACTATAAAAAAATGGAATTGTTCAAGACTGAGATAGAATTCTTAGAAACAAAATTATCACATGAAGGAATAGAACTACAGCCACCTATAGCAGAAAAAATAAATACATTTTCTAATGTCCTAAAAGAAAAAAGTGAAGTACAATCTATAATTGGGCTACTAAATCAAACAAGATGATACATACCAAATTTATCAGCAAAAACAAATTGGTTACAATAAAAACTAAAAAAGTTTAAGAAATGGGAATGGACCCCACAAGATGAAGAAAAACTTAAAATATTAAAACAACAAACTGCAAAATTAAATAAGCTAAGATTATCTGTTAAAGAATGTTCATGGATAATAAAAAACAGATGCATGTGAAAATAATTGGGGAGTTATATTAAAATTCATTGAAATAGGTGAAGAAGAGGAAAGACTAGTCAGATACACTAGTGGATCATTCACACTGATCCAACAAAATTACCATATAAATGAAAAAAGAACTACTAGTAATCTTAAAAGCTATAAAAAAGTTTGAATTATTCATAATACATACGAAATTCACAGTAAGGACAAACAATACACAAGCAAAGAGTTTGATTAACAAAATATTAAATCCAACTATAGCAAATAAAAGATTGATAAGATGGCAAATGGAGTTAGCACATTACGGCTTCTCAATAGAAAATATAAAAGGAAAAGATAACATCCTAGCAGATTTTTTATCAAGAAACTAAAAATTTTATTTTTACAGGATGGAAAATAGAGTCCAACATATAGAACATGATATAGTCTATCTAAAGAAAACCGTGGAGCAATTAAAATGAGCATTTAACCAACTACAGCTGCAAATATGTGGTCTTCAAAGTATATTTTACGAATATATAAATGTAGAACAAATTGAAAAAATAAGCGAAGGAATTGAACCTATTAAGCCACAAAATACAAGTGAGATCACAAAAATAGCCACACAAAAGGGAAACTCCACATTCATACAACCTACTACCTACAAAGAGAGATTACTCTCAGATCCTCCAAAATACTCCAAGAGGGATTTAATTTTATAATTTATTGAGAAATTATGCCAGACTACTCAGGTCAACCAATTTATCAAAACTATTTCTCAACAACATATGAACAAAGCGATCATACTACCAGGACCAAATCCAAAAACAGTAAGAGTACTGTTCGAAAGAGGACTTATCCACTGCATATACCCATCCCGAGAATGTGAAGAACTTAGCTAGCTACCAAGAGAAGTATATAAATCTGCTAAGAGTTATTTTGGTCTTACAAAGGTGTAACCCCTGTTTTCATTAATATGTAATTTTCAAGTATTTTTCTGTATTTTAAATCATTAGTATTTTGTAAGTATTTTCTCCTAATTAATTATATTATTATTCAAACTATTTTATAAGACAATATACGAATTATTTGATTGTTTAATATTTAGTTCAAAGCCTAATTGTTTAACTATGTTAAAAGCCCATTTTGTATTTTAATTTTATTATTTGTTAATCTGAAATCCAATTGTTTATTCTAAAGCCCAAAATTGTATTTGATTTTGTTAAATTAATCCAAGTCCAATTGTTTAGCCCAATACCCTAATTATTATTTTATTTTGTTATAAGCCCAATTATTGAAGCCCAATTTTGTATTTGATTTTTATTAAATTAATTTGAGCCCAAAATATTTTAGCCCAATGTCCTAATTGTTTTAATTAAATATTTTTGAGCTCAAGAACCAAGCTCAAATCCAGAACCAATATAGCATACAGATTTAGTTTCCTACCCTTACCCGTATACAACTTATTCTTCACACCCCACTTTCTGTCTCGTACTCCAACTCCTCCCCACTCCTCAAATCCCGTACCTTCACATTTCCCCACTCCTCGTAACTACCCCACTTCTCACCCCCATTATCTTATATTAATATCCTCTTCCCCGTTCTCCATCTCTTTTCTCTGTTTCTCAACCAAACAGAATAAAAACAGAACAAAACTCAAAGAACCCAAACTCCTTCTCCCTCTTCCCTCCTCTGGTTTCCAACGAACCCACGAAGAACCCGCAACTCCCGACTTCCCTTCCGCTCGACCTCCACACCGCACGTCGCCTCCACCCTGTCTCCCTCTCGTCGAAGTTTTCCTCAGTCGAGTCGTCTTCATCCTCCGAAGCCTCTCCCTGTGCTCGACGATGCCGCTCGAACCCCCTACAGTCGAAGCCACTACCCACTGCAGCTCAGCCCCTGCCTCCGAGCGCTCCTCGCTCTTTCCGCCGCTCACATCCAGTCGACCTCGAAGTCCTCCTTTGCTCGCCCCGTCGCCAGTCACCCCGGAGTCCCGGCGCCCTCAACCGCCCGCCCGCTCGCCGCCCCATTCCGCTCGCCTCTGCCATTGTTGCCGCTCAACCTGCAGCCTCGACCAACCACCCCGAAACACCTCGACAACTTCCGCGATCTTCTTCCTCGCATCGTCTTCCCCCACTCGAACTCCGTCACCGCTCCTCCACCTCGTCTTCCCCCTTCGCTCAAGCGCCGAAGCACCGCGCCCACAATCGAAGACCAAGCCCGCCATCGTCGACAGCACTGCTCCCCGCCAGCGCGTAGCCGCCAGCATCCCCGTCCCCTCCGTTGCGCTGCTCCCCTCCAGTCGTACGACCTCCGCCCCGCTGCTCCTCTCGACAACTCAGCCGACCCCTCCTCTGTCGACGCGTCCATCGCCAGCCTCGAGCGCAACCCGCCACTGCGAAGCTGTTCCTTCTCCCGCTCGCACTCTCTCTTTTCTATCTCCCTCTCTTTGTGTGTGTTGAAAAGAAGAAGAAGAAGGTGAATAAGATTTGGGATTATTATAGGAGTTTTATTGGGATTGTTGTTGTTGTGTACTGGTGTAGTTGTGGTGCATTGGAGTTGGTGTTGTGGAGTGAAGTTGGGTTACTGTTTGGAGTGTTGCTGTCTTGGAGTTGTTGAAGTGGGGTTGTTGTTTACTACTTTGTGGAGTTGCTATTTGGAGTTGTTATTTTGGACTTTGGCGTGGCTACCACATACATCTTACACATTTCTGCTGCCCGGGATACTGATCCCGTTATTCTTATTCAATTTTATCGTCGTCAACTAACAGACAAGTATACATTGCACAATCCGTTGTTCTAGTACAAGCTCTTTTGCAAAATACCGCAAGTATATTATTTGACTCTATTCGTATTATACATAATCTGTATCCCGTATTCGTACAAGATCACGAATACTTTGTTGCCATGTCCGTTGCATGAACACGATACACATTTATACTATTATACATGATGTTGTGCATGAATTGTTTGTTACTAGGTTGCATGTTGTTATAATAAATTTTATTCTTGATTAGGTATTATACATGCCATTAGTTGCATCACATGTTTTATAAGCCCTGAAATATGTTTCCTGCCTCGTATAAGTCTTGATACTTGATCTTGTCATGTTACCCTTGCCATGTTACCCGTCCTCGTTCTTGCATGTAGTTTTTGTTCATGTTTGATTAAAATAAAAAGATAACAAGCCGGGGTATAAAAGGAAAAGATTTAGTAGTGGGCAATATAAAAGAGCTTACTCGGACGGGGGCTCGTGGTTCCTCGCTGCAAATTTGTAAGTTACAAGTTACAAGTTTGCTAAATTACAGGTTTACATGTGCACGTTACAAGACACACTAACTACATGTTCCACATTGCACGTATCTTGATACAAGATATACTCGATTTGACTCGACTTGACTTGACTTGACTCGACTGGATATGTTTCCCGAGTACGTGACCCATAGAATTCACCACTAGTCTAAACGTTCACTTGATTGCGAGTAGCAACCATGTGGTATGGGATGCATGAAGTACTACCTAGTTAGATTAATAAAAGACATGACATTGACACGTACACTTGCATGATCCGTTTACATGTTACATGGTTATGATGACTTGTTTACTTGTTTACATATTACTCGTTCATGTCGACACGTTTACTTGCTTACTCGTTCACATGTTACATGTTCCTATGGATTATTTAATTATTTGCATGCATACTATTTGTTCCATGAGGTCTTGTTCTTGATTCTGTCGCATGTTGTACTTGTTCTATTATATAATTCTTGATTCCTTGTTCCTTCCCTGCTTTTGCTTTATTTTATATTGTCCCGTTAGCTTGTACCACTTGCGGCCCGTGACTTGCATTAACGGGTACCTCTTGTTTCCTCCCTTGTAATAATATACTTGCAGGCCCAGATGGAGAACTACCCGAAGGTGTTGCTGAACAGAAATTCTAGTCTTGTTTAATTTCATGTTATTTTAATTCATGTTTTATTCATGTAATCTTGTTGTAATCCGGGCGTGTTTGACCCGTAACTATGTTTCTTTTCCAGTTGTTGGTTATGTTCATGTAATATGTCATGTACTCTGTTATCCTGTTGTAATTTTATATGCTTTCGTGGTTGATATTGTTATCTTATTGTTGAGTTAAATATACAGCTTATGAATGATGTATCCGCATCATTCGCTGGGCCTCGATTACGTGCCTGTGTTCCCGTATTCTGGGAAGCGGGGCGTGACAAAAGGCCTCCAAAATATATGTCTGGATATTTTCAGCTATTCCAGAATTTCTTGAAGATAATGAAGAACTACCTGCTGAGCATATTATAAAGATAGGGATGACTACACAAATCCTGTTTGGAGCAACCAATATTATACCATATAAAAACCTTTGACTTTGGCTTTACTGTTAGTTCCAGAAAAAAGAGCTATGAGATTTAGAATGTATTGTGAACTAAAGGACACACAAAAAAGAAACAATAACATATGGATCTATGATAGCCCTGACTCACAAAAAATAATGATTTACAGCATAGCAAAGATTAAACAACCACAGTCAAAGAAAGAAGTCTTTAACAGCTGGTACCAAATTCTACATAAAGGAGCCATGACAATGACAGGAGAGACAGTTGTCCACTACTGTAGATTGATGAGGATGGAGCACAACATAAATGCAGACAATACGGAAAAGAATAAGAGAAGGCTGACGAAGAGTTATTTCTGATGTGAAGCACGTGAAGCTGTTGGCCAGAAAAGAATCTCTAATGTAAGCAGTGGCGTAATAGGCTCAATTATTCATCTATGATGTAAGTAGTGATGTAATGAGAACATAATTGTAACTGATGTAAAGTCATCCATTCTTCTATAAAAGGAGGGACTGGGAAAGGGAGAGGGCAGAAGATCTATGAGTTCAAAAAAAATCCATATAAGCTTGTAAGGAGAGTCTGTAAGAAAGTGTAAATCAATAAAGACTATCTTTCTTGTTAAGCTCTTGCACAATATAAGGTAAGCACAATATAAGGAGAGTTTCTTACCCTCAAGGAGAGTTTTGTAAAGCTCTACCTGAAGGATCTTACAAAAATACCCATTTGTAACCTTCTAGTTAAACTGTACACCTAGTAGCAGAAAACGAGCTAAGTTGTGGTTGTCTGTACTGAAGTGCTAGTAATTGTTCCAGACGTATTTCTTGGATGAAACTCTCTTAGAGAGCATAGTAGTCCTGAGATGGAAGGAACATAAAAGGAGTACTGAAATCAGGGTGCATACCAAAAGTATTTTATCCACTGGTAGTAACTGGTACAGAGCAGCTCAAAGATGTTTTCTAGGTCGGAAGCACAATGGGCCTTTTTGTTTTGATTTTTAAGGTATCCTTAGAAATCTCTCTCTACTCCTGATTTTATAATTGTTGTTTTAAATCGCAAAATTGCTAAAAAAGAATAATGGATAATAATAGTTTCAGTCTTGTCTCAGAAATTCATGAATTAATAATTAATTATCAAGGAAGTGATAAAATACTAGTTTTTTATGTTTGTTATCCTCATAGAGTAACAAGCATGAATGATTTTTATGAATTCAAATTATTTTTCTTTAGTGTACAAAGAGAAATAATTATAACAATAAATCAAATAAATCCTGGAGAAACTAATAATATAAATGTCCAAATAATTGATTATCTAACTTTTTATGAAATATCTTTATTATTTTATGAAAATAGTGAATTTAGTAGTTTTTTCTGGAGTCCTACAACAACATTTAGACAATTTCTAGAAGAAAATGATCATATTGAGAAAGGAAATGAACATATGGAAGAACTCGAAAAACCCTCATATGATAGTAATAGCATAATATCTTAGACAGAATTAGAATCTATGAGTGACCTTGAACTTATGCTTGGTTATTTTAATATTTTTGAGATAGACATTGCACATTATTTCGAAAAATATTATTTTACAGAAAACTATCATCTTTGAGGTTTTTTAATACTCTGTTTTATTCTATTCACATATGTTTTCACGCTTCGCAACCCCAGTTGGTATCAGAGCCTTGTTTCTAAGTAAATAACTCTCACCTAGTTTTCTCAAAAATATTTAGTACAATTTAACTAGTTAAAATATTAGCTAGATAAGAGAAATAGAAAATATTACAAAAATAAATTTTAAATTTGCAGAAAGATCACACATCCTATAGAAAAATCTATAGGATAGAAAATATAGAATATTAATTAAAAACTATCCCTTAGTTGCAAATAGTTTGGTCATTATCCATTTTTTGCAAATATTTTCAGATTTCGTCCTAAAAAAATAATTAACTCCAATATGTTCTTTCGTTTCTTGTTATTTACCTATCCCTTCCTATTTTGAATGAGAGTTCACACATACAAATACACAGTAGTCGGTAGCGTCTGAATAAGCTCCAAGCATATCAAAGAATACTTGCAGTCACTAATCATTCTATATGAACTTAGAAGAAACGTAAGAAAAGACACGGCAATTTACTTACATAAATAAATATTTATTGTGGAATTTCATCAAATAAAAGACAGGCAACCAAAAAAATTCCATCACACCCACTCCTCTGCACGAACAAAAAAGCATGTACTACTATAGAAAGTGAACTATCTTCATGAATGCTATTTTTTTTTTGGGAAAAAGGTGGAATAAGGTCACCCTGTTTTATTAATAAGAGCTTAACGAAACAAACCCAGAGTATTGGGCCCAAATACAAACTACAGACATAAAATAAAACATACATGAAGCAACATGACTACAAACAACAAGCCCTTCCAACAGCCCTGGAGGGTGGGCCGACAAATCAGCTCGGTCCAGCAAAATTGTGAGTACGTCAGTTTAGCTTCGTACAGTGCCTCCACGGCACATGCACACCCGCTTGAAACAAGTCAGGCAGGATTTTATCACTTGCCGCTCCCTGCGTTCACCTCGCTGGGGAGACCCCTCTTTGGGCCCAAGCCCCGTAGATCGAGACTCGCAGCCTCCCACCAACTTCACCACTCATCCTACCAACACGCCCGCCGCTTCTACAGCCACTACCAAAGAGATAGCCGTGAGGAAGATACCTTAACCTCTCACACGATAGCGCTTTCTCCTGCGATTTCTCACAAAGCGACTATCTCGCTCACCCCACCAACACCATCCTCCAGGAGAGAGCCGTGTAGAGGATACCTTACCTCTCTCACGTTCAAACTCTCTCCGGCGATTTCTCACCGCACAAACTTATCTCACCTCAAACTCCCAATACGAGGGAAGAGACAGCGCTGTCACGAGGCAGTGACCTAAGCTGGAGGAAGCTCAATAGCCAGATAGTAGGCATTGTAGAGACTGCACCGACGCCATCGTAGGACACACCCGACCACACCCCAACCCCAACCCCACACCCCTTCACCCCCTCACCCCCAACATACCGACTTCACACATCACGGAGGGACCCCATCTTTGGGCCCAAGCTCCACAAACGTCAATCGCACAAAACTACAAGCTTCCCACCCCAAAGCACCGACAACACAGCGTAGGGGGGGCACCCAAACCACAACAACAGCAACAGATCCGCGCGGGGGGGGGGGGGGGGGGGGGGGGGGGGGGCACCCACAGCAACCGCTGGCCCCCCAAACCTCAACCACAGCAAGATAGATGGGGGGGGACCCATACCGGTGGAGGGTACGGTGGGGGGGGCTGCCTGGCCCCAAACCCACCCCGCAGCTCGATGGACCCATCGACTGGACCCGCCGCTCGTTAGCCGCGCCACGCCGCTCGCTAGCCGTTGAACCCACCCCGCTAGTGGCGATGGAGACGGAAGGGCGTGGAGAAGAGAAGAGGGGGAGGGGGACGACGGGAGGGGGGGGGGGGGGGGGGGGGGGGGGGGGCGGCGCTGGGGGCAAGCCACGGCCGCCCCAAGGGGTTAGATCTAGGGTTTGGTTTTGTTGTTTTTGGGTTCGGGAGTAGGTAGGAGCTGTTGAGTCTATCTACTACTGTTAACGTGAGCATGAAAAAAAATAAAAAAAAATTAAAAAAAAATAAAAAAATTGAAAAAGCTCTTCATGAATGCTATTGATGCACGTTATACTCGTCCCTCTTCCTAGAAATAGATGAGAAGAGAATTAACAATAGACAGTCCAAATGAGTGCATAGAAAAAGCTAAACAATATAAATCTTTTCTAATGCATCCAAAACAGATGAAAAACTAAGCAAGAACATTTAATTATCAAGCCCAACTTTACCCTCCGCCCTACCCATCCCCACTCCCTGCATGAACAGAGCCACCTG
Organism: Hemerocallis citrina; assembly: GCA_017893485.1. Lineage (NCBI taxonomy): Eukaryota > Viridiplantae > Streptophyta > Magnoliopsida > Asparagales > Asphodelaceae > Hemerocallis > Hemerocallis citrina. The sequence continues at coordinate 79,227,528 of CM030364.1, forward strand.
CTGCACCTCCACCGCACCACCACTCGCACCTCCACTTGCACCGCCACCCGTTGCTGCATCACTACCTCGTCGCCTCCCTTTCCTCCCCCACATCCCTACCCTCCGCTCCACCCATCCCCACTCCCCTGCACGAACCACCACCCGCCGCACCTCCATCTGCACCGCTGCCCGCTTTGCCACATCCCAAACCTCATTCAAAAACCTTCTCACCTGCAAATTAGATTTGAGAGAGAGACTAATTTGGGAGAGGAAGGAGAACTAAACCAACAGTTTTCTTTCGGTTAGAGGGATAAAACTGAACCAAAGCTATAAAAAACCTAGGTTTTTTATTATAAGTTATTAGTAATTTAATTAGAACCGTTGATTAAGGGCTATTTAGATCTAACGGTCAATAAAAATGTTTCTTATTTTCTAACCTAAGAATGTTTCTCATCAGATCACTCCTTATTTATATATATACTAGGTTTGCCCGTTGACACGTGCCTACGGCACGTCTTCGGAACGGTGCACCTTGTTTGATCATATAAAATAGTTTTGGAGGTCCAGCAAATTAATTGAAGTAGGAAACATAAAGCAAAAAATATATTATATGATTTTTTGAATTATTTTTTAAGTTTTCAAATTTTTAATTTTTTTTAGTTTTTTAATTTTTTTAAAATTTTTAAAATTTTTATTTTCTTAATTTTTTGAATAGAGGAGAGATGAAGAGAGAGAGAGAGAGAAATAAAAAAATATAGGAGTTGTTTGAATTTTTTCCCAAAACGCCCCATTTTTGCAAAGTTTTTCCCAAACCGCCCTACTTTTTTTTTAATTCCCAAAGCGCCCCACTCGGTCTCTCAAAGACCGAGTCTAGTGCAAATAGACTCGGTCTTTGAAAGACCGAGTCTTGCGCTTTGAAAATTCAAAGAGCAAGACTCGGTCTTTCAAAGACCGAGTCTATTTGCACTAGACTCGGTCTTTGAGAGACCGAGTCTTTACTCTGCGTTTTTTAAAGCGCAGATCCCCTTTCTTTCTTCTTCTTCTTCACTTTCGATTGTTTTTTCTTTTCGCTCTTTCCCTCAACGAATCCGTCGCACTCTCTACTTTTCCGTTCGATTACTCTCTTAATCGAATGTTGAACTTCCCAAAACCAATTACTTTCTAATTCATTTTCGATTTTACCAAATCCTATTCCCCAAAATCGATTCTTTCTTTAAACCCTAAACCCCGAATACCCATAATTGGAAGATTTCGGTTGTACTGGTCAAGCTCTTCTTGCCAATTTCGTCTTCGTCTTCGGATTCTCCCACTTGTTAGGTATATTTCTTAAGCATTTCCTAAGCAAAATTTGTGTTAGTGTTGATGCTATTGTGAAGTTCATTAGTTGAATTTGACTTATTGTTGACAAAGTAGATTAGTAGGAGTTGAGTTTATTGATGTTCCAAATGAATTTTGCTGTTTGTTTCGCGGGTGAGTTCCATCTGTACAAGTGAGTTCATTAGATGGAACTCACTTGAAGAAATTCACTTGTCCAAATGGAACTCACTTGTACAATTATGGGGACATCAATAAACTCACTTCCAATTAGTGTAGATGGAACTCACTTGTACAGATATGTTCCAAATGAATTTATGTTCCAAACAAACACATTTAATTATCTTCCAAATTCTAGTTCATTAGTTTATTGATGTTATTTTCACTGTTAATTTTGCTTAGCATTGATGTTCCAAATGAAAGAGTTGAGTTATTGATGTTAAAAAACAAATAGTGAGCACTTCCTGATATTTGAAGTATCAGTATGTGCATTGGGTGATGGATGCATTGGGTGTGTTAATTCTGTCGGAAAAAATTGAAATATTATGGTGTTTATAATGATATAAGCATAATATTACATGGAAAGACTTTGACGATGATGGTATATGTTGAAGAAATAGTTGAGTTAATTTTAGTATTAATACCCAAATTGAAAGAGTTGAAAGAAATATTGAGTTGAAAGAGTTCAGTTTTGTATAGAATTTTGTTGAAAGAGTTGATAGAGTTATTGAAACCTTGTTGAATAGAATTTTGTTGTTGAATCAATTTTGTATATAATTCCATATAGTATGTGTTGAATCTAGTTTTTTAGAATTTTATAGAGTTTAGGTTATGTATAGAATTTGTTGAATTTGTTATACTCTAGTGTTTTGCTAAAATTAGAGAATGAACGGCTTTGTTATATATAATTTGTTTTTATATCTAGTTTTTGTGTAGTTAATAACATTTTTGTTGAACTTGTAGGATTTGTAGTCTTCAATCAAAACTTCTCACATTGAAGACTCGGTCTTTGAAAGACCGAGTCTAGGTGTTTTTAGAGCGGTGTTTCAAAGACCGACTGTGTTGTTTTCAATCTTCCAGAGAGCTTGTTGGGCTCTGGAGTTTATCAGAATCAAGACTCGGTCTTCCAAAGACCGAGCTTAGAACAACTAGACTCGGTCTTTGGAAGACCGAGTCTTGAGTCTGATACAAAAAAAAAGACACAGCAACAAGACTCGGTCTTTGGAAGACCGAGTCTTCTTGCTGTGAATTTTTTTTAGCTACAGCCAGAATTTGAGTGTTTTTCAATCTTTCAAAACAACAACCTCTTCTTCAAATGCCTGAACAAACATCTCAAAATTCCCATCCAACAACTCAAAATCACAACAAACCACAACAACAAAATATAAAACTGATCAATATGCTTCTTCCACTTGACCAACTTAGTACCAAAATACAAAACAACTAATAAACCACTTCAAAATACCAAACAACAAACCAACTTAGTACCAAAATTCACCACAACTCAGCAACAAGACTCACCACACCTCAGCAACAAGACTCACTTCACCACAACTAAACAACCACTTCACCACAACTATCCAAACTAAGTGTTCATTTCGAAATAAATATTACAAACACAATAGGAAACACAAAATGAAATTTCAACTGTTTTGAGATGCTATGTTAGTACATCGACGTTTGTTGTGTCCTTCCAACCCACACCTTGAACATTTCATTCTTGTTCCCCTGCTAGAACTATCTCTCACATCCATATCGTTGCGTATTCTCGTGGATTTAGGCCGGCCTTTCCGTGACCGTCGCAAACTAGAATCTGGTACAAGTCGTGGACCGTCGATAGTCCGCCAATATGCTTCATCTAGAATAGGACTGAACACAGGAGCCCAAGTTTGTGCTAATGACGTGATAAGGTAAAATTTATCAACATAAGGCTTGTGATCGATTGCACGATAAGCACAGGCTGCTAATACATGAGAACAGGGAATATGATATAGATGAAACTTCATACATGTGCATGTTTTCGTACCCAAATTCACGGTGTGCAAGTTCCCACCCTTCCGTTCTCCATTTACCATGCGTATACCAGTTTTGACGGAAAAAATTCCAGGCTGATGATGAAACATTGTAACCACATGTTGATTTGCTCTTTCACGGCGAATATCAATTACATCTTGTACTCGTTTAGCAAAAATTTTCCCTTCACATAATAGCTTATTAGCTTCCTGTCGACGAGTAGTAAAGTAAGAGTTGAGACGTAAAAAAATCGTCTCAACAATTGCAGTTACTGGTAAACTACGGACTCCTTTCAGTACTGAATTGAAGCATTCTGACAGGTTCGTAGTCATCATTCCATATCGTCGACCTTCATCTGCATAAAGTGCCCATTTCTGAACCGGTTTCTCTTTCAACCAGTTAGCCGCCTCGACATTGACGGTTTCAAGTTCGGCGAGTTTGGCCATGAACTTTTTGGGTTGGTGTTGACAAGCTATACTTTTGGCCTTCTTGCGCAATGCCTTGCTACCAAATTTACTAAAAAAATTTGTGGCAAAATGACGCATGCAATATCGATGAAATCCATTCGGTTCGTTCCAAGTACCGTTTTGCAAATCCATAGCAGACAATATACCAGCATGACGATCCGAGATAACACACAACTCAGTGCGAACGGTGACATAATGCCGGACGCAAGTCATAAACCATGTCCACGTGTTTATACTCTCTCCATCAACCAATGCAAATGCAAAAGGAAATAAGCAACCATTCGCATCCGGGGAAACAGCAATTAGCAAACAACCCTTGTACTTACCGTACAAGTGAGTTCCATCTACACTAATAACCGGTCTGCAAGACTTGAAACCTTCAATCGAAGGACCAAATGCCCAAAATACTCCCTTGAATGTTTCCTCGCTGGGGCTAGACTCAAATTTGTCCCAGTGGACAACGGTACCTGGATTTGCTGATTGGATTGCTGTTAGTAGAAAAGGCAACTTCGTGTATGCTTCTTCGAAGGTACCGTACAACCTCTCAATTGCCTTTTGTTTTGCTTTCCAAGCTTTCTTATATGTAATCTGATAATTATATTCTATTTTCACAATCTCAATAATTACCCCCGGTGATATAGCAATATCCTTCTTCACCACACCCAAAATCAAATTACTGACAAGGTTAGCATCAATTTTGCAGTGGTCTTGATTCAACGTGGGATTCGTACAAGTATGCGGGCCGACTATCTTCTTCACCACAAAATTTCTCCCTCCTTTTGGAACAATAGCTCGTAATCTCCAAGGGCATCCACCATCACTTACTCCTGGGGGACCTTGTACGATCTCCTCTATTGTACGTTTTCTATGTGCCTTTTTACATTTAACAGTGTATAGTGACGGTGATGTTTTCAATGTGACAAATTCACGATGTTTCTTGATAGAATATACCTTCACAGCATGCAGAAGGGAGTCTTTACTAACAAACTCCTGTCCAACGTAAAATTCGTCTACATTGGATGAACCAGAAAACTCTTGTGGATATGGGGGAACTCTAGCAGCTTCAGCCATCTCCTCCGTAACATGAGCGTTAACATTAGCATACCTATCAGTAACTCTCACTGCATTAGAACTATTGTTCGAAGGATTTACATTAGCTACATCATCGTCTTCTTCTCCATCATCACTTTCTAGACTTTCATCATCGTCTGTTTCTTCCTCTTCTTCATCATCATCTAATAAGCTGTTGTTAATCACTGCATTTTGAAAGAGTTCAAACATACTGTCATTTGGAACAGAGTCAGGAACCGGGATTGGTTGGCGTGGCAGCTCAACATTTACAGAATCCGGAATTGTTGTATTTGTGAAGGTGTTCTCTTGTGAGGATACCGGATTTGGTTGTGAAGATTGATCGGGGTTAGGCCTCGACTGCTGTGTAGGTGCTACCCGTATGAAGCTTGCACTGGGGATATCATGTGGCTGAGGAGTTACAACTCGAATTTGCTGAATATATAACTCTAATACAGACCAAGCACAATTCGGATCAAATGTCCTAGCAATCAATGACTTCAGCGCATTATCAGTAGGTACGGGCACTGTCATAAAATACTGAACACCTCCTCTTCCTGCTGCGTATCTAGCTAAAATTTTCGCATTCCATTCATTCCTATCCCAATTAGTAACTTCATAGATTTTCTCAACTAGTTCTTCAAATGTAATGGTACGGGGTACCCAAACTATTTCCGGTTCCAAATGACTATAACTACTACCAATCTTTGGATCAAGAATAATTTCACCACCAAAGTATAACCAAATAGGAATCTCAAGATCCATACCTAGGTATATTTATTAAAATATACGAGTTATTATCTAAACGCAAACAAAATCTATACCAAATTTCAGAAAATTAAAGGCCAATATTCATCATACCTTCACAAGCGTCAAGAACAGAGCCGTATAGATTTCGTTAAAAGAGTTGAAGTTGCGATCCGCTCCAAATTTAGCAAAAATCAGAAAAATGGATCTTTCAAAATAAGGGTTTTGGGTTGTTATAGTGGAGATGGTTAGAGGGTTAGGAAGATATTGGTGTATATATTTAGATTAAGATTAGATTTTGTGGGTAGGAGGTCGCCCTAGATTTAGGAAGATGGGTTAGAGAAATAGAGTAGGTTAAAGTCGAGAAGAAGAAGAAGAAAGAAAGGGGATCTGCGCTTTAAAAAACGCAGAGTAAAGACTCGGTCTCTCAAAGACCGAGTCTAGTGCAAATAGACTCGGTCTTTGAAAGACCGAGTCTTGCTCTTTGAATTTTCAAAGCGCAAGACTCGGTCTTTCAAAGACCGAGTCTATTTGCACTAGACTCGGTCTTTGAGAGACCGAGTGGGGCGCTTTGGGAATTAAAAAAAAAAGTAGGGCGGTTTGGGAAAAACTTTGCAAAAATGGGGCGTTTTGGGAAAAAATTCGAGTTGTTTTGGGTGGGGATTTGAATTTGAATTTTGGGGAAACTTTTTGGAGGGAAAATATGTTTTGTAAGGTTAGATTTGGGCCTTTGATTTTTGGGAGAATTGAAGGAGAGCCACTTGATAGCTTTCTTTGTGTTTTATTATATAGAATTTTTATTTTCTTAATTTTTTGAATAAAAGAGGGATGAAGAGAGAGAGAGAGAAATAAAAAAATATAGCAGTTGTTTTGGGTGGGGATTTGAACTTTTGGAGAGAAAATATGTTTTGTAAGGTTAGATCTGGGCCTTTGATTTTTGGGAGAATTGAAGGAGAGCCACTTGATAGCTTTCTTTGTGTTTTATTATATAGATAGTTGAACTGTTGAGTGTGGTGCATTACATATTAGATATGCAGTACTATAGAACATCTCACCCATTACATAGTAGATATGTAGTACTATAGAACATCTCACTGACCAGTTACAAAATCATGTCACTTGAGGAAACTAATATAGCATGTTTGATACGTTGAATTTAATATTCCGGATACATTCAACATGTAAAAAGAGTGACTTTAATGATACGAATTTCAATTTTGTAAAGCCCGAATTTCATTACTTTTTCAAGTACAGGATTACACTTTCATCCGTACACTAGTTTGGTTCCTCGGTATAGGCATAATAAAATGACAATTGGTTCTCATTCTACCTGATATAAAGATTACATTGATCATTAAACTGGTTTTGTTGGTTAGTCCTTGATAATAATTCTAATCTGTGAATTCGTCCACTGCCCACAAATAGAGAAACATACAGTATTTATTAAGCGGGCAGTAGTTGTCAGCAAAAGTAACAAACACCGTATAGCTTCAATAATGGTGTACATAGTAAAAATGTCGACTTAAAAGCAATGAACCATAATTGTTTTTATTATTTCATCATATTTAAGACATACAATTTATACATTTTTCATTAGCAAAAATTTGACAAAAAATCCCAAGGAACTAATATAATAAAACATAGCCACATGAGGATCAAATCTTAGGAACAACTAAAAGCACTTGATAAGTTTCAGTCCAGTGCTTGATAGTGCATTAATATAATAATGCCTAACCACATGAGATGTCTAATGTCTTATCAAAAAACTAATTATAAATGCAACTGAGCCAGAAAAATACCATTTCGTTGCGCACATTATTTGGATTTGGCATGGTGTTCTAATTTTAAAACATTTTACAATCAATAAACTTTAGTCACCCTGCGAAGATCAGAATTCAGTGTAAATACGTGTCTTGCTACCAAAAGCTCCCAGGAGCCTCATCCTTCGATCCTTTTGAGAGTTATTTGAATGCTGCTATGACTTCATGGTAGTAATCCACGAAATGGTCACAAAAAAGATTGGCCAAAACTTCTCTATAATAAAGGGTGCCCTCAGCATACACTAAATGGAGGTTAACTACAATGCTTATTGATAGCATTAACAACACCAAAGCCCTCCATTGATGAACATACAGAAAATTTGTAAGTAGATATACTTAACAGAAAAACTAGGATCAAGCTTCTAACATGTCCAAATTCGACTACGCAAAAGCTTGGTAAAACCTAACTTTGGCTAAGTAACCTTATTGGTTGATTTCCATTAAATTCATGCAATCAAACAGTTCTCTGACAATGACATTCTATTAAATCAAGAGTCTAAAACGATATGAATGATACAAAATTTAAACTTACAATAAGTGCTTGACTCAGATTTCTCCTTTGAGTTTAAACACAGGAGAAATAGAATATGAGCTGTTGATGCATACACAATCAATACATTTTCACACTATTCAATCACTTCTGCATGCATTGGTGAGTCCTTTTTTTTTTTTTTTTTTGGATTGATTGATTGATTGATTTGCATAACAAACCAGTTTCATTTAGATAGCAAATTAAGTTTTCCATAAAGGTCAACAAATTGATGGAGGCTTTCAGCACAAGGGTATATTTAATCATTTATTGGCAACCTATGAAGATTCGAATAAGAACTTCCCCTATAAAGGAACATGAAAGGATTACAAATTGACAGACGAAAACAAGTACTTACAGGTAATGACCATAATATCTTTCGTTACCTCTGTATCATTATCTTACAAGCTAGCATCGCCATTCTGTTTGGGACACAAGCGGATAAGGAAAGACACCTCAGAGAGAAATAAAGAAGGAAAGTCATACACAGGCATTAATAGTTACTCTCTACAATTATATTGTACATCAGCAAAAAGAAAAGAATATGAACTGGACTAGATGTTTTGCATATCTAACAAGTGAGATACAACTAATAATTACAAGTATTGGGAAATACATCTAATTTTTACAGTTTAAAACAAGCAATAATATCAACATCAGATTATACGCGTATTTTTCTTATAACCCCTAATAAAACTAACCATATCATATTGCCGATAATTTGAAAGCTTACCAAATCACATTCAATGTATAACTTTAAAACTGTTCTGGATCTTAGTTGTTAAATCGTGAAACATATCGTATATCATTTTCCTAGAATATTGTATCTTATATTGTATATAAATCAAAGAATGTCCCAAAGTAAAGCAATCAATGATGCATCAATTTATATGATCATAGTTCATCAAATTCAGCAAACTCTACGACTTTGAAGGAAGATTGAGTGACAAAATTCTGAATACATTAAAAAAGAAACTGAGCATATGTCCATTATATCGCATTTTCTTAATTTCTAACAACGTAAATGATTGAAAGATCATACTAATGTCGTACTAACCTAGCACTAGTAATCTGTACTACTATAGGAGTTGTATATATGTGTATGACACTATTACTAATGTAGACAAGTTACGCGTAGTCATTTTATCCTATACCTAAAGACCATACAATTATAGGTGATGAAAAACTAACAAAAAATATGCGATTGAGATGCTTTATGGTGTGAACAAAAATCATTAATGATGTAACATTAATTAAAAAATAAATTTGATTAATCAAGAATTGTATGAACTAACAAACAACGCAAATCCATTGTTAAAGCTTAACTTTTTAAAGAGAGAAAACTTACATATACACAGAAAAAGTGGACTCAAAATAGCCTGAGAAAACATATAATTAATGGAAAAAAAATGGAGGAGAGAAGAAAGGAAGAAAAAGAAAGTAAAGTATTCCGAAAGAATAAGAAGCGAACAACATCCTATTTGGGTAAACCTAGAGAACAAGATGAACGAAGTAGAAGAAACAAAGAAGAAAGTGATAAAACGAACTAAACAAAGAAGAAACCTTATCGTGTGGGCACAAAACCCTATTGATCTAAGTTTTGAAATTTAAAATGGGCTTTCTAGTGAATTATGCAACAAACCTGAACCAAGAAACACATGTAAGCTAATTTTTTCATATTGAATCGTCTCATGTATTGGTGCATTGGTGCAAAGCGCATCGTATCGCGATACAATAAGATACAATGAGATATTTTAAGCTATCGATAAATTGCATGAGATTCACATCAAATTCACTAAATTGTATTGTATCGAGATACATGTCATAAGATATGCAAAATATTGATAACTATAATACGGATAATGACTACTAGCAGTGGCTATTTTATAGACCAATTGCCCGACATAGTGATATAGTGAATATCTCACGTTGTATCTTCCTAACAAGCAGTGTTATAAAAGGCGGTATGCAGAACTATGCATTATTGGCTACATACCGCATATGCGGTGTATGCGACCGCATATGTTATTTGGGTTTTCTATTAAACAACACCAAAACTTTGAAAAAAAATATTTTAAAAATCAGAAAGAAAAGAATAAAAAGAAAAGGTTTAAAAAACATAAATAGTTGTTGAAAATGAAAATGATACAAAACATTCTTAAGAAAATAGCATAAGTGCATAATATGGTAATATCGTAATAAGATTGGACAAAGACATAAAAACAACTACAAGAATTATTTTGCAACATTACTTAAAGTCTTCTTGCGAAAAAGAAAATTAACTTAAAAGTCCTACACAAAGACAAAGCAATAAAGCATAGATGAGGTAGCATGGTTGTTCCTACAACAATCAAAAATACATATAACTAATTAACTGCAGACAGTATATAAATCAGAGTCCAAAAAATGGTTTGAAGGACAATCTTCCTTAATATTCACTTCACAGTAAGTGTAATCAAAGTCCCCCTCACTCTCTTCCGCCCCACTCCCATTGCTAGGATTCATTGCTGCCTCTTCGTTAAGCAAACCTTGACCACTTGTTGACTTCTTTCTCCTTGCGTTATTGTGAAATTGTGAAAGAAAGAAATGAACTAGCCTTTTTTTAAATCGTAAAATGGGTCGGGTTGCAGTCTGAAAAAAACTATTCATATTAATATAAATAGGCCCAACTACCCACTTAAATACTTGGTTAATGTGAGCACATATCAAATATGCAACCAAATATTTAAATATGTGGTCGCATAATCACATTATTGACAAATAGACTATATGCGACCTAAAAAAGTGATTCATAACCGCAAGCACATATGCAGCGCATAGGCGCTGCATAAATTCGTATTTTTGAACACTGTTAACAAGTACAGCTTATATTAAACAACAAAGAGATGTTGAATCTTTCTCTTACTCGTTTAAAGGGAACCTCTCTGTTTTAATTTTCGGCCGATACGGTCAAAATTTTGGCCGAAATTCCGTTTCAACTAGCTTACCGATACGAAATCACAGATTTTACACTTCATATCGTTTTGGACCGAAATGTGTAGATTTCGGCCGAAATTGCTGAAATATTGCCAAAATTGTTAAAATATCGATCGAATAACACACTAATGTTATTGTGAATATATGACTTTTTTTTTATGTTTTACTTTTTATATATAAGTCTTTCAATATAAGACCTTAAGCTAAGATGATATGAGGATTTGTCTCTCTATTGTTTGTGTATATACAAAGTCAAGTAAGTCTATTAACTAATACATTTTTTATAATCAATGCTAATTCAATTTAGTTATATTCTTATATTACATTCTCTTTTATATTGTTATTAAATTATACAAATATTTACCGTGATTGATTCATGTTATTAGTTACATTATACAATATTTTATATGATAAATAATATGTAGAATATATAAAGTCTTGTTTAGTAACCAAAAAATATGTTTATTGAGTGTCCGAAATGAACATCCGAGATTATCACATTTCCTCGAGATCTCCTCCGATATCTCCAATCCAAGACGAAACACTCCTTGCAGAGACGAGTCCGAAATCCAAGATTTAAAACCTTGCCTCTCTTAGCATCAAGCTCTAAACTGTTGCATGTAGAAGAATGATTCTTGAAATAAGTTAATCTCTTGAAGGAGAGTCCCAACAAGTACACTATTATCTACGTCTTAGACCGGAACAGAACCAGATTGAATGTGAGGCCTTCTCAAACCCAAGGTGAACAGAAATATCAGAGTGAAGTATGCCAGACCTGGTCTAGGCCTGTTGTGCGTCTACATTCCCATGCCAGAACCTGAGCCCCAACTAGGTCAAACTAAATAACATCAACAACCTTCAAAGATGGAATTTAAGTATTTAACTACATAGGTTTTGTATCCAGGTTTCTACTCATCTTTTAACAACTAGTATTCTTTCTAAATAAAAGTTTTTTTCTATATAAGTACTCAGAAGTGCCGACTCGTACATAGTCCAATGTCCAACCAACATCAACTATAAAAAATTGCTAGGGGTTGTACTATACAATCAATATCATTTTTACAAGGTTATACTTGGTTGAAATTGTCAAGAAAAAAAAAATCGGTGCACGGTAAAACCTAATTTCAATTTAGGAGTAAGGGCATGTTTGGGGACAAAGTGAGAGATAACTAGAGTTCTCTTTTAAGTGGAGGCACTCAGGCACGCACAAGTCTGCTAACGTTGGTTTTCATACCTCTACCTCCAACTAGGCATTTTGCAAACCACAGATACATTTGGTCCCCATTATGTTTAAATAACTCTAGTTGTCACAATTTTGAGAGAGATTCTTTTATTTTGTATGGTATCTTATAGGAATAAATGATATGGATACTGTACAGAGTAGAACTAACTAAGAAAACGAAACTAAGAAAACTAACTAGAGTGGGTTATGACTGTAGTTATCTCAATTTCAAAAAAAGCCTCAAACAGCCTAAAGTTATGAAGATTTAGATTAAGCGTTCACATGCCTCTTCCTCAGGGCCGGTCCTGGGCTTGTGCGACCTGTGCGGTCACTCAGGGCCCACTAATCAGGAGACCCGCAGGACATCATGTTTAATTAGTAGAGTTTTATTCTAATTTTAGCACAAAAGTCGATCTGTTTGAGTGGTTAAGGAGATAGACTTGAAATTTGTTGGGCTTCGCCCGCGCAGGTTTGAACCCTGTTGTCGATGATTTCATTTTTCATTTGTTATTTATATCTATTTATGTTATATATCTATCTATTTTTAAAGAATGTTCTTTAATGATTTTTATGTAAAACTTTTTTAATCGTGTATTTCCTGCGTTGCAAGAATATAAAGATAGATCCTTAACCACATTTATACTATTTCGTCTTAATTGATGAGACGACTAATTCAAGATATCGATTAAGTCGTCCCAGGTATTGGAGCCTCCAATGATATAAAAATTTGAAAGCTATTTTTCAAATGAAGTCATATAAAAATTTTAAGATATAGAATGTATCCTACTCATATTTTTCAATTGAATTCGTATAATATATATAAATATATATAGATGATATGAAAATCAACATCAAGTAAAATTAATATTAGAATAATTAAAGAATGCCCAAAAAAAATTTCTTTCCACACAAGGCCCTAAAACTCAGGACCGGCCCTGCTCTTCCTATTACACATAAGATAACTGATTATACTAGAAAGTCGCTAGCATGTCAACAAAATTCAACACCATGGAACCGAAACACAAGTTAAATAAACGTTCGAGCCAAAGAGAACATTACATTTCACATTTCCAATTATGATAGAGTACATCACAGCTCTCAAAGTAACATAATCCTACACCAATAGCTTATACTAAATTATTCAAAAGATTTTTCATTATTTATTTATTTATTTTAAGCGATTGGATATTCAGACTGTGGGTTTGCGATGGAAACCTTGGCCGGGGAGGTCATCCCCGTCAGCAGTAACGGGATGAGCATTGACAGCAGTGACCATGGCGGACGGCGGGCCCACCCTGCAGCGTTTCTCGACCATATCTGTAACAGCATCGGGATCGCCGGAGAAGACGGCCTCGACGGAGCCGTCTCTCCGGTTGCGAACCCAACCGTTAAGGCCGAGCTCGCGGGCCGTCTCGACGGTCCAGTCACGGAAGAATACGCCCTGGACTCGGCCCTTTATCACCACCTTTACCTGCATCCAATTCAAGAAAATTACTACAAGTAACTTGAACAAATTTCAAATTTTTGAGGGGAGAGAGAGAGAATACGGTTTTGGTTGGTGCGGGGTTGGAGGAGGTGATGGTGGTGGACGACATGGAAGAGGAACGGATGGGAGAGGGTTTGTGGGGTTTGAGACGGAGGAAGGAAGAAGGGTGGTTTAGTCGAGCGGATGCGAACATTTGGTGGATGAGGAGGAGGAATGAGAAAGGAATCTTGAATTCGCGACGATGGTTCCAGAAATACCCTTTTTTTTTATACATACAAAACTCCTCTTTTCGCGTGCTGCGTTTGGGTCATGGGGTTTGAGTCCAGATACACAACCCATTTAGTTACGAAGGAGAAAATGTGTTTTAGTAACGGAAGAGGAAATGCTGGGTTGTTTCATCTGGACAAACTAGACGCCACCAGTATCCAGGAACTTGAAAATTATACCTCCTATAAATCATTGTACTAATAACAGCATATTAATCAAAGTATGGTGCCCACAAAATCTAACTAACAAACAAGGTTTCTACAAGTTTCTGTACAGCACTTGTCTGTATCAATATTCGCTTAGCAGCTATTTATGATTATAATAAGAGCATCTGTAGTCTCGTTAGACTCAAAATTTTCAAATTTTGATTTTAAAAATATGAATTTTGAGTTGGGTTGTAGTCGTTGAAATTCAAAATTTGGTTCAAATGTAGATGATCGACTTTTGGTTAAAACAACAACAACAAAAATCCAAAACATTTATGAAAGAAAAAAATTGTATGCATACTAACACATAATAATTCCTATGGGCCCATTCAATCTCATCCCTTGATCAAATAATCAAAACATCTCAAATAAACTTTATATGCATAGATAATCCTATAGGGTATAATCCATAGGAATTAAGTTAACCAAATGGGGGCAAAAATTGATCCCACGCGACGTGTTCTTGCGTCCTTGGTTTTTTTTCCTTTTTTTCTGAAAATTTCGATTGGACGCAAGATGTTCTTGCGTCCGATTGATTCAGCCAACTTTTTTTTTCGCGAAATGATTTTGCGTCCGCCACATTTTATAAAAAAAAAAAAATTGATCCCACGCAAGATCATCTTGCGTCCGACGTCTTTTTTAAATTAAAAAAAAAATTCGTCAAACGCAAGATCATTTTGCGTCTGAGACAATTTTTTTTAGAACGGATCAGTGTTCTAAAAGTCGTTAGGCGGTAGTCGGACGGCCGATGGGGGTCTAGCGCCTAGACCTTGTAAATGGGGCCTAGGCAACTAGGCGCTAGGCATTATTTATTTATTTATTTATGTAGTTTGTTTATTTTTACCCCAATTTATCTTTTGATTTTGTTTTGTTGTTCCATCATGCATTATCATTAGGGCTGTTCATACTTTGGTTAAAACTGATTACCGAACCGAACCGAACCGAAATTTACCAATTTGGTTCGGTTTTTTCGGTTTTTTCGGTTCGTTTTTGATCCAAACCGAAGTTTTTTAGATTGTTCGGATCGGTTTTTGGTTGGCTTCTATAAACCGAACCGAACAAAAAACCGAACTTTTTTTGGACCAAAATAAATTCTACCCCCAGGATCTAGGGTAAATGAGATCTAACGGCTAAATCTAAATGACTTCTCAACTTCTCTATTCTTTGACCCTAGATATAATTTGAGTGCTTGTGCGAGTGCAAAATGCACTCTTAATCTACATGTCTATTCAAGTATCAAGTATGTGTGCAGGATTGAGTTATCAAGTGCAAAATGCTTGTGCAAGTGTTTATGCAAGTGCAGTGCCAGTTATACAGTTGTACCAGTTCCACTCCTCTACAATTGTGCAAGTGATTATGCAGTTATGCTTGAGTGCTTGTGCAAGTGCAAAATACAACAAGTATTATAAAAACGTGTAATTTTAAATTGTAAATTGTAACCTTATATAATTGTATTCATTTGGAACTTGTAAATTCTAATGTATTGAATATTGAGTAATAATTTTTCATTCAAAATCACATTTAAAATTCAAAATTGAACAACTTCTAAAAAGTTCGGTTAGTTCGGTTATTAACTGAACCGAACTGATAAACTTCGGTTCAGTTCAAACCGAATTTTATCAGTTTCGGTTCGGATTTCGGTTTCAAATATACCAAACCGAAAATTTCGGTTCGGTTCGGTTTTGCACCGATGAACAGCCCTAATTATCATGCTCTTTATTGCTCCTCATTTTTACTCTTCGCTTTTCTCCGTGCTATTGCAAGATGAGTTTCAGATAGCCTAAAAGACACAATTGCATCAAGGTGTTGGTTTTGGTAACAGATTTGGGTAGATCAATGATTTGTCAGGATAAAGTACTGATTCCCATCATAATTTTTAATGTCTTAGTTTGATGTATCGAAAAATTAAACTATTATACTAGTTCTAGTCTGTCTCTTTTGAAATATGGATTGACTTATCTTTTCATAATAAAAACCATTGGTAGATTTGATATCTTGGAGGTAAACAGTGTTGTACTAATGGTTTTCAGTGAACTCCATTGTGTGTTCTTCTATTAAAACAATTTTGGGGAAAAAATAAAGAAGCAATCTCTTCCTAATCTAATGATTATCTAAAAATATAGTAGCTATATAAGTATATATATTTTTGAATATAAGAAGATTGTTGTCATCCCGTTTTATTGATAAGTTGATATCGGAACAATAGCGTTAAATATGTTAGAAAATGAGTGTTTTATACACCATTTACGAACCGATTTTCGAGCAATTTTTTGAGTAAGATCCTCAATGAATTATTGAGAGATCTTGATTGATTTGTGTTCTCCTTCATGAGTAGATTAGAATCATATATTGGTTTGCTAAAATCGGTTAAGGGGTGAATGAGAAATTGTCTCTCAAAGTGAGTAGTTTTCATTCTTGAAATGGGTTAAGAGAACATAGTCCCACATCGGAAAAATCAAAGGAAATAGAAAAGGATATATAGCAACCTCCTTCTTATCATTGTAAGATAGCTAGAAGAGAGGCTCTCTCTCGCGTGCGCAGGGGGGGTGGAAATCTCGGACCGTACTTTGCGACTTGTGTGCGCCCGCACGAATGCCGGACCGACTTGACCCCACCCCGTGTAGAGCCACTTTTTGCTACAGTTTTGATTTTTCTTTTTGTAACGGCTGAAATGAATACAAAAACGGTTCTGTTTGCCGTTTCAGTGCTGTATTTAATGTTTTGTCCGCCGTTACACTGAGGCAGTGAATGATGTCTGCCGTTACAGTGTCGGCATTCAATTGGTTGTCTGCCGTTACAATGAAGGCATTAACAGCCTTGTCTGCCGTTACGGTTTTAACCCAGCCCCTATAAATAGAGGCCTCCCCTCTACTTTCTTCCCTACACAACAGATCTTCTTTCTCTCCTTCTCTAGGGACTGTTCGGTTCTTCTTTCTCTGGTTTTTATTGGTAAGACGATATAGGGTTCAAGCGCTGCTACTCAGTTCGGGAGTGCTACGTGGTGCCTACGTGATCGCTCCAGTCGTTGTATCCTGGGAGACAGACGCCTTAGCTCATTCCAGCAACCGGAAGAGGCGAAATCTGTTTTAAGGACACTGTGTGATACACAGGCCTCGACTTCTCAAATTGTAATTTGAGATTTCTTCTTGTAAGTTGTTTATTTAATTTTTCCTTTTCTTTCCTTTCGGTTTTCCTTCTCTTCTGTTCCCTTCTCAGTTTTCTGTGCCTCTCAATCCTTTTATTCTAAAAAGGAATTTTGTAAAGAATATTTGTAACAAAATTCTCAAGATAAAAACAAACAACCAGACCACACCTACTACTACAAGTAAAAGACACCACCTCGGAACTACTACTAATAATAACAATAATAATATGAACCAAGTCTCTAACTCCTTCTAGCCCCGAAAATTATTTTTAAACAGGTCGGATTGGGTCAGATCAGGTTAAGCTCTATTTTATGATCCTAGGCCGCCCAGATCCACCTAGGCTGCCCAGACCCGCCTGGACCCACCTAGACCTGCCCAATAGGCCAAACCAATTTTTTCAAACGCCTAGGGCCTAGGCGAGTTGCCTAGGGACCGCCTAGCGACTAAGCGGCCGCCTCGGACACCTAGGCGGCGCCTAAGCGCTCAAGTGGAGGATAACAAACCATCTTTGCCATAGGCGGTCGAAGGCGATTAGGTGGTCATCTTGTTGAGTAGACGTCTGTGGCGCTGATCAGGTAAACGCTTGATGTCCAACGCCCAGGCGTTTTCTATTTTTTTTAATTTTTAAATACTATAAGGTAACAAAAAAAAAGAACTACTATTAATCTATTATATACTATGTATGGATTTGTAATAATAATGGAATTGTTTTTAATTTTTTTTAATATTATTGGTGATGGATTGCACATATTACACATATCACACATATTAAAATAACACCTATTACATATTACACATATTGGCATATTGCACATATTACAATTGGACAATTGTTTGTTTTTTTTTAATTGCACATATTTACACATTAATTGCACGAGAAAGTTTTTTTTATGTATAAACACCCTTTAATTGCACATATTACACATGAACATGATGAATATTTGCAGTTGCATTGCATAATTATACTTACAATTGAAGAATATAGGCTGTAATTAACAAAATCGGCAAAAAAATTCAACCACCTAGGCACCCTAGGCTCTAGGCACCCCTTGACCGAGCCGCCACCGCCTAACACCGTTTACAGTCTTGTCTAGACCAATTTTTAGAACAGCTGAATAGACGCGATTTCTATATTTAAGAATTTCCTATTTCTTCCCTCAAATTTAGACGGCTACCGTAGCGAATTTTCCAAATATTGGAAATATACCGCACGACTATAGATGCTCTCATATGGCTATGAGCAGCGGAACAAAAATGGAAAGGGAGAACATGCAACAACCAGAGTTCACTCAAAACTACGATGAGTTTCTATCATTGACCAACGAAAAACCTACTGGGCAAATTTTAACAACTAAATCATCGCAATTTCCAACTGAAGTCGCTTCACTGCAAAATGAGAAAAAGAAATACAACAACACACAACAATCATAAATCACAATAAAACCAACCCCTATCTGATAGGTCAAATAGATAGAGTTCACATACCATAAATGTCAAATACAGATATCTGAACAAGCCCATCTAAAATTCCCATTACAACCTCTAACTAAAACATAAAAATAAGGGGAAGATGGAAGGAGGGTAGGGAAACACAAATAACAAGACATAATAAACAAACTGGAAACTTGGAAATTGGTATCACTGGCCCTCTCCAGATTCACGTTTTGGGGCAGCTTCTTTGATGTCATCCCCCGCATCTTCCTATAATCACAACACATGCAAAACGATGAATGTGAATGATTGTAAAGTTAATAAAGAAACTCATGAGTAAAATGATAGACTAAAAGTAAACGATTTTCTTAAGAAGAAGTGGAAGAACGAAAAGATACCGTGATATCGGATGTCCAAAGAGTCAAGTTGTCACGGAGAAGCTGCATGATCAAAGTGCTGTCCTTGTATGATTCCTCACCAAGTGTGTCGAGCTCTGAAATAGCCTCATCAAATGCCTGCAGACACATTTAATTGATGACCCCAATAAGAAAATAAAAGTAGAAAAAGTTCCAAATAGCTTCCATAAACCATATGAGAAGATTTTTAATCACAGAAACCCTCAGTCAGTATTGAATGTATAACCAAAAGACTGAAAGAAACATATAGGAACAGTGATATAACCATCATAGATTATTATTTGGGCCAGCACTTGGCACCCAACTATATTAATCTTCCAAGTACTAAACGTCATTTGGTTTACTACATAATATGAGTCTTGTCATAAATCACTTGAAAAGTAGATATAGTCAACTGAGAAGAATACGGACTAATTTGCTGCCTCAAGTTCATGTCTTCTACAAGAAAAGAAATACACATTCACAGCTAAAGAAAAGAAAGAACACAAAAGCTCATTTGATATCATATACACTAGCAAAAGTTGGTGTGTAGATTTTAATTTTTTGGTAGTGCAAACTGCTGGTCGAGGGTTGAGCATTTCAGATTTAAAGTCAGATTTAATAGCAAGTAATCATGATATAAGCAAAAATCCCTTTGGACGCAATTATGGTTTTTCCAATATAGATAAGTGACACAGAACGGCGAAGTGCATGCGTGGTTCTGGCAGAATTTAGGTTCTAATGGAAACAATTCTTGTAGGTGGCAGAATCAAATGATAGCAATAATAGAGATCCTGAAAGGATATAATTCAAATCCTACAATTCAATCAAATAAAAAATTTATATCATTCACCAGCTTAAATTTACAAGTGTTTACATAGTAGATAATTCAAATAAATATGAAGCTACCATTAGTGAAAAAATTCAATTTTTCACAAATTCTATTAGCATATGCATCTTATATAAATGCATTTCTCAGGTTTCATCTATTACGTAAAACAAGCTCTTAAATAATATAATGTAAAATTGATGTTACCTCGAATACTATTTTCTAGTTTAGAGAGATGAATCATCAGCAAATTTTCTGGTTTTTATTGGTAAGACGATATAGGGTTCAAGCGCTGCTACTCAGTTCGGGAGTGCTACGTGGTGCCTACGTGATCGCTCCAGTCGTTGTATCCTGGGAGACAGACGCCTTAGCTCATTCCAGCAACCGGAAGAGGCGAAATCTGTTTTAAGGACACTGTGTGATACACAGGCATCGACTTCTCAAATTGTAATTTGAGATTTCTTCTTGTAAGTTGTTTATTTAATTTTTCCTTTTCTTTCCTTTCGGTTTTCCTTCTCTTCTGTTCCCTTCTCAGTTTTCTGTGCCTCTCAATCCTTTTATTCTAAAAAGGAATTTTGTAAAGAATATTTGTAACAAAATTCTCAAGATAAAAACAAACAACCAGACCACACCTACTACTACAAGTAAAAGACACCACCTCGGAACTACTACTAATAATAACAATAATAATATGAACCAAGTCTCTAACTCCTTCTAGCCCCGAAAATTATTTTTAAACAGGTCGGATTGGGTCAGATCAGGTTAAGCTCTATTTTATGATCCTAGGCCGCCCAGATCCACCTAGGCTGCCCAGACCCGCCTGGACCCACCTAGACCTGCCCAATAGGCCAAACCAATTTTTTCAAACGCCTAGGGCCTAGGCGAGTTGCCTAGGGACCGCCTAGCGACTAAGCGGCCGCCTCGGACACCTAGGCGGCGCCTAAGCGCTCAAGTGGAGGATAACAAACCATCTTTGCCATAGGCGGTCGAAGGCGATTAGGTGGTCATCTTGTTGAGTAGACGTCTGTGGCGCTGATCAGGTAAACGCTTGATGTCCAACGCCCAGGCGTTTTCTATTTTTTTTAATTTTTAAATACTATAAGGTAACAAAAAAAAAGAACTACTATTAATCTATTATATACTATGTATGGATTTGTAATAATAATGGAATTGTTTTTAATTTTTTTTAATATTATTGGTGATGGATTGCACATATTACACATATCACACATATTAAAATAACACCTATTACATATTACACATATTGGCATATTGCACATATTACAATTGGACAATTGTTTGTTTTTTTTTAATTGCACATATTTACACATTAATTGCACGAGAAAGTTTTTTTTATGTATAAACACCCTTTAATTGCACATATTACACATGAACATGATGAATATTTGCAGTTGCATTGCATAATTATACTTACAATTGAAGAATATAGGCTGTAATTAACAAAATCGGCAAAAAAATTCAACCACCTAGGCACCCTAGGCTCTAGGCACCCCTTGACCGAGCCGCCACCGCCTAACACCGTTTACAGCCTTGTCTAGACCAATTTTTAGAACAGCTGAATAGACGCGATTTCTATATTTAAGAATTTCCTATTTCTTCCCTCAAATTTAGACGGCTACCGTAGCGAATTTTCCAAATATTGGAAATATACCGCACGACTATAGATGCTCTCATATGGCTATGAGCAGCGGAACAAAAATGGAAAGGGAGAACATGCAACAACCAGAGTTCACTCAAAACTACGATGAGTTTCTATCATTGACCAACGAAAAACCTACTGGGCAAATTTTAACAACTAAATCATCGCAATTTCCAACTGAAGTCGCTTCACTGCAAAATGAGAAAAAGAAATACAACAACACACAACAATCATAAATCACAATAAAACCAACCCCTATCTGATAGGTCAAATAGATAGAGTTCACATACCATAAATGTCAAATACAGATATCTGAACAAGCCCATCTAAAATTCCCATTACAACCTCTAACTAAAACATAAAAATAAGGGGAAGATGGAAGGAGGGTAGGGAAACACAAATAACAAGACATAATAAACAAACTGGAAACTTGGAAATTGGTATCACTGGCCCTCTCCAGATTCACGTTTTGGGGCAGCTTCTTTGATGTCATCCCCCGCATCTTCCTATAATCACAACACATGCAAAACGATGAATGTGAATGATTGTAAAGTTAATAAAGAAACTCATGAGTAAAATGATAGACTAAAAGTAAACGATTTTCTTAAGAAGAAGTGGAAGAACGAAAAGATACCGTGATATCGGATGTCCAAAGAGTCAAGTTGTCACGGAGAAGCTGCATGATCAAAGTGCTGTCCTTGTATGATTCCTCACCAAGTGTGTCGAGCTCTGAAATAGCCTCATCAAATGCCTGCAGACACATTTAATTGATGACCCCAATAAGAAAATAAAAGTAGAAAAAGTTCCAAATAGCTTCCATAAACCATATGAGAAGATTTTTAATCACAGAAACCCTCAGTCAGTATTGAATGTATAACCAAAAGACTGAAAGAAACATATAGGAACAGTGATATAACCATCATAGATTATTATTTGGGCCAGCACTTGGCACCCAACTATATTAATCTTCCAAGTACTAAACGTCATTTGGTTTACTACATAATATGAGTCTTGTCATAAATCACTTGAAAAGTAGATATAGTCAACTGAGAAGAATACGGACTAATTTGCTGCCTCAAGTTCATGTCTTCTACAAGAAAAGAAATACACATTCACAGCTAAAGAAAAGAAAGAACACAAAAGCTCATTTGATATCATATACACTAGCAAAAGTTGGTGTGTAGATTTTAATTTTTTGGTAGTGCAAACTGCTGGTCGAGGGTTGAGCATTTCAGATTTAAAGTCAGATTTAATAGCAAGTAATCATGATATAAGCAAAAATCCCTTTGGACGCAATTATGGTTTTTCCAATATAGATAAGTGACACAGAACGGCGAAGTGCATGCGTGGTTCTGGCAGAATTTAGGTTCTAATGGAAACAATTCTTGTAGGTGGCAGAATCAAATGATAGCAATAATAGAGATCCTGAAAGGATATAATTCAAATCCTACAATTCAATCAAATAAAAAATTTATATCATTCACCAGCTTAAATTTACAAGTGTTTACATAGTAGATAATTCAAATAAATATGAAGCTACCATTAGTGAAAAAATTCAATTTTTCACAAATTCTATTAGCATATGCATCTTATATAAATGCATTTCTCAGGTTTCATCTATTACGTAAAACAAGCTCTTAAATAATATAATGTAAAATTGATGTTACCTCGAATACTATTTTCTAGTTTAGAGAGATGAATCATCAGCAAAATATTAGGTATTCAAGCAAAGGAGTAAAAAACCAAAATAGAAGTTAAAAAGAAATTATTCCCCATTGTAAAGATATATCTATCATAAGAGCATCTGTAGTCGTTATCTATAAATTTATCCATATATCGATAAATAGAAATAGATATTACGATTTCGCTGTACTCGTCGTAAGCTATATTATAGCAAACAACTATTTAATATTAAGGGACGGCATTCCGTATGCCGTCGGAGGCTAAAAAGTCGAAAAACGCGTGCGCGCTTGTCGGACGGCACTCGAAGTGCCGTCTGTTTTAAAAAAAAAAAAAAAAAAAAAAAAATTTGCCGCCGGATGTCTAGGACGGCACATGAAGTGCCGTCCGACACCCTTTTTTGGCGTGTAGCTCAATTTCCAAACTTGTTCCATACTTTATCCTACTTTATGACTAATTTCCCTGATTTAATGCAACAAATCCTGGCTTTTAATTTTTTTTTGGACCAAAATACCCTCGTGACATATTCTATATATATCTGAAGATCATTTGTTGAACTATGGCCGTTGAAATGAACCCAGGGCAATCTCGTCATTCGGCCAAATTTTTTTTTTTTAATAAAATCCCAACGGACGGCACATCGAGTGCCGTCCGGGAAAGGTGCCGACTTCTCCAATGCAACACCACATGCCGTCCGACGGTGGGAATTATTCGGCTTTTTTGATTTAATTAATCCGGTTAATTGCGGATTTTTCGAAACGGACGGCATATGGAGTGCCGTCCGACGCCTACAACAGTGTTTTGCACGCCTGGGACGGCTCTTCGACCACCGTCGCTGACTTATCGATAAAGCTATTTCGTCTCTCATATATAGCAATCGACTATAGCGATTTATCGATAATATCGATATATAGCAAACGACTGCAGCTACTTTTTAACCTATATATCGATATTATCGATATATAGATAACGACTACAGATGCTCTAATGTGGCAGGGTAAATGATCACGTGCAATTACCACCAACTGACATCAACATCAGTGCATTTCAGTGAACCTCCGTACTATACATAACATTTCCGTCGACTAGCAAAATATTGCTTTTTTAAACACCACTAAATAGCATATCCACTCTACTTCACAAGATACTCACTATTAGATGTAATTATTAGATGTAATTGCAGTGAAAATATAATTGATTCAGCAAGCATAATTTTACTAAACCCTTAGTGATACAACATGAAGTTTCATGCATAGCAATATTTAAATACATTAACAAAAAACAATAACCAAAATAAGTAGAAGTAACAAACCTGTTTTGCAAGATTGCAAGCACGGTCTGGAGAGTTGAGGATCTCATAATAAAAGACTGAAAAGTTAAGTGCCAGTCCCAGCCTTATGGGATGGGTTGGGGCCAATTCAACTAGAGCAATATCCTACACATTATAACTACCAGATGAATCAAGTTGGATCAAGAACAACACAGGAAGAGTGAACCTTATTCACAATAGGGGGAATAAAGTAAGAGATCCATCATAAAAATGTGTAATAGAGATAGTCAATTAAATGAGCAAGGCAACTACCTGAGCAGATTTGTACGCAAGCAGTGTACTCTCAGCAGCCTCTTTCTTCTCTGCCCAAGTCTTAAACTCCGCAAGGTACCTTTTCATAAATTACTCATTGGTTCAAAATACTACTTTCCAATTTGTAAAAATGGAAACAGTTTCCTGTAAATCTATGTCACAAACCTGTGGTAATCACCCTTCATCTTGAGATAGAACACCTTAGACTCGGCAGCAGTAGAGGATGGGACAAGGTGTGAATCAAGCAATTTCAAAATTCCATCACAAATCTTGCTCAGCTCAGCCTCAATTTTGCCGCGATACTCCTTGATCATGGATACATGATCCTCGTTACCCCGACTTTCCTCCTTCTGTTCAATGGAAGAGATGATCCTCCATGAAGCCCGACGGGCACCAATCACGTTCTTGTACGCCACCGAAAGAAGGTTTCGCTCTTCAACTGTGAGCTCCTCGGTATCAACAGTCTTTGCCACCTTCTCCATGAACTCGACCATCTCCTCGTATCGCTCAGCTTGCTCAGCAAGCTTTGCCATGTAGACATTTTCCTCACGAGTTGACTCAACTGCCATCTTTTGCTCAAACTACTCTATAGTTCTGTAAGCAAATCAGAAACTGATCAAATTACTGAATGTTTTCAATTTTGGTAAGAGAGGCACGAATTAAAGAATGTAAGAAGAATTCAGCAAAGAGGAAAAGACCTAAGAGACTTAAGAGGTTAAGATATATTTAGAAATTTGAACTTACGGATTGTAAGAATAATGGATGTTACTTATGTAACTAGAATAATAACAAAATCTTTACCCCAGGTCTTTATGGTCGAGTCTCCATTTACATTTTATCAAGGGTCATCAACTTTGCAGAAAACCCCTTACCTTTTTAATTTTTCACCCTTTTAGCCCTCCTCAATATTTCTACAAAACCCTCTATTAGTCCCAAAATAGCATCAACCTCCCTCCAAATCTACAATTTATTACTTGGTCCCACTCCCACCATTAATTTATGGATGATCAATGCAAAATAATATCTATTATTATTTTTTGGGGGGCAACATAATACTATATGAATTTGTTGTCAACTGCGCCCCCTGCTAAAAATTTCTGACTTCATCCCTACCTTTGTCAAATTAGGCCCTCTTTGGTAATGTGGTTAAGGGTATTTGGAGAGTCTAAAGGTAGAGGGTTGCCAAATAAGGAAACATGGTGGTGGCAAGAAGAACTCCAAAATATTGTGAGAGAAAAAAGATCAACCTTCAAAATATGGCAAAAGAGTATAAATGAAGATGATTTAGAGAGATATAAGACCGTTAGAAAAGAAATTAAAAAAGCGGTAAGAGATGCAAAAAAAAAGCTTATGATGATTTACACACAAAATTAGAAACAAAAGAAGGAGAAAATAATATTTATAAGCTTGCTAAACAAATGGATAGAAAAATAAAAGACCTGAATACAATTAGGTGTATTAAGAGCGAGAATTCAAGAGTCCTAGTAAAAGATGAAGAAATTAAGGAAAAATGGCAAAATTACTTTGAGAAGTTATTAAATGAAAAGGTTGTGGACAACTTAATTTTAGAGGACTCGAGGGAGAGTCGAGAGCATATATTTTGTCGTAGAATTAGGTCCTCGGAGGTTCGAAATACTTTAGGAAGGGTGAAAATAGGAAAAGCTTTAGGGCCGGATGATATACCCATTGAAGTTTGGAAGTGTCTTGAGGATGTAGAAATGAGTTAGCTAACAAAATTATTTAATGAAATTTTAAGGACTAAGAAGATGTCCGATGAATGGAGAAAGAGTATTTTAGTACCTATATATAAAAATAAAGAAGATATACACAGTTGCTCAAACTACCGAGGAATTAAATTAATGAGTCATACGATGAAAATTTGGTAGAGAGTGATCGAACATAGACTGAGACTAGAAACTACAGTGTCTGAGAATCAGTTTGGGTTTATGCCGGGGAGGTCAACAATGGAAACAATTTATTTACTGAGGAGACTTGTGAAAAAATATAGAAAAAATAAAAAAGATCTACATATGATTTTTATAGATCTAGAAAAAACATATGATAAAGTCCCTAGAGACGTAGTATGGTGGATGCTAAATAATAAAAGAGTAACTATTCGGTATATTGCGGTAATTAAGGATATGTATGAAGGGGAAACAACCACAATTAGAACAATCACATTAGAGACCAACGATTTTCCTATTACAGTACGTTTACACCAAGGTTCGGCTTTAAGCCCCTACCTTTTTACTTTGGTTATGGATGAATTGATGCGAGGAATACAAGATGAGGTGCCTTGGTATATGCTTTTTGCCGATGACATTGTCTTAGTTGACGAGATTAGAGCAGGAATCGATGCTAAATTAGAATTGTGGAGAGAAACTTTGGAAGCTAGAGGCTTTAAAATAAGCAAGACTAAAACAGAGTATATGGAGTGTAATTTTAGTGATATTCGGAACACATCCGAGGAAGTAGTGAAGCTTGATGGCCAAGAGATACCTAAGAGAGACCGTTTCCAATATTTAGGCTCGATTATACAAAGAGATGGAGAAATTTATGAAGATGTTACACATAGGATATAAGCAGGGTGGCTTAAGTGGAGAAGTGCCAATGGTGTTTTGTGTGACAGACGTATACCTTTGAAGTTGAAGGAAAAATTTTATAGGACGGCTGTTAGACCAGCAATGATGTATGGAGTAGAGTGTTGGACAACAAAGAAACAATATGTCCAAAAAATGAGTGTAACGAAGATGAAGATGCTACGATGGATGTATGGTAAAACAAGGAATGATAAAATTACAAACGAGCATATATGAGACATGTTAAAGGTAGCTCAAATCCAAGATAAGTTAAGAGAGAATCGTCTCAGGTGGTTTGAACATATCACACGTAGACCTAGTAGTGCCCCTATTAGAAAGAGTGATTTGATAAGATAAGTATTGAGGGTAGTGTTAGGGGTAAAGGAAGACCCAAACTAACTTGGATGAAAACGGTGAAAAAAGATATGATAGCTTGTGACCTTACAGAAGATATTGTACTAAACCGAGCATAATGGAAAATCAGGATTCATGTAGCCGACCCCAACTGGTTGGAAAAAAGGCTTTGTTGTTGTTGTTGTTGTTTGGTAATGTGGTTAAGTCTAGAAAACTAAAGTTGCGTACCATTTACTTCCTAACTGTACGAAGCTCTAGTCATATAAACTTAACATCATTCCTAAATAAGGCCATAACACTTGTTATATACAACATAAATAACTCAACAATCCTAGTTTATCAGTCCTACTCCTAGTCCTCTTTGCACCGTTCACTCCAATCATGTCCCTCTTCCTAACATACATGATACACCAACATACTTGCTCACTTTTGCAAACATCTCAACCAACTATCGACCTTAAAGGGGTTGAATCGGAACTAGGAATAGTCAAAAATCCAGAGTTTCTCTCTCTAGAAAATTCTAGAGAAAGAAACTAGATCTGAAAAAAGTACTCGACAAAAAACCATAGATCTACAATCTTTAGGGGGGCAGCGGCTGGCCCTCATCGCTGCCGCCCCCTACCCTTCCTCCATCCTTCGCAGCGACGAGATCGAGGTTCGCTCCACGAAGACGAAGGTCGCCGATCCAGATTGTGGAGACGGATGGGCAGGTCATCGCCGAACGCCGTCGCTCCACAGCCAAGTTGTTGCCGAAGGTTGTTGCCATCGAGATCGTGGCACGACAAAGGAGTCGGTGCTCTGGCGCGACGAGATCAAGGTTTGCTCCACAGCCAAGTCGTCACCGAACGTCGTCGCCATCGCCCAGATCCAAATCGTGGTGCGACGAAGGAGTCGGAGCTCTGGCGCGACGGAGTCACCGACCCAGATCGTGGAGATGGAAGGGCAGTGCGCCGCGCCGCCGTCAATGCGCCTGCCCTCCTCCGCCAGAGCAGTGCCCCCGAAGCTGATCGCCAGGTCGCCGACAGCCAGGTCGTCGCCGAACGCCGTCGTCGCAGATTTCAGTGCGCCTCCTCAGGTCGCGGAGCGACGTCTTCGTCGCGCCAGATCATCCTCCCGCGGCTGTGGTCGCGATCGCCTTGGATCTGGGCGATGGCGAGGTGCGCCCCCCCACCCGAAGTACATTGTCTTGCACGATTGTGGAGCTCGGGCCCGAAGATGGGGTCTCTCCATGATGTGCGCTCACTTGTTTGAGTGTCCATTGATGTCGTCGGTGCAGTCTTCACAACGCTTACTATCAGGCTAGTGAGCTCCCTCCAGCTTAGGCCACTGTCTCGTAACAGCGTCGCCTCTTCCCTCGGTTTATGAGTAAGAGTTGAGATGAGTCTGTGTGGTAAGAAATAACCGGAGAGAGCTAAAGCGTGAGAGAGGTGAAGGTATCCTCTCCACAGCTCTCTCCTGGAGCGTGGTGTTTGGTGGGGTGAGCAAGATAGTTATTTGGTGAGAAATCACCTGAAAAAGCACAATCGTGTGAGAGGTAAAGGTATCCTCTTCACGGCTATCTCTTTGGTAGCGGCTGTGGGAGCTGTTGGCGCGTTTGTAGGATGAGTAGTGGAGATGGTGGAAAGGTGCGATCGCTGTGCATATGTCGTGGGGTCAGAATTCGGTCTGCGGGGCTTGGACCTAAAGATGGATCCCCCCAGCGAGGAAAAGACAGGGATCGGCGGGTAATAAAATCCTGTCAGACTAGTTTCAGGTGGGTGTGCATGTGCCGTGGAGTCACTGTACGAAGCTAAACTGACGTACATACAATTTTGCTGGACCGAGCTTGTTTGTCGGCCCACCGTCCAGGGTTGTTGGAGGAATTTGTTGTTTGTACGTGTCATGTTGCTTCATGTATGTTTTATTTTCTGTCTGTAGTTTGTACTTTGGCCCAGTACTCTGGATTTGTTTCGTTAAGCTCTTTTTAATGAAACAGGGTGGCCATATTCCACATTTTCCTTCAAAAAAACTATCGACCTTACAAAAAATTGAAGGCCTTAAATCAATACACATATGTGTCGAGAAAGTCATGCGATTTCATAAACAATCTAGTCCTTCCTTCCAATTTTTCATAAAGCCACTAATCTCTTCTCATATAATCACAGAAGATCTAGTTATTGAACAGATAAAGATTATGATATCTAATTAACGCCTTAAACATTCAGATCTCAATGCTTTTTCATACGAAAATATAAATTTAGTAATATAACAAAATTTCTTGAGGGTTTTACAATCAAAATATAAAACTTCCACTTGATCTAACTTCCATCTCGATCTAGGCCCTAATCTATCATAACTCCAACATATATTGCAAATACAATAAAATTATACATAATACAACAAATTTAAAGGCAAATTAGTGTAAATAAGTATTAAGCTTTACATGCAAAAGGATCTATTAAGAAGAATAAGAAAAACACTAGATCAGGAAAAAGGGCAACGCTTTCAAGCTTTTTACAGTAAGAGATAACCGATCTACGAATAAATAGAAGGAAATTTTGAACTAACGACAGAAATGAGGGGGATATCAGGGAAGTTTTTCGTACCTGAAAAAAAGGGGGGATTTGGGAGTGTACGAAACCCTAATTTTTCTTTTTTTTTTCCCCTTTTTTTATTGTTGCGTCGATTGTTTTGTTGGTCGCCGTTTTGGATTATCCCTCTATTGGATATAGTAGTTTACACGTGCGATGCACGTCTTAATAAATATAATTTTTTTATAGTAAAAATTCAGATGTAATCTGAATTTGATTTAAAACCTCATTTACAATAATTATGCACGTGCGTTGTACGGGTTGATAGATGGACAAATTACACTAAGGCCTTCTCCCATTATAGTAACTAGTATCATGCACGTGCGATGCACGTGGAGAAAGAAGAAAAAAGACCAAAAAAAGAAAATAATTTCCAAACTGATCCACTGTCGAAAATATTTACCAAACTGGTCCACTTTCGCACGTGCACGCGGAGGAAGAAGGAAAAAGGCGAAAAAAGTAAAATAATTTCCAAACTGATCTACTTCCGAAAATATTTACCAAACTGGTTCACTTCCGAAAATATTTACCAAAGTGGGTCATTTTGTCAACACGTGCGCTGCACGTGTTGGCTTCAAAATGACAACAATGACAGATGACACTAACCCCTTCTCCCATTATAATAGTAGATACTAGTAATTTACACTTACACGTGCAATGCACATCTTTATAAATATATGTATCTATATAATAAATTACAAAGAAAGCTATCAAGTGGCTCTCATTCAATCTCCCCTAAAATTAATGGGCTAGATTGATTCTCACAAAACATATTTTTCCGCCAAAAATTTCAAACCCCAAAATTAAAATTTTTCCCCCAAAACTAAAAAACTCGTTACTTTATTACTACCTCTCTCTTCTCTCTTCACTTTTTCATATTTCTCTCTCTCTTTCTCTCTCTCCCTCTCTCTCCAATTCTTTCTTAATTAAGATTTCGGGTTTGTAAAATTTTCAGAATTTTTATGTTTTTTTTATTGCACATATTATTTTGAAAATAGCTAATGTCTTTTCAACAGTTAAATTTCATCATTTTTCACCCTTAAAGTTATAAGAAGTTGGATTTTACACCCTCATTTATAATTATTTTTCAACATATACTAATAGAAACATGGACTTTTATTTACAACTAATTATTGTCATACTATTCAAACTTAAACTAAATAATTGTTGTTTTACTGTTTACATGGCTTTTCGTATGTTATATCGTTCCCAAGACGTGCCGTAGGCACGTGTCCAGGGGCAAATCTAATATATTTTTAAAATCCGACGTTGTCTAGTATCGAACATAAGACGTCCTTTATATTAATTATGTATGTGCATTGCATGTGTCTGTTGGGTTATGATGCACGTGTTTATTTGATTACAAATGGAGTTTGTTTGGTGACAAACTCTTACATTAAAATAGTAGATATATATATATATATATTTAAAATCCGACATTGTCTAGTATCGAACCTAAGAACTCTTTTATATTAGTTATGCATGTACATTGCATGTGTCTGTTGGATTACAATGCACATATTTGTTTGATTACAAATGAAGTTTGTTTGGTGACAAACTCTCACATAAAAATAGTACTAGTATTATACACGTGCATTGCACGTGGGGAAAATGGGGAGGGAGAAATGAAAAGGACAAAAAAAAATCTAGTATTATACACGTGCGTGGAGAAAATGGGGAGGGGGAATGAAAAGGACAAAAAAAAAATACCAACACGTGCGCTGCACATGTTGACAAAATGACACAATGACAAATGACACTAAGCCTAAATAGATTGGTTCGGGTAACTGATTCGAATTTGATATTGAATTGGGCTGATTTGTGGGCTGACATCCCAATAATTGTTTATTGTGGTATGGACTCATTTTGATATCATTCTCGCCGACCCGAACTCTAAAACCAATTACTATTTGATGTCCTACTCCTAAATCTTAATGTAGTTTTAGCACGTGTAATGCACGTACTCTCTTCTAAGATTGGCCGCCAGGGAGCTATGTTCTTCAATATATGGATTGGATCAGATTGGATTAAACTGAAAATTACATATAAGTTTTGGCTACTACATAAAAAAGAAAATACTACAAACTACTTTGATTCAAAACTGATTCACTTGCTAATCTTACCTTGTCAATCTTGTGGCTTTTTTTAATATAGCAAAGCTGTAGTGACACACACATACATCTCTAATACTATAATAGCAGAGTTACGGTTATCATTTGTAGACAATCAACCATCTAATCTCAATTATTTATTTTTAAGTGGGAGATATATTAATTAATCATTTACTTAATTGTTGTTAGTTACCATAATACCCTTAAAGTTCAAATTTATTTACGACATAATTATTTACAAAAGTGTCACTCATATAAAATAAAAGTTTGTGTTACTAGGGGTATTTTGTAAAGAGTATGCATGAGTAAAGGGAGGTCTCAGGTTCGAGGAAAAGTTATGTCTTATTTACTCTATTTTTTTTTATTAGAACGTGCATCGCACGTGCAGACTAGTCATATATTAATTGGAGATTTTGTGGTGCGCACAAGTAAAATTCGAACTCCCGACCTCTTATTCTGACACTTGTAATTTTGTGATTTTGATACACACTCACTTTCTCTTTTTCTTATCTAACAGATCTAATAGATAGAGTAAGCAGTACAAAGCAAGATACCTCTAATCTCTAATCTCTAATTATAATGGAAGAGTTGATGTTGTCATTTGTAGATAAATAAATTCGTACATCGTCCGTGCATAACTAATATTGTCACGCCCCGCTTCCCAAAGATACGGAATACGAGCACGTAACATTGGCCCAGCAAATAATTTTTATCATCCATAAGTTGTTCAGGAATCTTTACTACATCTCACAAAATAATCAGAGTCGGAAGTAGAAGAGTCAACCACACATGCATAACTGAATTAATAAACCAACAGAATTTACTTAAAACAGAAGGTATCAATCTCAAATAAATCAGAATCTAGACAAAACAGAATCCTGGGTCATATCGTCCAAAAATACAAAGTAATCATTCAAGTACTCAAAATACATTATTCAAAGCAACAATAATAATAATAGCAAAAAGATGTTTAGCACTAATATTTCATTTCTCCAATACATGGGGCGAACGATCATCCTGATCTGCAATCAATAAATTGCAGGAGAAGGAAAAAGAAAATAAGTACCTGTCAATGCAAGTTATGGGCCACTTATAATGTAGGATACAAGTATATGGAATAATCAATCTAAATAACAGCGGAAACAAATATAGCATGGTATAACACATCAAAAGTAATATCTAATGTGAATCAGTACGGCAAAGTCAACTAGCATGGTATACTAACAGTACAGATGTTTGTGTCAAGTATAGTGTCATATGGCAACTAATAGTGTCCAGTGTACAGTAAGCTCAGTATATCAGTGTAACAGTATAACAGTATCAGTCTAACAGTATCTGTTTAACAGTATCAGTATAACAATATCAGTCTTATGTTCTTACAGTCTTGTGTGTATTACTAGCTAGGTAGCACTTCATGCATCCCGGTTTTTACTACATGGTTGCTACACAAACAGTTTCGCTTTTAGATTTCATAGTGGACCATAATGGGGCAGTGTACTCAGGTATCAGTAACAGTAGCAGTAGTAGTAAAAGAAATAGTAACAGTAGTAGTAAAAGTAACAGTAGCAGTAAAAGTAACAGTAGCAGTATGGAACACTAGTTCCCTTCCAAGTATACGTTTCCATATTTTCCACTACTAGATCTTCCCTTAAGAAACTTCGGCTTGATTACTTTTATAATGGCTATCAACAGACATGATAGTGCATGAAATAGTGTTGAACTAACAAGATACAATCAGAATTAGGTTCAGGAAAACAAATAAAAATGCATAGATGGTATACGGTCACATAAACGAGCAAAACAGTGTATATTCATATTCAGGACAGCATGACAGTACAGTACTAAAATAGTGATTCCCGTTACTACAGAAATTCAAATCTGAATCTGTCGAAAAATCTGGAAAATAGACTTCCACCAGAATCCAGCAATTATATATAAACCATATAGTACTTCACAAAATCATAACTCAAAACTGATTTGAATCCAGAAAACACGTTCAGCCAGAAATCAGTAAACCAAATTCTCAGTCAGAAAAACAGTATTAAAACTTCTCAAATAAATCCAGAAAAAATCTAGGGTAATCCCCTATATGTCTAGTATCAGAATATAGAGTTTCATAATATTTAAGTAAAATTAGTTTAGTCAACAAAAATCAGAAAACAATAAGAAACGATAGTTTGGCAAATCTGGAATTCCTAACACTGCTGTACGAAAACTGTAATAATTTGCAAACCGTGAAACGAAATCCAAATCTGCCAAAGAGAGATGAAAATAGATACAAAATCTAACCTTCATACTTCATAAATATTTTCCATACAGTAAAAGAAAATAGGGTGAAATTACAAATCTTTACAGAACAGCAAGCAAAATACAACAAGTATAGCTTTCATAAATAAGCATAAAACGGCATATAAAACTCATCAATAAAATTCACCAAAATTCTGGATAATCCCTAGATAGATATAGAAATACTGTGCAAAGGTTCAGATCAAAATAATATATTTAGGACTAGTATCAAAATAGTTTAATCATCAAAATCATCAAGAAACGAAATCTGGAATAAAATACACCTCTGTAGTAAAACAACTATAACTCACTCATACGAAAATAAAATCGATCAAAGTCAGAGAGATTGGAAAGAAGACAAATTTCTGTACAATTCATGTCAACTACAAAAATTAAGAATTCTGACCTTAATATGGTCTAAAATACAAATCAAAACTGATCGTCGACAATTACAGATTTTTCTCTAACAACAAAACCAACATAAATCATACGAAACTTGTTCCAATCACAATCAAACATGGTATAGAGTGTACTAACTGTCCAAACATCATGAAATAGAGTGTATAACATATTCATGACCATCATATCACATGGATCTCATCAAACACATAATTTCACATAATTATCTCACACATATGAATAGATCAAGAACAGTCAAACTTAGTTATTTTCATGTCGATTTTGTGTCGTGAGGAAACTATGGTCAATAGCACAATAGAGACAAAACCCATCAAACGTAACACACACACGAGTTGTCTCTAGAACCCAACTACACTATAAGCGGTATTTTTGACTTGTATCATACAAAAGAATTTGAGTACAAGTTACTTGCCTGAAAGACGACGATAAAAACAGAGCAAAGAGCGAGAATAACGGGAACAGGTTCCCGGACACGAACACAAGCGAACGAATCATGAACACAAGGAACAACAGATCGCAAACACGATCAGATGGCTGAGATCAAGAGATCAAGATATCAAGGCGATCGGATCAGATCGGACGACTCTGATCGAAGATTAAGATCAAGATCGAGATGTGATCAGTATCTTGATAATGATGATGATGATCGGATCAGATCGACGATCTAACGATCCACAATCAAAAGATCAAGACTCCATGATGATCGAGATGTTGATCAACGACCCACGTTCAAAGCCTGGCCAAAACAGAGCATGGGGCGAGAAAAGCTCTATGACACTAGACGGCGACCATGGCGGCAAGGCGGCAGCCGAACGACGGCAGTCGCGACAACAGCAACATCCAGCAATGGCGGCAGCCATGGGGGCACGCTGCACTGCGAGGGGGAGAGCGGCAGCCAGAGGAGCTGCACGCTAGGTTGGGCGACACAACGCAAGGAAGCTGCATGCATCGGGGTGGAGACAGCACAGGGGAGCACTGTGGTGGTGCGGTGCAGTTACCGAGGCTATCGCACAGCCTGGATAGAGGGAGAGAGATGAGCGGGAGGTGCGACGAAGGCTGCAGTCTCTGGTCTGGACTGCAAGGCAGCACCGAGGAGGATGAAGAGGCGGCTGGGGGTAGGGAAGGGTTACGGAAGAAGATGAACAGGTATTAGGTTTAGATGAAGCAGGGATATGGTTCTGAAGAGTTGGGTTGCGGATGAAGTTGGGAGATTCACATGTGAAGGGGGGTATTTATATGCAGGTAGAGATAACAGGGTATAGGTTTTAGGGTGTAAACCGGGTTTGGGTAATTGGGTTAAACAGGGTAGTTTTAAAAGTAGGTTTAATTGTTTAAATTGGGTATTAATAAGATATAAGTTTTTAAACAGGAATTAGATAAAAGATCCAATCGAATGGATAAAGTAATAAATAAAGTAGGATTATATATCAAAATATATATTGTCCTACAAGATGGAAATTATTTGAAATACTACAATACAATTATCAACAGAGATTGATTTTAAATTAAAAATCAAGGGTAAAAGTTAAAAATAACAAGAATAACAAGAAAATAACAATAATCGTAATAATAATAATAAAAATAAAATTAACGGTAATAATAATAATAATAATAAAGACATTAATAGGGTTTGTATATAAAGAAATCGTTTGAAATAATAATAAATACAATTAATGAAAAGAAATAGATTTTAACAGGAGATACAAAATAAGTTTGAAATAAAACGAACTTAAGATAACGAAAATTTTATAAAGAACCCAAATCCAGATAATACATAGAAAAAGAAAATACACCCAAAATACAAGAAATGGGAAACAGGGGTTACAAATATAAATGATGCCTCATGTTTGAGAACAGACTACGTCGAAATTTTTACTTTTTAAAAATTATAATTATTAAGATATGCATCACACGTGCAAATTATTAGTCGCATAGTAGTCATAGAGGTTAAAGGAAGAATGATACATGACACATACAGACTTGGGATCATTTAATACATCATAAGGAAGAGAGTAAAAGAAAATTGTTTTCTCTGTTTATGAGTGTTTGGATGTCCCCAGACAGTAGTGACACGTATTACTTCCATATGTGATACAGACATTTAATGTGTGATGCTGCTGATTTGGAGGTGGGAGTAACAAATGTGAGTTCTTATTATTTGTAGAGGGAAAGACAGATCTCAACCACATATCTAAATCTGAGATGAGGAATTAGTTAGGAGCATAAGAGGGGGTGCTGCTGGTAGTGGGTCGCCCTGAGTACCTGCAAAATGCCTAGACACATAGGGGGTGATCCAGGCGATAGGCCCTTCGACGATCTAGTTAGTCACTGGGGAAAAAGTGGAGCTAGGGTTTCAGTGGAGAAAAAGTTATTACCTGCAGAAAAGTGGGACAGGGTCTGGTATCTATAGGTAGAGAGAGTGTGAGAGTCCTAAACTTAATAGGCCGGGTAGACCCATTTCTCTGTAGGCCTGAGCAATCAGAAGGCCCACTGGATCCTCTGGCCTAATGATCAGAGATGAGAGGATTTTGAGGGGATCAAACAACTCTGATCGCACTAGATTATTTACAAACATCATAGGCCACTCACTCCAGGAAGCTTGTATGTAGTAGCCATCGAGGAGTAGCTTAATCTTGTGAGAAGGTCTACCGTCAGTGCGCTCAAGAATAGAGCGAAAAGACCCCTACGTGGGGCAAAACGAGGTTGAGATCAAGCAGTGTGACGCCGAGTCCCAACCCTCCGATCTTCGGCGACCGGGGTAGGGCATTTGAGGTTGAGCATCGAGCATCGAGTGTGATCAGCTGAGAAAGCCAGTAGCCAGCTCAAAGTTCATGCTGAGCGTCGAGCGTCGAACGTCATAGGCTGAGAAAGCCAGTAGCCAGCTCGAAGTTCATGTCAAGCATCGAGTGTCGATCGTCGATAGGCTGAGAAATCCAGTAGCCAGATCGAAGTTCATGTCAAGCATCGAGCGTCGAGCGTCGATAGGCTGAGAAAGCCAGTAGCCAGATCGAAGTTCATGCCGAGCGTCGAGCGTCAAGCATCATAGGGTGAGAAAGCCAGTAGCCAGCTTGAAGTTCATGTTGAGGATCGAGCATCGAGGGTCATAGGCTGAGAAAGCCAGTAGCCAGCTTGAAGTCCAGCGTCGAGCGTGATAGGCTGAGAAAGCCAGTAGCCAGATCGAAGTTCAAGTCGAGTGTCGAGCGAGATAGGCTTTGTGAGAAAGCCAGTAGCTAGCTCGAAGTTCATGCCTAGCGTTGAGCATGATAGGCTTTGTGAGAAAGCCAGTAGCTAGCTCGAGGTTCCTGCCAAGCTTTGAGCATGATAGGCTTGTGAGAAAGCCAGTAGCTAGCTCGAAGTTCCTACTGGGCATCGAGTGTGATAGGCTAGTGAGAAAGCCAGTAGCTAGCTCGAGGTTCATACCGAGAGTCGAGCGCGATAGGATTGTGAGAAAGCCAGTAGTGTAACACCCTAGAATTTTAAATAATATTTTTAAGGTTAATAAATGAATTAAATGATTTTTGGTGATTTAATAAACATTTTCTGAGATTTATCTTTTTTACATGTGCAAAATGCATGCAAATATTTTCTTGGGAAACTCAAAGTTAGAAATTATTTTGGGAAAACCTACTATTTATTAGTAAGTATTATTTGTGAATTTTCTGGATTTTTCTGATATTTATTTGGCATATTTGCAAATATTACGAATTGATGGACTTTTGTGCAAAATTACCACTTGAAGTAAAAAACTCAAGATTTTTGGTTTTATGGATTGAGCATGATGGCTAGCCAACTCACAGGTAAAGCGTTTGAATTTTGTTCTAATAGATTTGGTTTATTTCGCAAATTTGTTAAAGAATGGTCTTTTTGCAAAATTGCCACTTGGAGAAAAGTTAAAAAAATTATTTTATTGATTAGATATAGATGCCTACCATATTTGGAGAGTTATTTTGGTTTTTAATCCCAATTAAATTGGTTAACCTAATTTCCTAGTATAAAGATCTATATATGTAAAGATATATTCTAAAGGAATATTTTGTAAAGTCTTCTCAAAACCCTAATAATCAGTTTTCGGCCTATATTATGACTACTACAGCCATCCCCCTCCTCGAAAAAAACAAAAGAAAGAACAAAATATTATTTAACTATTGATTTTCTTGGAGTTTCGAAGCGAGGATCTTGGATTTTTTTGCAAAAGAAAGGACTTTTCTTATTCTCTTATTATTTCGGTTGATTCTCCAATAAGGTGAGTGACATATGTTTGATTTCTTATTGTTCTATGTATGTTATATATGATGATTTGTCTAGTAGGATGCATGATAGATGATGATATATTGATATAGTGCAGTTATGGATGGCTGAATGAAATAAAATAGAACTTTTCAAGAAACTAAGCAATTGATGGATAAAATTCTACATGGATGACTTGAGATTGTTAAGAACTTAGTAGGAATCATGCGTAGGTTGTTTTCTTTCATATTTCTTACTGATTTGATTGTGTAATGGGTTATGTGATGTATAGGCATATAAATTGAATAAAAATGAGTACTTTACTGTGTGTGCATATTTGTATGATATGTTGGTATGTTTTCGATGAGTAAAACTTGATGAAAAAAATCATTGTAGATGTCTATAATCATGGATAAACTAATATAACTAGTCGTAGTTGTGTTTAATCAAGTTGCAAGAAGGAATTTAGAATCAAAAGATCAAGCCTTTATGAGTTGAAGTGGAATTGATTTCGGGTCTGACATGGTTTCAGCCGAAACTTGATTTATTAAATATTTGGTGAAATTTTCGATTAGATCTTGATTCATATTGTCAGTGAGATTTGAATTGAACATTATACTACTCAAAAACAATGAATTTTGATGGCTTAATGGTATATATACACATATATGTATATAATTTCATAAGTTTTCTAATTTTGAAGAAGTTTGATGAAAATTTGATATTTTATGAACTTGATGAGATTTTGATATGTTTTATAAACTCCAGTATGTTAGATAAGTTGTATTTGATCATCTCAGGATCTTTATTTTACAATTCAAGGCATCAAAGATTTTAAATTATGAATCAGTCGAAATGTGCACAATTTTTCAAAACGGGCTGTGCAGCAGCCAACGGTCAACCGACCACTTTTTGAACTAAAAGTGGCAGTCGACCGACGTTCTTTAAATTTGGGAATTTCAACATGACAGTTGACTATCATTATTTTGAATTGTTTTGACAGTCGACCGACACCTGTTGTTTGGATTGTTTTGTTGAGTTTTCTTGCTAATTTCGTGAACGATTATTTTTTTTGAACTTATGGATTA
This sequence comes from Hemerocallis citrina, assembly GCA_017893485.1. Classification (NCBI taxonomy): domain Eukaryota; kingdom Viridiplantae; phylum Streptophyta; class Magnoliopsida; order Asparagales; family Asphodelaceae; genus Hemerocallis; species Hemerocallis citrina. Next base: position 79,267,980 of record CM030364.1, read on the forward strand.
TTGAACTACTGTTTTAGATAAAATTTTTACTACAGATTACTATAAATTACAGAGAGTTATATTTTGATTATAATAGAGTTTAACTTGTATTTCTATGACTTTAAGAAGCGAAATATATATGGATTTGAAGATATTGATGTTTTGTGATTTTCTATGACTTCAAAATATGAAACTCAGTTATTTAGTGGATTTTGTGAGTATTTGTTGACTTCATTAAATTTCCAAATTTTCTAATGTTTTGTGATTTTCTATGACTTCAAAGTTTGTGAGTATTTGTTGATTTTTAAGAAGTTTTCTTAATGTGAGTGAATTGATAATGAAATTTAGAGTTTTAATGAAAGATTTTGTGCTGATAGTTGAGTTGTGAGTCTCTAGAGGGTGAGTAGGACCCTAGTTACCGGTAGTTTAGATTTTGTGGTTTGGCCAGTTGTGGTCTTGTTGTTGATTAGTTGAGTTAAGTCCGGTAGGTTACACAAACTCTAGGAGATTTGTAATTAATTAATTAACTTAATAAGATAAGGACAGACACTAGATGGTGATATGATGAAATGAGTTCAAGCATGAGTTATGGACCTCAGTATGATCTGCGGTGTGAGATAATCCCCGAAATTATCGAGGTGTGAGTGAAATAGTCTCTGAAATTACCTACGGTGTGGAACTGATCTCCAGAATTATCGGGTCGAGACGATGCTCATGGGGTATTCGTCTGATGAGGCGCTATAGCTTGCAGTATGGGGTATTCTCGAAAATTCCCAAGTGTGAGTGAAATAGTCTCCAAAATTATCTGTGGTTAGAGATTAACCTCCGAAATTATCGGGGCATGGGCTAGATACTCACAGTTTATCTAAATCTCGTAGTAGTCATCGTAGTAAGATTAGTTGCATAACGAGAGATTCAACCCTATAATGTAGAGAACGATAAGGGCTTGCATCGGATCTATGTATTGTGGGATGCATAGAATCTGATAAGTATGCATTAGAGAGTCGTCATATTGCATTTTTGTTTTCTTGACTTGTATTATGCATGATGTTCTCTATTTTTCCTACACTTGACACTTAGTCTAGTTTCACTTGATGTTTTCATGCTTTATTTATCATCTTTTCCTATTTCATTTGTTTCTACTGTGGAAATGTGTTGATTATGAATTAATCCTTTTCGTTTCATTTAAATTGTATTTTTTTATATCACTCACACCGTTATGGCTGACCCCTGTAGTTTTGGGGGTTAGGGTTATCTCTAGGCTCATATTTTACAGGTAGGTACCGTTAGCCGCTGTGCTATGTAAAGAATTGATATAATAAAAGTTGAAATTTTTTCCTGTGTTTTACTATATTTACTATTACATTGAGGTTGATTTTGGATTTGTGCCACGTATTTTCTAATTTTAAATTATTGAAAATTCGGGGCGCTACAAGTAGCTAGCTCGAAGTTCCTGCCGAGCGTCAAGCATGATAAACATATGAGTTTGCCGGTAGCTAGCTCAAAGTGACTGCCGAGCGTCGAGCATGATAGGCTTGTGAGAGAGCCAGTAGCTAGCTCGAGGTTCATGCCAAGCGTCGAGTGTGATAGGCTAGTGAGAAAGCCCGTAGCTAGCTCGAGGTTCATGCCGAGCTTCGAGCGTTATAGGCTTTGTGAGAAAGCCAGTACTGAGCTCGAAGTTCCTGCCGAGCACCAAGCGTGATAGGATTTGTAAGAAAGCCAGTAGCTAGCTTGAGGTTTCTGCTGAGTGTCGAGCGTGATAGGCTTGTGAGAAAGTCAGTAGCCAGCTCGAGATTCATGCTGAGCGTCGAGCGTGATAGGCTTGTGAGAAAGTCAGTAGCCAGCTCGAGATTCATGCTGAGCGTCGAGCGTGATAGGCTTGTGAGAAAGCCAGTAGCAAGCTCGATGTTCATGCCGAGTGTCGAGCGTGATAGGCTTTGCGAGAAAGCTAGTAGCCAGCTAGAGGTTCCTGCCAAGCGTCGAGCGTGATAGGCTTTGTAAGAAAGCCAGTAGCTAACTCGAAGTTCATACCCAGCATCGAGCATTGTGTACTTGGTGGAACTTGGTGGAGCTTGGTGATTATAGTGAACACATGGGTCGTACGTGTGATGCTGACGTCTTGGTTTTGGAAATCGAGGCATCAAAATCTGATCCACCAGTAGATTTAGATGATTTAAATTGGGTGGCTGAGATTTTTTGAGGATACAGAGGCATCGAAATTTGCCTATAAAATCCTCACTCCCTCCCTTATTTTCCACTTTGCGTTCTCTCTCTCTAATTTGCAGAGTTTCTCTCTCTAGGAATCGTTTAGTTACCGGCAACCAGCTTCACAGCATATTTTTCTGGCAACGATAACAAGTTAGTATTCTCAACATTATGTCGAGGGCTCGGTCCAGTTCTTTTGCATATGTTTCTGGTCAGGGCGATGGGGATTTGCCTTTTCGACTCTTCATCCTGGGAGATGAGTGGGAAGGTCTACGAAGTCCAGCTGCTCCGCAGCCGTAAGTCGTTTGTAGTGGAGTCGAGCGACTCGGACGGAGAGGCAGACATGGTTGATGAGGGTAACCCGGTCGAGGTTGAGGAATCTGAATATACCGATAGAGACGTGCAAGTCGAGGCAGAGGAAACTAGAGATGCCAATTGAGGCGTGGTGGATGCAGTTGGTGTGGACGAGGGTATGAAAGTTGGCCCATCGGGTGGCCCTTCTAATCTTAAACCGTTGCCCCCCACCCCCGTGAAGGCTCTTCGCATACGACGAAGGAGGATGAGGCAGACTCTTCCAGACAGTTCGAAACAGCCGGATGAGTTTCTTCCCAAACATGGGCTCGACGTGCCTTATCTTCAGCAGTCGGGATCCATTAGGATACATTTGGACGACGTTGAAGACTTGGTTCGGTATAGCGTGCAACCTTCTTCGTCGAGTTGACCCAACATACGGATGGATACGATGCTAAGCATGCTGGCGGTCAATGACCTGCCGCTGATACAAGAAAACTATTTCATAGGGCTGGAGTTTGAGCTGATGGTTCTGAACCCTGGTCTCTGCCCAATGAACGAATTGGCCCCTGGCTTCTGTATGTTTCCTGTGGATGCCTTCAGTTCGGGGTCGTAGTTGTCGCTGCACCCGTTTATCAAGAAGGTGCTGAATTGGGGGAGGGGTCTTAGTCCAATGCAGTCCGGGCCAAACTTCTGGAAGCAGCTCGTGTGCTTCATGTTGCTTTGCGAGGAGAGGGGAGTGCCTCTGAAGCTCGAGTACTTTCGAGCGTGCTAGGGGTCAGCTCGTCGGGAAAGCATGAGGGAGTATACTATATATCGCCTAGTCCCCACAAGAAGGTAATCCATGGGCATTCGGACTCCATCAAAGGATGGAAGGAGAAATACTTCATCATCCGGAATTTGGTGCCTTGGGAAATTCCCACGACTTAGAATTTTTACAAGCCGAATCACAAGCCTCTGAAGAGAAAAGACTTGACGGCCGAGGAGTGGGCCGATGTGGATTGGATCGTCGCTAGCAAGCAACAACATCGGCTGGCCGAATGTGACTACGAAGCACTTGGCTAGGATCGGACTGAGCTCCATTGATCCTTGTATGTTTTTTGTTTCATTTTTTGTCAAACTTTTTTCCTTCGTTCTTATAGTTCTTTTTCTTCTTTCACAGCAATGGATGATGCAGCCATTGACACGAGGAGGGCCCTACTAGCAAAGCAGGTGAAGCAGCAATAGAGGCCCTCTTAGGGGGCACCGAGGGGACTTCTGACCCGAAGTCCAAGAAGCAGAGGGTTCTTTCGGTTGATGGGACCCCAAGCACTACAAAGGAGGTGTTGAGTTCGAGTAACCGTAGGGTTACAAAGGTTTTGTGGGGCGGCATCCCACCCGCCCACACCGTGGCCCAAGAGATCATGGGCGAAGAGGGGCTCCGATCGTGGGCGTCTGACTGGGTAGTGAAGACGGTCAATACGTTGACCAAAGGGCCGTTGGTGGTGGAACACTTGTCACCGCCTCGCGATAGGGAGACCCTGGCGACTGAGACTCTCAAGTCGTGTTACATGCGGTGGGCCCAGGCCAACGTGATGGTAAGGTTTCTTACGACCCCTCTTTCTATTTATCGAGACTTTTTCTAGTTGATCTTTCTAAGTTTTAGCCCATTGTTCGCAGGCATCCATGGCCGAAGCTCAGGTGAAGAGGCTGTACACTCGCGAGCTCCAGCGGGAGGTCAAGAACTCTCAATGGAATAAGCGTGAGATGAAGGACCTGAAGCTGAAGCTCGACGTGTCCGAGACACGTGAGCAGGCTCTTAAGGCCAATCTGGCTTCCCTCACCGACGATTGAGTTCGGGTGGAAGGGGAAATAAAGAAGGTGGCCACCCAGGAGATTAAGAAGACGAAGAACGCTGCCATAGACAAGGTCATCGAAGCCCAAGACAAGGCATATGACCGAGCCCTTGAGCACGTATTGTCCTATTACCCCGAGTGTCGGCTCGAAAAGTTTCATTATGCCATGAAACTTCCTGAGCATCTGAAGACACCAGAGGGAGACGGCAGGGAGGAGGGGGGTACCACTGGTCTAGGAGGAGGTAGTGGTGGAGGCCGACCCCAATGACGACGCGGTGGCCGACGAAAAGGTGCCCCATCTTCCAAGCAGTAGTTTAAGTCTTTCTGTGTTTTTTTTTGTATTTGCCGAGCATGGACTAGCCACCGCTGTTTTGCAAGGATTTTGATGAATGAAATGAATTTTTGGCAGAACTCTTTGACTTTGGAATTTTTTGGCGTAGTATATATTTGTGATTTGGCCAAGTCCCCAAGGCTCGGAATGATATCCTTTCCTTCTTTGTGCCAAATGAACGACCCCTTCATGGTTGACCCACGTGATGCCAAACTAGATCACCTTAGGGGAAAGCTGAAATCCATGGAGTCCATCATGGTGCACTATCACAACCAGGCTCGAGATCGGGAAGCCACTATTTCCTATTTTATGAATAAGTTAAAGGATCTTAGCTTGGCGTCGGCTTGTCTGAAGAAGACGATTGCCGACCGCGGCTTGGGGAGCACTGAGACTAGATGGTCAATGTCTGGTACTTTCATTTGGTGACCGACCTCTGAATCTTTCCTCCGTGAGGTTATAATGGAGAAAGAATTAGAGATACAACGGTTCAAGGTCATGCTCAGAATGAGTGGATCCCGATCCTGTTCTTTCGAGGGCGGTTGGCCCTCCATTGGAGGCTCATCTCCGACCTTGGGGTTGGATCCGGCAACGTCGGGAGATGCCCAGAGCTCTGTAGTTGGGGTGTCTATCTTAGCAACCCTAAGGGATCTCGCTGGGCTTTTCGGCGAGTAGACACGTTCGATCGGGCTCAAACTAGTTTGCATCAGTCCAAAGCCCCCCAGAAGGAGGGTTAGGTCGAGATTGTAACAGTTGTAATCATATGGTCGAGATTGTGATAGTTGTAATATGGCCTCATCGACTGTACCAACAAAACCTTTATATGTTGTAATAAAAATGGTTCTTTTATTTTTTGTGAAATCTCTCGTTATGGGTCGAAGACTAAGCCGAGTGGTGGGGACATGAAAGACTTTGTAAGAAATCCAGTAACTAGCTCGAAGTTCCTGCCGAGCATCGAGAGTGATAGGCTTTGTGAGAAAGCCAGTAGCTGGCTCGAGGTTCCTGCCGAGCGTCAAGCATGATAGAGTTGTGAGAAAGCCAGTAGCTAGCTCGAGGTTCATACCGTGCCTCGAGTGTGATAGGCTTGTGAGAAAGCCAGTATCTAGTTCGAGGTTCATACCGCGCTTCGAGCACGATAGGCTTGTGAGAAAACTAGTAGCTAGCTCGAAGTTCATATCGGATGTCGAGAGTGATAGGCTTGTGAGAAAGCCAGTAGCTAGCTCGAAGTTCCGTGCCGATCGGCGAGAACGTGAGAGATTGAGAAATCTCTCATCTGGGGTTGAAGTCCGTGTGAGAGATTTAAGAAATCTCTCGTTATGGCTCGAAGTCCACGCCTAGCGGCGATAATGTGAGAAATGGAGAAATCTCTCGTTTGGGGTCGAAGTTCATGTGAGAGATTGAGAAATCTCTCACTATGGCTCGAAGTCCAAGCCGAGCGGCGAGGACGTGAGAGATTGTGAAATCTCTCGTTTGGGGCCGAAGTCCATGTGAGAGATTGAGAAATATCTCGTTATGACTCGAAGTCTAAGCCGAGCGGCGAGGACGTGAGAGATGAGAAGTCTCTCGTTTGGGGACGAAGTCCATGTGAGAGATTGAGAAATCTCTTGTTATGGCTCAAAGTCCAAGCTGAGCGGTGAGGACGTGGTGAACGTGAGACAATTCTGACAACAACAAAAAACTCGTTGTTTTTCTTGCTTAGTTACAAAAAAGGATTAGCACAACACAAACGTCCCTATGGTCTGTCATGTAACTTAATCAGATGTTCTGCATTCAAGGGCCTCTTGACTACCCTGCCCCACAGGTCTTCGAGTCGGTACATGGCCGGACGTACTAATTGGGAGACCTTGTACGAGCCCTCCTAGTTTGGGGTCAGTTTTCCTTTCTTGGTTGGGTTGGAAATGGTGAGCTTCCTGAGTACGAGGTCACCCTCCTTGATGTTTATCAGACAGACCTTCTTTTTGTAGAACCTTTCAATCTGATGCTGGTAGATATTTGTTTTGATGGTAGATTTTTCATGGATTTCGTCGACTAGGTCCAAGTTGGCCCTGAGGCTACTCGAATTGGATTCTTCATTGAAGCCCATGATCCTAGGCGAGGGGAGCCTGACTTCCAGAGGGATGACAGACTTTGTCCCGTATGTCAGGTTGAATGGGGACTTGCCGGTAGGGATTCTTTTGGTTGTTCAATACGACCATCAGACGCTCGGTAATTCGTCGACCCACACTCCCTTGGGAGATTTGTCCAACCATTTTTTCATGCCTTCAAGAATTTGGTGGTTGGCATTTTCGGCTTGGGCATTCAACTGGGGATGGGCTATTGATGAGAACCATTGCTGGATCCTGAGGTCTTCGCAAAACTTTCGAAAATTTTTGCTTATAAATTAAGTCCAGTTATCGGCGAAGAGCACGCGCGGGATTCCTAACCGACAGATGATGTGCTTCCAGAAGAATTGTTGGGCTTGATGTTATGTGATGGTGGCCAAGGGCTGTGCCTCGACCTACTGAGTGAAGTAGTCGATGGCCATGATGAGGAAACGTCTTTGGCCTGTGGCTTTCAGGAATAGGCCGACCAGGTCCATCCCCCACGTGGAAAATGGGGTTGGGTTGGCAAGTGACTTGAGTTCGACTTGGGATAAGTGTCTGATCGGAGAGAATCTTTGGCAGGGACCGCACCTCTTTACAAGATCTTGGGCATCTTGTAATATGGTCGGCCAATAGTAGACGTGGTTGAATACTTTCCTCGCAAGCGACCTGCTACCCATATGGCATACCCCAATTCCTTCGTGCGCCTCCTCAAGCACGTACTTGGCTTCATTTGGACTTAAAAATCAAAGATACGGTCTCCCGTCCACCTTAGTGTACAAGCTTCTGAAGTGTATATTATCAATTAGGGAGAATATATCTGATCAGATTCTTGTCTTCTTGGCTTCGGTCGGGTCTAGTGGGAGTTCGCCATCTGTCAAAAACTTTTGGACGAGATCCATCCAAGTGCCTGCTTGGACTCTCAGGGTTGATGCAAAGGACCTTAGGGTTCTCTAAGCTAGGCTTGAGGAGGATTTCATCGAGGACAGTGTGTTCTAAGCCCTCGAAGGATGATGAGGGGAGCTTGGACAAGGCATCGGCCTAGAGATTTTTCTCCATTGGGATGCGCTCGACAACGGCTCTCTCGAATACTATTAAGAGCTACCTGACGCGGACCAAGTATTGGATCATCCGGGCATCTCGGGCTTCATAATCCCCGATAATTTGATTGACCACGAGCTGAGGGTCGTTGAGGGCCCTCACTTGTCTTGCCCCTGCCTTGTGGGCAAGCGTGAATTCGGCGATCATGCTTTCGTATTCGGCCTCGTTGTTAGAGGCCTAAAAGTTGAGACACAAGGAGTACTGGAGGACGAAGTCCTCAGGGCCCCTGATTATGACGCCAGCTCCGCTTCCACCCGCGCAAGATGATCTTTCGACATATATCTCTGACACTGACTTATCTTCTCGGGCTTCAGATGCTTTGAGAATGGTACATTCTGTGATGAATTCTACGAGGTCTTGCCTTTTGATGATTGTCCAAGGTTGGTAGCTAGTGTCATGCTGTCTCAGCTCGATTGACCACTTGACCAAGTGGCCGGAATTCTCTGGTTTGTTGATGATCATCTTGGGGGGCAAATTCGTAAGGACTTCGATGGATTGAGCTTGAAAGTACAGTCGAAGTTTCTGAGCAGCCATCACCAGTGCATAGGTGACCTTTTCCATCCCAGTGTATCGGAGTTCAGCATCGTGCAAGACTTTGTTGACATAATAGAAAGGCTTCTGGAATTTTTCCTCCTCTCTGACTAATACAACGCTGAGCGCATAATCCGACGAAGCCAGATAAAGAAAGAGGGACTCGCCTGGCTCTGCTTTTGTAGAGGAGCGGAGGGTTAGCTAGGTAGGACTTCAACTGGTTGAAAGCCTTTTGTTGGGGGTCTCCCCACTCGAAGCTTCCCTCCCCCCCCCAAAAAAAAAACTTTGAAGAACAAGAGCGACTTCTCTCCGGACTTCGATAGGAAACGACCGATGGCCGCCAGTCGACCCATGAGGCGTTGAACTTCCTTGACGTTTCTTGGAGGGGCCATGTCAAGTATGGCCTGAATTTTTTTGAGGTTCGCCTCAATGCCCCGATGGCTGACCACGAATCCGAGAAACTTCCCTAAGGAGACGCCGAAGGTGCATTTGGAGGGGTAAGTCTCATACTTTGGGACTGCATGACCCCGAAAGCCTCCTCGAGATCATGAACGTGATCCTGTCCTCTGCGACTTTTGATGAGCATGTCCTCCACGTATACCTCTATGTTCTGGCCTATCTGCTCTTTGAAGACCTGATTGACGAGCCTTTGATACGTAACCCCAGCGTTCTTCAGCCGATGGGCATGACCCAGTAGCAGTAGAGGTTGATAACGAAGGCTGTCTTGGCGATGTCCAATGGGAACATTATGATTTGGTTGTAGCCTGAAAAGTCTTCCATGAAAATTAGCGGCTCATGGTCGGATGTTGCATCAATCAAGGCTTCGATGCTCATGAGGGGAAACAGATCTTTAGGGCATGCTTTGTTGAAGTCGGTGAAGTCTATGCAGATCCTCCACTTCCCATTATGTTTCTTCACCATCACAATATTTTCCAACCATTATGGGTAGTTGATATCCTGTATGAACCAAGACGAGAGGAGTTTGTCTGCTTCTCCCTTTTACCGCCTATTGTCGATCGGGAGCAAACTTGCGGCGCTTCTGCTGGAATGGTCTCGAGCCCGGGTGGACACTCAGTTTGTGCATGATGATGTCTTCCGAAATCTTCGGCATGTCTGAGGGTGTCCATGCAAAGAGGACGGAGTTCTAATGAATGCAGTCAATAATGGCCGACTTTAGATCTGGAGCGAGAGACTGGCTCACTCGGAACCATTTAAATTTTTCCTCCTCGAAGAAGGGGACCTCCTCTAATTTTTCGATGGGCTCCGAGCCGAGCTGATTCCTATCAGATGGGAGCTCTATTGCATCGAGGGGAAAAACTCTGCCACTCACTACGACCATGTAGCATGAACGTATAGACTCCTTTTTGCCCCGAACAATGCCGACCCCAAAGTCGGTATGAAATTTCATCTTCAAGCAATAGGCGGAGGTCACCACCTGGAGGGAGCAGAGGTCGGGTTTACCGAGGATGACATTATACGTGAACTTGACGTTGACCATCATGGAGTCCATCGCTTTCGTCCGGATGATCGGGGCTATACCGGCTGTTATATCAAGTGTGACGACTCCCTCGGTTTGGACTGGAATGCTGGAAAACCCATGAAGCATGTACCCAGCAGTTTCAGCCTCTCGCGAGAGAGCTTAAATTTTTCGAACGCGGCCAAGAACAGAATATTAACCGAGCTCCCGTTGTCAACGAGGATGCGACGGACCTCGTGATTAACCATTCCGAGGCTAACTACCAAGGTGTCGCAATGAGGTAATGTAACGCCCTGATTTCCATATACTGGAAAACCGTGATATAAGCCAGAATCTTTTCTTTCAATTAGCCATAATACATATAAAAACTTGAAAATTTAAAACTTTTTATTCAACACAGATGTATTACAAGTCCGAATGTTATAAAACTGCAATACATTACATCAGTGTTACAATAATGCCATACAAGCCCAAGCGTTACAACCTTTAATAAATTTACATCAGAGTACAATGAATAATAAATAACACTTGGTACTTCACTTGGATGCTTCTCAACATAAAATAAATTACAACAGATGTCACAATTGAAAATAAGAATCAACACTTTGCTTCTCTTACCTTGAGTCCTCCTGAATCCAGTACCTGTAGTTTTGCAATCCAGTACCTACTGAAGTGGGGACATCAGCACATATACTGACGCTTTAAGGCTGATGACTAGCAGCGATTATCAACTTTAAACAAACAGATTGATGAAAAGAGGAAATTGTATATATAATTGATGTGTCTGTGTATGTTATGACTTAGACTCTAATGCAAGATTAACCAATACAATGATGCACTTATTCTAATGCAAGCAAGTCTCCGGAACAGTATGTAGCCCATACTACATATGCTCATAACAAGCCGTTTCTTTATATATAAGGATTTGAACCCGTGCCATGAATTCTACTCTTCTACTCAACCTGTTAATGAAGATACAATGTGACTGATGAGGTTGCTCTGAAATGGTCTAATCCCGCCATTCGTAGTCATATAGCGGTTTTTTCGTTTGCCACTATTGCCCGGCGTACTGGAGCTCACTCAAAAATCTGACGAACCCTTGGAGTTTACTACAACACAGGTTAGCTCGAAGCATCCCCTGTGGCCCCTAGCTTATAGACCGTAGTCTATGGCTTGTTCGCCTTTCCTGATATAGAACATGACGGAGTTCCAGGGGTCCATCCCTTAGCTCCGACAGGAAACTTTCCGCCCTTATCATGGCACTTCAGAAATTAATAGACGAGATACGGATCCTGCTCCCAACTCGTGAGAAGGCATATCCCTTTGACAGGAAGGATACAACCAATAAAACCACCTAGTGTTGGCGTATAGAACAGGTCGGATCATAAGGTATCACCCTTAATACCAACTATTTCCCTTCGGCGAAATGATAATAAATAAAGGTTAAGTAGTAATAGCTATAAGTTACTAACACAACATGCTAGGTCTTAAGTTAGACTTCGCGAGATAACTCTACTAGGTTCTCAACCTAGCCTTACCAGAATCCCTAAGGATCCTGTTCATAGCCTATCGATCCAAGACCCTGGCAATACGGACGTATTCGCATGCTACTACCCTGAACTTGGATTCCGTCTACACTCCCGGTCCACGATCAACCTACACCGGTTAAGATCTGACGGTGAACGAGGGGTGACTCGTCCACAGTCCATGAGGAGTAAAATAAATACATGTCTTGATGGTCGATGGCTCCTAGGGAAATGATATCACCTTAGACGAGTACAATAACTGCGTATTAGCTAATAAGCTACATACGAGCAAAACAACTTACATACAAGCCGACTAGCTACGTATGAGCCAAACGAATTACATACGAGCCAACTGGCTATATATGTGACAAATGAATCATATAGAAACAATCATAAAAGTCTTCTAACAACCTAGAAGTAAAATAACATGCTACTAGCAAAACTTGATATTTTATTCATAAAAGCAACATAAAAGTCTTCTAACACCCTAGAAGCAATTAAACATGCTACTTATGAACACAAGGAAAACTTATTACTCATAATCAAGTGCATGATTCAAACTACTAGCAAAACTTGATCTTTTATTCATAAAAGCAACATAAAAGTCTTCTAACACCCTAGAAGCAATTAAACATGCTACTCTTATCGAAATTTAACAAAATTAGACTTTTTTGAAAGGTGAGAACATCTACTACAACTCTCTAGTTGAAAACCTTTTCAGATTCAGTCAATAAGAGGTAGAAAAACCTCGAACAACCTAAATAACGAGCTTCAGCCAATAAATTGTAAAGATCATAACTCCTACTCCATTTATCGAAATCAAACAAAATAGGACATTTTGGTAAGGTGATAACTTCTACTACAACTCTCTAGGTGACAACCTTCTCAAATTCAGTCAATAAAAGGTACAAAAACTTCAAATTCCTTATGGTGGGGGGAGAGGGGTATTTATACTTGTCGGAATCTAACAAAAACTTCAAATTCAATAAAAGGTACAACAAAAGACAGCACAAAGCTGAAACTTGTAAAACTCACAACTTTTGCTATACTTGTCGGAATCTAACAAAGTTAGATATTTTGAAAAGAGGAGAACATCTATTAAAACTTTCTAGTTGACCACTTTTTCAGATTCCTTATTGTTGCTGCTGATTTTGGTGTGGGAGTAAACAGATGAATTTGTGGGTTCTTTTTGGAAACAATAAAGCAAACCTGTTGACCTTCACCAACATGTTGACTTGTTTCTCGCTGCTGCCGCGAACCTGCACAAAGTTCGAAACAACGGGATGGATTCCAGCGATGAACCCTCCGACGCTCTTGTCAGTAATCAGAAAGATTAAGAAAGTGCTTTAGGTAGAAAAAGATTGATTACCTTGTTTTGGTGGGGGGGAGAGGGGTATTTATAGTCGCCTTAGGGACCAGTTTCGAGATAAAGATAAATCTCTACTTCCGATGTTTTTGGATAAGATGTAGAGTTTAAATCATTTCAAAGAGATAACCATGAATTTGAATTGCTTTTGAAATATCCTGGGCTGGTTTGTAGCGGGTTGCTACCCATACCAAATAAGACAGATCCGCTTATGGATTATTGGGCTTTGAAGAAAGACCCAGTTCCCAATTCGGACCCGTTTTAGGTGAAATTACCGGTTTACCCCTAAGTGCTTTAAGATTTGCGCCTGATTTGAACGACCCCGATTTAATCCTATTTTTAGTCATATCATGAGCCCCCCACTCCCGAAGACTGAGTTTAATAGCCTTTGAGAAGTAGTTTTGTTGTTCTAATGGCGTACGAGATTTTATTGGAGTTCTTAAGGGAGTTTAGATCTTGCTTGAGGTGTAACGGTGTCAATCTGAGCTTGTAAAATGCCCAAAATTACTCTCAGATTTTTCTGGATTTTTTGTGTTTTTTCCAAAACTTTCTGAACTTTTCCAATTTTTAATCATTTTTTGAATTTTTTATTCAATTTTCGAAATTATATAATTAATTACCTAAAATTTTAATTAATTATTCTAATATAATAATTATTATTTTCAGAATTTTGAAATTATTTTCCGAATTAATAATTATTTTTAGAATTTTTTAATTAATTTTTTTTATTTTTGATTAATTTTTCCTGATTTTTTAAATAATTAATTCAATCAAATTAATTAATTAATTAAATAAATATTACCTGTACACGTGACGCAATCCTGTGCGTTGATCACGATCAGAGGGCACGCATCGCAAAGCGGAAGTTTTTCCCCCATTTCACGCTTGGTGCACGCTTTGTTCGGAACCACCACCAACCCATAGAGATGACGCCACGTGGACGGCAATGTTGACCGTTGACCGCCACGTGGCTTTTTTTTTCTCTCTCTCTCTCTTTTTGCCCTCTACTTCGTCTTCTTTGTTTTCGCCGAGTGTCTTCGACCTCACCCCTGGCCTTCGTCTCCGAGCCTCGTCTTCGACTTGTCGAGTACCCCATGCAGGGGTTCATGGAGCTTGGAGCTCAATGTTTGTAGGCGAGCTCGGCGACGTGGGGGGCTTCGACGAAGTGAGAGCTCGACATAGTGGTGGAGAGGTTGGAGCTCGGCAGGGGTGCTCGGTGTAGGGGGAGTGGAGCTCAGAGATAATGAAGTTCGGAGTTGGGCGATGGAGAAGGTGAGCTCGACAGTGGAGACGTGAGGGGGGAGCTCGGAGCTCGACGACGTAGTAGAGAGGAGCTCGGGGTTGGAGTTTGACAGTGACCTCGGAGCACGATTTGCAATAGAGTGGAGCTCGAAGATGTGAGGTTGTGCTGACGATGGAGAAGCTTCGCGAAGGAGGGAGCTCATCGGAGCCGTGGTGTGGGTTCGAGCTCGGCGTGGGCTCTTCGGTGGGCTTCGAATTTTGGGCACGGAAGAAGCTCGGTGAGGGGGAGGCGAGCTCGGCGAAGTGCTCGCTGATGGAGGGGGCACCGGAGCTTGATGGAGCTCTCCAGTGTTGGAGGTGAGCTTGTGAGTGAGGTTGGAGTCTAGCAGATGATGGGTTCGGCGATGGTTTTGAAGGAGGGTGAAGGAGAGAAGGAACGGGCCTCTATGTTGGTAATGGGTCTGAACCCGACCCATTAAGCCCCCCCTTTTTTTGTTTGTTTCTTTGTTTTGGGCGAATTTGTGGTCACTGATCTTGATCGAGTACGAATTTTGAGGCAAAGTTTTTTGCCAATTCCCAGTTGGTGGCACGTTTGCTCGGATTTCGGATCCGAGCAACGTGGCAAGATCTGAGATGTCGATCTGAATTAAACTCACATTTGGAGGCAGATCTGATCGATTTTGGATCCGAAGGACGTGGCAAGATTTGAGTCGTCGGATCTTGATCAAGCGCAATTTTTTGAGGCAACGTTTTCCCCAATTGCACGCTCGGAGCCACGTTTGCTCGGATTTGACTCCGAGGGACGTGGCCTAATCTGAGCCGTTGGATCTTGATGATGAGCGATTTTTGAGGCGACATTTTCCCCAATTGCACAGTCGGAGCTGCGTTTTCTCAGATTTGACTCCGAGGGACGTGGCTTAATCTGAGCAGTTGGATCTTGGTGAAGTGCAATTTTTGAGGCGACGTTTCCCTCAATTGCATGCTCAGAGCCGCGTTTGCTCGGATTTGACTCCGAGGGACGTGACTTAATCTGAGCCGTCGGATCTTGATGAAGCGCAATTTTTGAGGCGACGTTTTTCCCAATTGCACGCTCGGAGCCGCATTTGCTCGGATTTGACTCCGAGGGACGTGGCTTAATCTGAGTCGTTGGATCTTAATGAAGTGCAATTTTTGAGGCGACGTTTTCCCCAATTGCCCGCTCGGAGCCGCATTTGCTCGGATTTGACTCAAAGGGACGTGGCTTAATCTGAGCCGTTGGATCTTGATCGAGCGCGCTTTTTGAGGCAACGTTTTCCCATTTGCGCGCTCGGGGCAGCTGCACTGTAATCAACTTTCCTGGTGCAGCAGAGGTCGGATTGGAGCGTGTGAACCCTTATTTCGAAGCTGACTCAAAGATCTACAATTTCTCTTTAGAAGTCAGTTGAAGAATTATCCTTCTTTATGGTCAAAATAATCCCGCAACATCTTTATCTTCATGAAGTTAATAAGTGCTTTGTATGGCTCTTAGGAAGATCCATTCTTGGAGGCAAGTGCGAGGAGCAACTCTAGGAGAGAGCCGTTCAGGAGACTAGTTTGATGAGCAACTTTAGGGGAGAGTTGTGCTCCGAACTTGTTGAGAAGAGGTCCGCTCTGGAGGCTAGCAGAGCGAAGAGCTTCACCGGGCTCTAGGAGAGAGCCGTTTGTGAGATAAGTTTGAGGGGCAACTCTAGGGAAGAGTTGAGCTCCGAACTCGTAGAGAAGAAGGCCATTCGGGAGGCGAGCGGAGTGAAGAGCATCACCAGGTTCTAGAAGAGAGCCGTTTGGGAGACAAGTTTGAGGAGCAGCTCTAGGGGAGAGTTGTGCTCCGAACTTGTTGTTTAAGAGAGTTTCAACAGTTGTAGGAGCAATTTCGAATGGTGAGCTACTTCGTACTCGCTCATTCGCAAGTAGTTAAAGCGGCATCGAACCAAGTATTGGACTCCGAACTTATTGTTTGAGGGATTTAACGAGTTGTATGAGCAATTTCAAATGGTGAGCTACCCCGCACTTTCTTGTTTGGAAGCGGCTAAAGTAACGTCGAACCAAGTGTTGGTCTCCGAACTCGTTTCTTGATCTTAGTAAGTTGTAGGAGCAGCCCTGTAGGACAAGCGGGACTCCGAACATACTGTTAAACGAGTCGTAGATGTGACTCAAAAAGGTAGAAATGAAGCAAGTGCAATAATTTTCAATAGAAAAAATCTAAGTTTTATTGAAACAAACTAAGTGACCGCTTCAATAGGGCGAGCCATTATTACATGCTTTTGGCCGTGTTACAAGCATTGGCCTTATTGAAAACTGAAAACCTACTTCTACGATAGGGTGAAGGCCTCTTGGGAGGAGTTTGGTTCTTCTCCCATTGGACCTCCTTGGATAAGGTGGAGGACGGCCCCAGGTTCGGAATCTTGGAACTCGGTGGGTCTCTCTGTTCGCTTGTAGGCTCCTCAGGGTGAAAGATCGGCCCCGTCTTTTCGGACGAACTTGGCCAGGTGTCCCTGCTGTTTGAGTTCTTCGATCTCCTCTTTAAGAGCCCGATAATCTTCTGTGTCGTGACCGTGGTCCCTATGAAAGCGGCACCACTTATCCCTGTTTCTTTTCTTGCTAGGGGTATTCATTCTAGGGGGAGCGCGGAGTAGCCCTTCCTTGTCCACCTCCAAAAGAACTGCTGATATACTAGCATTGATGGGAGGTGAACTTCTCAAAACAAGGAGCTGGGTGGCGTTGGCCATTGTCGTCCCTCTGGAATTTCTCGGACCCTTCTATGCTCGTATTCTTCCGTTTGTTTCCGGAAGACGTTTCCTCAAGAGTAGGGGGGTTGAGAGCCTCTTCCACTCGAATGTACTTCTCACTCCTAAGCAGGAATTCTGAGAAGTCCCGAGGAGGCTTCTTGGCAAGGGATGCCTTGAGGTCAGCATTAGTGACGTTGTGCCTAAATGCCGTCGAGGCTACTGATTGGTTGAGGGAGGCAATAGACTGGGCTTCGGCGGTGAAGCGCCGAACGTAATGTCTTAGGCGTTCACCCTTTCTTTGGCTAAGGGTTACCAAAGATGCACTTGTTTTCTCGGCCCGACGACTACTCACGAAATGAGTAAGGAAGAGCCTTTCGAACTGATCGAAGGATAAGATGGAGGCCGGGGCGAGTCGAGAGTACCATTCTCTCGCAAGCCCCTTCAGCATGGCAGGGAAGGTTTTGCAAAGGAGCACATCCGAAGCCTGGTGGATCATCATGAGAGTTTTAAAACTCTCGATGTGGTCAGCAGGGTCCGACTCCCCGTTGTATGACTCAAACTTAGGGGGCTTGAAGTTTTCCGGGACCAAGGCTTCCATGATGGCCTGGGAGAACGAAGGCCTGCTCGAGTGGAAATTTCTCGCCCGTTGTTCCTCTTCTTTGTCAAGTCGGTCAAGGCGCCTCTCCATCTCGTGGAGACGACGGTAGACCGAGTCTTCCCTTCGGTTATATCTGGTCGAGCCCCAAGACTCTTTCTCATGCGGAAGGGGACTGAGAGTGCGATAGTGATGACTCGGGGCAGGTTGAGGACTAGGCTCCCGTTGCTCGTGGTTGGGAGCGGCATCGAGGGCCCGCAGAACGGCTTCTTGAAAATCCTGGAACTCTGCCCGTGTGACTGGTGCCCTTCCAGCTTGGTGGTCCCTAGGTGTGGCTCGGCTTACTGGAGTGTGAATTCTTCGCCGACGACGTGGAAGGGACTCTCTTCGCCTCCTCGGGGGAGGAGATCTTTTGGTCCTCGGTCTGCGGGGGGTCCGGACTCTTGAGACCCTTAGGTGCTCAAGTTGATGGACTCCCTCAAGGGCTCTCCATCCATTCAAGCGAGTTCGGAGGTCAACCCCCTGTTGGCGGTTAACAATCACTTGACGGAGATCCTGTTCGGGAGGGCATTGAGAAGCCATAGAGTTAGCTGAAGGATTGTGGACCGAGACATGGTCATGAAGAGGATGTTGTTTTGAACGACTCCGACGAGAGCCCCTTAGGAAGCCCCCCGAGACCCTGGAGGGGCCTATTGAGGAGGAGGCTGTTGAGGAAGAACATCTTGGGCTGGAGGAGGAGGAGGAGGAAGAGAAGTGGTTCTTCGGCTAGAGACCGCTGCCTTCCCCTTCTCTTTCTGATGCATAGTTTGAAACTACTTCCGCTGATGAAGTAAGGTTGGATTGCTTTTTTTATTTCATACAGACAGCGCCAATCTGTTGCTGCTGATTTTGGTATGGGTGCAAACAGATGAATTTGTGGATTCTTTTTGGAGACAATAAAGCAAACCTGTTGACCTTAACCAACGTGTTAACTTGTTTCTCGCTGCTGCCGCAAACCTGCACAAAATTTGATACTCCGGGATGGATCCCGGCGACGAACCCTCCGATGCTCTTGTCAGTAATCAGAAAGATTAAGAAAGAGCTTTAGGTAGAAAAAGATTGATTACCTTGTTATGGTGGGGGGAGAGGGGTATTTATAGTCGCCTTAGGGACCAGTTTCGAGATAAGGATAAATCTCTACTTCTAATATTTTTGGATAAGATGTAGAGTTTAAATCATTTCATAGAGATAACCATGAATTTGAATTACTCTTTAAATATCATGGGCTGGTTTGTAGCGGGCTGCTACCCATACCCAATAAGACAGATGCGTTTATAGATTATTGGGCTTTGAAGAAAGACTCAGTTCCCAATTCCGACCCGTTTGTAGGTGAAATTACCGTTTTACCCATGATAGCTTTAAGATTCGCACCCAATTTGAACGGTCCCGATTTAATCCTATTTTTAGCCACATCACTTATAGAGCTCAAAATCCAGCTCTTTGAACACAATTTCAAGAACAACAAAAAGATAGCAAAAGCTGAAACTTGTAAAGCTCACAACTTTTGCTATACTTATCAGAATCTAACAAAATTGGATATTTTGGAAAGGTGAGAATATCTACTACAACTTTTTAGTTGACCATTTTTTCAGATTCCTTATAGAGCTCAAAATCCAGCTCTTTGAACATAATTCAAGAACTACAAAAAGGACAGCAAAAGCTGAAACTTGTAAAGCTCACAACTTTTGTTATACTTATCAGAATCTAATAAAATTGGACATTTTGGAAAGGGGAAAACATCTACTACAACTTTCTAGTTAACAACTTTTTCAGATTCCTTATAGAGCTCAAAATCCAGCTTTTTGAACATATGCAAAAATTAACCAAAACAACATTTTGCTTAAAAACTCGCTGTTTTGGGAAAAACGTTTGTTTGACCTATCAAATTAACCCCAAAAAATCTATAAAAGTTAGAACATGGTAGTAACACATACAAGACACTCTCAAATTAATTTGGAGTCAAAATTCCAAATTTAACACAAGTAATTAATTCTAACTACATACTAGTTTAAGATTGATTCTTTAGTGTTCTATTTAAGTTCTACCACTTCAATTTGTATGCCTTTTATTCTAGTCCATAACATTCATATGCATATGAGATTGGTCCAAGTTCTTTAACAATAACAACAATAATAATAACAATAACAATAACAATAACAATACATAAAAGTGAGAAACCCCCATTCAACTAGTGTAGTAAGGAATTGCTTATCCTTCTCCTCCTTGCTCCTTGTCTTGCTCCTCATGAAAAGAGAACCCACACTTTTCTTTTGATTTTGATCTCTCATTCTTTTCTTTCCTTCTCAATTTTTTTCTAAAATTAAAACAAGTAAAGAAGTAGAAGAAAAGGAAGAGATGGAGTGAGATGGAAATGAAGAAACAAAATGAGAAAGGGCTTTGCCCCAGGGTTAGGGGCCGGCCAAGGGTTTAAATAGGAGGAGAGGGGGTGGGCTTGTGGTTGAGAAGAAAGATAAGTGTTTCTCTCATTTGTGGCTCAACAATTTTGAGATCTATTTGCAAATAAATATTGCAATCACACCCTAATCCAATCCCTACCCTTTATTTGATCTTGATGGATAAAAAATAAAAGGTATTTTCCCAAAATCACATACTACATGATTTCGTACATCTATATATACAGATAATTTTTATTCATCAAAACCCTTCAATCTGTACAAAAATAATTTAATTCCGAGAATAAAAAAAAAAATAATAAAAATAATTTTATTACCAGCTCATAAGATTTCAGTACCAATTTGATACAATGTGTGTGTGTATATATATATATATAATGTTTATTAACTAAACCAGGTAATATCCATAAAAAATATTTCAATTCTGAAAATAAAAAATAAAATAATATTAAAATAATAATTTTTAATACCAGACCCATATATTTTAGACATTTTTTTCAAAAACGCATTTTATAGGATTTTGTACAAGTACACAAAACTGATACAATACAAATCTATACTTACTTGTATATATATATAGATAATGATTATTTATTAAAACTAAGTAATTTCCATAAGAAATATTTTAATTTTAAAAATAATTATAATACAAATATAATATCCAACCGGGATATTACAGGTAGTCAGATGCCTTCCAGATCTTCCACGGAGAATGAGACAGCCTGTTTTTGCTCCCCGGGGGATGAAGAGTTGTGGACCGAGTTAACCTCTCATACGAAGGCCTTATGGGAGGTTTTCAACTCTCCCCCCATGGGTCCGCCGTGGACACAGTGAAGAATGGCCGGCCCCGCAGCTTCTTTGGGCTGGGGCTCGGGCTCGAGCTTCGGACGCATGTTGGCTGCTCGAGAAGGGTGCAAAGATATCAGGTCCCTCAGGTTATCTCGGGTGAACTCCCTTAGATATCCCTTCTGGATGAGGGCCTCGATCTCATCTTTGAGGACACGACAACTGTTGGTCTTGTGCCCGTGTTCCCGATAGAACCGACTAGTAAAATCTCTTATCCCTCTTCTTGTTGTTGCTCGATCGGGGAGGATGGCATACGATGTCCTTATCCTCGATTTCCATGAGGATGGCTGACACGCTCTGAGTCAGTGGGGTGAATTTCTTGAAGCGGGGAATTTGAGGTGGTCATTTCTGACCCAATGTGTCCTTTTGGGCCTTCTTCATAGGATCAGAGTCATCGGCTTTTCTCTTCCCCTTGTTTGGGGTTTCTTTCAAGGCTTCTGGGTGCAGAGCCTCCTCAGCTCAGATATACTTTTCGATCCTATTGAGGAGGTCGGAAAAATCAACAGGAGACTTCTTCGCCAGGAATGCCTTGAGCTGGCCGTGGTGAACATTGTGCCGAAAGGCCGCGAACGCAATGCCAGTGTCGAGAGAAGAGACCGCCCTAGCTTCGGTGGTGAATCTCCACGCGAAGTCCCGAAGGGACTCCCCTTCTTTCCACTTGGGGTCCAAGAGGGATGCCCTTGTTTTCTCAACCTTGCGGCTAGTCACGAAGTGAGAAAGGAAGTTCACCTCGAGCTGATTGAATGAGAAAATCAAGTCCGGGACGAGCATTGAAAACCACTCTCGTGTCGGACCCCGTAGAGTGGCTGGGAATGCGCGACAGATGAGAGGATCCGAGGCGCTGTGAATCATCATGAGGGTTTTGAACCCTTCATTGTGATCAGCAGGATCAGAATCTCCGTTGTACATCTCGAACCGAGGCGGTATGAAATTCTTCGGAATCTCAGCGTCGATGATTGGGGCAGAGAACGGGGGTCGGCTAGGCTGATATCCCCGGTTGGCTTGTAACCCGCCCTCGCCGATCCAAGCGAGGTAGTTCTCCATTTCTTGGAGGCGCTGAAGTGTGGCCCATTCCCATCTTGGCAGATGAGTAGAGCCACACTCACTGCCTCGTCCTTCTTCTTGGTGAGAGTGGCCCCCTTGATGCTCGGTTCGAGGGCCACCTCAGAGGAACTGGAGGACCTTGTTTCTGAAATCCTAGAACTCGGCCCTCGTGACCGGGACCTATCTTGACTGCGAGGGGGTGGATGGCCACTCGGAGAGTGCCTCTGCTCTCGACCCCAGGAAGGGTGATTGTTGTGGGTCAGAGCCTAGTTGGAGGAGGTAGCCCTGACCATTGGTCAGCTGAGTTGGTACCGGAGGTCATTCATAGGCTGTCAATGATCGATGTCGTGGTGAGGGTCATGTGCGACCGAGCGTGAAGCGCTCAGTCTAGATTCTGATGGACCCTTAGCTCGTGGCCTTCGACACCCCAGTGTGTTCGCGTGACTGCGAGAAGGAGGATGGAGGTCGGCCTGAAGTCCTGCCATGAAAGCTCTCTTGGCTTTGGGAGCCATAAAGGGGGCGGCAGCTGTGTGAATTCTGAACCTGTGATCGAGTCGGTCTGTCTCGTTCCCACAAACGGCGCCAGTCTGATGCTGCTGATTTGGAGGTGGGAGCAACATATGTGAGTTCTTGATATTTGTCGAGGGAGAGATAGATCTTAACCACAGATCTATATCTGAGATGAGAATTTGGTTAGGAGCAGGAGAGGGGGTGTTGCTGGTAACGGGCCGCCCTGAGTACCTGCAAAACACCTAAAGACACCGGGGGTGATCCTGGCGACACATCATCCGACGATCTAGTCACTGGGGAAAAAGTGGAGCTAGGGTTTTAGTGGATAAAAGGTCATTACCTGCAGAAAGGAGAAGGGAGTCTAGTATTTATAAGCAGAGAAAGTGTGGGAGCCCTAACCCTAATGGGCCGAGTTGACCCATTTCTCTGTGGGCCTCAGCCAGCAGAAGGCCTGTTGGATCCTTTGGCCTGATGATTAAAGATGAGTGGATTTTGAGGGGATCAGACGGCTCTGATTGTTCTAGATTATTTACCCACATCATAGGTAGAAGGCCCGCTGGATCCTCTGGCTTGATGGTCAGAGATGAGCGGATTTTAAGGGGATCAGACGACTCTGATCGCGCTAGATTATTTACCTACATCAATGTGTATGGGCACCATGTTCAGCCTAGCTATACATTACTAGATCAATCTAAATCCCACCAAACTGTACCAATGGATATAGCTATCGAGTTATGAGATAGCTCAAGACTACAAGTTTATTATCATTCTTCTATTTGAATTTGAACAAACTAAAAAAAAAAAACCAAGAATGTGTTTAAGAGCATCCACAGTGGTGTTTCTCATTTTGCCAAAAATGGCTGCTACAGTAATAGCAAATAGGATAGAAGGCTGCAGTGGTTGTTTGCTATATTCCTCGCTTTTTAAAAAAAAATTGGGTGGGACGGTATAACATATACCGTCGCTCGTTTAAAATAAAATTTAAAAATTTTAATTACTGATAAACTATTAAAATATATTAATTAAATAAAATAAATTATATAATAATACCTAAACCTAATTAATTAACTACCTAAACCTAATTAATTATCCTAAACCTACCCACTACCTCCCCAATTCAAGGACGGTACATCATGTACCGTCCGAGAATTTATAATTTTTTTTTAAAATCGGCCAAATCTTGGCCATTCATTTTTTAAAAAAAAATTTAAAAAAAAGGAAAAATACAAAAAAAAAAAAAAATCCTTGGACGGGATATGTTCTCCTGTCCGATTCAGAAGGGATAACATATCCCGTCTGAGGAGTTTTTTTTATAAAAAAAAAATTTCGGGGGGACGGTATATGTTATACCGTCTGACTCGATTAAAAAAAATTAAAATACAAGCGACGGTATATGTTATACCGTCCTTCAAATTTTGAGAATCGCTATTCGGTTTCTCATATATGAGAAACGAATATAGCGTGTTTGTCAAAAAATGGCAAAATAGAAAACCACTGCAGCGATGCGTTTGCTATAAAACGGCAATTTGCCAAATATAAGAAACCACTGTGGATGCTCTAACGAGTTAAGTTAGCCTCGTTCTATTTTCCTGATGTGACACGTCATTCTCTCATTTTGTAACAGGAAGAGTACTATTTTTGCGCTGACCCACTTTTTGAAAATATTGACCAAACTGACTCACTTTTGAAAATATTTACCCAACTGATCCAGTTTTGGACACGTCAGCACATAAAACACTATTTGCAATAACAACATATTTTACTTTTATGGTGTTGTTGCCAATAGCGGCACATGTAAAAAAATATATTGTTGTCGCTATTGAGAATAACGGCATCAGTACATTTCGCATTCACTTAGCAGCTATATGACTTGAAGAAAAAATTGCAAGAAAAAATATTATAACCGATGCCGTTATTCCCAATAACGACATCATTATAACTGATGCTGCTTCGGCATCACTATAATAATAAAAAATTCCTTTCTATCTTGTTCTTCTTCTTTTCTTCTTCATTAACGGAGAGAGAGATGATGATTGAGATCATGATTGGAGAGAGAGAGAGAGAGATGATCATGATTTGTGTCTCTCTCTACATCAATGTAGAAGAAGAAAGAGAGAAATGAATTTTTTTGAAGACTATACTGATGCCGCTATTGCCGGTAGCGGCATCAGTTATAACGATGTTGTTATTGGGAATAACAACATCATTTATAAGATATTTTCTCTTACATTTTTTTTCTCAAATCAGAGAGTTCCTAAGAGAATGCGAGATGTACTAATATCATTATTTTCAATAGTGGCAACAGGAAAAAAAATCACAGGTGCCACTATTGACAACAACGACATGAAAGTAACATATGCTGTTACTGTCAATAGCATTTTATGCTGATATGTCCAAACTGAGTTGGTTGGGTAAATATTTTCAAAAGTGGGCTAGTTTGATCAATATTTTCAAATAGTGGGTCAGTACGATTTTTTTTTGAAGAATACTAGATAGAGTGGATATTTTTGCATTGTTATGAACCATGCTTTTTTTTTTCCATTTTTGAAGCTTGTGGTTGCGAGCGATACCAGATAACAAGTTGGTGTACCCCATTGACACTATCACTGCGTCTATCTTGAATGCTACTTTTTTCTTTTTTCTAGAAAAAGGTGGATTATAATCATCATATTTCATTATGGGGTACGTATTTGTGCCGAGATCCCATAGGACCTCAACCAAGACTGCTTTACTTCTATGACAATCATGAATAGGTGTAGACTCCATTGGTGCGTTACAGAATCCGCAGATGGTCACAATGTTCGGTAACCATTTGACCTGATTTTCCCTTGTCAAGATCGCATCATTGAGTACTAACCAGAGGATAATATTTACTTTTAATGGTGCTTTTGCCTTCCAGATTACATTGGACCACTTTGGTTTACATCTTCTAAAGAGTATGTGGTCGTAAAGTGACAGGACTGTAAATTGTTGGGTTTATTCGTGGGTTTGTTTGAGTTCATTGGAGAAGATGATAGATCATATCACAAAGATCAATCAGTTGGGTTTATTCGTGGGTTTGTTCAATTTCATTGAAGAAGATGACAGATCATATCTCAAAGATCAATCAGTTCGACGTTAAGATCAACTTTAATCTCTGGAAGGTGAATATGTATGACACAATGGTTTTAAAGAGTTTGAAGTTAGCCAAAGAAGGAGATAAAGGGAGATCAATTGGCATGAAACAGAGTTGTGAGGAGATTTGTTCAAAGCCTTGGATTTAATCCATTAATAAGCGAAGTCAGGTGCAACCTCATGGAGGAGTGAAGTGCGGTGAGTCTGTGGGAAAGACTCATAACTGACTACGCGGAATCGCCATTACAGGATCAGACATAGCAGAAAGGAAAGTTGTGGGGTTACTCAATGAAGAAAAGTACCACTCTTCTATATCATACAGTGGAGTTCAATATGGAGTTATCTGAACCAGGGGCGATCAACGCAGATGATCTAAATTATTCCAACTTGATATATTCACCATCAAATTCATCCAACATGATAACCATGCTAGACGAGAAATCTACCAAGGAGAAGTTTTTTGTAGCAGGTATGATCAAGGGATTGGAGGAGGATGCCCTTAGGAAGGAGAGTCAGAAATCGGCGTATACTTCTGTGAGTTGCTTGGAGGTGGATGGTACTTCGAATGGAAGGGAAAGTTCATGTAAGGTTATGATTCGTTGTCATCATTGCAAAGGAGTTTTGCATTGCAAAAAGGATTTTTATAAATGGTTGAGTCAAAGATACGCCAAATCCAATGCCGCTGAATCAGGTGATTGCTTAGAAAATAATCTTGTTTCAAATTTTATAGATATGTATTCTGGTTGCTTTCTTGATTCAGGGAGTTCTTCTTATATATGCTCTGAGGGGGAGATGTTTGCTACTTACAAGTTCGCTAGAATCGTCATTGTGTGAGAACGGTGGTTGGTGATATTTGTGAGATAATGGGTAAGGGAACAGTGGAATTGCAGACACTAGATGGAAAGGGTTTCAAGTAGAGAATATTAGGCAGATTGCTCAGTTGAAACAAAATCTTGTATCATTGAGAACTCTTGAAGCACGGGACTGCAGGTACATAGCTCAATGTGGAGTTCTATATGTTTGGAAAGGTTGTCATGAGGTGATGAAAGGAAAGAGGGGTGTTGAGCACAACCTCTACAAGCTTTGTGGGAACGTGAAAACTTGAGCACGTGTTTCGAAGCCCTACGTTCCTAAAGCGCTATCAAGTTTGCCGTCATTAGAATCTTCAGAGCGAGATTGCGATGTTCGAATATCGTCGAAAGGTGGAGAGAGCCTTGAGGTAGGTGGAGTTCGTGTAGAGGGTGGCACCTCCCTGATAACATCTACTGGGATGTGCCCTTGAGGGGGGCATACAAAGTGAGAATAACAGGTGGAGGTTGATTCAACTAACAGAGAAAGATACAGAATCGAGTTGTTTGCAATAGGAGAATAAAAAGAGTCTAGAAGGTTTTAAATCACACAGTTGTAAATTTATGAGTATGCAATCCAAGGTGAAGAATGTTGGGTTTATGTCTTGCAAACTATGTTGGATACGAAGATGATGAGACGCTGGAGGGATCGAGACGATTGAAGACAAGTGAAAGCCAGAGGAAACAACTACAACTGTAGCAGCAGAGCAGTTGCAGTCGACCGGTCTGGAGGACGATCAACCGCACGACTGTAAAAGCTTTCCTAAGAGGGGGACAGTCGACAAAAAGTGTGGTGCAGTCGATCGTATGCGACTGATGTAGATTTCGGGTGCAGGTTTGGGTGATTTCGCTGAAGCCAGAACTTCCTCTTCTGGTTAGATTATGTGGCTCTTATCGTAGGGTTATCTCTTCTGTAATATCCATGATTGTTGTATCGAGATAGTAGACTAGGGTTTCTCTAGATCTTTATATATTGTTGTTCTTGACCTCCAATGAGAGCCAAGAGAGATAATACTTCATTGAAAGAGAGATTGAGTGATTCTCTAATTGTAAGCAACTAGTACTTGCTGGTGAGACTTGAGAGATGATCTTGGTGAGAATTGTAATATTCTTGTATCATTCTAGTCGAATAACATCTCGGGTTTCTTCTCCCCCAGATTAAGGCGAAAGCCCCAACCGGGATAAATTTGTGTGCTGGTGTGATCTTCTATTTGCTTGGTGGTTTGTATTTTGTTGCATCATATAACTCAACAAGATCCTCGAAAGGGAAGAGTTCCGCTAATTCCCTAACAAGTGGTGTTGTTGTACCGCTTGTTTTCCTAACATAAATGTCTCGTCTTTTTCCAGCCTCAAGCATACCGATCTAGACCTTGCAAGCATTTCACCCCCAACTAGATTATATGGGCCTAGAGCTCCCCCATTCTACATTGGGACTCCTAGCATAGTCGGTGTTTAAACATTGGTCTCCACGACCCTCTTCTCCATGTCTTGGCAACTGTGATGTGTGGCTATGATGCTTGTTCATATAAATCCGGGAATAGTTCGTTGAGGGTGTGCGTTCTACACCACTTATCCCATCAGAATTTGGTCAAATTGTAGTTTCCTATGTACGAAGTCACATAATTATTGAACGGCTCATAAGCTTTGGCCACCCTTTTCCAGAACCATGAGACTCTAGGCCCCACCATGAAACCCCAGACCTCGCGTCCCTCTCCCATGCAGATAGGATTGAATGAAGTCTTACCGTACTTCGCCATTGGGGTGGAGCACCTTCCACCACCATTTACCCAGATAGTCGAGTTGATGTTTCTCAGATTGATAATCCTCATTTCTCCGTGTATTTTCTTCATGCCAGATTTTTCTCATCTGATGAGATGATAACTTCCTTTATCTTATCCGCTCCCCTCCACAGGAATTGTTTCTCCAGTTTTGAGATCCTATCTATCCGATGAATTACCCAACTTGGCATTTCCAAGAAGGACAAGTAATAAGTTGATAGGTTAGAAAGTACCAAGTTGATAAGGGTTATTCCACCACCCCACCCCCCCCCCCCCCCCCCCCCCCCCGGACAAGGATTTGCCTTTCCACACTGCTAACCTAGTTTCCACTCGGTCAATAATTGAGAACAACCATGATTTTTTCAACTTGCGTGCCCTGATTGGAAGGCCCAAGTTCTTGATAAGGAACCTTTCGACTTTGCATTTAAGTATACGTGATTGTTCTTCTGCGTCCTCATCAGACATAACAATAAGGACAATGACACTCTTGTGGAAGTTAACCCTGCATTCGGACCAAGATTCAAAATTGTAAAGAACACCTTTGAAAGTGATGGTTTCCACATAATCTCCATTACCAAATAGAAGAGTATCATCTGCATATTGTAGGATAGAGCAACTGGGGGTTTCTTCCACTAGCTACCCAGGTAATCCATCCTGTTTGCATACAATTGTCCACTATAGAATTAAGTACCCCCGCCACAATGGTGAATAAGAGTGGGGACAAAGGGTCCCCTTGTCTCAAGCCTCTTTTACACGAAAACAGTTGGCCTGCTGTTTCGTTTACAGCGATCGATGTTCTATTAGTGGCAAGACACTGGCGGATCCATATGGTCAACCTTTCACCAAATCCCCGACCTTTGAGCGCCTCTAATAAGTAGTCTCAACTAACTGAGTCATACGCTTTCTCAAAATCCAATTTCAGCAAGTAGCTCTTGTCGTTTGATAGGTGGCATTGATGAATGTTTTCTTTCGCTGTGGCTACACAATCCAAAATGCACCGACCTGACTGTTCCCGGTTGAACAACCTGTCCATCACCCACACAAGTCTATTTTTTTTGGTAATTATCATAATCGAACAATTAAAGAGGCTGATGGAGAGAAAGTCTCTTTCTCGAATCGCTTTTTCTTTTTTAGGTATCAGGATCACCTCTGCATAATTGTAGCATGCCCAGTTTGAGTTTGTGATCGTAGAATTCTTTTAGGACTGCCTAAAGATCATCTTTGACTTAGAATAGGACCGGGAACCCCTCCTGACCTGGTGCTTTCTCCCTACCCATATGGGAGATCACCTCCTTAACCTCCTCTTCTGTGAATGGGACTTCGATAGACCTTAACGCATGCGCCAGCTATCACGCCCCGCTTCCCAAAAAGAAAATACGGAATACGGATACGTGACTAAGTCTAGCGAATGATTTTCTTCATCCATACGCTATCAGGAACTTTACAACGTTTCACAGGAATAATCAGAGTAGGAAACAAGAGAAGTCAACCACGCATGCACAAATAAATCAATATACCAACAGAATTTACTTGAAACAAAGCTTAATAAATCTCAAATAAACCAGATCTGAACAAGTCAATAATTATGGGTCACATTGCCCAATACAAAATAATCCAAGTGGTAGATACATTAATTCAAAACAAGCAAAAAAGAAATAATAATAGCAAAAACTCCAGCATCTAGAATCATAGATCACCTACTACATTGGGCAGCTGATCTCCAAAATCTGCAATTTAATAAATTGCAGGAAGAGGAAAAAGAAAACAAAACGCCCGTCAATGCAAGTTACAGGCCGCTTGTAGTGCAGGCACAAGTACAGGAAAAGATAAACAAATATAAAGTAATAGCGGAAACAAATATAGCATGAAATAGATATGACAGAGCAAAACAGAATATCTAACATGAATCAGAAAATAGAATAAAGTAATATGGTATGCTAACAGGTACAGGTGATATGTAACAGATGTCAAGTGTAAGATGGTATGCAAAAAGATATATAGATAACAGAAGTTAGATAACAGGTACAGGTAACAGATAACAGATGTCATGTTATTACAGATCTTGTGTTTTAGTTCTATATAGGTAGCACTTCATGCATCCCAACTTTTACCACATGGTTGCTACATTCAAACAAATTACGTTTAGACTTCGTAGTGGACTGTATAGGGCCATGTACTCAGGTATCAGACAGACAGATAACAGATACAGATACAGTAAGATAGAACCTACGGGTTCTCTTCTGAGTACACCATCCTATAGAGAAGTATGCAGTCAGGTAATCAGATAACAGAATCGTGTATCATGTAGTCATGAACACGTAACAGATAACAGATAATCATGTGGGAAACATGGGCCCCCTTGCAAATACACATTTCTATATTATCCACTACTAGATTTTTCCCTTAACTCCGGCTTGGTTATTTTGTTATTATTATTGGACAGGAATGTATGTGTCAAAAAACAGAGCAAGAATAATATGACATAAATAGGTAACAGGTTCAGATTGAAAGTTAAACATGTACAAATGAAAGACAACACATAAAAGAGTAGGAAACCGAAAATTCTAGTTCAGGACAGCAAGACAGTACTGTACTAAATCTGGAATTCCCTTTACTACAAGTGTGCAAACCTGGATCCGTCAGAGAACCTAGAAAATAGACTCTCTGCCGAATTCAGCAAATATATATAAGTCATATGGTATTTCACAAAAACAGGACTCAAAACAGAATTAATTCAGAAAAATGTGTTCAGCCAGAAATCAGAAGTTTGTATTCATAAATAGTAAAATAGCATAAAAACTTACTGATTAAATCCAAGAAAAATCTGGAGTATTCCTTAGTATGTCTGGTATCAAAAAATAAAGTTTCATAATTTTCCAACATAGATAGAATAGTCAAGTTAAATTAGAAAGCAACAAGTTACAGATAGTTTGTAAATCTGGAATCATAAACACAGCAGTACTAAAACAGCAATATCTTACAAAATATAAATCTAAATCCAGATCTGTAAAAAGAGTGATAAAATAGATATAGTAGGCTACAATTCATATTCACAAAGTTTTTGTAACCAGCAAATAGAATCAGGTTGAAATTATGTTTCTTTACTGAATAGTATGAAAATTCTGAAAGTATAGTGGTTGTTTGCAATTATAGAATAGTGTATAAAAGTTATCAATTAAATCCACAAAAATTAGGGGTTAATTCCAATCAGTTCTAGTTGTACTCAGAAAAATATTGGATCAAAATATTATCTTTAACATCAGTATAAAAATAAATTAGTATACAGAATTCATATAAAACAGGATCTGGAATTTTCTACACATCTGTAGTAAAATAGCCATAACTTGCAACTCATAAATCGAAACTGAGATCTGTTAGAAAAATATGGAAAGTAGACAGGATTCTCTATAATTCATATTCACAAATAATTTTCAATTACTGACCTTAATAGGGTCAAAAATACTAAACAAAAACAGGGTAGCAACAAAGATAGAATTATTCTTCATGCATAAAATCAACTAGATCATATGAAACACATCCAACTCATAACAAAGCGTGAATAGGGTATACTTGATATCCAAGCAACATGGTATAGGGTATTTAACAGATCTACACAGGTATACTACCAGTAACACGTCAAGCATGCAAGATGATCATATTATATTAGGGTTCTCAACCAACATATATATATGCAACTAGGATAAGTTAGATCTAAGTTAAACTTCATGTCGTGTGTGTACCTAGAGCTGACTACGAACGGATCAACACATAGAGACAAGAGATAACAGGGGTTTTGAACAAGAATTGTCTCTAGAACACAACTACACTACATGCAGTATTTAGTACTTGTATTACACAACAAAAAGAATATAAGTTACTTGCCTTTTAGTTGACGACGAAAACGACGATGCAAAGAGAATAACGGGAACGGATTCCCGAGGCATGAACACAACCACAACGAAAGGATCATGAACCAATAACCACGAACTTACATGCAAAACAACACATGCAACAAAGAGAGCGAGAGGGAGAAAGACGGGGCGCCGCTGCTGCCTGTCGCTGCGCGTCGACGGAGGGAAGCACGGCACTGAGGTGGGCTGCACCGAAGGTGCAAAGCGAGGCAGCACAGCTACTGTCTGCTGCTGTGCCTTCGGGAGGAGCACAGGGGGAGGGACAGAGCGCAGGGGCATTGGGGCTGTGCTGTGGCCGCGACAGGAAGGGAAGCACCGGGCGACGCTGGAAGGCGGCACGGTGGATAGTCGGAGGTCGGGGAGAGGATGGGAAGGAGGCAGGAGGGGCACTGTGGTGTTGAGGAGTGTGGGGGCGGCACAGGGGACAGGTCGGGAGAACGGGAGAGTGGGTTTGGAAGTCGGGGTAGGCACACGGGAGAGAGAGAGTGGAAGGGGATGAGTATATAGCGGCTAGGGTTTTTGAAGACTAGGGTAAATACAGGTGAGAATATATATATATATATATATATATATATATATATATATATATATATATATATATATATATATATATATATATATATATATATATATATATATATATATATATAATAGGGATATTATTAGGTTTTATATGGGTAACGGGTTGGAGTTGTTTATTGGGTTTATAATGGATATTGGGTTTTAAACCCAATAAGAATATGATTTAGTTAAATGGGTTGTAGGGATTAAAAGATCCACAAGAAATAGAAACAGGGTTTT